>OZ005759.1:4033876-4745064 GCA_963930825.1 Silvanus unidentatus
TCTTTTATTTCAACTACACACAGATCTGCACAATTAGTTTCAGAGGATTTCACTTGTTGAGACTTATAATTGAACCTGTATTATAGTTGGTTTAAAATTTCTAACTAATCTCTTTGAATATTCTCCGCCTGCTCGTTATACTTTTAATTAGATCCACAAACGAATAACTAATTACATAGTCCCCAATGCTGTCATTTCAGTTATAAGAAATATTTTATCTTTACAAATGTACCACAAAATAGTCAGACAAGGAACTTATTTCGCAATCTTCACATTTATTAATTAAGTACACCTAAATCCTGATGTCTAAAATAGAAATAAAAAAAGAAATAATAAAACACAAGATACACAGAACGGCGGAGAATGCATTAATTGAAAATAAAAAGATTTTTCATTAAATTCTTGAAACGCAGGAAACTTTTACAGATTAAGAAGCAAAGTATTCCATATAATTCGTCTTTTCAATGAATGTTTTAATGTATTTTGTCTCAAACCGAAATTAATCGCTTCAACTGCTCTCTTTCGATGGTACTTCTTACTTCCTTTTTATGCCGTCTGCATTTTCTATGCAGGATACAGGAGATGAAAAAGTTCAGTTTCTTTTTTTTCTGGTGTTTTTGATACAAAATAATTCACTGTAAATTAATACGTGCAACGGCACACTAATAATCAGTTTTATTCTTGGTCATTTTCCCGGAAATCGTTACAAATGACAAAATTGAATATAATGAAAGGACCTCTATAACAATGTATTTAAAAATGACGCGACCATACCTATAAGCAATAAATCACTACGCATTTAGAAAGGAACACTCGAGAAAGGAATGAGAAACACAGATATATGTGAACGATGAGCGGTTGCCACTTTCAAATAGAGACAATCGATCCATCTTATACTATTTGAGCAAGTGATAAATGATCAGTACAGATTGTGCCCACTATAAAACTGATAAGCGATACCTGGACAAAAGTTATGTCATTCACAGTTTCTCTATCCCCTATCAGGATATGGTTCTGAGTCAAATTTCACAAAATCGCTATTAAGGTATTGTGTGCACTCCATAACGAACTATAAAGGACAAGTCATTCATGTGCAGACCAACTTTTTCAGTAAAACAGGGAAAATCGAATATTTATGATTAACGTACCTATTATACTTTCATCAAGTATTTCGGCATTCCACAGTGAAATTAAAAATGTAATGTAAAGATACACAGCCCGGATCTTAATCGGGTGCATACGGGCCTGTGTGTAGCAAAATTTTGTGTTGAAGTTCGACGTGCGCATAAGTACTAAAAGTGCGTTTCGTACTATCTGGATTCGGGACATTCGGTTTCCAGAGTGCAACAGTAAACTAAATATAGTGAAGATAGTGACACACTTTTGGATAATTATATTTGGGGTGAGTACTCTCACTTAGTTTATGCGGATTAATTATTGTCTATTTCTTGCGGGTTCAATTCCAAACAAAATATAAAACAATAAATAAAGAATATTCTTTTAAATAAAATTTAAGATGCATGTTGGAATTGCGCAATATTTGTTCATTGTCATTTATTTATTAATACTTGTCATAAATTGACATATTTGAGCCCTATATTGAAATAATAAGCATTGAGCGTTTTCAATATAGAGTGGCTGGTTTTAGTGTTCAATGTGACAGACAGTGGTACCTCCTGAGCAGGACTACTAGTTGAATTTGCCTGTGCATCCTACGGGACAGCCTGTGCACCGTTGGGACGCCAACAAGACACACTAAGACGTTAGAGCGTCCAGAAAGAAAGTTCCTCATGTAATAGTACAAACCCCGGTATATTATAAAATTATAATAAATTAAACCATGATTGTACTGGACCAAGTTCAGGGAAAGTAGACCACCTAAAAGAAATAAAATGAGCCATTAGTCTATGCGACTAAGTGAGCACAAATAAACTAAAACTTATTTAAAACGTAATGTTTTAACAAGTAACAGAACTTAATAAGTTATTAAGTATAAAATAAATGATTTTCAATCTACCAGTATCCTAATTGTGTCATCCACTAGCGTTCTAGTGGGTTGTCAGTTAATACTAACAATAAACAAATCTCCGTTAAGGATCATTGTAATTAAAATTAACCAATACAGGTCCCTTTGTGCGAGACTTGCTGTAAGGTAAATATAAAAGATTTTGTGTATAATAACACAATTACACAGTTCCAAATAGAAACTAATGTAATAAAAGTTTGCATCTGGATTCCAATAGATTGTCAATCAATAAGTATATCAAATATACTTATTTATATTAAATCAATAAAGTGTCTAATGATTAAATTTAAAATATTGAATAAAATGTTCTGCAACTGTTAAACATTCAAATCGCGAATGAAATAACAAAATATATTGTGAACTTAAAATCAATATTAAATATGATTACAATCAATAAATTATAAATTAGATTATACTCAAAAATTTGTACTCACCAAAGTAACAAATTAAAACAATATATATTTAACATTTCGTATAGCTTCGAATATGGTATTCACACCACTAAAGTCGTCACACAAATGCGTCTAACATTTAGTGCGTTTCTTAAAAACATCCAACAAGCAAAAGTGCAGTTACGACAAATTTCAGCAACCTTGAAATAATTTCGAGTGAACGTCTGAAAGAACTATGTACCAAAAAGTACATAGACCCTATTCTATTCCTTTACACTCATTAGCCATAAGGGAAACTTGGCGAGGTTCTTTCGTTGATGAAATACTAAGTCATGTCAGCGCTTTCCAAATTATTTAACTATAATAATAATATTGTAGATTGTTGGACGATTGATGAAATTGAAGAAAATGAAGCTATTGAAGCACAAATTAAAATAAAGTCCATACAATTAACTACATTTATCATTGCTGATTCCAACAGAGCAATATAATTTGCGTTGGTAAATTTTAAATAATTTAAACACATAAGTGTGTTTTAATCAACATAAACTAATCCCCAATTTTATTTCATATTTACAGATGATTGGTCTACTCCACTCAGAGCCAGGGTCGTACTTTCTTTTGTTTTATACATTTTTGTGTGATGAGACAGGGGTTGGTATTATTACAGTAATTATAGAAAAAAACAATTAGGTATGATCTATTTGAAATATTGAGTATTGAGTATTTAGTCTAATAAATTAATAAAAAGGTAATTTAAGTATTAGAATATGGTAATGTTGAGTTACCGCATGGGTATCGTTAATCGTTAATGGCTAATTTTAATTGACCAACGCATGATTTAAGTCAAAGAACACACATTTGCTTTTCACTTTATTCCTGTTATTTATTGTATTAGAAGTAAAATGGGGTTATAAAAAAATATTACATACTAAAGTATTAAATTGTTCATAAATGTGTTTTCCAGTTGTTGACCTCTCGCGTGGATTGTACCTTCTATGCCAATGGTTCGTTCACATACATATGCACATTGTACATACGTATCTAAATATGACTATAACATATAGGTATATGTGTATAATTTTAAATTAATTTCAAGTGCACATAAGTAAGTATGGTAAATGATTGCGTGTCGGTAATTTAATAAACTATTGAATTTTTTTATATAAATATTGTTATTTTATGTGCACAAGCCAATTAATTAATTTGCTAGATTGAACGGAATCTAATAACAAAATGGACTTGGTTTAAAGGTAAAATTACTTTTCTATAGTATCAAATTCTTAAATAATAAATATTTCTCTAATTAATTAGGAATTATAACTAGGGGATATATTTTCTTAATAAGATCTTTTTCTTAACATACCAACATTGAAAAAAATAACTCATTGTTATTTAATTCAGTTCAATTCAATTTGTTGTTGTACTTATTGATGATTTTAATTAAAATTTACTATTTATATAAATTTAATCAAAATCATTATTAAAATGGATCAAGGCTGCAAATAATAAAACAATTGTATTTGTTTATTTAATTTAAACGCAAATAAAAATTATTACATAGGGGAGAGCCGGGTAAATTGGTCATAGCGGCAAAGTAAACCATTGAATTTACAGAAAACTGTATAAGGATAAAAATAAAATTTTTCGATGGAAACATTTATTTTGTATCAATGATGTCGGTAAACTAAAATATGTGATGCGCAAAAAATTGCTGTGTGAGTAAAACAGAAAAAGAAGTTTCGATTGCGCTACAGGTAAGTTTCTTTAGAGCCTTCTGTAAGGTTTTTAAGCGCATATTTAAAATATTATGAGGAATTCTTTACAATTGTCGCAGTGTGCATATATTTATTTATATATTTTACAAAAAAATCTATTTGTTTATATATCTGTTTTTAAAATATAACCAAAAATTAAATACCGGTTCAGTTGGGGGTAAAGTAGTCAATTCGATATGGGGTATAGTGGTCCGTTAGTCCACTTTAACAACTCTAGTTTGAATTTTTTTTTTTAATTTTAATTAATTATATTTTTTATAAATATAGACATACCATCACAAATCACAATGCCGGACGAGAGAAAATCTTCAAAACGCCTGTAAGGACATCAAAAATAATAAAATGTCTTATAGGCAGGCATCCATCGTTTATAACATTCCCCGGACCACGTTAATGAGACGAATAAAAAACAATAACGTTGAGACGATAAAATTAGGAAGATTTGACCCTGCATTTACAGAAGAACAAGAGCAGGCACTTACTATTTGGCTATGACCAATTTACCCTATGGCAGAGTCCACTTTACCCACCACCGTAGGGAAAAGTGGACCATTTGCAGTGTCGGTTTTAAATTAATATTTAAAAGAATTACGATAATAAAAATTATTAACATTGATATATTTTTATAGGGAAAACATGTCCAATCTATAATGTATGCATTACTTTGCTTTTCTGCCCATTATTACTTTAATATCGACCATGTAGAGTTATCATGGTCACTTTGTACCCGGCTCTCCCCTATACATATACTACATTACATTTGCTTTTTTGCAGGAATTTATTGTATTACCTACTATAAGTATACCTATAGGTATAATAACGTTTAATGTGGTGCGTCAATTTAACTTGCGCAATTTTTTAAATTGTACAATCATGAACAATCGAGTTCTTTCCAATACCTAATACTAATTTAATTACTAATCTAATCTTTAAATAAGTATTTCAGTACAAGGTCATATGGATACGTATCCTATTATTTACTGAATTTACTCACTTTTTGATCATATTATGTAGGTAGGCATCCTCTTTAGTGGAACTAATGAAACGTGATGAGAATTTTAAGGAAAATTGTTTTAAATCATCATTTAATAATGCATAATTATATAGTTTCACTCGTTTTTACTGAAGGAGTCGTCTTTAATGACTGTTATTAGCACTTTTACTAAAACTGAATGTTATATGTGTTTCGAATCGATATTAATTGTAAAGCATAAGTGTTCATTAAAAATAATGTTCTATGATTAAATTAATTATTTATGAACATGTCGATTGTGACTGTGGGTCATTATATCTTACCTATTGTCTTTTTCCCTAAATGTTTGCTCCATTGTGGTTTATATTCCTAACAATCAACTGTTTCTTTTTAAAGAAGTTCTTGGACTAATTTTATAGAACATAAACTCGGTCTAAAAAAATCTCGATTTTTTTCTAATATATTTAGGTCATGTGTGTGTAGTGTATTACTAAGGACCCTATCTATTCTATTCACCTATACAGATAACAAATTGAAACTTTGGCTGTCATTGTGTATCAATTTGTTCCTAACATCTATATGTTAGGAACCTACCTGACATTTTTAATTTACTCTCACAGTCAAAGTAAAACCTTATTTCTTCAACCTCAATTATTAATCGTTATCTCCGAAACTAACATTATAAAAATTTATAATTATGTCTCGTCTTAAAATTCTATCATTGATCCACGATCTTCCACTTGATTTCGGCCTTAACACTTAAAATAGGGTTTTTTCTGCTATTTTGTTTCCAATATCTACTGAGTTTGAATAAAGATTTATTAAAATAAATCACAGATATAATAAAATTTCGAATTTCAAAAGTGGAATAGGAGCAGCAAGCTCCTAGTCATATATTAGACAATAAAAATGTTCCAAGCCACACAGTCAACTTTTTGCTTATTCTTTTCCAGTTTAGAGTGAAGATTGTGATCATATATCTTACAAGTTAAGTCTTGTTAAAATTCAGCGCGTGTAACTTTTGTTATATTATTTCTGGAGGTTTATATTTATAGCGAGCCGACTTTATTTCGTTATTTTTTCCCCTATCCCGGAACCAGATTTATAACAAACATCTAATAAGTTGTTCCCTGTTGTTGCCCTATGACCGTACATCACATGGGCATATAAGTATAAAGGGCTCAAAGGTATAAACACGCAACATATACCAACTACTCTTCTAAGGCTCAGAAAATAACCAATGTACACACAAACAGTGATAAATCAACGTAAACGTAACATACATTCAATTCTAATGTTCAACTTGCATTACTCGTTACACTTGTGTGAAAATCCGAACGAAATGTAATATTTTCGTCTGTTTCAATTGTAGCTGACGTTGAAATATTACGGCAAACGAAGTTAATTCATTTATTCGTTACTTAAAAAAATGCCAAGAATTTTGTGCCGTTTTATTTTTATTAGACGAACAAAATGTTATAAAACTGTACAAAGAAACTGAACTTTATATTAAACAAACTTGCAGAAAATTTCTTAAATTACTTGAAAAAGTTTCTCTTATCAAAAGAGTCCCACAAAATAGGCAAATAAAATGGGATTTTCAATGTTAGGGAAAAGGTGTACCTATACCAATATCTAGGTGCCTATAAATGTATATAGCGAATTCCCCGAGCGCCATCTAAAAGTCTATAATTTTACAAGTGTGTCTCATTTCATTATTTGGTAAACTTTGCGAAAATGAAGATTACATTCCACCCAGGTTCGTTGCAAAGCGGAGATTTGCCCAAATCTCTGGCGAATTTTCGGTCAGAATTACAACTAGGTAAAAACGCGAAATGACAGCGGGTAAAATTTCTTGTAACTTGTAACATTAAATATTCATTATTAAAAACTAGAGTTCAATAAAAATCCATTTTCAATTTGATAAAAATATTTTTAGTCATCAATTATAACTTTGGAAATTAATGAATAGGTTGAAAAGTCGAACCCAACTCATTTTTTCAAGAGTCGGTTCTGCCCCCCACTTCAGGCAAACTGCACTTCAATTGCACTTAAAATCATATACATTTACCTGCTTTAATAGTACCTGCATCCTTCATATATGTATGTATACTCGTATTCCTATAAACAAGTACTTACTTAACAATTGATTATGCAAAATTTCGTTTTTGTATCTTTGTAGAAAATTCCAAACTGATTAAGAGTGAATTCATATACCTCCTACGGTCTAGGTTTTAATAATGTTTATTTAATAATTTTATACTTTTTTTGTTGTTACGACATGTAATCAAGATAATAATTTTCCTCAAATAATAAAATAGAAGTATATCTACATGTTATAAATTTAATATCACTGTCATTAATAATAGCAGCAAGTTCATTTGAAAATGTGATATGTATAAAACGAAACACGAAATGAACGAACACTCGCTCGTTCATTTCGGTACCTAGTTATTCGAGAAGCAAAACAAAACTAGAAGTATAAATTGAAATTATTAAACATATTTTTATTAAACTGATTCTCACCTATAAAATGAAAAATATTTTCTGAACCTTTATTATAGCTCTGAAATATAAATATGTTAGAATTATAATATAGAAATAAAAAAAATATTTAGATATTCAGTGTACCTACCTTTTATAAGAAGACATGAAGAGGTCATTCTTAAATAGGTAATAAATTATTGTAGGTAGGTATAAGGTATAGGTACAAATGTTGGAAAGATTTTTTTATTATGAATGAGGTCGCAGATGGTTAATCTTATTTCCGTATATTGAACATTTTAAACTTTTAGTCCAAAATGTAAGCAAAACAAAATTTCCAAACTTATAATTAACATGTTAAAAAACTTTTGAATTGTTTGGTTATAATTTAGAATAAGATTGTTTAACTTTTAATATTTAATACAGGTATTAACGTATATACTTTGAAAACCCAATATAAAACGCATTGTTTAAATTTAATTTAAAAATCGATAAGCGTTGTTTACATATTACGTAAATGTAATTTTATATTATGTGTCCGTAATACCTTATACATACCTAGATATATACATCCAAAAAAGATAAACAATTTGAGACATATTACAAATGGGGTTGAAAAATGTCAAAGGTTTCTTTTTTTATTTCTGTACGGAATGGCATAGATGAAAGCAGGAAATACAATACCTATTAGAACAGCCAAAAACTAATGTTACACATTTCATTTTTTTCCCTTCTGACGTTTTCCTGCAATGATATTTGAAAACTGAAAAGCGAAAAACTTTCTGCAATATTAATACTTACAACGACAAATCATTTATAATAGTTTCCAGTGTTTTTCTGAAACTTGTCACATTTAGAATTATAATTTTCATTTGAATGGTTTGGGGATTTATTTTTCAGGTGTGACTGGAATATTTGACAATAGAACTATGTATCTATACGTGATGGAGAAAATGTGATTGGCACCTGAATGTAAGACTTTATCTAGTTTCCACTGTCCGAAATTAAAAATTTAAACAATTTTAAATGCATGAACGGTAATAAATCTTCAGAATTCAAGAAAACATTTCTCTATATCAAATAACCAATCATAGGCAAGTTGTGCATACCTAATACCTACATAGGAGGATTTATCTATTATGGTATAATACTTGTACCTATAATTAAATTTAGGTTTGTTATGTAGGTATACTTATTTAATTGATATAGTTTTATTGTATTAGGTACATGTATACGAATAATATAATAATAATAATAGGTATAGGTAGGTATAACAAAACATGTCAACATGTGACTAAGTTATATTATGGATATGTACCTACATATTTGAAAGTAATTTGCAAAAATAATGGAACAAACAAACATCATTCACATCTTTTCCAATTGGAAATATTTAAGGTAATAATATGTCAGAATCATGCAAGCAAATAATATTCGAGGAGATTTCATTGATGTACATATTTATTATGCATTTGAATTGCACTTTAACTGTTTTCCCATATATCAATCAATTATTGCGCAAACATACAAAACTACATTTTATGTAGAAAAATGCAGTTTATTATGTAGTCGCTCTGCTTCGCTGAAATGATAACCGAATAATTTAATGATGTGAAGTGAAAGAAACTCCATACATATTTACAACGAAATTACACGTTCAAAATGTGTTTAAGCACAAGATACGAGTATATGAACATGTACTTGTATGAGTTAAATATTTATCGAAAAACAATTTTTACTCTGAGATTAAGTTGTTAAATAAATAATGGGAAAAATTTACTAATTACCTATACTGTGTGTCATGTGTTAACATCTCGTGATTAATTACTGTAAAACGTAAATTACACACACATTGATGATGTACAAGCCGTATTTGTTACACTTTTCAACGATGTGATATGCTGATATTTTAATGAATATTTAAATATAGACTAGGAGATGGTTATTAATTTTTTTGCCTCTACTAAAAGTCTGAACGCATCTTTTTCAAGTGTTTAATTGATGAAATCCACAAGAGCGGGAATATAATTCGAATACCTGAACAACACAATACGACAGCACAAGCTTCAAATCCTTTCAAGACTTTAAGCTATTATTGCAAGAGGAAAGTTTGACATAAAGGACTGTTTTTAAATTCCCCGTACAATTTTCTCTTTCATAACGGAATACTGACAATTTAAAATCCATTTGCTCTAATAGTCTCTGTACAAAGCTCCAAGATATTAGATTAAAGGGGACATGTCCAACAAGAAACCATGAGACGCATTAAAAAAGTACCATTGGTTTATGTGTCTAGGATCACTGACTATCGGCTGCAATAAGTGGATTTATTATGAACTTTTTGTGCTACGTAAAACGATGAGATCATCCCGCAGCACCCCAACTGACATCGGTGTGAAATATGACGGGAACCGCAAACATTTTCGTCATTTGAAGAGAATCCGTCTATCCGACATAACATTATTAAAGGTAAAACACGGGTGTATGGTAGTAGACAAATGGGGGCGCAGCTGCTTCATGTGCGGGTGTCTAATAGAAGACCGGTCGAGAATTAGTCATGCCACGTGAGATCGATGGTGTTAATAGCAACCCCTTTAATCAAACACGGCAATACTATATAAACACAACTACTATAACCTCTGTTTTACAATAGACAGGTAAACAGGATATATAGGTACACCCATATATTGGACCCCAACCCATATTTTACTAGCTTAATAAAGAGGCCCTTCGGAGAGATGGTCTTTTTAATTGACACAAAATACCCTCTTTGTGTAATGTAGTATTTTTAAGTTCTATATTTACCTACTTTAAACGTACATACCTCGTTACAATTTCCTAATGTTATATTTTTTTGGCAAGGAAATCATATGAAGAACGTTTCTCATTTAAAAGTGAATATATTTTTTAATGGGAAATCAGCTAACTGATTTTGTGTTTTACTTCGAGAAAAGTTTTGATGGTGTTTAGGTACATATAATATTAAATTTCCGTTTCAATCCTAGTTAGGTTTTGTTTGAGTTGTGACAAATATTGAGTCAGTTTAATACTGAAAAATTGATTTTAAATTACCTACGTTTTGAAGCTACAGGTACCAGCATTGCCTAGTCAAGATAACGTCTATGATGTCTTTAAAGCAAATTTATCTTATCGTTGTTTTTCAACTCTCTGATCCTGATTTGACTGTTTTCAGCTTCTGTTTTATATTGTACACAATATAGATACGTGTTTAGATGTGTAATGCGTTCACTTCGTATTATAAGGTGTCTGGCAGTAATAATAGATTAACTTGATGTAGCCTTAATTGCAGCGTAAATATAAATTGACAATAACAATATGACTAGCGATTGAAAGGTCATTAAAGTAATGTTTACAGGAAAATGTAGTCGTGTGTATCTTCACTTGCATGGGTGGAAATATAAAAGGTAAACACATTAATTAAGAACATGAAAGTCGGCATTAGTGTTTGGGATAAAACACACGTCATTCTCCCAACCCTCTTATACATATACAAACTAGTGTACAGTACCGACAAAGTTCTTTTTCATTTTGATTGATGACATGTGCATTTTTTATGGAAATACCACACTGAACTTTTGTATTATATGGTATATATGTAAGTATATAGGACCATAATCTTTCAACGAAGAACAACAAATTAGAATTGTATCTAAAAAAAGACCAGTTGAAATATTTGATTGATTACTTTAACAATTATGCAATTTGGACGAAAATAAAATGTGCAGTTTCTCTCCAGTTGCTATATCGGGCTATACTGACGGAGGAGGAGAAATAAGTTATAGGTAAACAAGGCACTTCGTTTTTGTTTTTTTTTTTTAATTTGCTCCAATGCGTTATTTTATTTGCCTAAAGAAAGTTGGTTCAGTAATCAACAAGTACGTATGTACCTAGTAGTTACTACAATTGAAAAATTTCAAACACACCTCTTAACGTTTTACTTACCTATTAACTAAAATTGTTGTGATAACATACGCGTACATAATACCTTATGATATCTGATAATTTTGATGAGATTTTAGAAATTGTGAACCGTCTAATATTTTCATTAAACGATAAAAGATTAATAAAACAACTTACCGCAAATTTCTTCATTGCAAAAGTGTTCATCAGGAAGATATAAAAAGGCCACCTGTTTTCCATTCTGCGAGAGCGACTAAGAAATCGAAACAAATTTATGCAGAATTGTTTTTTAAACGGAATATGTCATGGTAGCAGAATTTGCTTGTTTTCACGGTAACCATGAATCACCCCTCCGGGCATCTGTCATTTTGACGCCCTGCTTGATGTGTATTTATCACTGATTTTCATCTCTCCGCTTTATACATCTGTCTCTCCCTCTTTTTAGTGATATATAATATGCGCTTTCGAATATGCATTGCGGCTGTATACCTTCCACATATACCTATATATCGTATATTCGTTATCCTTGTGTGTTAACCTGCGTGGTAAACACATTCTCGCTATTTGAATGACAGTAAAATGGTTCATATTTGCACACATTTAGCACAAACAGTACAGTACACGTTACATCGTGCGTATTTCTCCTACTGTGTGTTATCTGTCTGTTATTTGTCTTGTGAAACCGCCAAAATAGAGGCAATAAATAGGCACAATTATAGTTGATATACAGTAGGGGTTGTTATTGCAAATATTGTTTCGATTTTAACCAAACGGAGCTTGCGGTTAACACGAACTTACTGCAGTCCCTTTGACTCCCTGGAGGTCTGAGGGTGACTCAAAAATTATTAAGACCTTTTATTTT
Source organism: Silvanus unidentatus (assembly GCA_963930825.1). Taxonomy (NCBI): domain Eukaryota; kingdom Metazoa; phylum Arthropoda; class Insecta; order Coleoptera; family Silvanidae; genus Silvanus; species Silvanus unidentatus. Next base: position 4,046,313 of record OZ005759.1, read on the forward strand.
TTATCTATTTATAATAGAGTATTTAACATATTACAAATATGTGTATTTGTTGAATGTACTCGGTTTCAAGTAAATGTGTCTTTGGAACAATACACAATACCTAAAAATGTCAGTGTGAAATGTTATATTGTTAAACATACTCTTACTACATCCCCACACCAGCAAAAATACATACGCATCTTAACTCTTACCTTATTACATGAAGGCACCGGCCATAAATTAGTTTTGAGTTTTATTATTAGGTACGATTACTCCATGGGAATTTTTAAAACGAATAGACTAAATGTTAATGCACTTATGAAATTATATCGAAATGCTTTGAATCTTAATATTAGTCTAGATCCATTCAACCCATCATGCATAACCCAGTTTCAAATTATCATGCAAACCAATTATTTTGACGTACACCTGAATCGGATCACCTTCGAACCAAATAACTTTGTTAAACAAATAACATGTGCGTGTGTTGTACATACCTACAGCAATTGTTGTTGCACAGAATGTTTTTTTATGGGAAACACTTGTAACAAATTCGCAGAGATTTAGTGTATGAGTTTCTGTTGAGGTTTTAGTTAAACAAATATTGTTCACATAATTGAATTTGTGCTGTGTTGGAGTTATAATATTGATTATATCAAAAATGTATTTATTTAATTTATATGGATAATTATGAATTATTTAAATTAGTTAATGTTTGCTAGTCTCCATTTCAATTTGATACTTGCATTTTATTAGCTATAAATGTTACTGTATAGTGTTTACATGTCTGTGATTGGGGGTCTAATTAATAATTCACAAATTTCAAGAGGTATTGCATGTCATAAATGTAACATTAAAGTCTCTCCCTCCAGTCTGACTGCATTCAACCTTCGTACATACAATTTCGGTTCATAATTGGTCCATAATGCAATAATACTGTTTATTATTCGATATAGGTATGTAATGTCAAATAATGATTTGAATTGATTTATAACACTAATGCTATGTAATCGGGGATTTGTCCAAAAATACAATAACACTTGTGTCAAACTAGCCGGTGTTCCTATCAATAATTTACGCGATTGACGATTTACTTTTGAAAGGACAAAGGGCAATAGTGTAGAACGAACTTTTCTATCAGAATGGGTATTACAATAGAGAGTGGAATCACATCAAACTCTTTTACTCTGTGTCATTATGTTTTAGTCAGTACTCTCTGCATCTCTGCATCCTTATATAACATTTTGACAGATGGAATGTAACGTAAGTGTACCCTCGAAATGAAGCATCGAGATTTTTTTTTACAGAAAATATTCAAAGGACAGATATTTTCCATATATACTTTCATATCAATAAGGGGCTCTCTCTCTTTTTCTGATATGTCTGCATCTTTACCGAGATTATATCTCATGAATTTATTTCAACTGCTCTGCTACTCAAAAAGTACGAATATTACATTGGTATTATGTGAGGAAATTTGTACATATACGAGTACATACATTTATATGTATATATAATGTGTGTGGTTTGTGGATTTTCATATCGAACTGGAAATATGCCCCTATGGGAGGTAAGCTTTTCTTAACATACGAGAAATCGTTAAACATTATGCAGTGTATAAGTATGTGAGGCGGATTAGTAAGTACAAATGAAAAAAAATACGAACAAATAATACCTAGCACTGCATTTAGTTTTAATTTTAACGATGTAATAAGTAATTGGATATGGTTGAAACGTGATTGTATTTCCATTAGATGTGATCGTTTATTAAAATGTAAAGGCGTACATCTATTATTGTTGCTTTTAAAAACAAGAATTTAAATAAAACACCACTTCAAGCACAAACAGAAGTATGGGAGTTTTCTTCTCACTCGCTCCCAATTTTGTAACTTACTGAGTTATACTGCTTTCCATCAGTACACTTGTTTTTACTTTTTCTTTTTATTTACATTGTGCTCAAGATGTATGGTTTGTGGTTGCTTGAACTGTTGAAAGTACATATTCAAAATGTTGTTGATGACAATGCGAGTTTATGATTACAATTACAAGTAAATTTTCACTCAATGAAAAAAAATTCTTTGTACCCATTATAATTGACTTGATGCTATTCAAGATTTTTTTTGCAGTTTATCACTTGTACCGACCTGTGATTATTATTTAAAATAATATATATTTATTTACTTTGTGTTGTTATACACTGAGTAGGTACATCTCAAAAGACCTTAAAAAACTAAACAAAGGATACACTTATTATATCCTACCATTACAATGTCTGTTGCGTATAAATAATAAATTGGCTGAATAACTGATGAGCGATGACCTTATCTAGTAAATAAGTGTTTCTCGAAATTTATATATGTATAAATCGGAACCATAATGATGATATTATTCGTCGATAATTCATTTACGTTGGAATTAATTGAATGTAATTATTATACCAATTGCAGGTGATCAGATGAAGTATTCATTAAAAATGAAAGTTTCATAGGTATGCGTTTGGACTATTTCATTAAATCATTTATAACCATCCACATTCTACACAGAAATGCTGTAAATTATACAAATATCAGAAGTGGCATGAAAGAAAATTAAGTTTTTTCTTATGCTGCTGATATTATTGTCGCTGAAGTGAAAGCAATTCGGGCATCTGTTTGCGTCCAACTTAATAAACTTTTAAATCTGATAACCGGAGAATTGGTTTTTGCATTAGAATTCAAGTCGGGCATTTTAAGACTGTTTTCCTGGCCGAACACATAAACACATACAGTCCGAGAGAAGTAAGTAATTGTCACTATAATTTACTAAGTGGGAATAATGTAATTATTATTTAAATTGCCTCTTAAATGTCTTTAATTGCACGACGCCAACTGTTTAATTAGATAGATGACATAAGTATTATATTACATAAGGTGAACAGTGTACACGTTGCATGTATTATTCTGTGCGGTTGAGATTATTATGTGAGCCAGTAGTGCATTTGTGTGCTGGTGCGAGCTTTCGTGCTATAGGCACTCTATATAGGCTTCCGCTACGGTTATCTTTAATTAAAATACCTCCAAAATTAACTTTATATTAAGTTCTCCTATATATGACCATTGACTCAACAACATACAACGTTTCTCTGTTACAACCCGACTTACCCCTATTGTTTTATTGTTCGGTTTCGGGAGGAACTAACCTGCTAATATTAAAACTCATAACTAACAGAATGCGCCTCGGTACTATTTAATCTTCTAACCCCTGATAAACGGCGGTTGCAGCTTAACAATAACTTGAATTAACATGTCGCCAAAGGGAACAAAATGAAACAAATGTAAATACATACGGATAAAAATAGAAAAGTTCACAGAAATGTATTCTCAGTTTGACTTATAATTATTAATAAATTATTTATACATATTATATTACTCATGAACGTTGAATAAATAAAAAAATGTTTGACTTTCAATTGTAGAACTTAGTAGAACTGGGTTCGAAAGCGTGGGTATATATATATATTCTGAATATTCTTAAAAATATACGTACGACTGATTCAATATGTAAATTTTTAAACGAAGTAGGAACAACTTTTATAATACAGTATTATGTAGTCAACTATTAAATAAAAATATGTAAAAAGTTGTGCAAGTTTAAATTACCTACCATTTTCCACAGTTGAAGCCCAAATTTCGTAATGGGAAAAATGTAAACAAAATGTGACTGTTAAAAATTGCGAATAAATAAACAAAAGTATAAAACGACGGTCTCGCTTTGGGAACTAAATTAATTACATATAGTACTATTAGAGGTTACTGGGATGACAGTATGGATTTAAAGATACCCAGAATCTAAGTTCTAATATGTACTTAATAATGTTTGGGTTTTGTTACCAGTTAGTAATCATTCTTGTGTTATATCTAGGTACGGTCTGAAGTCAGGAAAATTATACTCAGGTGCATTTCGGCTGAAGAGTAAAGACGACGAATTAGATTGCAAGAGAAAGAGCGCCCGGTAATATACACAGTGAAAACTCGTCACATATTGCCAACGAATACATACTGAGAAGAGATAGAGTATATATATTGTGATAGAACAGTTTTCTTAAAATTCTCATAACATTATACAGCATTCGAAGTAATACCAAGGGTTTGTTATTAGATTCCATTGGCAATGCTCAGTGTACTAGTATACATATTCCGATTCTCATATAATGAAATGCTAAAATACAATTTTCCGCTTAAATGAAATTTTATTAAAAGGTTTTTCCCGTTTATTATTGTATTATTAATGGATATATAATCGAAAATTGAGAAAATGGAATATGAACTTTCGAGACCTGATTTTAATTTTACAATATTTATTCGGCTCAGTGAAAATGTTTTTGTTGTTAAACCATAATGCAATATTTTCAATAAAAATAATACCTTTATCGGACGGCGAACACAATGACTGCTCACTTAATCACTGTATATTTAGAAGAAATTCGAAAATACACCAACTCACACAGCTGTGACGATAATAACACTGTGTGAGCTGTGTGAGCTGTTTGTGCCCCAACCAAGTCACACCCAATCTAATGTCATTGTCATTATTTTCCTAATTTATATGAATTACGTTAGGGAGGGTACCAAATAAATAGCCTATTTTCATTTTATCTATATTAAGTCTAGAAATGTCCTTTCACTATAATTGAGGTAACTCTCAACTATAATATTAATGGAATATAATAAATTAAGAAATTTAAAAAAAAACGTGATACATATAAAAATATAATTTAACACACGTATAGCAAATTTTCTGTAAGGCCTATTATAAAGATAAATGACAAACTGAAAAGTTTTTAGGTGTTAGTGAATGATAGTTATACAAGGTTGTGTCTAGAGTCGGCATATGACTGGGACATATATTTTATTTTAATTATTAAGTCATAACTTTTCTTTTAATAAATCATAAATGGGCAACACCAGACTGTGAATTAATAATATTTAAGAAACTAAAAAGTAAACGTTAGAAAAACATACATACTTTCTTGTAAGCTATACTATCATTAAAATAACATTACCTACTATTACAAAATTGTAAACTTATAATTTATGCATTTGGGTATAAGTATTTGTTATTTATCATGACCAAACAAAGTAAACAAACTTTATTGTGAGGATTTAACGTCGACCCCCAATAAGGAACATGTATTTTTCTGTAACAAAAAACAAACATGAAATGTTCAAGTATGGAGAAAAGATGTAATTTAAATGAAACGGGATAGAAGTTGATGTGCTTTTAAATTCACTCAAACAAAATGCATGTCAATACACGTTCTGTTTGAGGCAGAAATGAGAATCACTCTTTGTAGTTGGGAAATTCAATCTACAATCTACCTGTGCAGGACGAAGAGGAGAGCTCGCAGGACATCACAGGGTGTTGTTGTTTTGGGTGTTGGTGTTGAGCTGAGGTGTAGCTGTATGTTGTAGTCCGTAGTCCGTAGGTAGATTTCGGAGCGAACCCATAAACTCGCGTACTCAGTGCACTTAGCGTGGAAGAGGGACTTTCGCGCGCACGCTTTCAACATTTTGAACAACTGAAAGCTCAGTACCACGCGAGACTCGCTTGTTAGAACTTGGTCCCGGGGTTGATTTCCGGCTAAACTAATCCGGACCCGCCCACTTACATTACATATCACAATATATGTGTTATCACCAGCGACAACTTTCAGAAAATTATAATATATTCTTGGAATATTAAACTCCGTTAAATACGTCTGTTTTACATATTAAACAATGTACATTTCAGTGTTTTAATTGGCGTTCAACTTTTGTGAGTGTCTATGTAAACTAAACATTGGCAGAGGTGCGCGCCTTCGGGTAAAACTTTTTATAAAACTGCCGCCTTTTTCTTCATAAACTTGCTATTTGTTGTGATCTGCGTTAGGAATGTGTACAGTACATCAATGTGTCTATTTTAATCATAATAATTGTGTGTGAGTGTATATTTAACGAGTCAGCGAGATGTTTTTGATATTCTGCGCCCTCATTTTGTCCCCGCTTGCGTTCGCACAAGGTAAGTAATTTGAATGAAACTGGAAAGAAGGGCAATGACGGGGGAGTGTATTGTATTTTTTGTATATGTAATATATTTCGTCTATTTCCGCAAATGCTAATGGATCACACGGAAGAAAAATTCATACGTCAACTGTGCTTACATACCCACCTGACTTCAATGATCCGTGTTTAATGTATATTGATACGCACCCAAAAACTTGACATACGAAAAGAATCTCATTTTCAGAAGGGGCTGAAACGCATCAATTTTAATTAACATAATACATAACTATAGGTATTATTATTTTTCGGAAATCGTAAAATAAAATTAATGGCTATTAAAAATTGTTTCCAGAACGTGTGCTCTCAACGAATGGAATCGCGTAAATTTCTTATTTTATTAATTTTCGTTTCTCATTGTTGGAGTGTTCCATAATAAGCTGATAAATACACGCGGAAATTTCGGTTTTATTTTCACTTAAAATGTAAGGTTAGCGGGAGTAAATCCCCTGAATTTAAGAGTTTTTTTTACATTGTTAATGTTTGCCCAACTAGAAATTTTTTCTTTTAATTTTAATTGTTTGGTTTTTTGTGAGAAAGACGCGTTTGTACAAGACAAGTTCGAAATTGTTTCACTTAAATCGGGAGAATGGGTACTTTATTTGTGACCTGAACATACCTAATATTTATGACAAGGGAAAATTTGCTCCAAGTAAAAATTTAATTCTAAAAGTAAGATTGGAATTTCTCTCCTGCGGCATAGACTGTTGCGAAGGGACTTCGTACCAAGGTTCTCGCAAAGAATATAGACAGAATCTCACAAACTTCCTTCCCGTTCGTGTCGTTAATGATGTATGAGGTTGGATATTTTTCAAAGGAGTAGAATGTAAAGAGTTTTCCTCAAGCTTTAGTAAATCATATGGCTTTCTGAACAGAAGCTCAAAGATTAAAATCTTGTTTTGTTGTTCCACAACATATTTCCATAGACATGCAAGAAAACTTCTTTTATGCATTCCTTAAATTTATACTGATGTCATGATGTGATGACAGGTCCCGTGTTACTCAAAAACGTATCCCATTTCGTACGCAGAGTCTTTGTTTGGGATGTCACATCGAATTAATTAACATTCGGTTCACAAACCATTCCTTTGACGTAAAGGCATTTTCAATTCAATGATGAAAATTGCCAATACACTGTTTGGAAAAGTTGCTTGGAAATTTCGCCCCGATTATTATTTTAATATTTTTTTCGCAGACCCTTGCACTTCATCTTGTCAATCATATTCTCCTCCAAAAAATCAAGCTACTAAGGACGGAGAAAGTTAATGAAGAAAGTGAAGGAACTTTTTCCATATAGTCGGCGAAAAGTTCACAAAAGTTGCCACTCAATGGGCTTGCTTAAAAACATAAATTGAAAAATTATCAATAACACTCGGGAGAAGTTTAATTTATTTTTTATCCCTAAAGTTGATGGTAATTAGCGATTGTATAAATTTTTGTCGCTTTTCACATAGTTTGGGAAACCGATATTAGGGGATATTAATTACGAATCTGACTTTTATCTGTAACCATATCGGGCGATCTGCAGAAATTCTGCTTGACTGTTTGGAGTTTTTCAGTAGCGCTCTCGGTAGCGCTTTTTAAAAATGGAAGAGAGAATTTTATTGAAATAATGTACCTGCCTACTCAAATATTTTTAACTTCCTTTGGGAGAAGTTATTTCAATTCTGGAATTTTTGCACGGAAAAGTCGGCACGGCGGGAAAGTCAGCAAAAATGTTAGCATCAGGTTTAAATATGGAAGTGTATGTAACAGGAGATTGTTAATTCAGAGTTTACCATCATAAAAAGTGAATAAAAGTTTGGATTTTTAGTATTATTGTTAAATAATAACTTCATTAATTCAAAAAGTAGGTATAATACTAACTATTAAAATTGAAATATCTGTTTCATGCATGAGAGGTTTCAGGAGTCTCTAAAACTAAAAATTGTTTATAGCTCCTAATGAAATTTTATACCGAGCTTTATAAACATAACCTTAATAGTACCTAATGGTATTTTGTAATACTTCATTCATTGTATGGTAATTTAAAAGTTTAATATAGAAAATCAGGATCAAAGGTTTTATACAATTTTAACCGAGATTTTAACATAGTATCTTACGAGGTATTTTACGCTTAATGTGCATCAATAAAATGCACCTCCTATACAATAAGATTCAAGATTCCTGCATTTATAATCACGTTAATGAATATTTACTTATACATATGTTTTATACATGTACATGACATATGTAATAGTTGACTGTTGTTTATTAAATAAAAAGCAGCATTTTTCTGAGTTGATGCCCATCAAAGTTGCAGCAATTTCAGCTAAAGCATGCAAATATTGAGATATAATACCTTATGCAAACTCTTCAATATAAAATTTGGTCTAGTTTTCTTATTCTAAAAAAGGAATGTTTTGTTCTAATTACCTATGTATCATGTAGGTATACTTTTTTGTTGGGTATTTTCGAGGGTATTTTTCTATATTGTATAATATGTATAACACGCATAGACTTTGTTGAATAAATGGCTTCCACCGAACATTTTTATTAGACACGAAATCTAGACGTTAGTATTCAAATTAGTTCTGTCCTCTTTTAGTACCATACAAATTGAAGCCTCGATTGAAGCTTCAATAAATTTTACCTTTTATTATATGTATATTCTTCGACCGTTTTTATTTTTAATATTTTAACATATATTTTCGGAGATAATTTCTGTCAACCTCCAAGCAAGAATAAACCAGAAAATCTATTTTCAGATTTCTTTATGTAATATACTACACAATACACATATGAATTAGTCTATAAGTTTTACTTTTGTTACAAATTACGAAACGGAATCCGCAACAACGAGAGTGCCTCTTTGATCTTAAGGTAGCAATAACAATCCCATTATGATGTTTGTCATTACAACGAAATTTTAATTAAACATGTCTCTTACGAAGGTTTCAATTATAGGATGATTTCATCGTTTTAAAGTCACGTTTGCTAACTAATTGTATTGTTTTAAGTAGGTACTCTACTCGGTACTATTATGTATATATATGTTATGTACGTTTGAAGAATTTCTTCAAAGGTTCTATTACGCCTTTAAAAAAGCAATATAAAATGATTTATTTCGCTTCGACTTACACGATGGCACACATATTCGCTTAGCTACATTTGATATATATTAAAATCGTGCAATGGGGTAATGTTGTGTCTCTGCCACCAAAAAAATAATCGAAAACACATATATTTTCCATTAATATGTGTATAACCAAAAATTTAATTTGCGTTTTATATTTGAATGGACCCATAACGGTATCGAAAAGTGAGGTTTTTTTATAGGCTGATAGATTGATTTTGTTTCAATTTTTTGCTACCTTCCGTTGCTCTGTAGGTATTACCATTATTTATTAATTAATATTTTAAATTTTTGTGACATCATAATAGTGTTCGACAAAAAATCGTAGGGATTTTAGTATTGGAAAAAACTCGGAAAAAAATAAATTTTGTCAAACATAACCTAGTTTTTGTGTTTAGATTTAAGTTGTTTACGTTTAAATATTTGAAAAAAAAATAATCAGAATATAAGTAGCAAACTTTTACACTAATGAAAGTTCCTCGGAAAGTTGTCAATTCAAAAATGACAATTGAATGCATGGTTTTTTCATTTTGAATACCGAAAAGGTCTCTTAATCTCCCAGATTATTTGTCATACAATTCAATTAAAATCCTATTGATTAATTTTCAATCGGACATTGAGAATTCCCTAGAGTGTATAGATTGAAATATATCTTGCCCGACTTTTCGCACCAGCTTTTCTCAAGAGACTAAAATATTTCCGGCACAAAAGAAAAGGAATAGAAAAATGTGTCGTCGGAAGAAAAAGCAATGTGTACAATGTAGAATAGCTTGGATGATAAATGCTGGAAGGGGGCCTGTAGATGCATTGTAATGAAGAGTACCCAAGACATGAAAATTTATTCTGAGTCAGTTTAATAAATGCATGTTTTCGTTTTTCATTGTATATAAAGAACTTGTTTGATTTCAATACAAATCACATTTAAAATAAACATTAATGTGGTTATGGGTAAGCTATATGAGTAGTGCACTTTGAATATTTTGAAAAGAGATGCAATGTAAACATAATAAGAGTGAGGAAAGGATTATTAATGGAAATATGTTCATCAATATTTTGAGTATTGCATTATTTAACGTCTATTTGAAATATTCTGGCATTCTTAAGCGAAATTAGAATTCGTGTTCAATTATGCACTATTAAAATAAATGGTAAGGTAGGAAATATGAAATAATGTTTCAATAAAAGTCACAGTCTTAGATACATAATTGATGGATAAAAATAATAAAGTTTTAATGGGCTTTTATCGCAGTAAATAACTAATAAACGAAGGTACTTCATATAAATCAGAAAAACTGAGAACTCAGATATTATGCTTCTAATAGGAACAGAGTGGTATAGAAGGAAGGGGATAGGGTATTATGGCAGAAAATTTTCAGATACTTATGAAAGCGTAAATAAATGAATTGCATATTTGAGTGTGATATAAAAATCCTTCAATTACCTACCTCGGTTCTTAGGAAAGCATTTATCGAGGCATTTATTATCGTTTAGGTGTCTGTGTTTTCCTTTTTTTATCCAATTCTTGTAAGTGCCATAAAGTAAAGTTATTGAAGTATGGCACCTAGAAACTGGGTTTTGCTGTCGCGCCAGAATTGATAGCGGAAAGGTTACCAGTGAAAATTATGAAGCAATTTTGTGGGTGCCAGAGTCATTAGTCTTTCGTTTCGCGATTTTACTGCGCATACTCACGGCAATTCGCAACCACAGGGTGCTTTATAACATCACCACTTGCCATTCCAGATGTTCGACTTCCGTTTAAATTGCACCAAAAGTAATGTCAATTTTCGTTCCCATAGGCCAATTTTACTTCGACGATAGACTACCTTTCACTCGATCAAAATGTTTATCGCATTTTCCCACCCTGGAAATATTAAGAATGGTAGAGTAAAAGTGCGATCGGTTCTAATCTAGAAAATAATGACAAAACATTGGGTCCTATTTTCCGCTATATCGGCAGTTAACTTGCCTCTAAATATAATCTGGCAAGTTGTAGCGCCATTCTAGACTGGCAATTAAAAACGAAATGAATCCGAAATGGAGGAAGAAAGACAAGTGATGGGGAAGAATTGCTGCATTATCTAACAGAGTTATAGAAGAGGACGTTTTCCGAGACGTTTTCTATTCGACTGTGAAATTAAAAAGTAAGCTGTTGTGTGAAACGAGCCTATTTTGTGGATTCCTATTAGGTAATATTTTTTATCGATTCGCCAATGCTTTTTTTATTATAATAGTAGTCAAGATTGGCACGATAATTTGATATCAGAAAAAAAACCTGCCTCTTTATACACTTTTATGTATAATAGTTATTGAAGTGTTTGTTCGTTTGAAATATGATAAAAATGGCAACTGAAACGAGTATATACGATCGGCACTTCTGTTTGTTTACAAAATAACACTTATAAAATATTTTGTCCGAAGAGTGACGGGCTCACAATGGAAGGACAAGTATTCAGTTACAAAAGGATCTATCCACACAAAGAGACACAACTGTATGTCCATTGCTAGTTGGAAAATAATGAAGCTAGTAGGTATGCAAGAAATGGGAAAACTGTATAAAAACAAAAACTATTTAAGAGACAGTTTGAGTATGCTTGTGGGAAAGCGTAAGAGAATACATCAAAGTGAAAACAGGAGTATGCGTCCTGCAAGGCTGAAGGCTCATGTAGGTATAGAGCAGCCCTAGGTCCCTGCGGAATGAAGAGCTAACTTATTTAGGTATGGTCGGACAGCCAGTCGAAACTCGTAACCCTTTGGGACTCAACGTCCACTACCGATTTGTTTACATTATACACTTAGCGAGCAATGGTAATTCTTTCAGCAAGTTTGTTTGCCTGATTGTATTGTAGACTGCCGATACTTAGTCACAAGTTCAAGTCAAACAATTTTAAATCGCAAATCACCCTTCGTTTATCTTCTTCATACAATAGCAATTTTCAAGCAATAAATTTGATGCAATTTCTTTAATAATTTATATGGTAGTTTAATTTTCTGAAACGGTGGAAGGTAAAGCGCGAATGAGTGAAACCACCAAAAGGTGTAAGTGTAAGATAATCGCATAAATCAAGTTGGCTGATTCAACATTTCCCATTGAAACAGAAACCTGTATTTCCATGTCAGTAGGGTCTATGGGGACTTGGGGTATAAATTTAACTATTATCTACCGGGTACGTAATACTTATAACATTATATTTTGTTAATGGATTCCCATTTTAAAATACCGGGTGTTAGGCATAGTATGTTTTTAGAGAATTGACAATAATTTATTTAATACCTATAGATAAATTATAGGTTTGGAAATAATATTTTTTTTATCAGTCAATCAACGTGTCATTTGCTTTTCCAATAACGTACTGTAGTGTAGCAGTTCACCACTTTAGTGAAGTGGATGGATATTATTACTATTTATTAACTCTGATGTACTTACTTTGATAAAAACTTTTAAGTGCCCAACCCATCACCCCCTGATGTACTTCGCGTTATTATGCCAAGTATATATACTTTTAATAGAGTGCTAAACGATTATGCAGTGAGTTTTTAATTTTTCTCAAAAAATGTTTTTAATAAATAAAATCTTATCATGTCCAAATTTAGGATCGCATTAAAACCTTATATTCTTTGAATAAATTTACCTCGGAAGCAAAACTGATAAAAACTTAATAAAGATATTTTTTCGTAGACAGTCTTGAAAGCACTCAATTAAATCTGAACTCTTTTAAATTAGATGTATTCCGACGTTAGCAAAATGTATTTCATTATTATTAAGTTTTTCTTAATAATGTGTCTAGTTTTAAGAAAAACACTGAAACTAAGGGGACGTGAATTTCATCTTATCAGGCATTTACTTGAAAATTGCCACAATACACCTCGAAATACACTGTATACATTCTTGCCTTTAGAAGTAAAATCGTTCTTTTCTTTTCTATTCCAAACATCTCAAGATGAATTTTCTCTTGAATGGTGTTACCTGCTCGCAAATGGTTATGTTTTTAAATGAAGTCGTTTGTGAATTTATCTGACTTGGATGGAACTGTGTATTTTATTTTTCAACAGGAATAATTGCATTAGATACGTTGGTTTGTATGAATGTATTATTTACCTAATTCCTCTCTATTTTTTTCATTATGGCTATGCTAATGTTATTCGTAGGCCCAGTTATCTACTTATCTTTGTGCTGCATTTTATATTCTTTAAATGAATACCTTTTACTGTCCTTCACAGACTTCCGCCAACTAATTACACATTCAGATTTTTCTCTTAAACTAAAAAAGTCTTTTCATTGGCTACATAATGAGGTCTCAAATACACAAAAAAATAATTCCTATTCGCCCTTCAGCTTTCGAGGGGGTATTCACTTATGAAATGGTTGGGACAACTGGGATGCAATGATTTTGAAATATCGTGCAATGTATGAAAAATCCGTGAAATACAATGCAATTTTATGCAATGGTTTTGAAATAGTAATGCAATGCCATGCAATGCCGTGCAATGCCATGTAATGGTAATGAAATATTCTTGCAATATTAGTGCAATGCATATTCCTAACTTATAAAAGAATTCCAACAGGATTAAACTCGACTAAACTTGATTCAGCGATTCATGCTTTTCAGCCACTTCAGCCATTCGTAATTCAGCTAATGACTGTTTTGGCAGCACTTTTGTAGACAGTTCACAATATCTTTGGAGTTCTTAATTTTGCGTAGTAGGTACATCCATATGCGCGTTCAGTGAGTAGTCGGTAGTTGACAGGACTAATTAGTACGTACAAGTAGGTATAATTGTACGTACAAGTAGGTATAATTCATGTATGGATGTGTGTTTTAATTTAGTGTGTTCAATTACATTTTATTACTAAAGGTTTGACGTAGGTATTTCAATTAGTAAGTATTTTTCTGATTTATTGTGTCTATTCAACAGGTTCATTGCAAATTGTAATTGTGATTACCTATTACGAAAAGGTAATCATGAACGAAGATACCAGTTTGTCCGAAGGCGAGTCAGAGAATGTGTCTTTGAAAAATACCCAAATAAGACCAATATGTGTTCAAATAATAGAAAAAGCAGAACACAACTGTTTCTTTAAAACTCTATCGAATAAGTTGGCAACACAAATCCCGAAATACATTCAAATTTTATTAACATTCTGCGGTTTCGATTCCCCAGCTGCAATAAAAAATTTTTCCAACGAAGATTTTGTAACACTCGAAGAATTTGCTAGAAATGAACTCCCTCATTTTCTAACCAAAGATGCCAATAAAATGGATTTTTTTAACATATACGCAAATAGTCCAGAACATTTTAAAATTGTTCCTGGGCACAAAAAATTCATAATGGAAATGAAAAAATTCGTCAATAAAAATCCGTTAAATTGTTTTAACGAGATGAATACAATAAATGCAGGCAAAAAGAAAAATGCACAATTTCTGGACGTCGGGACAAAACATGCTATGAATACAGAAGAAAAACAATTGGACCAATATCAACAACAATCTATTTCTACTGAAGAAAATTCTCTGCATCTTATATTATCAAATTGGTTCAATAAACAAGAAAACGGAAAGACAATTTTCGAAACATTTTTTAATTCATCAAAAAACACTTTTGTTTCTGTAAATGTAAGAGAATTAAGTGACAATAATTTCTCTTATGTTGCAAAAATTGTTTGTCCTATATGTAAGACAAAAATTAATGCACATAAAGAGGAATATGGAAGTAAAAATAAAACACCACGAAAGACTAGGTGGATAATTACAAATTTTCAAACCCACGTAAAAAAATGCCGAGAAAAATTCCATCTACTTCAAAAAACCAGTGATGAAACAAAACGAAATTCGCAAAATCAGCCAAAAATAACAGACATGATGTCAAAAGTTAGGGTACTGCAGAGCATTGAAATTAATACAAGCGAAAAAAAAAGTACTGATGACTCGATTCAAGATTTCTTTGACGATATAACGATAAAAAAGAAAGGGGTTATACACGCCGACAACGAAGAAGAATCGCTCGCGTCTGAAGATACCGCATTCTCGACCGAATCAAATCTAAGTTCGTCACAACCAAATTCACAATCATTGTCGGGGGAAACACACCCCAGAACGTTTTAGGAGCAGGATGTTCTGGGGATATTGTTGATGCTCCAATAATAAAAAAGAGAAAAAAGGATTTAAGGACTAGAAGCGATAAGAATCGTTCTAAAAGATTAAAGAGCTTAACATCTGAAAAAAGAATTCCTTTTTATTTCAAAATTGAAAATGAAGAAGCGTTGATGCTCAAATATACTAACGATTTAAGGGATACTGTAAATAATTTACTTTGTAAATTAAAAGATGACGGCCAGGAAAAACTTCTCATTAGTTATCCGCCCAGTACATCTCATGACAATAATGGGCAAAACTATCTGCTCAGTAAATTACTAGAATTTTCTCGATCTCAGGTGACATCAACATCAGACAAAGGAAATCGTTACGACAATGTAATTCGAAGATTTAGTGCATATATATTTATGACTGGGGGTCGATTGACTTATGAAACATTATGTGCCAACTTGCCCTTGCCTTCGCTTTCAACCGTCAGTAGAATTCTCAGTGATAAAGAGCCAACAATAATTGAAGGTGAATTACGAATAACTGATTTAGAAAATTATTTGAAATCCAGAAATCTTATGCCCGTGGTATGGATAAGCGAAGACGCTACCAAAATTGTTGAAAAAATTTCCTTCGACCCAAAAACCAATCAACTTGCAGGATTTGTTTTACCTACAAACGATACAGGTATGCCAGTTCCTTATTCTTATTTGGCAACCAGTGCAAAGGCAATAGAAAATCTGTTTTCTACGGTAGACAAAGCATCTTATGTGTATACATTAATGGCCCAACCTTTAGATGACAAAGTTTCTGCCTTTTGCCTCTGCATTTTTGGAACTAATAATAAATTCACGGCAGATGACGTCGGAAAGCGTTGGGTGTTTATAAAACAGAAGTTGGCAAGTGTTG
The DNA here is from genome assembly GCA_963930825.1 of Silvanus unidentatus. NCBI lineage: Eukaryota > Metazoa > Arthropoda > Insecta > Coleoptera > Silvanidae > Silvanus > Silvanus unidentatus. The sequence goes on from OZ005759.1 coordinate 4,062,473, forward strand.
GCATTACAGTATTGGGTTTTTCATCAGATGGTGATCCACGATTGGTGAAAGCTATGAAAATGAAAAAAGATCTTGGATTGAAATGTACTGTTGAAAATTGGCCATGGTATTCTGCTGTATTTAAAAACGATTTCGATGTAATCCAGGACACTGTGCATATTGGTACGAAACTGAGAAATAGATTTATAAAACCTACCAAATTTATGGTTGTTGGTACTAAACTAATAAGTGTGTCACATTTAAAAATTTTAATGAACAACGTTAGTAAAGACCAACATTTACTAACTTTAACCGATGTAAATCCTCAAGATAGAATGAATTTTCCATCTGTCCAAAAAATTTGCGACAACAAGGTAATTCAGTTATTATCTGAAATTCCAGATACTGAAGGTGTTCTTCCTCGAATTGATTAATAACGTTATTAGTAGTTTTTTGGATATAAATTTGACACCTTCTGAACGTATTTATAAAATGTGGCATGCAGTGTTTACACTACGAATTTGGCGTGCATGGATTTTACAGCACGAACATTACACGCTTCAAAAAAATTTTATAACTTGCAATGCATATACATGTATTGAACTTAATGCGCATGGATTAATAGATATAATTATTAAACTGAGAGATGAGCAAAATGAGAATTTATTTCTACCTCATTTATACAGCAGTCAAACATGTGAATCATTTTTTCGGTTATTGAGATCCATGTCATCGACATATTCTACTGTTGTAAACTGTACTATGCTGGATATTATGCACAGAGTTCGAAGGATCCAATTACAAAACGACATATTATTGAACACCAGCGAATTCATAAAATATCCCCGATTTTTCAAAAAAAATAATACTACTGATGAGATGTATAATTTTCCGTCAAACGAAAAAATTGGTTCTATTGTTGAACAAAGTAAAAATGATTCAAGAGCCTTGATGATCAAGCTTGGGATTTCTGACACAAATATTTTAGATTCAGTTTTGTGTAAAATTAATTGCGTTAAGTATCCAGAAGAACCCAATGATCAATATGAAGATTCATGTGATGAAGAAGATGACGTTGTGAATACGTGTACAATATCTTTGAAAACCACTGTCAAAGAGGGCGAGGAACTCGGTACATCAAGCTATAATAATGATTTAGATACTCAATCGAACATCGACGAACATGAACAAGAACTGTTAGAAGACATGACACAATTACAACAAATAACTGGAACTTTACAACTTCGGAATTACAAAGACGATGTTAAATGTACTGAAAACTTAAGAAAATTAAGAGAATCAAGTCCTTTTACCACTGTAAGTGACTCTAATGGTAAACGATATGTTGTTCGAAAGTCTTCGATTTGCTGGTTACTCAATAGCAACATCACTAAACTAAGTTCAGACAGAATTCAAAGAGTTCGAGATGATCTGAGTGGGAAAATAAGTAAAAAAAAGCAATTAAATGGCATTTCCGCGTTCATTGCAGACGAAATATACATAGGGGATTATGTTATATTTGAAGATAATGCAGAGGAGTCTGACATTACATATTATATTGGTTTAGTACATGATTTCTGTTATTTAAATGCTTTATCAGACAAAAGGAGAGAGTATTCCCGAAATTACGCTAGTATCAAGAATGATCTAGTGGGGTTCTTATGTACTTGGTACAAAGGTATTAAATTCGATCGTAAAATTGTTTTAGATTCAAAAAATATAGAATATGAAGCACTTAGTTACCAAAATATGAGTACATACAGATTTACCCTACCACCACCAAAAATCGTTAATAAACAGCTCGAATATGATGAACGGGCATTCGATGGAGTAGAGTTGGGAATTCGAGCTGATTTATTTGGTAAATTATTTTACTATTTCAATTAGATTTTTGCAGTTTTTATTATTTGTAAAATATTTTTTAGGAGATGACAGTCGAGATGAAATTTGTAAGAACAATTTAATTGGAAAGTATATCCTCGTTAAATACTCGTATAAAAAATCAGAAAAGCTATTCATCGGCATTGTTTTGGAGGTAGTCGAAGAAAATAAATTAAAGGCCAAATTTCTTAGGAAAATCCAAGAAAGTAAAGAAGTTGCATTTAGATTTCCAATTATCGATGATGTAGACATTATTACATCCGACCAAATTGTGACCGTATTAGAGAATGCCAAAATTAACAAGAAATTACAGTATTGTTTTGACAATGATTTTAGTTTTTATAAGAATTTAAATTAATATGTTCAATATTTATTTAAAAGAATAAATAATATTTATTTTATTGATTTTTTACTTTTTTTATGCAATTAATTGAATATTTCACTATAAAATCATTGTAATAACGTTTGCTAAAAAGTTTGCAATGGGGTGAAATGCTGTGAAATATCATGAAATGCTATGAAATATCGTGCAATGGTATGCAACATCGTGCAATACTATGAAATATCATGAAATACTATGAAATACCCTGAAATCATTTCAAGTATTGCATGTGGTGGGACAAAAATATTGAAGTGAATACCCCCTCGTCAGCTTTACAGTTCATTAAAATTTTGTAGCCATCAAAGTAGATGATGAAATAAATTACAAACTTTGGGTTTTTCATCACTTTTCATTAAAGATACTACCACACGGAAATTTCAATAATGTTACATTCAGATCAGGTGTGACATGAAGAAAAGTAAATTGTCTGGCTCTAAAACCAAGCCTCTAAAGGATCATTATAATAGACATTATTACGTGGTTAATTTTCTTTGCCTTGACGATCAGTTCAATTTAATGTCACTGGGGCATCGTTCCTTCATTCGATAGGTTAATGAAAATCGATCATTTATGAAATGAATTTATTGCTACATAAACATATTACAATTATTGAATTTTTTTAATTTGAATAATATATGTAATACCTTTGTAGTACAAATTCACCTTGTATGCTAATCTCTGCGCTAAATGTGTATATTTTCCTTGAAAAAAATTAATAAAGTTTAAAAAATCGAATAGTTCCCGGAAACTTTCGACCGATTTTCTACGTCAGATTCGGCTGTGAATAAGCTAATGTCAAATACCAAAATAGCAAAAAAGTTACCCGTTTGTTTACATTTTGTTAACATGTTTTGTTTTACCTAATAAAAATGATACATTAAGAACTTATCTAAGAATTCGATTGGTGTATAGAGTAATAAATGTTTCTAATGACACAAATTCCTTTTTTTGCACTGCATATTAAGATTTGAAAAATGTATTTACATATTACAAATCACAAAAAAGACTTAAAATAGAAATAGGTATATATTTTTATTTTCAGAAGATGAAATACAATAAAAACGTATTAATGTATTATTATCGTTATATTTTGTATTATAAATATTTTAATTAGGTATAATATTGATTTTCCGTATATAATAAACGCCCTGTAAAGGTTATATCATCTTGTTTACGCTTTGTATCACTACAAGAACATCATTGAAAGATTGGTGGTGAAAATGTGTGTAGTTTGGTATATTGTTAAAAAATACCCCCTTATAGTAGCTATATAACACGAGTATTGTCGGAATTGACAAATTGGCTATGTAATAAATCTGCAGTGGAACGATAACGAGACGGTGTCAGAGGAGCAATAAGAATGGTTGAATCCCCTTAACAATCTCAGTCAAAGCATAGCGAACTACCCGAAAAAGAAAAGCGAAGAAAATTATAAGCATGCAGTTGAAAATGAAATTCAAATACCTATTAAAACTCTTACTGCATGCAATCGACTTGGACTTATATTGGATACAGTTTTTTAGAGAGGTGCTGTTGCCATGAGTGAGATTTAGGCATTCTGTCTGAAATCCTACAAAATTATATGCTTATTAGCAGCGTACTATAGGTTGATTGTGTTCATTTTGTTGGTATAATAAAAGTCAGGTTTTAGAATGCGGTCTAAGGGGAATGGAGAATGTTGTTTGTTAATTTTATAAGCGTATCTCAAAAAATCGTATCAAGCTCTTCTGAAAATATTGCGCTTCTTGTATGAATTTCCTTTGCACATTTTTGTTCTCTTTGGAATATTTATTATATTCGTACATACCTAATCTAATATGACTTGTGAGTGATGAGCCTGATATTGACAGTGGAGTATTTTATCCGAAATTCTCAACATAAAAGTCGTTGAAAGTGTAATATTTATAGTTATTTGTGGCATTAGGTGGAAAAACTTAGGTATCAGTTTCGCATGGTGAATAATCGAGCTATATTTCAGATCCTTGGAAGCAGTTTCTGCTGCTTTTGGAAAAAAGTCTTTTTTCAAGTCTTGTTAAACACTTTAAAGATGGAGTTAATTGATTTATAAAAAAAATACATAAGATAACAATTCAACAAAATCCTCAATTGTTTGTGTTGCATTAGGTCTATACGACAAAAGTTGCAGATACAACAATTTTATAGAAGCAAAAGCTGAAGCAAGCTGAATGTGGGAATTGTGTGATTACGATGTATATAATAATAACAAGCTCATAGAATCGTTTGCAGTTCGTATAAATCATAATTGTCTTTTGTGCAAAGACATTTATCTACAAATACAAGGACTATAAACCGGAACGTGGTAACGCCCAGACTCCGGACTAAACTTAAATAATATTCCATGCTTATTCTATTCTCGAACTTGTATCACATAAAACATAAATTTTGTGTCAAACATTAAGTACTTTACCTTGTATACACAAAATAATGACTCGTACCCTGGAAATCCCTACCCCAATAACTCAAATTTATCGATTAGGGTAGTGCATTTTAAATGATTTTCAATTAAATGTAGGAATGGGAAGGTAACAAAAAAGCTATAGTGGGAATTGACTAAACAATTACATTTAACGGGGAGTCGTTAAATAAAGCGTGATTTTATTTGTTTAGGTTTTTATTTTTGTTTGTGGAATTGTTTCAACTATTATGTTGGCACATAAAAAATATATTGACCGAAGAAATTCTATTCGGTTTTGGTGTTTAGGGAGATAACAATTTTGGGATGGAAGTTATTGCAATTTCGTAATTCCTTTATATAAAGGATCGATATCAGAGAAAACAAAATCGCTATCTGTGTATATACGTTAAATAAAATAAAAGGGAATAGCGCGAAGGAAGAAAAGTGCGAAGGAACAATTCATCCCATTGCTGATTGTCGGATGGGGTCAATGGTGTTTTAGAAAGACGAAAACCAATGGAAATACAAACATCAGGGGAGATTACTGCATCCCTTTGGACTATCACTAGAACATGTAATCACGGCAAATGTGAATAGTTTGGTGTATTGGCAAGAGGAAATTACTTCACTTACCTACATCCGTTCCTATCTACACCCGGCAAACATATGTAACTTGTAGAAAAAATTCAATCAAAACCCCTGATTGTTTCCTATACTTAATTTTTCGGTTATTATCTTGTGTAAAAGTTGCGGTGAGAATTTTTCACGTGCTTTTGACGCCACCAATTATCAGCCCCGTTTACTTAATTTTAATATTTCTATAGGTGAATAGAAAATTTTATTTACATAACATATAGGCACATAAATATTATAAATTGCTATATTAAAATAAATGTAAAAAGAAATCAAGCAAAAATATTCAAATACTATTATGCATATTTAAATGGGAAATATTAAAATCCCGGTCCTAGCCTCGAGCTTTGCTTGCAATTCGATTAAACTCAAGAAAATTAGCAATACAACTCCATTTTCCAAAGCATTGAATAAAAAAGATAAGGGCTCTTTAGGGTCAATGGGATTTAAAAAATGTTCCCAATTGCCAAAGATTGGATAGAAAAGGATCCTCCTTTTATATTACAACTTATTTACATAATATTTACTCTGATGTTTTCATTTTTGAAAAATGAAGGTTAAATACTTTCTTGTAGTCTAATTTATCCTCCTTATATGGCAACATCCTGCTTTTTTATATTCTATTCATGTCGTTATATCTATTTATATATTATAATATCCAAAATATCCTATAATTTTATGGGAAATTTTTCCGCAAAATTCTAATATGTATTTGCTACTCTGTTGAAACTTGTATTATAACTTTCACACTCCAATTCTAAATACATAATTATATGTTCAGAATTTTTGGGTTTCATGGTTAAAGTTACTACCTGAATTAGGTACGCGTGAGCAAAGCGAAATTTACATATTTCACATGCCACTCAGGGTGAACTGATATAATAATTATTATTTATAAATAGTAGTTTTCTATTTGAAAGTGTTTATGACTCTCGTATTATACATTGGACACATTTTCAATTGCATAAAATTGCCGAAATTCCTAAACTTCTGTCCGGTTACTCTAAATCCCGCCGAAAATTATACAAAATAATTGTTGAGAGTTTGGAACATTTTCGAAACTAAAATTTTGTCATTAAATTGCTCAAACTGGTCCCTAAAACTAAGTTTTGTACACAGAGTAAACAGCAACATGATGTGACCACAAACCAGGAATTCGTGCTGTCAGAAAACCGTCTTAACTTGAACATTATAATTACTCCCGGTAATACTTAATTTATCTTCGCCATTGTTAATTTTAACTAGAGCTGTAAATTAATTTCCTTATCGGCCCGCCTCAAGTCATAAACGCATCATGGGAGAATGAAAAATTTTGTGTGCCATAAAAGTTCTTAATTCAATCGTTTCATCTCCTTTCAATCACTTATGACACTGCGACAGAAGAGAAGAAATACATTTACACTCGGCAAGCTATAACGATCTTGTTAACAACGAAAACAATAGATACAAGCCTAAACATGACTTCAATTTCCTTCAAAATAAGTGGATATTCCTATATGTATATTTGAAGGTAAATAACAATGTTAGTACAAGCGAGTTACATTCTAAATTGAATTTTTTGTCGAAGAATATATGCTAAAACAGGGTACATCTTCCTGTCACATCTCGATTCAGAACTGCGATATTACATTTATGTTTCAGTGATAACATAAAATACACACCCAGAATCCTTAAGGAGTATTCAGTATGGATATAAGTAAATGCGTCGAACGGGATTTGAATTTTAGACCATTGTGATTTAAGAACTTACCTTGTATTACTCTCACAACGTCGGTTTCCAGTTACATTTTACGGTTTTTGTTAGATTTAAATGTGGATCAAAAAAAAAATATCCGTTTATGAGGTTCAAGCGAAAAACGACGCCGAATTTTTATCGTCAGAAAAGTATTGTATCTAAAATCTTGCAATCAAAACCACAACCAGCAACACTTAGGCTTTATTAAGAATACCTTATGGTAAATATTCTTTTATCAAATCCACTTGACTTCAAGTTCAAGCTGATGTCATCTGTTTCAACCTTCACTTTCAGACTAAACACACGCAATTATAAAACAATTTAGAACTATGTATTTATTTACTATGCAAGATTGTTGGCCGTCAGAGGAGCATTTAAATAACTTCAACTGTAATTTGAATCTGGTGTAATTAATTGTGAAGAATTTTAATGAAGAAATTCATTCATTCTTATACACACACAAACAGTTTGTATAGCCGTATAGCGAGTGTGTTGGGTTTGGAAGGTCTTCAAAGTCAATTAATGCCACTGTTTGAAAATAGTTCGTGAGTCATGCATAATAGAACATGCAGGTTATCTAGAACGAGGGAAGAACACACATTCAACCAACCAATACATATATTGTTTGTTCAAATTAAATTAGGTTTGATGAAAACACATTGCTTAAGTTATTAATTAAGCAAACTTATCGAATTGCAATTCCGGAACGAACCGGATGATTGAGTCGACCTATGTGTATATGTTTGGTAACCAGTAAATGGGCATTACACGTAATTTTCCAGCCTATCTTTACTTGTGCAGTACGGATTAAGTTCATTCAATAGTTTATACCAGAGCAATCCATCTTCGCAGTAGCAGATTACCGCCAGAATGAGACATCAAGCTTTGAAAGGACCTTGCGTTCAGGGTACAAACAAGAGCGAATGGCATCTGCTGTACTCCCTTTATTTTGATCGACAAACTCATATAAAATAGAGTTGTCGGATGGTCCTTTGTGTACACCATTCTTCTACAGTAGTCAGTCGACGCATGGAACCCTTTGTTGGTCTCATTCGGACTGGGAAGGAAATCATTTGGAAAAGGACCAAGTCTCGATATACGTAAAATTTTTATCAATCAGCGCCAGCTGACAAAAAGAAAATCTACCACGAGAAACAATTTTATTATTATCTGTGTGATGTGTGCGAAAATCATTTTTCATCCTGTCTGTTGGCTTGATAGCAAAAATGAGACATTATTTCCGTTGTCATCATCAACAATCAAGAAAAACCGTTCCCTGGAAGGTACAAAGTCGTGTGAGGCAGAGATTTACTGGCTGTACCTACATACATATAAGAATATGGTCCACACACAACGATCAGCATTGCGGAGTGGTAGTAAAGGCGGTAGGAGACTTAGTAAGCTTCTGTCTCGCCCAATTCCACACACACACACACACACATTCACATCTCCGAAGAGGTTCGATGAATATGCCTTACGGGCGTTACTGTCAGGGATGCACCACTTGCCGCCACATTTGCCATTCAAACAAGAACTTATACCGCCGATGTTCTCTTTTCATTCTCGCACCACTGCTTAGAAGTTCACATGGCCTCGGGCTCACCACACCGCAGCACACATACATATAGATATATTTACTCCCTAAATTTACAGGGGCAATATGCACGCACAAATATACATTCACAGTAGATTGTATATTTGAATTTAAATTTAAAACTTTCTCAATTTATGTATCATGTAGGGATAAAGTCGACTTTATATTGATACATAACGGGTGTTTGGGATGTTGTATAAAATGATGGTGGTTGGTAGATGAGAAGTTGGAAGAATTTTAAAAGGAAAAGTTGACGATTTAATTGAAATCGTTGTTAGTTTTGATGTAAATTGGGAAATGTTTTACCCAGGCAATTATAAGTTTGAAAATAACATTCTACTCTTAAAATTTCTTAATATGAGTTTAAGAAGCACTTAGGTAAATTGCAACTAATGGAAAATATCATTTTAGAAACTTGGAAATTAGTCGATAATAAGAGGTAATCTTTGTTAGTATTCTTACCTATCAATTTTATGGGGATTGAAGTGAATGCAGTGTATCGACATGGTACGGTCTACGGTGGGTTAATTTCTACCTTCGAACGTAAAAGCAATTAAAGCTCAATAACAACCTAATTAGATTCTTTGACCAAAAAGTTAATCAGTAAATAATTGGCACAATTAAAACATATTATTGCCTGTTTGCATGATCATCGAATCATACCAATTGGTAATTGCGGAATATCTATTCCAATTCAATAGGGTTTTTCTCACAAATTTATATTTGATACTTGAGTAAAACACAAAAAAATGTGGGAAAGGACTTTATTATTTCTTTATTGCGGATGAAATATAATTCTTTTTACAATTTCCTTTGAAAGAATCCTAGAACCACTGCAATAATAAATCCAATTTCATGCCAATCAGAAGTTTTCTAATAATTTTCTACTTTATACGAAGTCAGGATAGCTAAAAGCACTTCAGCAACAACAAATCAATACACTTCAATAAACTATCTATTTCTTAATTTTCAAAAGTAATAAATAGTCCTTATATAGTAGTTTGTTGTTATTTATTACAATACAGTGCAAGTTGGTCTCTGTTTTTCTATTTAGTAAATATTTCACACCGAAATTATGTCTTCGATTTCTACACTTTAAGTGGCTCCGCGCTTGTTTTAAATAGGGTTTTCGTAGAGCTGGGGCTTTTCTCTCACTTAGATATGTAGTGCGGAAAAGAAAACCTTTATTCTGTCAGATCGGTTTATTATAGTGATTTGGCAGAGAAGATTTCTTAAATAAACACGAATTCTTGTGTTGTTTCAGAAAAACCCATGTTCCAAATTCGCTTTATTTCTCACAAAAAATTTGGAGAAAAATCTATATTTATTACCGTTTTATACACGGTATTTATAATTCATCTTTTAGTTTTTATAAGCATAATTTCAGTTAGGTACTACTGCTAAAATATTTTCCATGGAGTTCAAGCGTACCAATTTTTTAAAATTTATCAAGCGGAAACTATCAAAATTCATAACAATAGAGCGATTTGGATTGAACGATTATTCATATTGGAATTTTTAAACGACAAACTATTTCAGGTTTTATGCTTTGTGGAATTTCTGTTTTACCTTCTATATATGTATATGTATATATAAGTACTGTTTTTAGTCTTTATCGAAAAATTTACATTAACATCTCGTCAGCATTTTTCCATAATTTTATTACAATAATAGCATCAAATTGGTGAATAATTCGTCTAGATTTTTATCTATTCATAATTGATGAAGGCTTCCCGATTTTCATGAAAATCTCGTTCAAAGTTTTCTAATGGAATACATACAAATTTCTGTAAATGAGCATCATAAGGCAAATGTGCTTTACCTACGAGTAGTAACTAATATAATTGGAAAGTACCTATAAAAATGCAGTTGACACGTTATTAATATTAACCTGAAATCTTAGAAATGTGTCGTTTACAGCCAAATCAATACCTGAGTAGAGTCGACTTTTCAAATCGCAGCCAAGCTCTTTAGAAATGATGTTCGAGGGATATACATTAAATTCAATTACAAGTAAAATTCCACCATATAGCAGATGATGTAAATCTATTGAGTGTATACACAGAAAAAATCGTACATCTACTGTGGATTACACTAATGCGTCCTTAGAGTGTTATTATCCCCTTCTTGCTGTGGGCTACATATAGCGAACTCTATACATATACCCATACTAGGCTCCACCTGACCGGCCGAACATATACCAAAACCAACTTATACAAGTGGATTTAAACTGGAACAAGAGGGAAGAATCTTGAATTTACGATCTGCTAGGCTTCGTTTCGAATTTATCTATCTCTCAACGGAATTGCAGACCAAACCCTCCGCCATACATCCGCACCCTCAACCACATCGCTTAATCTTGATTATTACTTGGAATAACCATATTTTTTTCTGGGGCTGTTTCTTGATAAGATACGACTATTATCATGTTGCCGTGCAATATAAGACTGTACTAATCTGGCGCCCTGCTACGTACTTATGTAAACAAACTTTATTATATTTCAGCATAAAAGTGTTGTGAACTGCGGTGCTGTATGTGTGAAAGGGCGGATGAATTTCCACAGCACAGAATATAGAAACATTTGTTGAGTTATTTTTACGACAACACATCGTAAAAAATCTAATTTGTTCATATACCATTTGTACACTTTAACTTTTGTTATGTACTTTTTACGTTATTTTCGAGTGCTTCTGAAAATTGCCCTAAAACAAATTCGATCTCACGGTGTGCTGTATTATCATCTCTCTTGTATATGTATAATTTCTGTGTTTGCTAATTGAACGCAATAATTCGCTTCGAGTGTTAATCGGGGAGCTTAAATCATGTCAATAAGGCAGAGATTTTCATTGCAAACTTTCAATGATCCATAATGACAAATTCAATACTTACCCAGGATTATGGAATAAAATATTGCACCTAATATTGTAATTCTCATCATAATCGGAGTATAAAGATTTAAATATTGCCAATAATGATATTGTAGAGTTGTAATTGAAATGATCATTGTAATTAAAAATTTCGATAATACCTGATGTGAAGAAGATAACAAAGTGTGAATTACAAATGTCACGTCAGCATTGCTTGGGGCAAACATTTTAAATTGTTTGTTGTACTTTCCTATTCATTAATTTGACCACATCAGAGTACATTATACTGCAAATTTTATGGAGTTAATTATCTTTAATAAAAGAATGAATTGTTAACAAAAGGTTAAATAAATCAAATTACAATTGTTAGATTCACGCAAAGTGTAAATTTGCATAAAAATCAATACAATCACTATTAACAGGCACGATATCAATTCTACAAATTTGCTTTATTGTTTGATCAAAATCATGAAGTATTATGTGGGTTGGTGAACTACACAAATTATTTTATTATAAAATATTAATTTTCTGTATGGTAATTTTCTTATTTAGCCGTTCTGTGATATGTTACATATATGAAAATAAATTCGTACATAGGTACACATAAATCAAAAAATAAACTCCTATATGAGTTTTAAAGGAAATTTTCTACTAAAGTCCTATAAGAAAATGATTAATGTCCATTAGCTCTCAACGTAGAGTAATCGTGTAAAATGCGAAACTGTTTGCAGTCCTTTGTTTTATATTTAATAAAAAAAAATACATATATTTCCCATAATTTTTTTTACAAAAGTCATTAAGATTATTAGAACGATAATGAACCTTAGAACTTACATAGGACTAAGAATAAGTTTTCGTAGAATTACGCATTATAAAATCCCTAAATACTTCCTAAATATGTACGCGCAAACAAATGGGAATTTTTATTAACTTTTATTTTGATGTGATAAAATGTTTCGTACGCAACGTAATTAAAGAATGCGTGTCCTTGACATGTACAACCATGATTTTTTTAGTTTTCCCGGGGTTAGTTTTGGAGGTGCACGCAAATGGTCACGGCCAATAAATGTACCTACCTATAAACACGCCACTCAAATATATTTAAGGTGGTCTTGTTGAACTCTAGCCGAAAGCACTTACCTACTTATTTTTAATGCACTTATAAACAAAAGTAAAATTTGAAAAACATACTTCTATAACCTATGTGGTTAAAAAATAGAAAATAACAAATAGTTTTTGTAGGAATCGTTGTTGTGTGTGTACTTTAGTAATTTGCATTAATGTTTTTATTGTTGCTTCTACCATGGAAATTGGCTATATGTAAATTATTTATGCTGAAAAAACCAATTTATTCAAGTAAAGTGGTTCTTATATAACTACTTAAATTTCCATTTCATTTAATTTGAATTATAAATTCATATAAAATTATTTACTTTGGCGTGTTTTCTTTTCTCTACCTATTTTCTTTATTCTTCCAGATAAAAATGGTATTCATCACGTTGAATAACTATTATTATAACCGAATTGTATAGATATTACATTATTGCAATTTAACGGTAATGTGGTCTAATAATTGTATACCTATAGTGGGTGTTTAATTAAATCAATGTTTTAATTGTTTTTTTTTTTCGCCGTGATAACGGTATTAAAACGAAATTTTATATTTTTATTGTTTGTTGATTAAATAAATTATAGCGATTTATTAAAAGTTAAAATACTTTCTTACCTAATAAAGTTACTCTTGTATCTAACTGCAGTCCAAGACAACCAATGTCTTAATACAAATCAGCAGTGAATACCACGATTTAGTACCCGGTATTAATTAATACCCGCGCTTGAGAATATCACCACAGGTCAGTTTCAGAACGTTCGTAATGGAATCTAAAGTCCTAGATTTTCCTCCCATATTTATTATGCCTTTCAACGTGCTGATGCCTTTTTAAGAAAAATCTTATTTCTTTGATCATCAACTACACCAAAAATGATACATGATAACACTAAGTTATGCCAGTATAGAAAATTCTATTTTGTTTACCTTTTAGTAAAAGCACATAACAGGAAGATTTATTGTTATAATAGCATTTTCAGATTCTTGTCTATTAGTTTTACTTTCTACGATAACCCATGCGCTACATTTATAAGCTCTGAAAAATCCTGCAACGTTGTTGTTATTAATTTTAAATCATTCTATTTTTAATTACTTACTCAAGGAATATTCCTGATCACTGATTTGACGTAAACAACAATTACTTGGAAAAGGGATTAGTCTTGTTTAAAATGTCATTAAGCAATATATGTATGTATGTATGTATAATACCGAGAAACCGAGATGTATACGATGCATAATATAGACTCAAACATTAAAATATTTTACTTTTATATAGATAATATACAAAACACAAAATAGATTACGTGAAACAGTTTCTCCAATCCCTACTTTAATAAGTAGATGATATCGTGTGTAAACGGAAATAATTTGCAAAAATAAACTAAAAGCTCTCGTAAAAGCTATTATACATTTATATATGTACCTACTATGTACAAACATAAAATATATCATACAAAGTACCTGTAGGTTAGTAGTTGAATGGAATAACTTTTGTTGAAATGAATAAGGTAATGAATTGTTGACTAAGGGAAACCTTGCTATATCGGGTGCACGAGTATCTTAATACCTACTAAATACAAAAACATTATTATAAACTCAACTTTGGATTGTGTTTCATATACTTTTAAAGTTTAGACAAACATCAATTTCCGTTTGTACAAAACAATTATTGGTTAACTCGTTGGTTAATAAATATTTTCCATTCCGAAAATGCGTATTTCGAGGCATATTCGAAATTATATAATTTCGGTAAAAATATCACTGTTCAAACCATGAACACTGATTTTAACAAACTATTAGGAAAACGCAATGATATCATCTGTTTATTTTTCTATTTCAATTACCTCTATAAATACATAGATTGTTCCGAGATTGTTAATTGCAGGTAGACACACACATACATATACAATCGATATGTGTAGGTTGTATTGAAATGTTTAGCTAAAGTCAATCTGGCAATCATTACTTGTCCTGTCTATAGCTGCATTATAATTTCAACACATATATCCATTACGCATAAAAAAATCCATTTAGTTCAAACTATTAAGGACATTAACGATAAAACCGTATTCCAATCGGTGAAGTGTCCAGAAACAATGAAAATATAAAAAAGAGAAAACATAAAAGGACAACATTGACATTGGGCAAATAAGTGAGATGTTTTATTGGATAAAATTGGTCACGTCAATGCAGTTTTCTTTCCAGCGTTCAGAATCTGTAAGCAAGTGAAGTTGATAGATTGAGAGGTGGTAATGGTAACTTTACTTAAGTGTTTTAGTATAATTCTTTACCAAACACATCTGTCTGCTAACAGTTTTGGGCAATTTCCCAATGAAAATATGTTTTCTAACTTACTAAAATATTACCACGTTGCATTTGCTTGCAATTTCCTCTAGACGTCAAAATAATTTCGATATACCTACAGAGATAGATGCTTTCTTAATATCGAAAGATGGCGAATGGCGATCCAAATTGCGCTATGGGGAGGAGAGTCAATTTTCCATTTTCTCTAAAACTCGTCCTGTAGGTATATAAAATTGTTTTCTAAATTTATTAATGTTAAGATACTTTTACTGTACAACATAACTATAAATATTTTTAGAGCTTTTTACAGCGTTTTTACATTACATCAGGCAGTTGTGATGTCTGATGTGCTTTCGCTTGATGCTCTAAAAATATATCATTATTTAGTTGGATTTTTTGTTTGTTTAATAATTGGGAAATTGTTTGTATGGCTGCGATTTTGATCAGAAAACCCATTTGCTATTTCATATTGTTTTGCAACAACTTTTTCAATTATCCATCTGACAATAATGTTCAAAAAAAAAAAGAAATGATTCAGGTGAAACAACATATAACAATAGAAATATGCGTTTTACAATATGTTCTAGAGTTTAAGTTAAATACGAATACATATACTACTTGTTCTATTTTCTAATCCCTCTTTGTGACAACTTGTCATGTCCACACTATGTAAGGTATATACCATAAGTGATGTATTATCTAGAGGACTAAACAGATAGTATAATTCTGTGCAATAGTACGTTTAATTATATTGATTCGAAGCATTGTCGCCTGGTGTAACTTATTGAATTCCAAACAAGCTTTTTATCATTTCCAATTGGTGTTTTACATGCATTCTAAATACATTGATTTGATTAACTGATTCATTCGAAACAATTGCTTTATTCCGAATGGAACAAAAGCAGTTAGTTGCAATGCTATTATTAAATTCTCTTTTTATCGTTATTTAATAAATTTTGGTTAAAAACTATTTTGTTCTGTCAACAATTGAATTCAATATATTTGCAAGTTTTGGCATTAATGTGTTTTCCATTGAATTTAATTGCATATACCCATTTCTAATCAAGGACATTTTGTTGAGTGCAAATTAAAAAATTTTATATACGTTTTTTTTTTTGTAAATCGAGTTATCTAATTACTCTTGTATAATTTTCCTTGAATTGGATCCGCTGGTTAAATTTATAATAGGTATGTCTATTTTTATCTTAGGTATTGAAAATATCTAATTACTTGCAATTTAGGTAATGTTTCACATTATGCATATGTTATACATTTGCAGAATAATATCCGTGACTTTGTTCTTTTATAAGTTAATTGTCATCCTAATTACGAACATAGTTGTATTTAAAATTAAATTAGATGGTGACCTCTCGTCTGTTGTTCATTAAAAGGTGCGTTGAGTTGTTAACACCAGCGTCAAAAATGGCATGAAAAATATAATTCGTCAGCCTTGATGTGTCATTTTTAATAACTTTATTTGTGTACTATTAAATGAATATAACACAACTATTTTTAGACTAATTATAAGAAAGCATTGGACAACGCTATACCTAATTATAATCTTATATCCAGAATTTTACTTTGGAATAATTTTGACTTATTTATATCATTTATTTATAGTGTTTTATTTTTTTATCCTATTTAGGTAATATCGGATATCATTTCTAATTACGAATCTATGTGTTTTCTTGTATTAGATGTTATTTATATATTGATTTTTAGTTTTATGTGGAAAAGTTCTTTTTATTTTATTATTAACCTTTGGGGTATAATAATAAAATTGGGTAGCTATCTACAAAAAATGCATAAAGCAAAAATGGAATCCTTTGTGGAATATACATTCTGCTACAACAATATAGATTATATACGAATAAATGTTTCCATTTTCGTTATTCTTCTAATTTAATAAATTTTGGTAAAATATGGGATACCATATACCTAGCTATATGTGTAAGTATGCGTTTTTTTCGAGTTTACTCATATGTATAATGTTAATATTGAGTAGGTACCTAATAGGTATATTTGAATGTTTTTTGATGTAAGCCGAAAAATCATTTGTTGTTCTTTCTCGATTTATAATAAAAGTTTTGTAATTTTCAATACCATAACGCACCTTCCTAATAAGGCATACCAAACAAAGTGTCAGATTTGAAAATTCAATATGGCTGCTGCTGGGCGGGCAAATAAGAGAAAAGTTGTTCCAAAGGAGGAAATAGGGACCCAGTTAAACTGTTTAAGAATACCTACGTAGTGTTCTACAATTGAAACACCCAATAAATAGGATTTTTAAATCTATAACAATTATGAATTCAAACTTGTTTGTCCCGCAGCAGTCATATTGAATTTGTTTTTGTTCGAATGGTATGCCCTATTGTGGATGACCATTTATGAAAAACCGTACGGCGCTGATATATACCTACAATGTGCAACTATTTTCACTAACTATATTTTGCTGTTTCATTCTAACTGCACAAGATAAGACGAAATCGCGTGAAAGACGCATCGCTCAGTTTTGAAACACATACGGTCACAATCAGACATTTTAAAAATATGTGACTAGAAAGAAGAAAGCTCGGAGAAAAAGCATCTAAATAATATTATGACGCTGATATAATTAGGTAATAACGTCAGAACCACAAACATTCGTGAATGCAACTTTACTTAAATGAATGCATATTAGCTCGCATATTATTAGGTAGGTACTTTTTATATTAACTTATTTTGACCTATATCCTTCTACAGCATTATAAACCCATCCGGATAAAAGCATAAGTAATAATACCTATAGGTAGGTAGGTACATCTAATTAGCTAAAAGGACACATTTGAGTAAACGAGATTTATACATATTATAAAATCCTAGAAAATTCTCTCTGTATAATAAAGATACAAAAAAGCATCTATACTTTAATTAATTTAAAAAATGTATTATTATGTTTATTAAAGGCAAATGACCGTAACGACACATTATTATACAGGGCGTTACTGCTCGGTTGAGCAAAAAATGAAATGACAGATTAAGAAAGTCATTCTGAGTCGAATGGTTTTTTTGATTTTCTGGGAAACGTTTCCTAACGGAGATATAGACTCTCAAACTTCTTAAAAAATTGTCGTATTTTTTAAATATCTTAAGTGAAATAAAAGGGAACAACCAAATTTGGTACACTTTACTTAAATCATTAAGGACAATCTTCCTGTAAAATATCAGAAAAATCGGTAACCTCTTACATGACTTTTTGGCAATGGGGTGGTTTAACCCTCTTTGTTATTTTTTTTTGGGGTGGTGAAATCTCAATTTTGTTGAGTCCATATGACTTTGCGCATATGACAAATGTGAAAAATTCTGACTGGTGGGTTCAGGCTTTTTATTTAAATTAACCAATGAGCAGCCCGAATTTTTCAAATCTATGAGCCACATTTTGTTACTTGCAGAAAAAACAAAGTATAGACTACCTACACTCGTTATAATACTATAATATGTTGTACATACGTGTTATAGTGTACCACACAATAATTCCGAAATATTATAATCATAATACTTGTTTACCTATTATACATAAGCTTTCCCCATTGCAATGCAATAATCTGCATTTTATCAAAGAAACTCATCCGTATAATTTTATTCGAATGCCGTAGATGATTAATTGAACCCCTCATATTAGGAATAATATTTAAAATGCATTAAAAATGATGTGAGAATACTCCCTAAAGGTACATATATATAATACCAACGAATAACTTCCAACCGCAGAACATTTTTTTTCGGCTGCATTGATTTGTAACGAACAGAGTCGAACTTACAACGTCAAAGTAATATTTACGGCCGGTAGCAGGTCACATTGCCTGCGGCTGCTCTTTTGAATTACATTGTGTCATATATCATTTTGACTCCTTCGTATTCTTATCCCCTTCTCGCAGTGATATGATGAATGCCAGTATCATTTTAGAGATTTATACACTTCCTATTCACACTTCAAATTGACGTACAGTATTATTAAGTGTGTTTACATATGAATATTAATAAATTCATGGTTCATTTTCCACTTTACAGTGAGTCCTTTTACAATGTCAAAATTCTTACCAAAAAGGAAGCCTATTTCGTTAGATTGTGTAAGGGAGGAAACTTTGATCCCTCCCCCTTTTTCCCTTCGTGTAGTAATTCATATAATTGAAAGTTGAGAAAACATCCTTACAAAGCTACATGCGTTCGTGAGTTTATAAATTAATGAGACCTATTTGAGACTTAGTAATTTCCGAATAAATTTATAATGTCCCCAATCCTAATACTTTTTATGAACTTCAAGCATTTACATAGAAGAGGAGGACACTATCGATTTGTTTTTTAAACTTTATTTATTGTAAAACAATATAATAGACTATAATAAGGCTTATGAATTTATAAAGTAATTCGGTAACTGCATTTGTAATTTATTATTAGTTGTTTTGTTATTTTAATAGTTAATGGCCCTCAGATTGTGGACCCCTAATAAATTTGTAATAAATAATTATTTTATTCAAAATATATATATATATATATATATATATATATTCCCAATGATGGCATGTAATTATAAATAAACAATGCATTAGGTCCTTTTTTTGGGCTAGGTTTCATCCCAAAACAAAAATATTTAATTTGACCTAACTACATGCATATATTATATAAAGCGTTATTACCAATTAAATAAAAATATAACACAGGTAGGTATAATTATTTATTTATGTACTTTTCGTAGCATGATTTTGAATTATAAAATCGTATGGTTACTGGGTATATATTTGTTATGTGCATATGTATATGGCCTCTGCTTATTATTAGCAAACACATAACATTTCGCATGGGTGAAATTATTTTTCCGCTATTGTAGCCACTATTTTACTTACGAACATTGTTGTGATAAAATATATTTATTGTTTGTTTAAAATTCAAATGTGATTCGTATAAATTAATTACCGCATGCAAATTTGTTAGATAAGTGTATAAATTAAAGTGGTTGTGTTGTTTGATATACATATGCGTATCATACATTGTATTCAGGTGGATCCTTGGTAGTATTCAACAGATCTGCATCAGACATAAATGTGTGAAACGTTGAAAATTATCGATTATTCAATTCATTCCCCGATGGTGTCATCTAACGTAGATTTTTATTATTTTATCTCTTACATGTGAAATATTTTACTTGATAGCACAATATGTAATCTGTGAAACTGTGAAAAGTACTACAGACTATAGTGCTTCCAAATCGAATACAGGACCGCACTGGGTCCTTCTCGGTCGTCCTCATCAACTGCCCTTCGGAGAAACTGCAGCATACCACGGCCGCTCCGTCTCTGGCAATATGAGTGTGTGTCAGTATGTAGCGCGTGTGTCTGACGATCTATCGTCATTTTATGCTAAACATCCACCCACAATATAATGAAGATAAATACATGTGATACCCGCTCAGAATTGAAAAAGCTACATTGTTATCCTTAAATAATAAAAAATCATGACACGCTCATAGAGAAGGAGGAACAGCGAGACGGTTAGAGAAAGTAGAACAAAAGAACAAGGGTTGCCTGTATTAGCTAAGCCGGGCTAGATATTTATGGCAGCTATTTGCGAGATGTGAAGCGGCCAGTGTGCCGGCTCTATTTACTATTTATCTGTCCCGCTGGTGCCATTTGACTTTATCAAGATGGCGGCTCTTGTATGCCACTATCATACATACACTGGCATTGCTCCCGTAGCTGTTCTATACCAGTAACGACTGATTTTGTTCCGCAAAATTCATGCAAACATCTTGATTGCATCTCGCACTCAGATATTTCCTAGCATCGTGTTGTGTGTATGAACGAATGTGCTTGTGCAGAGCGCTATTGTATTGTTGTGTAATTGATGATATGGGTTGAAGGGCGAAGAGCCATCGGGCTTCGGGCACGTTACACTTGTGATTCATTAACAATGCCCACCTATTCATGTTTCCCGTGGAAGATGATTTTATTTCGGTACAAACGTGCTACGTTCCTCTCATTTTATTCCCCGGACTCACTGTTGGTCGGATGTTGAAATTCATCTTACGTTTGCCTACTCCCACGCCCCTGTTTCTGATAATGTTAATTCGTAAATTGTTCCACTACGCTTTATTTCAACAATGCGATCATAATGAGAACACAAAATTCCATTACATGGTTTAAATGAATTATTAGACAATGTAAAACAGGTTGGGTTTGGCTTAAAGAGAAGTTTGCCAAAGCTGCCATAACGAATACCTCCATAATATCTATACATAAACAGTGGTACTTGTTGGTATAGACTCGTCCGTCAGATACATACATGTATGGAATTATTCTTTATCCTTTGTTTCGAGGAACGTTACATACGAAAGATATCTCATTAAAACCGGATTCATTTACTTTTCTACTTTTGATATTCTGCGATATTAAATTTCCTTCCCTCTATAGAAGGAATTATAATTTATACGACTGTAATATCAGACACTTAATGATCTTGTTACGGGAACTGTGTGTTTTTTGTTGCTTTTCCTGGTCGAATATCCTTGCATATCATATCCTTTCAAAGATAAAATTTGAAGGAGTACAAATCTCTGTGACAGTTTGTGCCAAGACAATTCTATACCTATGAACACGCCTACGAGTGTAACCCTTATTTTTATCAATTTTAACAACAACATCATGTCTAAGTCTGATGATGATTATATTGAACGCTTTTCATGAATTATTTGGTTCACTCAAAAAATCCAAGTACATATATGTATAATAAATGTTATTATTGTAAATTGCACACCTGCATTGCTTGCGTCTTTTAGCAAAATATTTTGAGATATAAACAAAGCTTAATTCATTTTTCAATAAACACTCACGTAAATCTATTATATTTAAATAGTATTTGGCACTGCACACATTCCATTTTTATTATTATCGCTTTCATAAAACATATGTGAAGTGAAATTCTAAATTCGTTTTTATTGTTTCTCGTAAAGAATTTTACAACTTTGTGATGTATGTGCAATATTCGCTCTGGATAAATATTTTGTGTTTAAACTTGCAGCTACAACAATTTATTGAAACTCTTGAAAGTACAACGTGTACTACTGACCATAATCAACGCCAATAAAAGGAACGTAGGGATGTTATGTTGTTACTGGTCAATAATATAAATTAATTTCGGTTTTACGATGTCATTTTACTGATGGGTTAATTAACTATTGACACGGCAATGAATTGATAATGAAAACGTGTGACTGTAAAGTTAATTAGGTACATACTTATATTTAAAAGAAGATTTTATTACAGATGAATAAATTCTTATCGGTTTTATGAGTGTGCCAGTGCGTCTATTTCGTCTAGTGTCACGAATTTGATACGAGTTCTAATTTAAACATTAATCTACTTTGGCGACGTGCCGAAAGAAAGCCTCCAAAATGGGAATAATCCCAAATTGGCTTTTTACTCTAGGGTGCCTTATAATGTTCCAAATTCAACTGACGTATGCATTAAAAACTAAGACCCTCCGAATTGCCAAAGATTATCTATTATATAAGAATTTGAGGTGTCTACACAATTTCTTCTTAACAGCAACAAAAAATGTTGAAGGGAGAATAGAAACATAAAGAGTAGTCAACTGACTGAAAATATTTATTGAATTCATTAACGAGTGAAATCCGAGCTGAAATAAAAGCGTTATTAATTTTAATTGGAACCATTTGCCATCCTGTTCGAAATGCAATACATTTACGTAGTTTGTTTTTGAGAAATATCATTTTCAGTTTTACGACATCACACTGTTGCAGAATTGTTGTAAAGAAAATTGCGATATAACGAATCTAAATCAAAAATTTGAATAGAAATAGGAAGCTTATAAATACAGGATTTATGTTGACATGTAAAATATAGCCGTTTTTTCCCCATCATCATATATACAATTCTTATTCGCATTATTCAAAATAAAGAAAAAAAGTTGGATTCGACTGTTATTAAAACGATCTGTTTACTTTCAGGGGCAGGGTATATGGGTATTTAAAATGTTGTAGATAGCGGATAGATAACACATATTTATTAGATTTTGATATTTTTGACACAATTGTGAGAGAATAGCAAAAACGGGATAACAGAAACGTAGAATACAACAGAAAACAGACGGCTAGAAAATTAATTATGCAGTCCATTTTTTGACTTGAAAATAAAGCTCCCATTCAGCTAGTCTTTCAGTTGAACAACAAGAAATCAACGGGCTCACCTAAACAATACATGAAATGAAATCAGTTGAACCTCTTTACAAAACGTGGTTGACATTTACATGTTTTTACGTTATTTCCAAATACACTGCACAGGATTGTCGACAAATTATGAGGCCATATACAAATGATCTTCACATTTTGCATTTTATCTATTTAGAGTGATGATGGATATTTACGATATTTACATAGCTGTTCAAGTGCAGTCCTTTGAAGGAGGCGCTTTTGATCGTAAAATTCAAGCGATTCAAATCTATTGTCTCCAATATATGTACTATTGTTTGTAACACCGTTATTGAACAGCAATCCGAACCTGATGTTGTCCAATAAGGCTCTAGTGTTTGGTATTAGATCGTAGTAAGCTTTCCACTACATAATGTATATTAACTTGGCTCCCTTGATATCATTACAAACAACAATAATTCATTGTAAGCGAGAGAGGATAATAAACTAATTAGATAATTAATTTATTCCATGTGGAATTTCATTTGAACGTACAAGTTAATATATTTGACCCCGATAAGTGGAGAGCAAAATTATTCATTTTACTTTTAATTTAGATGGCACAAATATAACATATACTAGGCTACATAAACCTCTTGGAGAACCTCTCGCACATCCTTAAATTAAGCCTCCGTATTACTAATTATAACATTATTATCCTTATACTGTACTCAGTGTGAAGGTGTATGCTATTGCATACATGCATGGAGCACCTATTAAATATATAAAGTAAATTATGAACATTTGACAATAAAGTAAGATAAAACAAAACAGATATTTTTTATGATCTTATAAAATTTATGCGAATACCCGTACCCATTTTATGAATTTTGCCATTATGGTAATAAAAAGACAATAAAAGGTCTTACAGATGCATGTATTCTTTGTAATATGGAAAATGTACGTTATATTTTTATTTCCTGAATTGCAATTTGCATTTATACAATATGTAATATGCGCTTTGAATAAAAATTGAACTGGGTATACGTACATATAATAGGGATTATTTTGTTTTTTAAATTGGCTATAGGTACAAATTAGACACATGTACTGGACCGCGATTTGAACATGTTTAACAAACATTTCTATCAACAAACTCGGTTATTGAAAAAATTAAACAAAATCAGCTGAAAATGCACGCTCATTAATTTTCATTATGGATATATGAATTCAATTTTTCCATACAATTAATGCATTTATATGAAAACAAACTAACTATTTTAGAACTATACATACCTAATACCTTCCTATATCTACATACCTACATATATTTGTCTATTTAAAATATGCTGTATAAGTTGGTATTGGACTATTGGTTACCTATATAATACCTAATATAATACACATATATTATGTTTAGGATTGGGAGCACATTCACCTCTACATGTTTGTGAGGCAATTTAAAATATGTATACCTAACTTGATAAATAATATATAAATTGTTGCAATGAAAAGCCTTAATATTTATTTTTAATCAAACCGTTGACAAACTAATGTATGCATGTGTGTACCCAAAAAACAATGAATACGTTATTTATATGTATTTGTTTATTTGGAATGAAATTTAAGTGATTCTCGAAATAGAATCATCAGTTCATATTCCAGATACCTAAGTATTTTATAGAATTTGCAATTTGAACTTTTTAAAAATAAACGTAAAACTGCTTTTGTAGTAGGTACTTGTTTTTCTACTCGTTTTTTTAGTATTTTAATTAATTATTGATAATATAGGTACATACCTATACGAGTACATATTAAAATAGCTAAATTTGCTAAATATTGGTATTAATGGTTGCGGTTGCAAATATGTAAATTATGTTATGAAATCATCAGCCCTTTTGTATACCTATATATGTACATGTAGGTACATTGGCGTTGGCGTCCAAATGCATTCTGCCGAGCAGGTAGAAGATTAACTTTAAAATCGCCCTTATTGAATTACCGCTTAATTCAATAAAGGGCGATTTTAAAAAGGACCATCTCTCCCTGCTAGGCCAAATACATTTGCACGCCAGTGTATACCTTATTATCTTCATTTTTTAGATATACATCACCTAAAAAATAGTTGTAGAAAATGTGTTTGCGAAGAAGCCGCTACATAATTTGTTTCCACAGCTAACGACTTGGAATTTTAAATATATATCTCCATATACTTAGTAGATATTTTGGGCTTAAATTTAGTTATCTCCCGTCCCTTAATGTAGAGGTCCACAAAAATTAAGAAACTTTAACAATAATGAGAAAAGTTTAGTATTTATAATGTGTATTACGCAGAGACTTTTAACCTTTTTAATATTTCCAAGGGATGACACTGTGTGTGAACATTTTCACTGTCATTCGTATTTTTCCCTCTCTGTTACTTTAACATTTCAGAGGGGTTTATTATAGCACACGCTAAATAACTGTTTGTCTAAGGCTTTTCGGAGGAAAATCCCTCATATTGCCGTATTGCATGAACTGGTAGTCTGTCTGGTGTAGGTTATAGAAATTAGGGTATTCTGACGCCTAATAGGTATATACCTATTCCACTCTCACCTTTTACCGAAATGTTTCAGCATTAATGTTAAGACTTGTTACACATACAAATATCCCCAAAAACTAAGTTAAATTTGTTTTATTGATTTGTATGCTACTTAACTTGATACAACACAACAAAGGCTTACTTTTGCTTCATAAACAAACACATAAACCGAATTACAAATTGAAAGTGTATACCTAATCAATAATATAAGTTTACATTGTGAAAACGTGTTGTTTGGACCAGGGTGCTTATTATTAACTAATTGTATTTTGAATAGCAAGTTTTCAGCTAACATTTTCTAATTCTAAAATAACAGTAGAAAAACAAACACTGCGCACTGGAATTAGGTACGTATTCCCAAAGGAAAATTTATACCTACATAATTTCGATTACATATAAGACTTAGCAATTTCAGCACGTTGGCAGTTTTGTGGGTTACCTAATGTATTTGCGGCTTAAAGAAAAGAAAATACATATAGGAAGCATATTTTGGAAATTTGTACAAACTAAAATTTTGCGGTTCCTATATAGGAATGGCAAGTTTGGAACCTGATGCCAAGTCACCAGTTTTATGAGTTTTAAGTGTCAAGAGATAAAACCGAAACAGCTGTTGTCGAAATTATACCTTTAAGGTACTTTAGATACAACCATCGAAATTTGGCGTGTTATAATCAAACAATAAGTATTTGAACCGTTCAAATTTCTCTGTAAATCAATCACTGGCTGATAATACGAAACAGACATTTTCCTATGCGGATGCGCATATAGAGCGATTTATCTTGAATGTATTTAAATAAAGCAAGTCGGCCGTGAGATTCCATCAAGTTTCAGGATGCTCGTAAGCAATCCGAGCGCGAAAATTACACTAACATCTGCAAGAATAACATATACGTGTATAAAGGCTCAATAGAATTGTTCCATCATGTTCCCAACAATTCCAACTAAAAGAAGAGTGGGTGGTTAGGTGGTAGCGGTGCAGCTAGTGGTGTAGTCAAACAATAGGCCGTGAATGCGATACCTTTTCTTTCGAGCCATATCATGCAAATTGGAAATATACAGTCAAGGATATATAATTTGACATTTAAATATTTTATAAACTGCTTGTATACGCAACCTTTAAGATTTATGTATAATACGAATTGCATCCCCTTAAACACCACATCCACGACGTCACAATTCAATTCGTAACAAGGGTAATTGTTAAACGAAATGTTCACTATTTTAATCCATTATTCAGCTACATACCAACTATACACAATTACGCGTCAAACAGTTATAGTACATTTTCCCTTTTGTAAAAGTTTCATACATTTCTAATGTTGAAACCCATAATTCTGGATGTGTACCCTGCTGTATATGTATGCATATACATATATATACACATTGAATATAAACATGAATACATATGTATGTAGATTAATCGGGAATTACACAAATTTTGAACAAACATGATTTGTACTTTACCCATTTATATGAATAATGTTTAGTGTACTTATCGACTTTTATTTTTGAAGCAATTTTATGTGTGCATTATTAATTTATTAGCTTTTGATGATTCTGTGAAATCAAGGCATTATATTAGTAACCGTATTGAAACTATTATATACACAAAACTAGCTGTGGGTGTACGTAATATGCATTTATGAACGCATTTAATAAATGGCAATAATTTTCCTATGTTATACCACAAAATTAATTAAGTCTTGATGCGACTCATGGGAAATGCTTAGAATAAATTTTCATAATAAATAAATAGAATTATTGATGATTTAAAAACGTTGAATGGCATCATTGTTCATTGAGTTGATGGTTTGTTTAATCTACAACATTTATTTATATATATATATATACATATATACATATATGCATATACATTAAATATCTTTTTATGCTATATTTACCTATAAGTCAAATGGATGAACGAAATACATATTCCCTATCAAATGTTGATAATCAAAGAAAATAATCAAATCGAAATTGTCATTTGTATATACCTATTGGGTATTAACAAATAAGTCAATATGTAAACCGTAAGAAACAAACAATAATATTATATGAATATCAATATACATGGCTAGTATACATAACATAAATTCCCTCAAGACATTATACATATATTTTGCACCCGCAAATGATTAAAAGTCATCCCTTTGGCCATTTATGATGTTTTTTCCACTTATTTGAGTTTAACAAACTGCCACCATCATAATATCGTATAATATATTCTGGAGAGGGAATGCATCATTGAACAACAGATGTGTGGTAGTTTAGCTCCTAAGAGAGTTAATAGTTGTTTCCTATTTATATTTGTCTGTGTGAAATTGTTTTGAAGCAAATTTTACGATAACATAAATCATACAAGTCAAAAATATATGTGGAACGTTCCATATGGCGTCCCTTGAGGGCTTTACTCAACTCCACCCTACCATAACAACCCGAAAGCCGCAATAAAGACTTTACTATATTATAATAATTATACAATAGACATTGTTATTTCGAAAGGATATTTAATTACTAAAATTACGTGACTTAAACAAGCACAATACAAATATTAATTAGATTCTGCAATAATCTATTCAATATATTTGCGTAAAGGACAAAAAAGCCTATTATATGTAGGTAGGTATTAGGCTACAAATACATACATTCGTTTGCAAAGGTGTTCAATAGTTTATAGCATTACAATTGAATAAGGGAAAACAATTTACCATTGTCAAGTTAATTCGTGCACAGTGAATAAATATACGCATGTATAATTAAAACTTGAGCACGGCATTTAAGCTTGGATCAATCTTCTATGTTTAATTCATTAATTGACTAGTTCCTCAAAAAAAATCGCCTTCCAAAGTAGCGATTCCAATATTATATGAAACAGAAATAATTTTCACCACTTAGCTAGTGAAATAGTTGCTTAGGGAATTAGAGTGGTAGTACGTCTGGAATTAAAAGCTTTTAGTGGAACATATCGCTGGTGTCATATTTCTTTTTTAAGTATAGAGTAAAGCCATTAGAGCCGCTGGGATGCCACATATCTGGGCTGTATGGCAGAGTATGTAGAGGAATTGTCCGTGTGTGTATGCCAATTGCCGAGGGAATGAATACATTGTAAGAGTAAGAGTGGTGGCATTACAGCAATAACAGAAATACCTCTCACATGAAAGGCACTCGGAAAGGCATGACACCACTAGAACCGCCGAAAGGCTTCTGGTTCGGACGGCTGTGGCCACACATACACGACGGTCCCTCGGCCCCGGCCCATTCCACCGAACAGACGAGCATTTAGGGCTGCCGTGCCGTACAGTACCTACACTACATCTACCGCCGTCCCAAAATTTATAAGACTGACAATGTGGAATTGTCGGTGTGAATGGTAGGCGTCACAGATGGGGAAACGTGAATAACGGACTGAACTCATGCGGAAGATGAAACATAAAGTATAATTGAAATGCGAGGAGGCGACACATTGTCACACATTGGGTGTGGCATACTGCTGTAGGTATATAGCGGCAAAGAATCGACAATTGTTCCCCGTTACATGGTGTGTTGCAACCCAGTGCTCGTTCTATATTAAATTTATTTTACGGACTGGAGAGGAACGAACGAACGAAAGGTGGATATGTATGTGGAACACAGCCACTTACCTAACCCACCTACCAACTACTACTACACTCTCCAGTCTCCACATATACTCAAGACAAACACTCACCATACATATATAAACTTGATATTTACTTTATTTGCAAAATGTATTTCTTCGTATACTGAAACCGACACTTTTGTTACAAAATAAATTCTTGGACATTATGTATTCTCTTTGTGCGCTCTGCACTGGATGAGGTATTAAATTTAATATGTAGTACTTATGAATAAATTGATGGGAGGCTAAGAAGATAACACAGAGTCAAAATACTTAGATACTGAATGTAACACTGAATTATCTTTGCATTCTTGACTCAAATTTCAAACGAAAAGAGCAGTGTACAGTTTATGTTAAAGTGTAAATTGTTGAAATATTTTTTGTTTTTTTTTTCTATTTGGTCGCATCAGATCGCATCAGCTGTCAACTTGCTTTTACAAGGCTCAACTATAACCCGAAAATAGTTGATATTTTTTTTTAAATGTCAAATGATACCTAAACATATACAGCATTAGTATTTCAATACGATTTCGATAATTTTAATCGATGCTGTTTAATGGTGCGCATTATTTCTACAATAGCAAAATGAATTCTATGTGTTGTATATTATAAGGACGTAAAATTTTGTATTGGCAATACATTTTAAGACCAATCATGGGTAGGTAAGTTGAATGTTTCGGTAGCATTTTAGTTGTAATTCTTGTAATACAATCGAAATATCTTTACTTTTGGGATCGGTGTATGCGGCACAATTATGTTACAAAAAAAATAAAAGAACCTAAACCCTAAAATTATTTACAGAACTTTTATTTATTTATGAATCTTATCGTATCATTAGGTAATTGAACCATTAAAGTATTTTAATTTTCTTTTGTTTAGATAGTTTCTTTCTTAAAAAATACTACATATATCATTGAAAGGAGTTAAAAAATATTCCTGAACTATTATTTTCAAATAAAAATGTCAATAGATATCTAATCATAGATTCAATGTAAATGTATAATACATATTAGGTAATTGTAATTACCTACGTAAAGGTACTTATTGTAATGAAAAATGTAACCCTATCAAAACATCATATAAAAAATTGAAAATTGATTAAATAATTGAAAATTCCAGTTTCCAGTACATATAAGCTTTGTGTAATGTAAAATCTAATTTCATTCAGAAATCATTTCCGTAATCCATTAAAAATTCATCACATACATAACCGATTATACGAATTGTAAAGGCACGTTCATAAAAAAAACTTCAAATAAATTGTAATCACAATATTTGCCTTTTTGATACCGTGACTACGATGAATAATGCGGGTTCTTGCGTATATACGGAAAAAATCTTCATAGGAATATAAATGGAACGTCTGTAAATTGAAAAGTTAAGTATGGCTTTTTATATGGAATACGTGACCACAATCGTGAAATGTAAAAAATGTATGCCGTTTCCTGACCAGTCTTGGACTTTTCTATATCAAAAAGACCAGCAACAGAAATGACTAAAACATAAATCACAAGCTGGATTCGTGCGGATAATCGACAGTCGTATGTGACAGCTGAACATAATTTCATCTAAAGGTTTTGGCGGCCCCCCTTGCATCGGGTTAAAAGAAAAAAACTCGAAATCTGCAAATACAAGAACTAAGGCAGCTTCTCCGCAACAGATATGTAGAGAACTTGTAAGCACCTAGTAAAGATTTATCCAAAAACTTTTACACGATTATTTGACAGCGGAAGTAAGTGAAGAAGAATGATCTTCGCTGCCTTTTATCCCAGTTAAAGACCCGTTTTTCGACTTATTCACTTCGAACGAATTATACAATAATAGATGTACCCCAAATGTTTACTCATTGACAATCGCATTTTGTATACCTACTTTACAATTGTGCAATATTCGACCCGCTGGGATTTTGAAAAAGTAAACAATTAACTTTTGATATCTTAATCATATTGCGGCAACACGTCATCCCTTTGTGTTTGAGTACATTAATGCATTAGTGGACACCCTTCTAGTTTTACTAACAAAGAAAATTGCACCTCGGGGCTTAGATGCATTTACCACCTGCATAGCATAATATAGGGGTGATAAATTATTAGTGATTTTATTTCTTCCCCTAGATAGACCAGACTCAGGATGTACCCTAACTCGTATACACAATATTTCATTATGATGAAGAGCAGCAGTGTCCTCTACAAGCCGGCATACAAAATTAACGATCATAAAATACATTTATATCTATAAAGCAGCGGGAAAAAAGTTCAATTTAATAATAGTTTATGAACTTTACACCCTTACTTCAGATTGCATTAATTAAAATTGCACCATTTCATTTACCATATTGTATACAAAAAAGGACAACATAACAGGTACAAGGTTTCATTTTGTGTTGCAAGAAAAATTGGCTTTTAATGACCAAACAATTATTTATTCTACTTGGTTACGGTATATACAGCGTGAAATATAAGTGGGTTAATTAAGTAGATTACAACAACTTATACATATACCACTCGTGTATGCTTGATTATTTATTGCACTTATATGAAGTTTAAGTTAAAATAATTTGTGGGCTATGGAAATTGATATTATTTTTCTGGTGGAAACGTTTTCTGTAAGTAAATAAAAATCCAGTGGAACGAAGAAATGTTTTGCTCTACTTTTATACTGGTACATTACTTACATCTTAGACACGTTCCTAGTTTGCAGACTGGTTTTTAAGTACATACCTAGGTATTCCTTGCTGCTGCACGAAGTAAAAATACTTACCAATTTTTTGAGTTAAAGTTTTTGTACTTAATTTCATCCTTCTGTGATTTACTCAGATAGGTACATTTGAAAAAATTAAGAAGAACACATAGATAATACAATAACAATCGCTGTATCCATTTTCGACTAAAATATGATGTACAAGTGAATTGTTTATGAATTCTACAGTGAAACAAGGGGAAATTGTTTCGTGCAATATTTCAGCTCAGTTTTTTCTATTGAACAAACACAGAAAAAACGTATTTTTTATTCGGTTGCTTTGTTTGTCATGGTAAAATTCAGCCCCATGGGGATAAATCTAAAATATATAGGTATAGGGTTATGTGTGTAGGTTGTATAGATAATGTATACAGAACGCATTTTTCATTTGATGCTAATTCTTAACTACTAGTATTATAAACAATTCTACGATTACTAAATTAGGACAGTTTATAGTTTTAAAAACAACCATGCCGCTCACACTAGGTATTAGACATGTACTCTCATACACTAAAATTTTAATTAAAATTAAGTTATTCGGGAAAAGTAAAACGTTGAAGTTAAGTATATCAAATGTCTTAGTTTACTATTATTATAAGTGAATTAATTATTACACAGTAAAACAGAAAACAATTTCATTTGACAAGCACGAAATCCTTTGGCCAAAATAAAAACGGGAAAATATCTGAATTCGATATATGTATGTTTTACTAGGAATTTAACGCAGTTTCGTGTTTAGAGCTTAAAAACTTAAATAGCTTAAAAGGTGTTGTGTGTTTACGTTTTTACCCCTGCTTTTTTTAATTCGAAAAATGCATGTACAAAATGATTTGATAATTAAATCGGTAGCCAATGGAACAAATAAAAAAAGAAAACACATCCATTATGTCAATTGTTATTCGTGTTTGGCATTTGTAATCGAGTATTTACAACAAATTATTCATTTGATAAACATAATCAAGTAAGTGAAGATAATGTTGCAACATTATATTGCACGCGATTCGAATACGTATAGCTGTAGCAACTATTGTTCCCATTTTGAATTAGTTAACATAACAACTATTATGTTTAATAAGGATAATGTCCACATGCAGACAATACAGACGATGCAGAAAGGAGACTAATCTGAATAATAAACGAGCCAGAAAACGTAACAATTCCACTTTGGATCCTGGCCGGATTTTAAATTATGTTAACTTTTCGTCACCTGTGTGCGTTCTCTACAAAAAGAAGAAGAATAAAGTTGAGACAAATGGTACTTCCAAAGAGATTCATTTCGTATGTGACCGAGTGTATATACCTACCTAGTAAAAAATATTGCGATTTCTAGACTGTTACAACTTTGCTTGATAAATTATGATACTGGAAGAGTTTAAATCCATTTAAAAATAATCTTATATGATGTTGGGCCTGTCTGTCTGTGTCTAGATACACTGAAAACAAGCAATAATTGAGAAATGTCAATTTGATTTGATGCATGCTTTTATGCCCCAAGTAAAACATTGCTCACTTTATCTATTTGTCAAAAGGTGTGAAAAGTTTTTAACTGGGAAAATTGCAAACATTTCATGCTCCATTTAACTTTATCGAAGCAGTGCAAGTTTATAGTAGTTTGAAAGTCATTTACATGAGTTGTAAAAATTTTTCCCTGCAATTGTACTTTTTGTGTTTTTTAATAATCCTTTCGCTTATTGGTATGTAAGGTAATTTGATCAATTGTGGAAGTGATGTTATTATATTTCCTTCAATCAAATCACTCGTTAACAATATGAAAAGGAATCATTTCAAATTTCATTCTATTTGTTGTTATTTATATATAAGGTACGCGTTTAATGAGTAGAACTCCACGTGAAAAATAAAACCAAGGTTTCTGCTCTATATACATTTATCCCTATTCCCTATTGTTTTGATAATAACTGTCATTAAGGCCCAAGCGTAGGTATCTCGCTACGCAAAAATTACACGTTTCTCATTTTTGTATACAAATTCCATTAAATATAAAATCTGTGTAATAGAAGGAGGAAGTTTATTCATTATTCTTGCGTGGCCAATTCGCGTGTGTACCATATTCCTATACTACAATATTTGTACATGTACACGTTTATAATGTTTTCAACGAAAGCTCGTGTGCATTTTTCAAAAATACCGTACTTTCCAAAGCACACAGGACCTAAATTTCATTCTAATTCTTTTTATAATACAGAAGAAGCAATTTTCAATAGATTAGTTATGCACAAATGTAAAATGAAATAATTTAAGGTGATTTTGTCTGAAATTAAAAAATAATTTTCGGTTACCACATGAATAAACAATTGAGTATATTTTCTTTCAAATTCAAACTTATCTACCGCTTTAGGTAGATGAAGCATGAAGCATATATTTGAATAAAACCCATTAATAATGAAATGTATAATAAAATAGTAGACAAGTGAAGAACCTTTGTTGTTGTTGTTATACTATCAGTATTTATCCAATAAAATGGGATATTTATTTGTTCATTTGAACAATACAATCAAAATCACTTAGCGAACTACTTATTAAATTAACCTTTTTTTAACAGGCCATTGCGAGTGTAAAATGCACCTAAATGTGTTTATTCTTTTTTCAGAGAAATTCATCAATCATTATGCCAGTCAAGTTGGAGAATACCAAACGAACCGTAAGTATAACTACATACATAACATACCTATAACGTTTGTATCATATACACAAGCATATTTTCTCCACATTCAATATCTATATCCATATACCTAGGTCCTAGGTATAGAACCGTATTTAGGTACATGTACCTATATGTAATTTAAAAAGAAAAATGCGTAAAAATTGCTCCTATAAGGTAGCAGTTTCAGAGGTATATAGAAGGTATCTAATGTGATATATGAAATAGGAGTACATATATTGATTTAGTTTGCTTTTAATAAATCATAAACTGTCAATAACTTTATTATTTTAGCAACAGGGGTTATTTTCATGAAGCGTCACGCCATCCAAAACAATATTTGCTATTTCCTGCAATATATTATTATATATTTTTAATGTACTATATATTATAATTTATTGCTTTTGTGCTCTTTGTGGAATAATGTCGGGGGACGATATATATATATATACCTATATATATATATTTAAATAATGCACCAGCAATGGTCATCATTTTTAAAATCCCTTACATTTATTACATTTTAGTTCAAATTAAGTATAATGACTTTATAATTAACATTTAAATTAGTAAAATATATACGGATGGTGTGTGTGGGACGGGTATTATACATAGGTGCCTAACCGGCAGTCTAGCAGTAAAAAAATTATAAAATTTACGTGTAGTCAGTAGGAACATCATGAAATTTCAAACGACTAAAATATATGATGAAATATTGTATAATTAGGGTCCAAGTTTTAGTAATGGTCAAAAAGCGGCCCCACTGCAAAAGGGTATATATTTTTAGCATTTACATGAGGGCATATTTCAGTTTTAAATGATGTACGAGTTCAAGTAAAATGAGTTTCATCTAATAAACTAATTTCGGGGTCATTAAATATTTCTAGATTTTGACCAGTTTTCAGGGTGTATAAAATATACAGCGGAAAAAGTCACTCCCTTGCACTGCAGAGAGACATATTTTTTGTTGGTGCTGGTGCAGTGATAAATTTCATGTCAAGATCATTTTTCAATACCTATTTTTTACGTTAATAAAATGCTCGTTTTGTCCTTTTTTTCAAAAGGGTTGTTCCGGAAGTGAGATCATTTCCACGAATCAGCTTTAAATTAAACTTCCAATCATAAAGGGCTCGTTTAAATGGACAGCCTCTTCCAATTTTGGTATAGTTACTTTGTGATAGAAAATCTTATATTAAAAAAGGCTTTTCCCTACACAAAAACACATATTTATAGATTATTTAATAAACATATATGGATTTATTTAACAGTGTGTCACAAGACAAACCCTTTGAAGGTGAAATCTTCTGACTATGTATGTATTTATAATTCATTTGCAGAAAGCAGAATTGTTCCAACTTGAACAATACACGTTTATTTATAACATGTTGAAATGTGGCTCAACACAGAAATATCTATAGTGTCATATCAGAATTTAGGGCCAAAATAGGATATGAGTTTGAGTGTTATGACGGTTCCCTCAGACTTGATGTGATCTCGAATTAAATTGCTGGACCTTGTATATATATATATGCATCCAAAGGAATCGATAACGAAAGCCAACGGTTGGACGGATGCAACAACACTATACTAAACTGGTAGGATATACGGTAGGAAACCACCAAGCCAAACAAGGACAACGTACCATATATTGGAAGGATATGGCTAAAGGTCCTAACTAGATACGCTGAAGTCATGCTTTCATATCTTTCAAGCTTTTGCAACGTCAGATTTTTATTACACTAGCGATATACTTTCCTCAATCAAGATTTCATTATAGATAGCGTAAATTTTAATATCGGATTCAATTTCATTTTGACGGTTTGGATTTAGAGAGACGCATAAATTTAAGGCGATAATTGCTTCTCTTGGTTTCACATTTATTTCACTTCCGTTTTAAATAACAACGAATGCCTAGTCGTTCCACTATTAACGATACTTTTAAGATGTATTGGTAGTCGTTAATTTTTTTCCCAATTTTATTTTGCGCCTTTCGGCAATTAGTCGACAATATGGATGATTCCTTTAAAAATTCATCTTTCACCCGACAAATTCGGGTCGATTGAATGTATTAAATAATTTGCTCCGAGTATAAAAAAAACGATATTTTAATTTTCTTTATGTAAGAGTAAGGACATTATTAGCGACGTATCTACTATAAACTAAGAATTGATTTGGATTACTTACGGAAATTATATACCTACTTAAAACATAGAACATAAAACAAATGACATTGTTGGTACCTATTATAAATTTTTAATTATATTATTGATATTGGAATTTGTGTACTCAGAAGATGGGGAAAATGAGAATGGTTTTAGATGCTATAGGTATACTTATAATATATTTCATGTATAGAAGTTATAAAAAAATTTGAAAATGCTAATAGGTATCTTATGGAAAGCCCAATAAGTTTTATAAACGTACCTACAATTGACAAGAATTTCAAATAAACCTATTTAGGTAATATTTAATATCTACTCGTATGAATAATTCTAATACATTCTCAAACATTAGGTATAGAAAATGGTCTTTTATTATTTACAAATATTGCTGATATTAAACCTTATGAGAGGGAAAATACGGTATTATGATACATAAAGTGGACATTTTGCGATATGAAACTGCAGAAAGCTTCTTTAATCCGTTAACAAAGCATTAGAATGGTGATATTTTCATGGTTACTGGAAATCCGAATACAAATACAACGAGACGCTGACACAAATGCTGTTTATTTTCCTAAGAGCTTATTAAATTTTGTAGTTAATTTATGCAGAATCTGAGAAGCAAAATTGGAAATTAAAGTCCTCGGGTAGAGCGCACGAACAATGTTCATCATTGTGGAAAATTTGCGGGCCCCAGTTTGGCTCTAAATCAATTTCATTGCTGTGTAGCTTCAAGGAATTGAAATGATCGGTAATGTTAGTCCGTTGTATTTTATATTTTTTCCATAAATTGTTTTTTCTCTAAACTTTAACATTTTTTTTAAATTAAGTGCGGGGAGTATTTTAGGATCGATTTTGGTTTTGCTATTTATACCGTTCAAATATCATTTCAATTCAAATTCATCTCCAAAACAAAGGATTTTACTTATTAAAGTTGTATTTAATATAAATACTCGCATGTTATATAAATAATGAAAAATAATATTTGAATTCCAAATACAATCAACTTTTAAATGAACTAATTAAACGTATTTGTTTTTGTAAATTGACAACATTTTAATAACAATGGATCATGAAAATATATTTTGCAACTAAATTAAAATCATTATAAATAATAATTAAATATGTATATGTGTCAATGTATGTAGGTGTAGTAGCGAAAATGGAAAATGTTATAATGTGCCACTGGAGGTGTAGTAGACATAGAACGAGATACCTTCTGAAAAGCTAAATAACTAATTTTAATATTTTTATGCAATGTCGCATCAAAACATTAAAAGTTTTTAACAGATCTAACACACGACCGTCCCAAGCTGAGCATTTCAAACTCATTTACATTTTTAACCAATTTTTCTAAAAATTTTCCAACACAGCAGTTTCTTGTCTCTGCTTCCCTTACTGTCGCACAGACGCGTACAATATTTTACAAGTCACTTTAAAAAGAAGAAAAATTATCTGCTCTTACACAAATATGCATGATCCCGAGAATGATCCACTATAAATATACCAGTACATTTTTCAAGTTTCGATTAACAACCAGAATTTAAAAAAAAATCATCTGACTTTCTGACTTATTATGCAGTATTTTATTAATAACAGCTTCAATTACAAATTTTAATCAATTTAATTGAATTAAATTTTTCCATGAGTCAATTTAACGTTATTATCGGTCCAGCACTTGAATAAATAATATGCTGTCTCTTCTGGTGTGTCCTTTTCTATGGAACACAAACGGGAGAGTCTGTGTGCTTCTTCAGGTGATTTCGCTCTTGCCAGTTTTTCCTCCACATCATGAACTAACAAGCCACCGTCCTCGGATTGCAGTCCAAGTTGTTTGGAATAGCACAGCATATGAGCTCTTACACGAGGTGAAGAGGGATAAATACCACTGAATAGTTGATTTGTCACCTCAGCAGTAACGCGAGTCGCTTCATTTTTTTGACACTCATCGTGAGCCGCTACCATGTCGTGGTCGTTTAATTCAAACTGTAAAGAGTAAAGAAATAAATAGTACAAAAATTGTATTTTTCTTATAATTTTAATGTTTGTACTCACGTGATGAGCCTGGACGAACAAAAGACAGGCAAGTAAAGTGGCACTAAAGACGAAAGATTTCATTTTCACAGTGTCGATAAAATTTTATACAAAACTTTAAGTGTAGGGTTGTGATGAGATTCTGGTTTGTGAGGCAAAGAGAAGCTGGTTTTATACTAAATGAATATCGATAAAAAAACAATATTGGTAAACCCAAGTGGACTACAGACAGTATTATTACTTGGAACTAGTAAATATTTACATGATGGGGAATTCAGAAGATAGATATTTAAAAATTCAAAAAACCTGATTTGTCTACTTGTATTATATGTATGTATATGTATAAGTAAGTTTAAGTACCTATAGGAGGTACCTCTATTTTGTACACCTACACAGCACAAGTGCGAACATCCCATTTTATTCTTATATTATATGATAATGTTTGTAGATAGTCCACAGAATCAGATAATAGTTTTTTCCTATGGTAATAGTTTTAAATCTCGTAGAGTCTAATTCCATTTAACAAAGGTCAATTGTTTATAGAACTCAAATCAGATACCGCCAGCATTTCAAAGTCGAAGTTTAATATGGATAATAGGTAATTAAAAATAATACAATAATTCAAATGAAATTAACATGTAGAAGGTACATAATATATGCTAGTTTATTTCATTTTAATTTATGCAAAATGGATTAAACCACTACCTATACCTATCTACAATGTGTAGTTCCATACTACATGCAGAGATACACAGGAATATAAACAAGTTTCGCAAGTCTGACCAGTTCTTAGATATTAAAATATACGCATATCTTTATTTAGGAATTCCCATAATAAAATAGCTGATCCAGTTCATTATACATCAACAAAATATATTTTTCTGATTGAAGAACGAATTTAAGAATACCTACTTTTTCGGTTGATTTAAATTTTTGAAGTTTTTTTATTTTATTTTATATATATACATATTTCTCCTATAGGTTCGAAGTACCTACAAGTTACACCTAATGTGAATACTAGAGATTATGGAAAGAAAAACAATTATATTTCATTCAATTAAATGAAAAAGGTGGAAGGGGTTAAAAAGAAAAACTTATGTACATAAGACTGGCGATTGATGCAAAAAACTATTTTCCATTGTGTCTGAAGACATTTATTTTTAGCTCAATCGAGAATTTTAACTTTTTCCAAAAATTAACAACTCCGCCTTAACAAGCATCGTTTTGGAAAAGTAGGTATTTCAACAATTTGGACGGTTCTGATCTTATTGTATTCCTTATGAAGTTATGAGTGTACAAAACTTGTGTAGTTTTGTTTTTCAATATCTTTAGTAGTTTTTGAGAGATCCTACTTTGAAAATTGCCTTCATAAATCTTTAAAATATGTGCGATCTTCAATAATTTTTTACAACAATTATGAAAGATAGGTATCAAAATTTCCACCTGGCAAAACTTTTTTACATGCATTAGGAACTTGTAAGAATTTGTTCGTAATTTTCGGTCAAGTATTTTTTCCAACCCGTCTTTTTTAAGCAAAGTGTCACGCTTGACGCTTGCAAGGATTCGATAAGTATTTCACAATCAAACCGCACTCATAATACATTTGTTTGAGTCTTCCTTCGGTGTACCTACAATTCTAACCAATTGCTATAATTTGAAGATGCCTTATTGGCTTGATGTGTTGTTAAGAAAAAAGTTGAACAAAAAATAAGAGAAAAAGAAGGATCTAACCAAATACAACATAAACCTTGTGATGTACATAGGTAAGTAGTAACCGAGGTCCGAGGTAGTACCTTCTTTTTCCAACATTCAAGCATCTGAAATGCCCATGTCTTCGGGATCAGTTTTATTCGCTGTACAATTTTTTATCAACTTCTCGGCAAATTCTGCACTCTTTTATTGTCATTAGAAGATCCTTAATTGCGTTTTCTTGTATTTCACCAGTTGCTGATTGTATTCCCAAATTTTTTGAAAAATAAAGCAAATGTTCTTTCACTCGCTGAATATCCGAGATATTGCCATTTTGAATCTGATGAATTGTGGACTCAGGAATAGATGTAAGGTTGTGATTTTGACACATGTAGTGCGCTTGCGATAACTTAGTACCTATTAATTTGAACTTAAAGGAATCTGAATAAAGGAATCAAAAATATTGCAATACCAATTTGGTAGTTAATCACGACAATCATTATTTCGTGTGTTCGTACGTTGGTGGAAAACTCTATAATGGATATCTTACACTTAGATAACCTTAACGATCAAATGTCATCAAACATAAATAAAACTTAATAGCTTGATATTAACATTGTTTTTATTATTATTTAAAGATATTTTTTGGTCTTCTGTTCATTAAGCACACTGCGCAAATGCAGTTAAAAGACCTTGGATACAGTTGGATACCGAAAATTGTTAAAAAATTCATAAGGTTAAATTTAGGTATTACCTACCTACAACTCTCTCAATTTCTAAAATTATTGAAACCTTTTATGAACAGAGTTTTGGATTGATTATTTTCTAGTGGTGATGATGATGTCCATCACCGCCGTGCTTTAAATGAAAACCATTTTCACGCCAGCACTTGAATAAGTCATACGCTGTTTCTTCTGGAGTAGATTTGGTTACTGCACATTTACTGGCTAAATCGTTAGCTACGTCAGCTGACTTAAGTTTTGTAATTGCTTCGTTAATCGCACTAGTTTGTAATTCCCCAGTTGCTGATTGTATACCCAATTCTTTTGAAAAACATAACAAATGTCCTTTAACTTGCTGATCATTGACAAAGTCGCCAGAATGAAGCTGGTGCGCTAAGGAATCGGTGATTTGCGTTTTTACATCATTTTGGCAGTGATTGTGAGCTTGGGACAGTTTTTCGTCCGTTAACTCGATCTATGGATTTAAATCTTAAATCAAGTACTTTATTAATAATAAATTGAAAACATCCATACCTGTTGTGTTTCCAATATCAAGAGAGAACACAAAAATAAACTAACAATCAGAATCTTCATTGTAAGGATTTCTGGAATAATTCTAGTGTACTCGTTGGCCTTATATAAGGCCAACTAACTGTGCATTAGTAAGGATAACAACAGTTCAAGTGTCAAGTAGATACCTACTACGAAAAAATTTAATAACAAATAACCATATTTTATTATACTTTATTTTGAAGAATCAAATTATAATTATTAATTAAAGAGATTTTGACATATAAATAAATTCGAGGTTGTTTCCTTATCGAACTTCCATTACATAATACATAAAGAAATTTTGTTGTTATATACATACGAGACTTAGTCAGGGCATTGCGGAAAATTTACTATGCATCCACAATTTCCGAAATGAATTAAGGAATTAAAAAAACTCTAATTTCAGAATTGATAGAGGCAATTATTAAAACATTATGGGATACGTTATAACGTTTTTCTATCAACCTCAATGAGGCCATCTCCGTCTGTTCCTGTGTCAATATGATTAGCGGTAGCGGTTGTTGACGCTTATTCGGGTTTTTTTTTTCTTGTGCACCTGTTTTACTCATTCAATCCCTTTTATTAACTCGTGATAATAATTAATGCCTTATTCTGTAACAATAAAAAAGGTATATATTGACACGACAATCTCATATATAACCTCCCTGTACACTTTTTAATTTTCTGGACACGTACCCCGTCACTTTACGTTATTATACAAGACTTAAAGTTTAATTTTATTTTCAAAAGTATCGTTTAAGTAGGATATATTCAGTCGGTGGAGTTTAGTAGGTCATTTGAATAAACGTTTTGCAAATTTGGCGGATTTTGGAGTGAGACCGGTATGTTATGTCATTATGCAAAATAGAAGCGGACTGCGTGTCCCCCTGTGTGACTGCGTGATACACATACAGAAATTTTCGTTGGAAAATTATCACACACACCCTTCCAACGCATATGTGAAAGTAGTATATATTACTATAATAGCGTAG
Organism: Silvanus unidentatus; assembly: GCA_963930825.1. NCBI lineage: Eukaryota > Metazoa > Arthropoda > Insecta > Coleoptera > Silvanidae > Silvanus > Silvanus unidentatus. The sequence goes on from OZ005759.1 coordinate 4,105,322, forward strand.
CCACTCTTTCCACTCCTTATAACACACTAATGGAATGTACACGACAGTTTTAGAGAGGGTTGAGGTTTCAAAGTATAAGAACTAACATAATACATGTTGTTAGGGGTTAGTTAGTTACTAGATTTCTGTTGTATAATGTGTACTTGAAATAGACATGGAAGACTCGTTACTGAAATGATTGTGCCACGACCATTCAACTTGCATCAAGATCGAGAATGTTATTGAAGATGAAGACACTATTTTCTTATTTAGTATTTACTTTAGGTAATTAAATTGGCTTTAAACGGTATTTCAGCTAATTTGCTAATGACGTATAACTACATATAATTATTTCATAATAGGAAGAACATCTTCTTTTGCTCTCTTAATAGTCTAAAATGTAGAAAATACTCTCTGATGTGCAAGAACTATACTGACTACAGAGTCAGAGGCAATCTTAGAAGCTTGCATATGAAAAGAGAAAATTTTATGTGCAAGATAATAATTTAATCTTTCTTTGCATAGTCGTTTTGTTAATATATTATAATATTTGTAAGTATTTTTTTCAACGATGAACAAAAAGCACCTGTTTTGAACGTATTAAATGCTTCTTTGTTATTCTATTAGAATAATTACAGCACATGTCTCGAAAATTGTGCTCTATATTGGTAGGTGCCTAGCCTATATAAATCATAACGTCTGAAAAATGTTCGGAAAAATGCATTATTACATTATGTAGATAATACATATATGATGAATATTAAGTTGTGTTTTTGTTTCTTAGAACTCGACTAGAAAATAGTAATTTCTGTGATAATCATATAGCTCACTTTAGTCTTCTTGGTACTACAACATTGACAAGGTGAAATGCGACACATCCCTAAGTAATGTGGATGTTTATCCGTTCTCATCCGCTTGTATGAATATTAATGCTTTGAGATTAGCTTGGTAGATGAGTTACACCGCCCCTAGAGGTGGCACTTACGCAACAGCATCATCAGTAGCAGCACTGCATATACAGCCCATCTCTCTAGCAGCTTCTCACTTTTTCCTATATAATATTTCTGTCAGGATAAAGCCTCAACTAAATGATACATTTAATGTTATATACGTCGTATACTTTTTGAATCATTAATATTTATGGTTAATGTGAGTAGTAAAGAGTAGAAACATGTATACTTATATAATTTACATGCACCTACATAACTGTACGTAAAACACGGGCTATACAACTGTGCTGAACATAACAAATATAATGTTATATTGCCTAACTAGCAACTTTCCTTTATGGTAGTTTCGGTGACGTTAAAAGCTTTCCTCAAGTTTTGAGAATTTGTGAAGCAATGGTAAACTCTTGTATGCTTGTTTATGTCTTCTTTTTTGTTCTAGTTTATTAGTTTGAATAAATACCATCAAGCTATATCCCCTGCAGGTTTTTTTATTTAATTGTAAAGTAAATAAATGAATACCTACTGTCTTACTTTTCTATTCAAATTCAGGACCTGTGTGGATCAAACTCTTGCAGTGGAATTTTAATATAATTGATAAAACAGTGCTGCCTTGTATTCGAGATCATTGGATAACAAACTAAACTCCCTTGTTGACAATATACTATAGTTCTCCAATAATATTTGGTATGTGCATACCCCAGTTACGTTAATTAATTTAAATGCATGTTAGTGATCGGAATTGCATTGAATGAAGTACCTTTCATGGGTTTGTAAATCCACCTTTTTTATTCCAAAGTTCAATCACACTTTTATTGACTAAATAATAGTGCTTCACACGAAAGTAAATTGCAATTTATGTAATTTAGAAGCTAAATGTTATATGTAGGTAAATGGAATAAATTTTGATAATTGGAATGTTTTTGGTAATCAGAACCAACGTCTTTACAGTGGTGATATTCTATTGTATTCTCTCGTCGGTATGAATAACATGTTTTAATTTTCCCAAACGAAATGCTCGTGTCATGATAAAACAATTTGTTGAACCTGTCGAAGCAGTTTTCTGTAACACCAGGTTTAGAGTTGGACAGAACAAAAGCTTTAAATTATAAAAGTGTTAAAGAGTAAAGTGCAATAAGTTGTGTGCAGCACAAGTGTAGAGACGTGAGATAAGTTTTTAGTGTGGGGTTGCATCTATACTGGAACAGCGTAGTGTTCTCTAGAGGGAAATGTACATAAAACCTAGTTCAGGGAAGGTACCCGAAATTAAGGGAAACGGGTCAGGTCGGAGCTAAATAACGATTGAATTATAAAGGTAATAGCTAAATGGGCATACGCCCATCGTTATTTATATCTATCCATCTTTTAAATTGGCCCTAAAAAATGATTATAATGCGAGAAGAATTTCGAATAAATTTGATTTAGTATAGTAAATGATGGAACACAGAGACTGTTTATAGTCTCCACATATATGACATGCTGGACATATTTACAACTGCAACAGTTTTATGCTAATAAAAAATGTTTTAGGATAAATATGCAAAACAAACAGGTATTTATTTATTCGAGTATTTAGCATAAATCTTTTAATATTCTTAATAAACATGGCATATGCCAGTGTGTTGGGGTTATAATTTGTTGGTCAATATTGTTCAAAGCACAGCTTTTTGCTGATGATACACGTACACTAATATATTTAGTTTTGTATGCATTTTCCACTGCTTGCTATACTCGTATGTATTACAGTAATAAACATCCATACATAAATCATTTTATTTGCTGTTTCACTATTATAAGAGTTATACAAAAATAGATCAATAAAAACCACACGTCAAAAAAATATTAACACGCAACCTGTAAATTTTATAGAGAAATTGTATAAGCTGCTCCAATAATTGCATCGAGGAAAGAATGTTTAAAATGAAATTGTTTTAAAATGGTAAATTTTACATCACGTGCAAGAATTTCAATATGAAATGTATCTATACAATGAAACGTTTTAATTAATTGTGTAACTGAAAAGAAAAACTGTGAATATAATAATTGCCAAAATGTATGCAAGAATCTTGCTTTATAAATTCAAATAAAATTTAATTTATGCAAATAGAGGAAGGTGTTAATGAAGTTTTTAATTATATCTTTGAATAAATGTTTTCAAAGCATTGTACGTTAAGTGAGTTTAATGTTTAAATAGGTAGTTGGCACAAAAGAAGGAGCTAGTTAATTTCATTTTGACAGTTCTACATTCAAATGAAACTAAGCACTAAATAGTGTGGTGCCGTGACCAGGATTTCGAAACTAAATTGTAGCTTTTTTCTAAGTAAGGTATTCCAACCGCATTGCAATTATTTCAATTGTCATTCGGGTTTTTGAACGAAAGCGAACCGTAAGTAAATATAGTCCCTTTGTTCCGATTATTTTTGTTGACAACTTGGAGGGAAGTGAATGTGGAAAATATAAAAATATAACATCACCAATTGAATTTATTGAGGAAGACTATCTTACTCTTTTTACTAGGTGAAATGAAAAAGTTTAACCAAGCTGCAATTTAAATGATTCATCTTAGGTAAAGTTCAGCAATTTCAACCTCGAAGCCGCCGGAATCAATTTACATCTCGTTATTCTGCTATGCCTCCATCACCATCACCGTTTCTACCGCCTGCCTTACATATATTCTCCTTATAAAGTCACATATACATACGTAACCGCCAAGTCACTCTGATTTTATAAACTCAACACACAACTTTGTAATATATGTTAACTAGTGACAAGTTAGATGATACCTACAATGTAAATTACAATTTCTTCGCGAATAATTTAACATTAGGCAATTCTGTTCTATTAAGATTGCACTTATTACATGTGTAAATGACAATGTTGTATTTGGGTGAAGAAATTTCATTTCAAAACAAACATATTGTTTTAATATCGCATTCTATTCCAATTGAAATGGTGTGTATGTGTAAATATGCGCCCATCAGAGTAAAATATGGAGCTGACGTTCGCAAGAAACTTTCTAGATTCCAATTTTAAAACAAACAACATTAAAATGCTGGAGCAAGTTAAGTACGTACATATATTTACTCCCATAAACCTGTTAAATAATTAGCTATTAGAGTTGCGCCCTCTCCTAGTTATTCGTTTATGATTGTGAATGTAAAGTGTATATATATTTGGAGTTGAGAAAACCGCGAATAGGAAAGCAAATGAAACTTGTACACATCTTAAAGTGTATATAAAATGTGTGGCAAAGAGCATTAACTATATGAAGAACGTTTTCTAAGATGGCGTGGTACAACTCTAATAAGACATATTTAATTCCATATTAATGTGCGTAGAGTATACGAGTATACGTAAGTTAGGTAGGGGCCAGAAAGTCTAGGGCGCAATTTTCAAAGTTTGTCACATTAAATTTAAACTAGAAGTCATTAAAGAAGCAATGCATTAAGGGGCACATTTAGAAGCTGCAGCCCTGCATTTTGATAATACACATAAACTTGCATCTGTAATAGTCTTTGGAAGCGTCAGCAAAATTCAAACAAATGAATTTGAATAACACTTTGGTAGAATATTTAGTATACTTTCTCTTTATAAGTCGAAACTTGTCTCATATATTATGTTTGTCGATACACACATCAAGTTTAGCCTTTTTTACCTAAATCTGTTCAACGAGTTAAACAAAATTTAATGGAAATTGGTTCGTTGAACATTTCAGTTGCCCCTATATCATATTTTCCAATATGCTCAGTGAATTTTATGATTTCATTTTTAACCTGATATAAATGAAATAAAATTGTGCTATTTAATTATTGACTTATGTCTTTTGAGGTTCTTTTATTTGATGAGGGCACGTGTTATATTAAGGACCTGTGATAAAGTCTGACATAACAACTTCGCATAGGTTCACTCACCTATGGACTATGGTTATAGTTGCTCATAAAAAATAACGATGATAAGCTTAATTAGCGCTTTGGTTTATGTTGAGGCGTACAAATTGTAAATAGATTTTTTAATTACGTATCACTGGCCTCATAATTGGAGCATTTCCAATTGTTACAACTTCTCCGAACTGACCTGGATCATTTTCAGCACCTAGGGGTGCCAAGGGTCTATAGTTCGAGCAATTGGGGCCATTCACTTATTTGTAAGTAATTTTTTATTGAGAGGGAGACCAAATCCAACTTTCCAATTCGTAAAAAAAGACATCTGTTTTGGAAGGCACATGTGGGTGGACTCAAATTGGTCCACCTCTCCCCAATTTTCCGATTTTTTTCAAATTGATTTGTAGATAAAAAATTGAGAGTTTTCGAAATATAATTTTAGACAGATTCCATAGACCAGGGTTCGATCCTCGCTGGGACCTAAAACTTGATTTGGCTTTTTTTTTGTACAAAATGGCATTTTCTTGATATTATATCCTCAAAATCTTCCTAAAATCATAAATGCGAAGCATATTAGTTCATCAAAGGCTCATACCGAACTTAAATTAATGATAATCAATAAAAAAATCGTTATTATTAAATAAATCTCTAAATATCTCAAAATCTATTAACTTTAGGTATAGGGTATGCTTATACCATTCGATTCAGAATTAAATTCTCTATCCAATAAGCCAAAAATATACAGGGTGTTCCATTTGAAATAAGAAAGTTATTCTACTTCAAAGTTGCTGCAAATGTAACTAGTCATAAGAACACCCTGTATGGTAGGAAATCCAAAACCAATTAGACCGTCTTGTAGCTTACCATTCTGACTATCTCCACTCCAAATTTCAGCTTAAAATCTCAATCCTGACTCGTGTTTGACCAAAAACCAAAATTTGACATAAAATAATTAATATCTCGAAAAGTATCAATTTTGGGTATATGGTACCTTACATAAAGTAGTATTAAAATTTTATAAGGAATTCAAAAATGTAATAAAAAATGGGGTGTTCCATTTAAAATAAGGACGTTAGTACCGGTAATTCCGGTAATACCGGAAGTCTCACAAATTTGAAAATATTTTAGATCGATCGGCCCCTTTGGATAACCCCTATAGCTAAATTTTCAGATTTCAAATATTTGCCCTTTTCGAAATTTTTCTAACCGACGGTTTGGAACGGAACACCCTGTATATATATAATGTACATTATGTACTAAGTACTCTGTGTACTTATGAAATTGAAATAAAATAATAAAATAATAAAATAACGAACAAACGATTGCAAAACATAATTATACTAATTTAACGATCGCGAATATGATCATATGTATATATGACGAATTAACAAAATAAAAGATAAAAGTAAAATTGGTACTCACAATTATTGTTGATAATTTCGGGAACTAACAAATAATAATTACACAAATAATTCAAATCACACCTTTAAGACTTATCTGCTTCACAGTCACCAACTAAATGAATCTGTCTCCCCTTTCAGCAATACACGTGTTAGTTTTCGGCTACAGCAAAGCCAAGATAAGAAATTACAGAATTGCTGAATTAACATTTCAATAAATGCGTTATTCTTCATACCCACTAAAATATTTTTAAAACAGAGCCGGACTGAGATTCTTTACAGCACTTACCGTAAAAATACAAAACAAATTCATTGTATTTGATATGGGCTCGTCCACACACGTCGTCTTATTTACGTCCGAAACGGCACGATATTTTTAAAACCTACGGCCGTATTACGTCCGTAACACTACCGTACTCACCGTGGTTTCTCGTGTTTTGTCTTCATACAGTACGGTGCCGTTACAGACGTAATAGGGCCGTATTACGAACGTATTTTTAGAAAATTCGGTACCATTATGGACATTGCGGACATGTATGAATAGATCTAAAGTCTTATCGACTGTAAGGGTTGAATAATTGTTATATTCTTTAAAAGTTAACCAGTGTTTAATCTGATGCCGAGTTTTCTTACCCTAAATATTCAAATGATAAGAAATTATAGTTTGAAATAATTTAGCCATCATAGTGACGCTCAACAGCTTATATTTTTTAAGTACTTTTTATTCAATTTTAAAATGGTGAATGCAACATTTTTAATTACCTAAGACATATTTCATAAATAAAGTAGTTTTTTCAGTTAAATAAAAAATATAATATTCAATATTATTCCGTGGAAGATGCACTATTGATATGACAGGTATTGAATGAGAATTGCATTTTAAACCGCATTTAACAGTTTAATTGAAGCCCTTTAATTAACGGTCACACCACAAATATATATATATAACAAACACCGAGGTAGAAACTGCTATAAATTTGGTATCAAAATACAAGTTGATTTGTATTAAATAACTGAAAGACGTATTTCCGATGAAATTTTGTGCTTTATGACAGGTTGCAGTGAGAGTTGATTGAATATGTCGCCTATATATATAGAAAAAGTATAAAAAAGTAAAACCAATAAAATGGTGTGCCTACTGGTATAAACAAGTTGGTAACTTTTAATCAATATCAGTTTCGACGGCTGCTGTTGCCTACCACCTCAGATTCTCTGACATTAAATAATGGACAAAATTCTCTCCCAACAAATAACGAGCACAGGCAACGAACGAACGAAACGCAATTTCGAACCTCAAATTTTATCCATTTTATCTGAATTGCGTGTTGATATTGTTGCGTGTTCACAACTATTGTAAACTGTTTTAAAGTACAAGCAACTGGCACCCAGCACTAACACTTAAGTATTTCGTGTGACGATATTTGTGCACTGTGCTCCCTAAGATGTCAAAGCTCTTACACAAGGAAAATTTTAACGAATAACTCACCATTTCCGCACAGACCGCCGCAATTCAAACACACATAATACAAGGGACACATTGGATGGGTATTTGGTTTTAAATTGAATTAGTATTATTGCGGTGGCACACACTAACGCAAAGATATAAATTTCGTTTTGAATCTGATCCATAAATATAATTGTTACTTACTTATACTTTGTTATGTTATCATCAGATTAAATCGGTCTGATTTATCTATGGAGGATTTATGCACGCCCGTAGAATTATACAAATATATTTCCTTCTGTTTGGAATGGTTCTCTACTAATGGCAGTTGGGTTGGTGGCGGTTTTGCAACTGGTGTTTAATGATATCGCATTTCCTCAATCTCTTTTCACACAATGGATATAATCGGTTAGTGTCCTTTTTACAATCGAATATAAAGACGGTTTTCTGGGTCGATGTGTTTTTTATATTAAAACAATGTTCTGCCATTCAATATAAATTTTTCAGGTCATTATATATAGGTACCTCTACTATTTTTCCACCCTCCCATTCTGCATGTGTGTAACTGTGTGTGTATGGACTGTGATTTTTAGGACAAGGTCGGCTCAATTACAAGCCATATCAAATACTTTTGATCGATGTTGCGTGAGCGAATTCATATTTTCCACGTTACTGTGTGTTATATGTCGGGCTTTTTTCTCCGTCAAGAGTTAAAAATGTAAAATGGATTATGCAACTTTCATGTAGATACCTAAATGTGTGTTTATTGACAATTTTCTGATTTAGATTAATAGGTCGGTTTTTAGAGATTTTAATGTACCAAATGCAATGTTAATATTCGGGGAATTAGATTATCTATAATGGTATAACACCGTGTGTACATACAATGCGATCGCCTCACCTAATAGTATTATTACTGTGACTGTGTGACCTGACTATGTTGGCGCTAAATGAAACCATATTCAGATAGTTTGATAATGGAGATGCCAATTAATTTAGGGATTTAATTAAAGGAGTCAAACTGTTTTCATAGAGTTTTATTTTGCGTTCGCATATTTCAAGCAGTCTGAAAAGCCAACAAACCGTGCATGAAATTTTACTAGAAGCATTCCACCTAATAATACTCTAAATCATACCCCCCATGGCAAATTACTCTGTGCCACCATCTCTACGGCAATATCATCATCTAATATTCAATGTTATACGAGCAACAATACCATCTATAACGTAGTACGCATTACTACAATATTTAAAATTTTCGGAGCAATTGTGTGTCGGTTAGTAGAGAGGAGGTTTGGTGGATCGATAATTTCGCAGCTCGGGGGTAGTATGCGTTCTGTTTTTCTTTTTATTAAATAAGTTCTACATGGATTTCTATTAAGATATGTATATCCTTGATCAACAATGAACGGGTCTAGATTTGGTTTGATAGGAAGAAAGGACGTACACGCTTAATTGTTACGAGACGACTCTCTGGTGAGTTGTAGTGATGAACGTGTGTTATAAGAGGCATAGGCAATATCGCTTTTGTCCTTTGTGGCTGTATGAACGATGCACTAAAACCGCAAACTACTACTAAGTTTGTCCGTTGAAATTTGTCAATAATACTCTGAGAAGTTATAACTCATATTATATTTATTAATTCATATATTAATAAATTTTTGTTCATATTTGGTTTCACCCGAGGTTTCTCCTATATTGTTTCAACGAATCCTGTGTCTAAATTTATCAAAAGCATTTAGGAATAGTTTTATTGTTGAAATAATTCTGTCATTCGTAACTTGTCTGAGGATATCAATTTAACTTGGGTCTATGTCATTATGCAAAGAAAAAACAAGGTTTATTTAAAATGGCAAAGTTCACCTACTGGATTATTCACCCTATTTGTAATTAATAATTTAGGAATCTTAGAGAAGTGGAACAAGAAACTTTGAAAACGTAATGTAATTATTAATTTTTGATGATGTAATACTGTTAAGAGCCAAGATACTGTAACAATTAATATTAACTTATATAAGAGTTAGACTATCTATCTTGGTGTTAAATATAATTCATCAGTCACTTTCAAGTGATCAATCAATTTACCCTTTATCTACTAAACAGAATTACAGACACACAATACGAACTACCATCAGCTATGCTTCACCTAAGCAGCTTTCGGCCAGCTTCATTTATTTTAATGTCTATTCGGAAAACTTCTAGCCAACCTATTTTTGAGTAGAATTTTTCAAGACTGAAGGCTATGGCTAAATGAATTTTTCTGTTTATTTGCACATAAACTGTGTGTAATTGGAGCAAGTGATAATCTCTAAGACTAATTTTCTCAAAGCTAAGACGATATTAAAGTTACAGTAAGGGATGTTATTCCATCCGGTTCATTTAACTGAAGAGTGGAGTTTAGTTCATCATATGAATAAGATTATAATAAATGTAAGGCTCTGACTGTAGAAAGGCATTAGTTACATTAGTTAATATTTTCTCCGCTTTATCGTCGCTTTAAACACGGCTAACCTCAACGGCTTGTATAAGTGGTAAGTTACTCCAACTTTTCACCACTTATAATAACTTTACTCTTCGACGTAAAGTCGTGAAGAGGGACGTCGCTGAATATAAGAGGTCATATATGCTGCTTTTAGACCATACAACTGGGCTTGTTTGCGCACGTAATTATGAAAACGCATTGAACTGAAGTTCATTAGAGTTGCGGGGTGTTGGGGACGCGGGCTTAATTACATCGTAATTTACAACCCTCTACATTTTAGATTTGTTTCAGTATAAAATTACAGTTGTAACATAGTCAACAGATTATCAACCAAATGTTATAAACTTCCCATACTAACAGTTCATAAATGGTACATTTATGGATTTCAAATTGAAAAGAGAGTAGATAGATATAATGAATGACAGAGAATTAGTTTGATATTTCCTCTATCGATTTGTATTTTGTAAATATGAAATATTAAACAGTTGTTGGTCACAAAGTAAAACGTCAGAACATAATTGCGCGCGCAAACAAAAAAAATAGCTTTTCGAAAGGAAATTAACTCTATACATGATTCTTCCGAGTTTTATTAAAGTAAACAGTACTAATTTCTTTGTACTACATAACTTTTAATATGGCATCTAGACTCTTGGCAAGGTTTACAGCTCTGAGCAAGTAAATTTCCGTTCTATATTCGAAATGTATACCTACTAACCACACTGTATCACTAGTTTGGTAGGAAGTCGGAGAAAATTGATAAAAAGAAAGGAAAACAAAGTGCAGAATAAAAGATATATATCAATTTGATTTGGTCGTAAAGTTGTATAGGCGTGAAATATTTTGATTTTATAAATCGAAACAGATTCCTTTCTCTCTTACACATACAAATATGCGTCACATATGTCGCTGGAAGAATATATGTTTCCAGGATAGTAGAAGTAAGGTCATAAAATTCAACAAAGACGACACAAAGATTCGCGAAGCTTGCAAACTGTCTCAGGAAGGACATATTCTTCCTAAGAATGCGACACATATGGTGATGCAGAATAGCTTTTCTAAATTTCTTACAGTCTACAACACGGATTTCTACCATTTGTCACTTTACAAATTGAAAAACTGTTTAAATATCTTGCCAATGTTTCGCATTCTTGCGTTTTACTTTATTTTGTTTATTTTTTTGGACCAACATATCATTAGAACATTAGATTTATATTTGTAATTTCTGTTTCCAATGGATGTGTCGTCGGTGTACCTGATTAGGTGATTTCTTTAACGACATTCAAGCATGTTTATTGTTTCCCTATGTGTAAATAGAAGGAAACGTATTGGAGCAAACTTTATAAGGTATAACTGAAAAGACTTATGCATTGTTACAACACAGTGTTAATAAAATTTTTATGTGTTGTTTTAGTGACAATAAAATTTACACATAAAGGGAAAATACCTACATCAGGGATGGTGGGAAGAAATAGTTAAATAAACTCTATTCACTTTTTAATATAAAAATCCTTTAGTAATAATGATATCTAATAATAATACGTACTCGTTATGTCATGGAAAAAGAGAATCTCTTATTACATCTCTTGTACTGAAAGGGTAAAGGTATTATATGTTGGTACTTTCAGCGCTGACGATGTTATAACTTGTACACAAAGGATTTCACTAATAGTCGTTCTTATGTTTTCTACTCGGTTTTCTATGAAATGAAAACAAATCATAGAAATCATTTTCCTTAGGCATCCTCTATATAAAGCCGTGTATTCTAATTTGTTGTTTGTTCGTGTCTATTTTCCAGAATGAGCAATTTCGCAGCTACCGGCTATTAATTTTGCCAAGAAACAGTTTGATTTTTGTACTCAGCTAAAGTGTTAAGAACGTGAACTATAATTAAAGCGAACGTTTCCGCCCATTTCCTTACGTGATTATATCAATAAAGGCATACTAAATTGTACTTTACATTAGCTACTCGTAATAACAATGTAAAAGTAAATCGCTGAAGAAAAGTTATAGATCTCCTTTAAATGATTCATAAAAATTCTTGGCATAAAGTACCCTACTTTTATAACTGTTTTGTTTGCATCATATACGAAATCTTTAGTGAACAATGAAAATGCGTTAGTTAATTTGAATAATATCTATTCCATCATCTTAAGTTTATAATTATAGTAAATTTTAAGGGTAGAAAATTTAAAACTTTGCTTATTACATTTCTACACGAATTCTAAATACCCTTTACGAGTGCCATGAAAAATCGTATTAGAAACATGATTGCTTTAAAAATATATTCCTAAAGAATTTATGTATTTGGAGTAGACAAAATGTGCGGCTATAATTTATTGATTTTTCTGCACAGGAACACGTGTTTCCGTCAGCATTAGAGAAAATAGAGCTGGGAATTAATTTACTGATATTACACTCGAATCTATTAAATATTAATGCATGATCAACACAGACTAATCAACACGAATTTTTTTATGGGTGCAATAAAATGTTTTTTTTTCTTTGATTAAAATCTAATATGACACATTGAACAACCTAAATCTAATTATTTTCTATTATTCTATGAATTACTCATATGTGTACCGTCTAGCCCTAGCAACATTTATTACAACTAATCAATAGAACGTTTATTGTTGCCTCAATTCAAGATAAAAAAGCACTAAAAGTAAACAATGCAAATTTTCCCTATAGTATATTTTATGTACTGTAGGTGAAAATGTGGCCATATACTTTATACAATGAAATACGTACAATTTCGAGTTAAATTGTTCCACCACCTAATAAAATTAAAATGTGTTTGCATTGCATGATGTGTATGTATATGTATGTACGTACATATACTGTGCATATACAACCGTATTGGCGCTACATGTTATGTACATATATCCTCATATATATGTGTATAAGCAAATGGTATTGCCATTGCCATATTCAAAACTCTTTCAAGGAAACGTTATATTTCATATCTCGCTTGAGAAAATATTAACTTTGCTTGCGCAATATAATTTACTTTCTTATTAGGTATAACTGGTACTAATAACAGCCAAGTTCACTTAACAATATTCGCACAATATCTTTATTATTCCTTACATACGTACACACAGAGGATATCTATGCAAATTTGCAAATTATTTTAATTACATGCTTTTCCACCGCGTACACCAACTTTGGAAATTATCTTGATGGTTCTTTGTAGGTTATACACTAGGAGTTTATAATGAAGAAGTGCACATCTCAAAATGCACTAATTCATCGTTCTACACGATAAGTTGCTTAATACTTGTATTATATACTTTTTCAATTAGACTGTTTACGAACGCTTGCATTAATTATAAGAGGAGCAAAAAAGGTCCAGCATTTTGAAGATCTCATTGTGATGTATAATAGCAACTGAATACAAATTATCTAATTTAATACTTTTACTCTTTTATTAGTTCGCGCGATGCTTAATGAAAACACTTGAGCAATTTAGAATTAGACAAATTGAACAAAAAGCAACAAAAAGTAGTCGAAATTAATTATAATCCCACCTTACTGTCCTGTGTTCGCGCAATTGAGTAAAAACGGGGGAGTAATTGATTCGCGTGCTTGAGCACAAGTACACCTAATACCACTCCGAAAAAATATAGACATTTCCTCCTCCTCCTTTAAATATTAAAAGATTTTAATTCTTTTCTTAAAATTAAGCACCTCATTAAGAAAACCATTAATTATTTGTAAAGTAATTAGCAGAGAATAATTAATTTTATTTTGTCTCGCTTTCATTACAATAATGCGCTTCTGTGTGTGCTTTTACTTTGCTCTTCACTACAATGTAAAAAGCCCTGTTGGAGAAATATTTTTCTATCGGTCGGAACATTAAAGGATATAATACTAGAAAAATAGCTTACCTGTTCCCATTCTGAGTGAGGACGGACTGACTCTACCTATATTGTTGCATTTTGCTACAATTTCAAGGGGTGTTAGTTATGGGCTCGTTTGTTTTTTACACGTAATATATTGTGGAAAAAAGCTAGCAAGAGTCCATGTGTTTTATTTTAATGTTATGTTTGGGGTCTCAAATTTGTAGCTTCAACAGGAAGTAAATCTGTTCTACATTTATTGGCTGAGAAAATTTATGTTACGTTATATGTTTTCGTAATGGGTTTGGATAAGCAGCGATCAGTGGATCCTATTTTAGAAAACTGTCTACTAATAGTTTCTGTGCCACAAGTTTTTGAACGCTCAAAACTCGTTGCACGCTTAAGTCATAAAAAATCATTAATAAAACCTATTACCTATAGTATATAAAAGAAATTACGAATGGTAAGGAAACAGATTACCGTTGACGTTGATAATAAATATTATTTTATCTGACAAAAGAATTAAATTGTTTTTCTGTATTTTATTATTATTTTTATGACTGCACATAATAAAAAATTCGTTTCAGCATATAGTATTATATAGAGAGGAAAAAACATAACTAAACACGCACACACCTGCGTATTAAAGCGTGTTTTATTAGTGTGAATTGTATTCACCTAATAAATTTACGTTAATAGGAACGAGAATGTAAAACATTGGAGGTGTTCGAGAGCCGAAAGTGAAAATGTTCATCTAAAGTACATCACGAGAAATAACCGTTTCCTAAATATCTGTACATTCATTTAACTATAGTCGATGTGGAATCCATTTACATAATAATACAATAAATTTTAGCAGAATGTATTAAGGAACGCATTCCAATAAATTTTTGGGTCGCCATCATACGATTTGTATATCTAATATGTTACATTTGTGAATATATCAAATTTGTAAGTGTATTACGGTCTCGTGTGTTGTATTTTAGCTTGAGAGATTTATGTTCTATATTCATTTGGAATACTAATTGAATATAGTGGGAATCCAAAATTCTTGGAGATATTTCACATATATTTATATAGGTACTTTTAGTGAAAAGGTCGACTTATTGGAATTTGGGTAATATTAACAATAACTATTTAAACTACTTTATTATAGGTACCCAGAATAACCTATTCTATAATTTTAATGTTTTCAAAGTTGAAATTTAATCCTTTATTTTAAATAAAACATACCTACTTATCCATTGACGAAGGTAAATTCACGAATATATATACATACTTATGAAAATTCCATTAATTATTCTAGAATTAAAAGTTATATTATGGTTTGCATCTATATTTGTGAATGTTCTCTATGTAGGTTATTATGTAGGCATTTGGTAAAAGTTCGTAATCAGATAATGGGAATTAAAGCTTAATAAACAGTTATAGTACATATTATTAATATAAGTTACTTAGGGATATGGATTATTAAATCAAAACAACATTAGGAAAACTGGATATTTAGGACCTATAGATAATATACATAAATTAAAGTTGACGGCTTTATTGTTAATTTATCAAACAGGGTCTGTGATTTTAACACAGGTCAAAGTCATTTTCTTAGTCTAAATAAAATGTTCACTTTCACATTGGACAATAATCTGGAGACAGCAGAAAGTCAGGTGTTATTGTTGTTTGACCCCTTGAATTTGCATGAACGCGCAACTGCTTGTTAATAAAACAAACAATTTATTTTTGATTAATTAATTTATGTATGCTTCTCCGTTATCTATAAAGTAACAGGGCACACTGTTTTGTTGTTAAATATTAATAAGGGAGAGTGAAGAGTGATCATTTCCAGTTGGCAGGTCAATTGTTAGGAAAGAGACCCGATTTTAATAACACACAAAAGGAGAAATCCTTTTTCCAGCAATTCGTTTTGAAGCATGACAAATCATTATATATGTAGATAGATACATAAATTATGTACGTACTTACAATGATATAGAAAATGTCGGTATAAAAGCATCCAGTTTGTGCAACGAAAATATAATAACCGAAAAATCACCATCCAATAATTCACAAAGAGAGAGAAAGATGCACTTACACAAGTGTTACGGATAACGTGAAAATAATGTATGTATTACAATATACATAAATACATGTCTACATTTATATTTATACAACATCGCATAATATGTATACAAGTTGATGACATGGCATTTTAGGCAGACAATCAAAATGGACAGTAGCACACCGTCATTGTAATATGAACTATACATGTTCCGAAACATAACACAAATGTCCGCAAATTATTTCAACGGTGTCATTCAAAATGATATATTACATAACATTCGCCAAAGATCAATTCACTCTACTTCTCTCAATGACCACTATAGTGGAGTCTCAATGGCTATTCAGTTATGTACTTGCCACACAGATCGACTTTAATATCATATTGCTACGGATTTATCACACTTGAACTTGTACCAGTCAACATACAATAAATTTTAAAACAGGGGGATAAAAACATCGTTTCTCTACTAGAGACTGTTAATCTTTAAGTATAGGTATTAAATGGCACGCTTATTTTACATACGTTCTTATGTTTATCTCTCAGTTTATCTAATAGTTTATAATGAGATATTTATTTTTATTTAGAATTGCATTCGTAAAAAATCAAACTAATTGTTCCATTAGGCAAATGGCCAAAACTGCTGTATAATGTAAGGGACCTAGACCGTGCATGTTTATTTTTTATTGTTCTTTATGCATATCGGACGTGTGTATCTCGTGTTTTTAAGAGCATTGCTATGGAATACAGCCGAACAAAGTATCTGCTGAAAGGCACTTTCTAATGTTTCGATTTAGGGACTGAAGGGACCATTTTAGTTTCAGTTCGACTACAGCACAAGTTACTGCTTATTTAATTTATGTTAAAATTTGGTATAATATTTGTTTAAACTGAATTATTACGTGGGTTATTATTTCTATTTCTTTTATACTGAAAGTTTGTGCGAACGATCGTATTGACATATGGCTATAAGAAGTAGATATCCGTACTAGGAACTGTCATATTTAGTATCAGGGACGCCTGATACAGCGGTATGCGGTATTCGGATGCGGTTTCGTCATCATAATTTTGTACTTGTATGAACAATTGTTTCTGTTTAACTCGTAAAATTCTTATTGTTTTAATGTTATCAGTTTTGATATATAAATATTACTCACTTATTCTCGTTAATTAATTGCTCATTATTTTCTTTCAGTTGATCTTATTTCACCTTGAAATCTGGTCATGTGATTATTACAATAAATAACAAAAACATACAAAAAATTAATTTGTAAATTGTAATAAGATATATTCACTGTAATATATTAACATATATTACTTTAGTGCTTTACAAGTAAAAATGCGACCTTATTTCATTTCTGACTAAATCTTGAGCATATACATTATTTCAAGTCGGCATATACATACCTATATGTAGAACAATAAATTATTTTTCTTATTCTAGTTATATTTATAGTGTCCGTTTTAATATATCAGCTAAATTGTAGTATATCAGAAAAGGTTTTATCCTAGAATCCTGAAATCCTGGGGTCTGTAAAACTTTCAGTAATCTAGATTAGGTATAGAATCCGTCCTACATCTACAATCCGCTCCATTATGTATACTCTATATAAATTGAGCTCGTTCTGTGAACGAGCTGTGTCGTTTTTCAAAAGCAGATATATTTTTGATGAGTTATGTAATTTAAATCTGATGGGTTTACTTTAATATTTTGATGGCCATTTGAGTACAATTTAATTTCAAAATGATTTGTACACACTTTTATTATGTGAATTTTTAATAAACATTGGTTGTTATTTTCCACAAGTCTATTTATTAATCACACGTGCTTATACTCTGTAATTCCCTTTTAATGCTATCTTTTAATTCCAGTTGTAATGATTAATTTGCCAATCTCTAATTTTGGAACACCAAACACAAAATAATTGCATTTCCAATAGTTTCAATAGAAAATGATCATGAAAACATAAAATGCTCACGGCCATCTAATGATTAATTCTTTATGAAATACTCCATTTTTTGTTCATATAGGTATGTATGTTTAATTAATGATTGAACCACCATTGAAAGCCACGACATGGTTATCAATTGTGATTAGTTCAAATAGTTACCTATTATTTAATAGTATATTAATGAATGAGTTGCATAAGGCAAATTTTATGGCAAAAGTGGCGTTATTGCTAATTTGCAAATCAGCAATACAAGCCACGACTGCTACGACGAATTCTTTATGCTATTTTTTGCATTTCGGTCCATTTTTAAAGATTTTAAATGAAAAATGGAAAATTTATTTGATTTTAGTAAATTTTTGTATTTTACGATTGCAAAAAACATGCGTCCAATAAATCAAAACAAGCACTTGTCATTTGAAATTTATGTCAATTATGTCATAGAGTTAGAGAATTACTACCTCAAAATAAAAAAAAGTCCCTAAGTTTACAGCCGGTCGTGAATTTGGTTGTTATGGTACCGAAATGCAAAAAATATTTTTTTGCATTTCGGTACCATAACAACCAAATTCACGCCCGCATATGCGAGCGTGAATCTAATTCACGACCGGCTGTAAACTTAGTGATTTTTTTTATTTTGAGGTTGTAATTTTCTAACCCTATGACATAATTGACATAAATTTCAAATGACAAGTGCTTGTTTTCATTTATTAGATGCATGTTTTATGCAAAAGTATACTTTTCATAACACTGTGATACTTTTATCATCACTCACATAAACCTTGAAAAGTTAGACATAAGAAATAGCACATTTTCAATATCGGGCGTAGATAAAGTATCGTGTTTAACACTTGTAGAAAAATGATTTTTTGTGCTCGTGCTTGTTGCTGCACTCGGCCTATGGCCTCGGGCGCAATCTCAATCACTCGTACGGAAAACGCACTTTTCTACACTTGTTAAACAATATACTATTCCAGCATAATACCCAAAACATTATTCCATCCGAAAAATGTTAAATGGAAACACACTGAGATGGTTTAAATAAATTGGACTTATGCATGGGACTATTGCAGAAAAAAATATCATGAATATATCCATTCGTCAAAGGCATGTCAATGAGGAAATAGTTTTCAAGCTTAGTGAAAAATTTAATTTTTCAAAATTGTTTGCAATACGCCATGCACATACCTATTACAAAAATGCATAGTTTTTATTTTCGTAATTGAAATTTTCAATAACTCTTCCGGCAAAATATGATGAGATAAATAATATAGGTATGATTATGAATATTTAAGTATTGGCATCATGAAGCTGTGTATTCTGTTGATGATGGGATGGTTGTTAAATGGTCCATATATACGCAACAATTTGTTATACAACTTGTACAATTTCAGTCGATTAGACAATTTGAACGGTAATGGTAATGTGGCTGCGAATGAATGGGAAACCGTAAAATACACTATAGTTATTGAACGTGTCTGTCCATTCTTCCAAATTGTCAGTACATTTTCAATCTGTTGACTATTGGAGGGATTCCCAATGTAATGTTGCTGAGGGATCATAATTGCGAACTAATTTATAACTTATACCTAAACACATCGTGTGCGAATTATGTCAAATCTTTGCTAACTCGCACTAACTAACCCAATTTGAGAATGAAATTTAATTATTAGTTAGTGTTAAATAATAAATGTCTTTACGATGGTGTCACGAATTCCTTGAAGAGCAATAACATTCACTTTTTCTAACAAAACTTTTAATTATTGCAAATTAAATTAATTTACACAATAATGCTGCATACAAACATTCCGATAGAAACTTAACAATCGAAATTTTATGTTCCTTAAACATACCTACAGGAACAAGTCTGAAACTCCAAAAATCGTGGAACTTTGACTTGATTCCTAAGTAAACGAAACTATTACAAAACTTATAGAAAGTTTATTGTTATTGTCGCACAGGAAAATTAGTTGACAAGAAACAACTTCCCTATTAAAGTACACGGGATTCAGGATTATAGCAAATATTTCATATGAAGCAAATATTTTATAAATGATCGGTATAGAGAATAGATGAAAGCTTTATTCATGCATGCGTAGGTTGTATAAAATACAATGCACGTTTCCAAATTTAATAAAACTTCTCTCTTGATAGATTACAATTTAATTTAATATTGAATATACAACATACGGTATGTAGGTATTTATATTTTAAATTAATTGGTCGGATTTTCATATACTTTAATACACTGGCAACATTTTCATTTCACAGACGAGGCACAGAAAGAGAGAAAGGTCGAAGGTGGTGGTTTATGCCTAAACTCTTTGCTTTGTCATCTCCTAAAACCGTGTTTTTGCGGTATTGTAGATTTAAGTTGATGTGTATATTTAGTAGGTCCCCTTAAAGCTCACATATTATTTATTTTTGCTTTCTACATTTTCCTTAACAAAGTTACATTATTATAGGTAGTGTTTACATTATTTATGTCCGACAATGTTTTAATTATTTAAAAGGGGAACACAATTATTTACCACAGTATGCTGGTAGATGCAGCATATGTAGGACGATTCCAGCACTAACAAAATCTGTATTTAAAATATAACCATTACCTACTTCCAAAGTCCCATTTAATTAAATCTTTATTAGACTATATGGGTTGGCCAGGGATTTCCCTAAAATTGTAGGATTTTTTTACAGTTCTGTCGTAATTAAAACACTACTCAATTAATATCAAACACACAACAAGCATAAAGGAGCAGGAAAATGCAAATATTAGAATAACAACAACAATTCAGCCGAATAAACCCGTCTCTATGCTGGAGGATATTTCTTACTTATAGATCGAATCCGTGATGCTGAGATCTAGTAGATGTAATCAATGTGCCCTCTATTCGTAAGCTCATGCTAAGGATTCTGCCTCAATTCACCACGTATTACTTGCTTTGGCCGTATATGGAACTATTAGTTTGTCCTATTCATAGGGGAAAATTGCATATTGCGTATTTCAGATTTCCCAAGTAAACCTTCCTGTCCAGTCGAGTTACGGTCTGGATTAAAATGTAATTTCAATATGGTAATGTAGATTATAAATCGATCCTTAGATTCAAATTTGAGAAAAATCGTACTTCCCAGCCACCAGTCACCAGTATATATATACATATATGACTTCCAGCAAAATGTGGACTTATACAATAAAGTGACGCTTCTTAATTATTAAAGCTTTTAAAAAATTCAAGTGAAGCAAAACTTTCTTCAAGAAGTCCTGTTTGTACATATACATGATGTATACTGTATACGTTACTGAAATTGCCTTAATTTGATAAGAAAACAAATATTTATGATAATATAGGTACTGTATACTGTTTCTAAACCATATTACATATTTATACTAACCTATCGATATCCTGTATAAATACATATGTGCCTATATAGATATGTATATACATATATATAAATATACGATTACAAATTTAATTAATGGCTTTGTAAACTATTTTGAAATATTGGGAAATCTAACTAATTAATTAGTTGAACATAATTAGAGAGGAAACTTGAATAAAAAAGTTCTCTTATTCAAGTGTCAAGAAAACTTATCAGGTTTTTCATTTATATCTAAAATAACCTATAACTGATATGCGATATAAACTCATGTCATATGTATTGGGAACGTGTCGAACAAAAAAATTGATTTTGTTTTGCCTGCTGCTTTGGCCACTAAGGCGGCAATCTTTACGAGGAGATGGTTCGCCCCTAGAAAGTATTAAATTTTGTTCTTGTCCTCAGTTGGTCGCACATCGGAAGTTATGTTACATTGCTGAAAAAAATTTTATTACTTTTTGTGAAATTTTTTCTTTCGCAAACTTTGTTGCCACCGTTGTATAAAGTGGAGCGAAAAGTAAAACTTGTGTTACACGTTTTTATATCAGCGATAGTTTTGTATTTTTTCATGTAAATTTTTTCATAGTCTGTTTATAGTATAGCCCAAGATAAACTTGTTCTTCAACAAGTATGCCGATCTTTGGATTTTTATTTTATATTGTTTACCAACTTACATGTTCCGAAGTCTGATTTAAAAGAAAAGTTTCACGAAAAGGTTAAAGTTCACATGATGTCGCACAATGAATAAAGTTGTTAATATCATGTGCACATCTCTCAAATATATCTGCATAATCTGATATTACTTTGGTTGTGTTTAACATCTATATAGACGAATACGTAGATTGTCAAAAAACATATATTCTTCTATTGTCTTTTTATGCCAAAAAATACTTAACCTGTGATATATGTGCCTTGTGACACGCCCTTAAGCATAATTTAACATTTTATAATTTATTATTCTCGAGGGTGGGCAAAACAAATGACAAATCACTTCAAAGTCAGGTCGAGATTAATGACCATTTTACTGTTCTTTTCACTTATACTATTTTCATATTTAGACAAAAAAATCTATGTGTATATACCCAGCCAGCCACCAATGAAAGTTTTATGATGACTCACTTTGATGGTCATTCAAAGGGCCACGACCCTTTCAATTCATATTGTCATTTCTCAAATCTAATTGAGTTGTGCGTATAATACAATGAGATAAAAAAAGAAATAAATTTTGAAATTTGAAAAATGAGATCTTGAACGAATGAGTGTAGGTATCTCTAACAATGGACATTGAGAAACAATAATCTAATGGAAAATTACATATAAATGTTAAAATTTTCAAGAATAAAGTAAATCAGTACAATTAAATTCACCTCTGATAAAGCAATTATTAAAACAATAGAACGCAAAACAAAGAAATCTCTATGGAAGGGATCTGTTTAGCAATTACTATGCAAAAGCTAACAAAGGAATTAATTATAAAGATTTAGAAACGTTTGGTCTCACTTTTCTCTTTCATTTTACCTGCCTCTCTACGTATAATAGACATATCGTGAAAATGTTTGTAACAAATTCACTTTCTACCCTATTCCTATTGTTCATGTAAAAAATGCCGCAGCGAAAGCCGCTTAACAGTGTGACCATCAAAAAAGCTGCTTTTTTATTATTTCCATTTACCTAGAATTGTAGAATAATGCATAATACCTAGGTACCTTACATTTAATCATTGTGTTTCAGGTGGCTTCGTTGCCCATGTTCAGGCCATAGTGCGGGGGACGGCCCTGCTGCCTTGCGATTTAACAGCGTCGGCGTCTAACGATACGGTCGTCCTAGTTGTTTGGTACAAGGACGAACATACGCCAATTTACAGGTAATTTATTATTTATTAGACACTCTTGCAACACAAATACACTTTTTAGGTTCGTACATTTCCGAGTGTTTTATAATTTTAATGAATTTTGTTCAAGAAATGTCGCTCTAATGCACGAGCTTAAGAGTACGCGCCGCTTTACATTTCAAAAATACCTAATTCCCTTCGAACTAAAATTCTGTTCCTACTAGGTGCCTACAATTTATTTAACTGGCTACTAGCTGATACGCTTTTTTAACTTTTCTTAATGAATAATTGGGCTGCCAACGTGCCGTGCTTTGTGCAGCTTGAGCAGCCCGAATCCCTTTTTTTCAGTTTGCGTAAATTTAAATTTATAAAATGTTCTGTTAAGCCCCTCTTTACTATTAACAAGATAAAAAAATATATAAGCTGAATTAATTAAATTAATTTTAGTTAAGTTATACACCCATTGTACGTTAAATTGGGCAAAGCAGGTAGATTCTCCGCAGGATGGGGGAAGGAAAGAGAAAGATCAGTTGTTAGGACAAGTGTATATATCGTATATAGAGTTGATGAACGTGCATTGCGGAAAAAAACCGTAACACAAATTCGTGTTAAAATTTTACGTTCCCAGATCACGAATCCAACACACACTCACGTCCAGCGGCCTATTATCCCCGTATATAAATCTAGGATACAATGTCAAAATAGAAACGAGGTTGTAGGTTGTGGATGCTGACCAACAACTATTTGTATTTCTATGTGTTTGTGATAACAATCCCTGTTTCATAATTTCGTCGTTCAACTATACTGTGCGGAATGTCAATGTGCCCTCTCAAATGCTTTAGATAGTGGCATACAATTTCCTCCTTACTGCTTGTAGTGCCCGTTCCTCTTAATCCACTTTTACTGTCAGATCTAAGGAAAAGAAGCTCCTCTCTGGGCAATGTATGGAAATGGAAAAAAATAGAAATGGCTGGGTGCAACTATGGATAACATTGCTTCTTTGAACGAAATTCTCCCTTAGGGAAATCTGGGTTAGACCCAGTTGGATCGGCTAATCTTCCAACAAGCCACAATAAACTACTCCACACTGTTTTCTGTCAACATTTACAAGGACTTAGTTTAGACGTAAACTATACCTTCTAGGCTACCAAACTCCAATCCCTGCTGACAAAATAATATTCATATTAACGCAAATGGACATTTTGTGTTATATTAATATTTACCGAGATATATTTACGCACCAAAATACTGAAACCAATTTGTTGAAGTGAATTTGCTCTCTCAAACAGTCGGTTCAAAATTTATTATTTATTTTATGAAACTTATTTTCCATCACTATGGATTCAAAAAAAATTGTCCATACGTTGTTTACCTTTTACTGCTCCGTCCTTAGTCCTTAATACAGTGTTTCTTTATAAAATGGTATTTCTTTACATCCCACACTCTATTATCATCCTTATAAGAATATCATTAGATTAGGATTACAAGAGAGGTATGAATTAGTTGTATTAATGTGTCAGAATTCCAAAAATCCATGTTTAGTATAAAAGGAAAAGGTCCGGAATATTCTCCCCAAATTCTCATTTCACATTAACAGTTTTATGTGTGCAAGAATATGAGAGACCACTCCACCCACCCCTTATTTCCTATCCTTCATTTTTACTCGCAAGCAATATATTGTTGAAAGTAAGCAGGCACTCGATCAAAATGAAAACTGTTGATAATTTTTGATGTTGATAAACTAGCTGACTAAAAGTTGATGAAAACTATTGATGTGGGAGTTGAATGTGAGAAGGACAGCTGACTTGAAAAATTGCACTCTGTATAAGAAAAAATAAACTACCCAGACTAACATTGAATTGATAGCATGTCTCATTTTAAACGTACAATAGGTAAAATCTAATAAGTGTTAGGTTGAAAATACATTACACTCACAGACAGTGTAATGTTACAAGTAAAGAGCGAATCGAAGCAAAACAGACAATGGATATACCTAGGTGAAGCATGTATAATTCATACTCCTAAATAAATATCAACGAGGATAGATATCATCATCTAGGTAGATTATTGCCCCTTAGCAATTTGCACGACACAACTGCCACGGCTCATTGTTTTACTGGGATTAGGAGACTTTGTTTTAAAAATGACTGTCATCATCACCTGCTATTCCCCGCTCTATCTTGCCTCCTTCTCTCCTTCTTTCTCCACCGCCAGCTATATAATAACAATCGTCGTTAATAATTTGCCTAGTAGTGCTAGTATTCGATATATTCACTTCTGAGCAATTCATTAATGCAAACGAGTGCTTCCATTCTATTTATAGGCGATGTGCAACTATTTGTCTATACCTATATTTCTTCGAATAAAACTGTAGCAAACTGAATTACATAAACAATCACAATTAAGAGAAGCATCAAATCCTATATAAAGAAAAAAAATCGCCAGACGACCATAAATAAATATGTAGTGGGTATTTTGTTATAAATAAATGGAAATTGTTCAAGGATCTCTCACTGGAAGAAACAAACAATAGAAGATTGATTAATTATAACACAATGAATGTCATAGGATGATACCTATGTGTGTGGTCCAATTATAAAGCACAAAAGACAAGCTTTATGTTTTAGTGAACGTTTTCAGTTGAATAATTTATCATGCAAATTGTACAAGACATTGACATATGATAATTATCAATTCATTATACTCGTAACTTGTATTAAAATTTCAATTCGTACACACGTTAATCCAAACAACAAATGTTATGATTTTCGTAAATATAATTTTGATTAACTCAAAAATAGCTAGCATGCAACAATAACAATGCCTATTGAATTGATCAAAGTTGAATATGTGCAACTAACAAAATAATAAATCCCATACTCATCGATATATTGTATAATTTAAAATAAACTAAATCCCGCTGATATATTATTGGAATAGAAGATATTATTGTCAAAATAATAACAGCACAAATGAGCAACAATGAGCTGTAGCAGATAACACAGAATGAAAGAAAACATAATATTTTATTTATGTTTGGAGTGTGGAATCAAATAAATGTCAATATAATATATTCCATTATACAAGAGAGACGCTTTTCTCTGTTGCTAAAGTACACTTAGCATGTTGAACGTAAAAGAGAAAACATTTAAGAAAACACATCGTTCGGATAAGATTTAGTCGAAATACGAAGATGATTACTAGTGAATGTGAGATATTCAATCTTTTAGAAGGCTTTGTCATTGCATATCCATCCTGTAATAATAGGATTGAGATTGGCGCAATCGACGTGGCTTTCCCTCGCAAGTGAATTGAATGCCTTGAAAGAGGTAATATGGAGGAGGGTAACGAAGTGTTTGAGGCAAACGGACCCCTTTCTCTCTATACACTGATGGTTAACACGATAACCCCCTAGATAGCCTTAACAAAATGCCATTATTGCTTTCGCACAGGCATTGCCCAAAATTACTCTTTAGAAACACGAAATAATTAAATAGTTTTTATTCTGTTCGAGAAATGGGCGTTCGTTTTTCTGTTGAAAATCTTTTAAGCAAAATGTTTATTGCTAATACCATGCACCGAATGGAAATCCCTATTATTTATAAAATTAGATTAATCTTCTTCAAATGTTCTCTTTATTAGTATAATACCTTAACGTGTTTATCATAAATTGAATAGAACAACTGTTAATCATCCAACAATTCACATTTAATCAGAATCAACTGATGTCTACATCGTTCTCATTAAAAACTAATCATAATTTACAATCTGACAATGAATTTGTCTCACAGCAATTTCGTTATCGGGTATTGGTCCGTTAGTAATATTGTTTCAATGTTTGATGGTCATTTTGACATTTACTGCAATACATATTTCGTCGTTTGTTTAACATGTTTCTATTACTAGAAAATCATTTTAATTAACGCTTGTGTATACTTTAAAAAGCTGTGTTTTTTGCAATCAGTTTTTAAAATAACAAATTTCAAGAAAGTCAATTTAAAATCGCGTGTAATGATATTAAACCATTTAATGTGATTAGTGTTTTAGGGAAATTAAAATATTGATTCAAATGTTTTGATTAAAGCTTCGATGGAAGAAAAGAATATTCTATTTATTTAACCTACTAAAATTTAATAGAAGGAAAACACAGATGTGCATCCTAATTACTGTAAATCACTTGAAAAAATGGCAGCTTGTTCATTCCGTGTTTAATAATTGATTGAATCAATAACAGTAGATTGTGGCAGTGGAGTGTTACCGATTGCGACTGGAGAATAACGTGAAAAGACATCCAATTCTCCAGAGCGGGTTTCTAGACTCTCTATAATACTGATATTATTACTATACTATATAAAGTGTGGTAATATCTACCCCATCATTCAATTATATGAATAAATTGTTTTGGAAAATTAATGTAATTATAAAACAGTGTCCAATTTAATCCAGCCTTATTAAATTTCAGAATTATTAGAGTATATTAAGTCGCTGTAAAATCTAATACTAACCAGTATAGGCCGGTAAAATGTGATACAAAATTTGCACAAAACCATAGATAAAATACAATTGTTAAATGAAATATTTTTAAGTTGAATAACAGTGAAAAATGTGTGGAATCATCCCCCCTTCGCCCTTGAATTTAATGAAATTTCTACCTGATTTTATTAGCAACAAGTTCTCTCTTCGTATTATTATTCTCTTGCCAAATTTAATCTGGTTCTCAGCAATGATTTACAGGTCAAACCATATTAATTCTATTCGCTTTGTTGGATTTTATCAAGTCAGCTTTTACAATGCTCTGCCTTTTAATAAAAATGAATTTTGCGGTTGGTTTTTGTTTGTTTGTTTTCTGACCCACATATATTTTTTCTACAAATTTCACTCCTTAAATAAACTCAACAGTGTTGTTTTTATCTTTGTACAGTATCTTCACAACTCTCATTCTTATGCTAATCACCTCTGCGTCTGTTTCTGTTTCTACTTTTTAACCTGCACACAAAACTAATTAATCATATGACATCATTCAAGAATCTAAATAAGTTTAAGGGAAAAATTACCCGTTCGCTATTTAAATCCGAAATGAAATAAACTATTTCCCATTGTAGGGTGGATTAGTGATGTTTTAGGCATGATAATAAATTCAAGTGTTAACAAAATTCTTGCTAACTCGATTAAATGTGATTTTCAAAACGATTTTAAATACCAACGAAGACTGGTTGTTGGAAAATATTTTTGCGCTGATATGGCACATTGTACTAGTGATTTATACCGAGTCGAAGCTAGTATTATAAAACGGGCTGTTTATTGAATATCAAAAGGTTATGAGATTCAAATGTCATAACATCTCTCATGTCATCACCAGAGTCCACTCAATCTTACCGTGTCTCTGTTCACTTTCTTTTTGCTCAACACCGTAATCCATCTGGTCCAAAATTACATTTATAAATATCGATTAGCATAATATGAACAGCATCAGATCCATTATTTTTTTCCTTTTTTTATCCTTTAAATATCGTGCTTAACTAGCGACTTTAAATGTACTATAAGACAAGTAAATAAGGTGTCACTAACAGAGTCCATTCAATCTTTTGACAGCCTGAAGTATATAGATTTAACTTCTTTAAATTGTTCGTAAAATATGCAGATTATGTGGTATTTGCATAATGGAGATTGTGGCAGAGTAAAATGCACTCTATACGACTGTTTGGACTTCTTGCTAGTAGTCTGTAGTGTTATATAGCACAGCATAATTTGCCCGTTATCATCGTAACTACTACTTTTAGCTGGCCCTGACTTTTGACTAATGGCAAATTGTTTATTTGGTAAGTTATACTTCGGTCGTCGCACCACACACCAGAACACCATCTTCGGATCCGATAAAACTGTTTGCTAAAATGATGGTAGTAGCAGTTGCCGCCGCCTGCACGTTATTACTTTCTTTAACTCTCTCCACACACAACTTCTCATATTCTCACACATACACACACAATAACACTTAACAGTTTTCTTTTATGAGTTGCATTACGGACGAACTTGTCGAAATAAGAGTTTTAAAAACACAATGTGTATTACTTGGTGTGTTGTGAAAGCAACGGATTGGCTTACACCATTTGGACACTGGGCGACTAAAAATGTTTACGCTGAATTTTTCAAGCTTTTCACCACACTGACCTGAAGTTTTACTATCATTTCTCTTTTTCACAATGTATATATGGGCATTATACGAACGAATTGCGCTCTAACTGACGGTTTTTCTTTTCGCCAACTTTTTCAAGCGCATTTATCGCCATGCATTCTTTTTATTTTCAATTTCCTTAAAATGCTACCAGTTTAACTGAAAATAAATAATTCATTTTTTAGTTGATTAGGAAATGCTGTGGATATACGTAAACGATTGCTATTTTCTAGATTGTGATACAAACAGACCCAGGTTTAATATAAAAGATTGGTAATAGAGTAGCTATCACGAATGTGGGTATTGAAAGGGAACTTTTTAAATTAAGCATAACAAATTTATTTGAAATATAAAATAAGAGGAAATATGAATTTATTCCTTCAATGTACATAATACTAAATGTCTAGAAGACAAATGAGTTTTAAAAGTGCTGTTTTCTACTGGAAACTTATGAGATATAACACCATTGCGGGTTACACCGTCTAGACTAGAAAATAATGTTTCAATCCAAACTTTTATATGTACCTGTGAATTGTTTGGTAAATTGAACGATTTCATAAAAATGAGAAATTGTGTTTCCACATGAGTATATGTATATGACCATACCAAGAAAAATATAATTATGTTATTATAGAAAGAAAATCACTTTATTTACAAAACAAATGTACCTATTTGTAACTTGAATTGGGTGAAACGAATTCGTATCACAGTTCAGCATATATACATAGAAAATGAAGAAAATAATAACCACTTAAAATGTATGAAACAGCCAGCGTGCTAAATAAAGATTTGACTTTGATTAGCTATGAGAATGGTACGACCAAGTAAAACCGGAGATTAAAACGATATTTACTTGTTAATATTAAGAATTTGGGATTTGTCTAGAGCATAAGACGTTAAAGGTTTCAAGAATGTTTAGGAATCTTGAACAAGGTTAAATGAATAATAAATAAAATTGTAAGTAGTAGTAATAAATTAAATGTTAAGCCTTCATTTTAAGCGAATGCAAAGTCTTGTGGGCAAGGTGAAGATGAATATGCGTCGTATAAATTACAAAAATGTGATTTTGAAGTCGTTACTGTACAATAAGGCACAGACCAGCATTGAATTAAAATTTTTTTACTGACTCTTAACACAAGTACAAGTAACTATGGAAAATTATGGCCACACAAATCATTCGTCTCTCATTTCATGATGTTAAAACAAAAATATAATAAAACAAAATTCCCGAGAATATTTTGAAAATAAATTACACAATACTAACCGAATTAAGTACTATTGTACTATATTTCCTAAACACACTTCTCCGCTGAAACAATAAAAACAAATGATTATTATACCTTGTACCCTTTCTTATTCATTTATCGTTCTTCGTAATAAATTGCTAAAATTAAATTCTCTTTGTGCAAAGAATGTTATTACTGCGAGTATACATTTCCCTTACTTGTGGAAGAATTATATCGACGATTTTATTTCTAATTAGATTTTTATAAAAGTATCTTATATCCCCTTTAATAGTAGCGCTCTGATTAATTATTGTTATGAAAGGTTTAAATTGGCGGATTTTTCTTTCTGCGTTCTCCCATTAAAATGATGTTGGAACATCAGCGACTTACATCTCTCTCACAATATTCCTCTAATTTATTATCAAATATTTAAAAACACAGTTGGCGAATAAAATCCCGCTCGGGATTTAATATTCTTTTTTTTATCGCATGAAAATGTTTTTTAATATTTTATTTAAATCCACATAAACAATTTACGTTTGATAACTATAATTAAACTTAAAAAACGTTTCATATGTGGGTAAAAAGCGGCTGTCGTAAAAGCATCCAACTCTTTCTCTGCAATTTTTCAATTAATATTAAAAAGGAGGAGTCAATGATGGTATATATTACTTTAAGCAAAAAGTAATTCAAAACTAATAAATTTATTGGCAGTACCGCTTTGTGTGCAGGTAAAAAGTACAAATGATACAAAAAAGGTCCAAAAGGTCGTTCATACGCTTTTATCGTATTGATTCTGGATTATAAAACGGTTATTTGTTTTGCTGTTAGCATTCACAGAGATTTATTTCGAAAAAATTGCACAAGACATACGGAATATATAAAAATAATAAATGAACAAAAAAAATTGAATATGAAAACCATCATAATACAGACTGTGATTGAAATTTTTAATTAAAGAAATTTTATAACATCCATTTATATGGGATAAAATATTAATAATACGAATGGATATAGGTAATACTCAGATAAAATATCGATCAAGTTCTGGACAAGAAAATTGAAAAAAATCGATTCCACCGCATTAATTCTTGTACATAGATTTTTGATTCGTATTCGCAATTTTGGGCCCTCGTGTTAAACTCATCCCCTGTATATGGTACAAAATAATATGAAATAAAGGAAGCTTGTTTGGTGCAGAATGGATGTACGAGTACATGCAAAGCTACAATCTACTACACATGACTGGCTCGCAGCTCTCAGCCCTGAACACGAGAATCAAACAGGAGAGTTTTTGAATCATCATTACTGATGGGAGTAGGTAATACTGTCTCTCGATTCGTATCGAAACCAAACAGCACAACACACAGCCGACTGATTGATTTAATATGTGTGTTGTTGTATATAAAATGCAGCGACGCGCACATAACATCGCACCGTCGGTGGCATCAGGCCACAGAATTGGCTCCACAGCCGAAGCCTTCTGATAATTACCCCCGGGGGGCATCCAGCCACATTCAACTCCTAACTGTGAATTTCAAGTTCCATAAACGGGCTGCACGTCCGCCCTCTTCGATGTTATAATCGATATATGACAAATGCCATTTTCATTTTTGTTTTAGCCCTTATTCCGCAATTGTCCATCGGAATGAATCCAAAGGCAATTCCGCTTTGATTTTTTTCGCCAATCAATTCCTCGCTTCCAGTGTGTGTTGTAATACACACTTTTTGTTTGTCCACTTGCTTCTCACTACATTTACAAGTGTTTACCAGCATGAATAAATCAACGATTTTTTTTTCAAATTCATTATTTGGCCTTATTGTTCAGTTCGACAGGGGAGAGTTAGTGCTTAAACTTATTCAACTGCAGTAAATAGTGGGAGGTCGTTGAGGTGAAATAAAATAAATTTATGAGATGTAGTGAAGGAGCGTAAATTATGTCCGTAAAACATAATGAAATTAATAATGTGAAATGTAGGCAAGTTACTGAACTGAGAAATCACTTAATTTGAAACATATTTCGTCCGGGCATATTAAATGAGGGTTTTTGTTAGGATCCCTCTATATTTCGCATCATCATAAAACCAACTAGCCACCTGGAAATATGAATTTCATTTAACATTATGTTATTGTTATTCTAGCACAATGACATTTCATTCACTAGAAGTTATAAACTAACACTTATTGCCCATTCAATGTGACAATAGCGGACAGCTATCTTTTTAAGCACATGAATTTTGCTAGGAGATTGTTATTATAATATGGTCCATATTGTTTATAACACATTGGTTATAAATAAAAAGTATTTTTGCAAAAAATGGTCTGTTGAAGAAGATCTTAAACGCGTGTATTAGTGGCGAAGAAGTATATACCTATTTTATTTTATGCGGAAACTATCGTTTTGATTGGCGAACATGATGCTGCCAAACTCCAGTCTACTTAATTTAATACGTTTTTGCATATTATATTAATTGCAGACTTTGTCAAAAGTTCTTAAATTGTTAAACACCGATGAGTTAGACACCTATTGCTTAAAAAGAATGAAACCTTAAGTAGATTATTTTTTATAGTCGTTCCTTCTTTTATAACTTATTGTAATAGTTTTCCTTTTCCTGTATTACGACTTCGCCCTTATAGATGATTTCAGGACTATTTATGGTACGAAATTGATGGCATCTAAACTTGCACGTTTCCAACTTAGGAACTCGTAAAATCTGACAGTGTGTCTAAGTGTTTAATTTTCATATTTGTTTCACTTGGAATACTTCGTATTCATACACGGTTCTTCAAAACACGCAATAATTTCATTATGAAACACTCTTGGGCTGTAAAATATTAAGATAACGCACCAACATTATGCTACAGAGAGATAAAAAACACACTATAATAAATTAATGAAAACTGCCCATTTCATTCCTAAAATTATAAATAACAGAAAATTGTTACAACAATTAATTTTGAATGGGTTTTATTTCAGTTACGACACCCGCGGTCAGCACATCTCCAAACCGAAACACTGGATGGAGGACACATTGGAGACCCGAGCCCATTTTCGAACATTAACAGAACCATCGACATTAAGTATCGACAATGTGAGTGAAAAAGATGAAGGGGAATATCGATGTCGCATTGATTATTTACGATCACCAACAAAAAACTTCAGGGTGAAAATGACAGTTATAGGTGAGTGTATGTCTTATTGGCGACGAGGATAAATGTATAAAAGGGGAAATAAAAAAGCGGGCTGCGAATGGCGAGAAGAGAGTGGAGATCCTTGTGCTACACATCACGTTGTTGTTTTACTTATTTTATAAATTCAGTCACGCCACCGGCTAGTACAACAATATATGAAAGTGTTTTATCTATAAATAATTTAGTTGCATTCGGACTTGCACACATTTATTGAGTCACCGACTGCTCGGTGGGCATGTACCTACTATAGAGTTGGGGTGAAATATAGGTCACTTTTGATCTCAAGAGACTGAAACTTATTTTCTATTGATAAAATGTTTATAGTTTGCCACATGACATTGGAACTGTGTACCAGAGAGCCTAGTTCAATTCCTTTCCAATAATAAATAATACATGAAATATCTTCATGTATCTGTGTTACTTTATTAAACATAGATAACTAGTGTCAAAAGTTTGTTTATTTAAATAATGTTTCCCTTTTAAATCATGAACTTTAAAGCACGGCCGTAAATAATGTTCCGCAGCCAATTAGTGTTATAAATGAAAATTTGTTTTGAATACTTATTTTTAAGTTTACACGGATTTATTCCAGTAATTTATTACAAAGCAATTTATAATAAATTGCTGCTGAATTTATATTTGCATAATTAACACCTGGCAATTATATGAACGTTAATTTTCCAGTCTTTTTTTCTCGTGTAATTAATTAAAAACGGATACTACATCATAAACAACGTAAATACAACGTATTAAACTCGTATGCAGCACGTATGATGGTTTAAAAAAATATTTAATATGAAATGTAAACAGTAAATCATTTCTAAACTCTCCTACTTGTTCTGAATATTAATTAAAGATACAATTACACATATGTATATGTTTGTGGAAGGAAACAGTAATCGGTTACCCTTTTAATAACATTTTACAAGCATCAATAATATATAAATCATTTGGGTTTTGATTTTCATCAAATAAAAGTCATACTAATGATATTTGAATCAAATATTCTCAATAGGAGAGCATATTTTGTAGGTATAAACTTTCCCAAAAGTTCCATTTTAAGCTATAAAAGAAGTTTGTTATTTGAATACGAACGAGAAATAATGAAAGTTTAGTAATAAAAGACTGTGATCTGTATGGTGAGGCGGTTTCTCGCGTATATTCCACCTGCCACCAAAACTATATTGATTTTGGCAAACCGGATGGTTTCAGTTTCACATTGCGAGTAGGTATGTGTATTTGGCCCCTTGCCTACTCATCGCCAGAATTCTAACTTATATATGTGTTATGTAATAGTGAATTCCAACTGTTAGTGTAATTCACTTTAAATCCAGAAATATTATAATTGGTAGGGGAATTAAACACAACATTGTTATGGATATTAGCTGCATTAAAAGTTCGTTTTCGGTTCAACTTGGAAATTAAATTCGTAATTATTTATGTCTTTTCACTACAAGTTTCGAACACACAATAATATCACATATTCATTTGCAATTAAACTCAGTTTCCCTAAATTGAATATGGATTTTGAAGACAATTGGATTTTAGCTTTTAATGTGTCGATCATTTAATGCACGCTACAAAGTGTATAAGCGTTAAGAATGTACGAACTTTACGATTACCAAGTCTGTATATAGTTAACAACTAGTTGTATACACAAGTAATAGGGATTAATGTTGCTTACATCTACTGAGGTAGTGAGGTAAAACATGTTCCTCTCTATATAAAGATATTGCATGTACTTTAAGTATATATAGGAGATGTGCTTATATAAAGTTATTTCAGTAAGTTATTAGTAAAATTTGTCTTGAAGTCGTTGGGAGACAAGTTTAATCAAGACCCTTAAATAATTGTTACCAATGTCTGTTTGTGCACTTTTGCCCAGAATTCCCATTTCCCACACAATGTAAGTAAAAGCAAACATAAAAATGGGTTTACATTTCATGGTTTTGTAAAAAA
This sequence comes from Silvanus unidentatus, assembly GCA_963930825.1. Classification (NCBI taxonomy): domain Eukaryota; kingdom Metazoa; phylum Arthropoda; class Insecta; order Coleoptera; family Silvanidae; genus Silvanus; species Silvanus unidentatus. Next base: position 4,141,060 of record OZ005759.1, read on the forward strand.
AAGCAATGATTAATATATAAAAAGTTTTATTTAAAGAAAGCTGTGCAGGTAATTGAATTTTATATTTTCCTGCTGTTTGTTAATGAATTAAAGTTTGTTCCTGCTTCATAAACAATTCCCTCTCATTTAGTGGGTTGCAGTTCTAAAAAAAATATTGTATGAAATATATAGGTATAGGTATTCCTGCATATGAGTTGTGTTATACGAGTATATCTGTAAATAATGTTTAACCTAATAATAATGAAATTTCTATATGATTTTAACAATGCGCTCTTTATGTTGTTCCAGTTCTCGTATATAAGTACATATATACACATACATAGGTACCTATACTGGTTAGTAAATTTTATGCTGGGTTAATTTTTACCTGAAACGTATTGAACTAGAAGGGAAAACTTTTAATTAAACCGGGTTAAAGGTTAAATAATGAGAACATTTTTGAATAAACCTTCTAAAACGCAACAGATCATTTTTCCCATGAAAAACTTTTCCCATCAAGTATTCACTTCCCTACTAAATAAAAATAATATAATAAACACTCGGTGGATTGTATTTTATTAGAAGACATTTTGATTGTCAGACCGACAGTTTGAAGAAGTGAGATTAAAAAAGAATTTGTTCCATCATGTTCCATGAGATTAAGTTAAAACTTGGGACTTTTTCATTAAGACCTATCAATTAATAAAATCGTCTAACTGTCGATAAGTCGGAGTTGACTCCGCGTGTAGGGATGACAAATGGATTCAAACAACTGCAAAAAACTTGTGTTATCAACAAGTTTTTGGCGTTGTACCAAATTTGGGTACTGAACTATTTCATTAACTCAAATTGCCTAAAGTTCAATGGCGTAACAAAATGCTTTACCCTCACCACCCCACACCGCGACAGTCATGGGTCCAATAGGTATAAATAAATAGCAAAAAATACATTTGTTTCAAGAAATAGGTACATACAAAAAGTTTGCTAGACACTTTTGTATACTTAGAATTTATGTAGTAATTTCGTTAAATTTTGTGATTTTCGTTAGTAATCAAGACATTTGACACTCGGTGTCTTATTAAACTATGAAAATGTATAGAATAAGATAGTGGAGAATACTAGAAAAATCAAGAAAGCTTATTGTTGCTTGTGCCTGAAACCATTAAAAAAAATTGTACTTACGTAAAAAATTTATTTTGTACATAAACAATATTCCTAATTTTATATTACATGAATTTTTAAGGTTTTTGGTTTAAGCAGTTATTTTCCCATTCTCGGGAAATTATTTTCTACATTTGTATTGAATATATCATTATGGTACTATATCGAAGTAGTGTCATTTTGATCGCGTGTGGCCCCCCAAGTTACGCCACTGCCAAAGTTACATATTACATAACCCACAAGTTCAAAGAGCACATTAAAAATATTATTAGGTATTAGAGAAAATGTGCTTATCGAGGTGCTTATATTTTGCCTGTATCTTCGTGGTAATTCAAATAAATCAGATTTTGTTATAAAAATGACGAAAAACACTTTCAGGTTTCCTTATTTAGGTTAATGCGTTATAAAATGTGTCTTATTTCCTATTCCCTTTTCCTTATGTACTCTACCAAAATGGATTCTCCGCATAGACTTATCATTTCCCCTACGTCTCTTAACTCATTCCACCCTCGTTTTACCGCAGCCTACAAACTTTTGCTCGTCCAGTATTTGTGTATACATTATTAATGCATTATTTCACTTATTTTACAGTACCACCGCAGAAGCCTACCATTATTGATGAGAGAGGCAAACAGGTGCCCTTGGTAGCTGGTCCTTACGAAGAGGGTGGCAGAATGGAGCTTACCTGCATGGTCATTGGCGGTAAGTACATATTGCATTTTTGTAATTGAATTTGAATCAAACTTTCAAATGTATAATTTACACATTTCCTTTCCGGCGTTTATTTCACTCGACACACACATTTCCATTTTTTCTTTTTGTGATAATAAAGAAGACACTCCTATACGTTTCAGAGATTAGATGAGTAAGCAAATATTAATTCAACAAATAATGAACGATTCTGTTTCTAAACTTCATCGCCTTTGTGTCGCTCTATACTCTGTGTATACCTACATACCTACATATGATGTGCATTCGTGTGTAATTCGTTGTATAAACAATACTGAATTTATAACTTTCCGTTATTAAAACAATTTCATGAACAGAAATTTTACATTAGTCAATTAGTCGCATAAAATACACTCACATTTGAACAAAAGTTATGTTTTACATTAAATTATTAAGCAGTTGCATTGTAGGTAGTGGAAAGTTAATTTTGTAAAAGCTCGGATTATTGTGTTTGTTTTCAATGTACATTGTGCCAGTGCGTCGTGATTGATGAATGAAATAATTAATGTATCAATTAAAAATTCAGCAATTCAGCCAAAAAAACTGCAACATAGTGAATGGAGGAAGAGAGAGTGAGGGGTCATTTCGTTTCTGATGTAATAGTCTTATTTCGAACAGACTCCGTCTGTCCAAAAGGGCGTAGAATGGGTTTTGCTTCGAGTGAAATATGGTTTACGCCCCATTACGCCTCTCAACGCTGTTTTGCCTTTTAATCCAGCGGGTTCCGGTTATCAGGGTTTTGTGTATTGCCGAGGTGATGTGCCCTTATTCCTTATCCTCGCCAAAGAATAACTACTAGTATTTTACTAGATTACATCTTACTTTGTTATTCGAGACAAACAAATGTCACCACTCTAATTTACATTGTGTATGTATAATATACATGTACATCTTCAATCTCACTATTTACCGACAATGTTTGATATTTGTAGTGTGCCGAAAGTTTTCGGTGTGTTGTAGGGGCGCGCGTGAATTAAATGGGATACAATTAATTCACTACACTCGCAATATTACTTACATTAATTTTCAGTGAAGTGTTGTACCAGAATGTCTTTACTGCATTAATTACTAGCACCAACTCGCCTAGAAATTAACCATTTTCTTAGCTTTAAAAATCATCTTTTGAATTATTAAAATTTCACGACGGTGTGTGTGTGTGTGTGTGCAAAGGGCGGGCCCAGCGATCATCAACTTGATCCGTCGTTGAGAATATGATTTTTTACAGGGGGACCAGTCTGAAAAAACCTCTCTAAAAAGAACACTATAAATTTTGTGTTAAACACAAACATGCCGCACATTCAAGTAGAAAACAAGCCACCCAGAAGAAAGTTGAATGGGACAGCGCATTAGTGAGATTTTTCATTCTCTTCCCCATTTTAAGAGCTTAACATGTGGCGAAAAGGTACTGTGTGTCTGTAGAGAATTGTGAGTGGAACATCATCACATTGCAACCGCCACGAATACTGTACCGGATTGGGAGGCAGTTTTTTATTAGTGGGCGAACATGTTGGACAGTGTGATGGCGGTGCTATTATGTCGTATTGCTGAAAAGTTATTATGTTGTACGAAACACCACGTACATTGCTGCTGCCTCCGGGGAGAACATGTGCGATGCTGCGATGTAAGTAACTAAGTGGTCTTGGTTACGTGACAACGGCGTCGCATTTACTTGCTTACTGTAGGAGAAAGTTAAATATTATCTGGTTTATTCTTGCTATTGTTTTACTCTTCTATATAACCAGTTACATACGGCTTAATGTCCAAAGTTCTAGCCGCTTCCCGGTTATTTATTTACTTGGATGGTATCTCCGTGTCGTCTAAATGCCTCTTTACACACATTACCCACTTGCAATTACGTGTTATAGTTATATTCTTTGAGAACCTAGTTTTCAGTCTGTTTGCAACGAGGTTTGCAGGAACGATAAATAATTTTATTCGCAGGGTTAGAGGAGAACGATATGGTGTGAAAGAAAGTGTTATGAAATTCTATGTGGCTTAAATAATTACTATCTGTCGTATTTGACTTAATCAAACGTAAAGAAGTCTGGAAACTTTGAATTTCACTAGACGATAGACGAAGTCTAAAGTTTCAAGAAAAATTGTCGATTTTAAGTGCCAAGTCTCTGGTGACTTAAGATAAATGAATGAAGGTCTGAAACTAAAATGAACCTTTCAACGTATGCTTTTCTGTTTTACATTTACATTTTTTAAAGAAATTCTTGTAACATATGCTGTACCTAAATATATGTAGATCTGGGAGAAAGCTCTAATTGTGTATGTAGAAATATGTATGAAAGTTGCTTTTTGTCTTCATGTCAACAACAATGATAATGAGATCCAATCAAATTTTACAACCTATTTCAAATTATATACTTCTTACCTTAAGTAGAGAAACACCCTTTCATATTGTAATGAAAGTAATTGTTAAAGAAGAAGCTTCGTAACTGAAATTTGTGTAAAGTTTTGTAACGATGAGATAATTTATGATAATTTATGTTAAGCACTGTCAAAAACCGATGTTAAAAACAAAGTTTCTTCGTTTAAAAAATGCTTCAAAATGTTCAGTTTACAAGCAAAAAATTACGAATTCTTTGAGCTTAATGATTTTCTATAGTTACTTGATAAATACGAGTAGATCAGCTAGTGTTATATTATATAGTCTGATGTTTATAGTATAGTATGTTAGTTAAGTGTAGAAAAACTTCATCCATTACTTTATATCACCCTATTAAAACCTTTAAAGAAGTTTTTGTATCTCTGTTTTTTATATAGTAAATATAGTATCCAATAAAGAAAACTTTCATAAACATTGTAATTTACGTAGAAAATTCCATTAAAAGTCTCTCATTTTGCAAGTTACTCACTTTGTGCCTTGCGATAAAAAGACCAAAAAAAATAGAAATATAAATAATTTATAGGTATAGCTAAGCATACTCTTAATATAAATTAGCTCGAGGTGATTAAATTAATGATTAATGAGTGCTAAATCAATTAAGATAGTTTATAGTTAACTGTATTGTTATTATAATGGGTTGTATGAAAACGGTTTTCTACTACCATTATCCTTTTGAAATAAACAATAGAATTAAGTTAGTTGCATGTTTTCTACTACTTTGATTAATATCAAACTATAGTTTAGTAACTAAATTTCGTCAAGTTTCTTAATAAACGAATAACAAAGAATTTGCCCACCTCTATATAACAAAGTCGCAGCGTATTTATATAAGTAAGGTAAGATATCTAACTAATTTCCTTCTCTGTGTTCTGTGACCACTTTTTCAACATTATTTCGAAGTGACATGCAATTTTAACAATTAATTTTAGTTCCGTTAGAGCATTTGGTGGTATTGTTAGAGAGGAAAATCATGCCATAAACTATAAACTCTAAATTACCTCACCAACTAATATACCTGCCTATGTAATCATTCTGCCCTAATAAACACTTGGGGAAGGATGAATATAATTTCGATGTTTACCTTATACATGAATTTAAATACAAGAATCTTGAAAATATAGGTAAACATAGGTATACAGTAGTTTCTATTTATGTCACTTATACATATGCTTGCACAGTCATTTATAATTTCATATTTGGTTATTTATGTCCTATTATAGGTACGTATGCAAACTATGAGTATAACCTATTAAATACCTCCTTATATGATATTGCTTTAAATGTCGTTCCATGTTAAAACTACAGACCATGGTAGTGTAGGAGTAATTTTGAATTTATGTCATACCGTTAAGTTTGATGTGTCTATTTTACATTTGAAGGCACTTTATACACTTTCTTATAGCTTTTACATTCAAACATAAACAAGATACTATATGTATGTACATATTATAAAAGAATGTCCAACTCCCGTGGTTAACAACTATTTATTACTTAATTCAATTAGCACAATCTATAGAAAGCTATTTATAAATTAGGAAACGCGTTGATGTACTTTAATTAAGCAAAATCAGTCAGTACAACATGTTGTTATCCGAAAGTGGGTGGATTAAATGAGTACCTTTATGTGCTCACATCAAATCTTAAACGTCCTGTATACTAAAATGGGTCGCTAGGCATAGGAATTTATATTGTTTATGCCTTACACTAAAATATTCAGGTTAACCCAAAGTAGTCCATAATTTGTGTTCTTTGTACTGTAGAATTAAATAATAGAACAGAATACTTTATATGGTTTTAAAAATTGATTCAAACTAGCGTAATATCTTATTATTTAAGTGCGCTTAAACTAACTCGGTGGCACCCATTACTTATCTAAATATTTGATTTTAATTAGTATATGACAGTTCCCAATTAATAGATAAAATCACTAACGAAAAGCATATATGTATAATACAGGAGAATCCAAGCTTTCGTCAGTCGATTAAACTGCACTTAATATTTAGTGTTCCATAACATCTTCATTACCTCCATTAACTGAATGGGGGCAGGTAACATGTTACAACATTCCAGTAAAAGAGAAAATTACTCTATTGCCTTGTGCGCGTTTATTTTTCCGGTATACACACCTACACCCTTATATTCTAAATCTAAGCACATAATAAATCGTTAAAACCAACAATCTTGACGGTGTGTGTATTCGTTTCTCGTTTATGAATATGTTTTAATAATAAATTACATTGTTTACTTGCAGGCAAGCCCGAACCAACAATAAAGTGGTGGCGAGAAGGGAAGCTTATCGACTCGACGGTAACGGAGCAAGATAGTGGCTTTCAGAATGTACGCAGGAACAAACTAATCATCACAGGACTTCAAAGATCTGATCAACATGCAGCTTTTACATGTCAAGCTTCGAATAACAACATCAGTCAACCGGCCTCGGCCACTACATCAATTGAAATCTATTGTAAGTAGTACATTTGTGGACATCATGATGAATCGTTTCCCTTTTAAAGCCATTTTTTACTACCCTATACTCTTGTATTAAGGGGCAGCAAGTAGCAGTTTCCAGCAAGTCTTCATGTTAAAAGAAGAAATAAATGTTTGAAGCACGTTTTGTGTATTTGTCAACGAATATATTTTCGAGTTGGAATTAAAATCCTCTCAATGAATCAAATGAATTAAACGTGTTCATTCTAATTAAATTTAATTAATCCATATTGTACTTTTTGTACTCACGTAATTTAATTTGTTGGATTGTTAGTTTGTTGGTACATTTTTTCAGGGGGCTTTATGATAGCAATCTGAAGTGGTGTTCACGCAAAACTACCATATTTGCGGAGATTGAAAGGGTCGTACCCTGTAGCAAGCAGTATGATTATTTATATTAATTCATAAAAGTGTTTTTCGTATGTATAGGCTGTAGTTGAAAATGGAAAGGGCGAAAGTTAATAAATTAGAGAAAGGGACAAAATAAAGAGGCAATGCAACAGATTTTCTTTCAAACATCTTGAAAAGAACTAGAACAAACACTTTTTATTTACAAGCGTAAGCTCATAAAGCAATTGTTTTAATTTTGTAGCATCTGTGTATTGTCTATTGTAAATCCTTGTAAGATACAGTCTGTAAGTTTCTTTGTCTACGTTTTTATACTTACCCCTAAAGTAAATACTTTATTATTAACTCTTTGTACTGTTCCAAGTTGGTAACACGCCTCTTGACTGCTATCTCCAGAGAATAAATATGAAGAGCGGGGTGGAGGTGTTTGGGAAATTTTATCAACTCGCACTTGAAATTTATTTAAAATTCTAAACAAACGCGACGGAACACCCGAAAAAAAAATGATGAAAAATAAGTCCAAAAAGCACATTATTTTATAATTCTATAACAAATTTTATTTTTTGTCATGTACATGTAAATAAACGCCAACAGTTTCCAAATCGTGATCTGCATCAATTATGTTGTACGGGCATATAAAATTATTCTCGTCGTCCGAGAGAACAGATGAAAATATTTTAATTTTTGTACAATGCTAAATTTGCCGTGATAAGCAACCACTGTGTAAAAGTGTGCCTCGTATAACATACGTAATGTTACAGATTAAAGTAAACAATAAATATTAATGTACAATTACAACAGTACTTTTCTTTATTGTGATTTTTAACTTGTTATTCCTTTCAAAATTCAGCATACGTATTACTATTTTTCATAAACAAATTTGTTTTTTTGTTTGATTTTTTATTAAACTGCTGCATGAAATTATAAATTGTATCATTAAAATTTAAAATGAAATGTAAACGCTGATGAAAGATAATACTCTTCTTATTAAAGAAAATACGAAATGGGAAAATCCAGTTAATTTCTTTCACTGCACAGAGATAATAACATTATACCTATACTACGAACATTGTAATTCGTATTTTTAAAACTCAATTTAGGTACATATAGATTTTTTCAGCTATTACAACTGCATTAAATGCTGCCGCACAATAATGTATCAATTAATACCTGCACAAGTGTCTTTAATGTAGAGCACCATAATCTCATTATATACGTCTTTGTTGCAGTTCAGTTGGATAAGTGCAAGAACAATTCACATCTCAAACTTACATATACCGGCATGAAATTATATAATTATTACAGAAATTCACTTAGCGTTATGAACTTGTGTCTTTAAATATACATATAGGCTCTGGACTTAAAACGATCAAAACAACTCTTAAACAATAATCTTATACACAAGTTTATAAGGGTATTAAAGTTTCTAAGTTTTAGTTGGAAATTAAAGCCTTCTCCTCTTATATAAAATTATTATTTTACATTGATTTTTACGGCCTTGTTAGAAATGATTACACATTCCTATCAACTTTAAATTACAATTGAAATTTACTGCCAGAACTTTATTAATCACACTACCAAGCTGTTCTATTTCCATTCATTACGAAATTTATTATTTAAATTGCTTAGTTTTAATCAAATTTCCTCATTTTTTATGCCGATCGAATATCGGAAAGTTGTGTGGATTTCGGTTCAGGGTGGTAAGACACCCTCTTTTCCCAACCAGCCATCAACATATCCAAATATTAAGTAAATATTTCAATAAAGTTCACAGCCATGCAAATTGAGACGGAGTGGTGAATGCGGTAAGAGTGCTGTTCGCGAATGCCACTAATGTTATTTGTTAGTGATAAAACGCCCCTGACAAAACTTCTATATATTATAAGTAGAAAAGTTGTCGATTGTTTGATGGAAAGTTAAAGAAGCGAACTTTAGAAACGGTGCTATCTGTTTCCATGAATGGAATATTAATGAGACCACATACTAAACTCCAAAATATCCCCCTGCCTTTTTTCCCATGTTTAGACAAGAGAGCCAGCACAAAGTCGTCAAATGTAATATTTAAAGGCTAAATATATTTCAGAGGGACCTTTTGGCTTTGCCCCTTTGAATCGACGTATGACCAAAAGTGCGCGACGCAATCCACACTCTGACATTTTCATATAATTTATTGTTGAGGCCAGAGAAGTTCCATGTTCTGTTGGCGGCATCGGTAATATTCACAAGCCATTATGCAGATTAAGTCCGTTACCGGTGGATTTAGATTGTCTGCAAGTTCAATGAAATAGAATGGCGAGGACTCTCTGTGATGATGCAATCGTTTGCCTTCTTACTAATTCACTTTAAATTTAGAGAAATTATCGGGCTTTCCATTTAATTTTCATAGATTATACATTTAGACTACTTTTAAATTCCAGAAAAGTTTTAATTTAATGAACTACAATTTCAACTTTAGTTTACTCTTTCATTCTCTTCCCAACCAATTTTAACGTCCGGTGCGGATAAATCCGCCACCGGAACTTGGGAAAAGATTTTTTATACGTTTGTTTACTTTATGTGTGTGAGTGGTGTGTGATGGGAAATTGGGGCATAGAAAGGGGCTAGTTTTTACTCTAATTGCCTTTCGATTCGAATCAATTAACGTATGCATAATATGTACTCGTATGTGTAGACAGTTTTTAGACGGTAAACGCCTATTATTAAGTAGCTCTGTAAGGGCTAAATATTTTATACAACACTCAGTGGATGAATATTTAATAGACATATGTATATAGGGTTATTGATTAATTATAAAAGCTGATGGAAAATCAATAGAAACAAGGTGCTTGGATAATTTCCATAAAAATGGGTGATAATGGGGGTATTTTTTCCTCACTCAACAAATCTAAAAGAATATTTGTGCATGCACAGCAATAATAATTGTATCTTGATAATATGATTCACTTCTTTAAGTATTCTTTAGCACGAAACATCATTTATTTTAATTTCTTATATCTTCTTATCATATACTTTTTGTGCCTCGAAATTATTAGACCAGCAGGAAATTCATTTATTCAATAGGAACAGCAGCTTTAGTTTTTAATTGAAATACGACTAGTTTTTGCAGTTATTTTCATATTGTTATCAGATTTATTGTTGAACTGAAATTTCATATAGTTTATACAGTATATGTATGTATATAAAGTTACCTATAATATTTTTATAATTGCCTTGATTCAATAAACAAGTTCAATTCAATTGAAAGCGGAGCGCATCACTGTAAATTTTCACATTAATAGACTAAGTGGAGATTTATTAGAGTTTCTGGCTAGTTTAATTGCCAATGAAACTTGATAATTAGAAAATAAACTCATTTTTTTCATCATCAAGAATAAATATTTATTTTACACGGGGAATGATTTTGTTTTATATTAAGGTTTTTTTTAATTACATTTTTCAATACAGCGGCTGATTTAATAAATATTCCTTTTAAACGTATTGTTTGTTTTTTGTGTGGTAATGTCAGCTGAACTAAAAATATTCTCAGATAAAAAGTTGTATATTTATACAATTCTATAATTAATGCAAATTAAAACGTAGAAATTACAGAACAAAGGCAATAATGTAGGTATATGCAAGTTTATAATTATATGATGAAACGTACTTTGTTAGTATATTGATAACTTAATTCGGTTTACCATTTCATATTAAGAACTTGTTTATTTTGACTTTTGCAGCCAACAAAAAAGTGCTTTTCTGCATTACCTAGGTACCTACTTACATATAAAATGTACTAACTATTATTCAATATTCCCTTTGAATACGAATGTACCTAGGTAGGTATGAACACATATATATGCATCTATCAAGCTGAATATTATTACTCACATACGAGTTATGGGACAAGTTCCTGCCTTCATGAATATTCATATTTCAGCAGTGCGGCCACTCAACAAAAGCTGTGCCAGAGAAGCTTAAGTAGTAATTTTATTCTGCTAAACTGAATTAACGGGGTATTAGTGTAAGTCTTTGCCTTTTTTCATGCATGCTTTTAAATTCCACAAACATTCCATAAATCAAGTAAATTATTTTACATTATGGTTTTCAATTTTATGATTTATCTTTTAAGCCACAAAGATAATAATGAATAAATTAAGTTTAGGTAACGCGCCATAAACTGTGACTTGCTTTTGTAGCAAAGAAAAATGTTAATTCCTGGAATCAGTTAAAAATCTTGACATTCAGGAAGCCCTCGAACTGCTTTGTCGATTGCACAACGTATCTTTGTGGATTTACGTATTCCTTCGCAATTATATAGTATAGTCGGTTGTGTTGGTGTGATTGGAATAAGATCTTCTTTAATCGGCTGTTTGCTCTTGTAATGAACCTGTTTAACGTGCCAGTCACATTCAACTCTCTTACACTTCTTTAACTGCCTATCCTGTTGATAAAGACCTCTTAAACCAGACGTAAATTTATGTTATCGAATTCAGTTCGGCTTAATTCTACTTTACGGTTTCACTAAATACTCTCTATGTGTATGTAACTCGGTGTAATGTATTCGAGTGGGATATACTTCCATATATAGGAATTTGGTTGTTTTGATTTCATTCAGCAACCCTTTTCACTTTTAACCAAAATATCGACAACTTTAATTAATATAATAGGGTTGTTGTATTAAAACTCGTATATCTATACAGATAACATATATAGCACAGGCATTGATAATTATTCACCAATCTACTTAAGTTTTAAGAAATTACCTACTAACTTTTGGATGTGCTCCTTTTGTAAAAATATTAAATGAGATCATTTTCTCTTCTATATTGCTTTTTCAGCTGACTTTTATCCTTACCCAGAAAACGCTTTTTGTAAACTATCCACCAGCAAAGAATTTTTTTACATGAAAGTTGCGTCTACAATATAAACAAAGTAACTTTGACATTATGTTACGCAAACATCAGTTATTAAAAAACTTTTTCAGTTTTATTTCTCTAGAAAAATTCGTTCATCTTTATAGTTTGTAAATTAGATTATAGTTTCGAGGCGAAAAGCAGCACTGGGCCAGCAGATACACTTCCTATATCGTTACATAGATATATATGAGAAAACGATATATTGAAGGACTTTAATTAAAGCTCTAATTTAATAACTTCTAAAGCTCTTGTGGTATCTTCGTGAAACAACACTTTTAATTGAAACACTAAAACTTTATGTTTGGTGGGCTACAATTTTACAGTTTTTCTTTCATTATGGGTTACGTCTTGTGTCCGATATTACGAACACTTGAGCTTCATTATATTGACTATAAATAATACACAACCAAATATTAAATCTTTTAATAACTTTAATCTTTAATTTTTCTTGTTATCTTGGATGAGAGCTCTTATTGAATTTTATACCTTTTATACTTCCTATATCTATTTTCACCATATTGACAACACATTTTCTACTAACTTTTACCCATTTCCTTTAATCCATTTTTTAAGGGTTTAAATCAGAAAATGTTTACGATGCACTATAAAATTAGTGCATTAAAAATTTCTCGCCAAAATAAAATATTATTAAATTGTGACGAGATAGAAAATAATTTAAGACTTATGAGTTTCGTGCAAGAAATTCGCTATATATTTCGCATTTAAAATAAAATCATTGTTTTCTAGTTCGTCCCCTAAGTGTGGAAATTTTAAGTAGCAACAATCCACTCTCCGCTGACAGAAAGTATGAAATACCATGTCAGACGTACGGCTCAAGACCTCCAGCAAAAATAACATGGATAATGGACGGCAAGGAATTAAAAGCACCCAAATACAACACGACACAAACGGTAATTTTATAAAACAAGGCACTTACATAATGCAATAGGTCATAATAAAGTGGTATACCATTTTTTTGCCCTTTTCTGTTTATTCAGGAGGCGGACGAAGGTAATTCAACAACATCCATTCTAACTTTTCTACCATCTCGACAGGACAACGATCGCACCCTGACATGCAGGGCATCTAATCACCTGGTGCAAAATGGTGTAGAAGAAGCTACCGTGAAATTAAATGTTTTCTGTAAGTTCTTTCAATGAATATAAAAACTATTACATTGTTAATTATTAGAATTCTCCAAGTGAATTCACCACCACCACTGTAGTGCTGTGTGTTTGTTCCACCTCTTTCTTGGTTGAGCTGTTCTCTTCCTAATTCCACAACTTCCGCCGCTCTTCTTCCCTACTTTCGTTTACTACTAAATTGAATTTATTTCCACTGACTCAATTTTAAGTCTCACATACATCCAGAATTACTCTTCTCCATTATTGCCTCCCAAATTCCTATCTGCATATATTATTCGAGAAGAGTGGAATTTGAAAACACTCATCACCCAACCAATTGTTATACAATATTCTCATTGATTTTTGTAATAGTAAGAATTTTTGATAAGTCGAAGGAAAAAAGTAGTCCAATTACATTTTAATAAATGTTAATGTGAAATAAAACAGGTGATATAAAATCAAGACATGGGATAATCGGAAATAAAATGGTAATAATCCGTGCAAGAGGTCGATTGAAATCTTTTCCTATTTCAGATGTACCCATTCTCCATCTGTCTTTGGGCTCGAATCTCAACCCCGACGACATCGAAGAGGGGGATGATGTTTACTTTGAATGCAAAGTGAATGCGAACCCTTGGGCATATAAAGTACTTTGGAAGCACAATGTAAGTTATGATTTTATTTTTACGCAATTCCAATGCATAATGCCATTTTAAACAACTGCCTCAGTCTCATTAACTGCAAAACTTACACCTCTATAGAGTATCAAACTGATACACACTGAATATAAACTACTATTTGATTACTCACTTTGAAATTAAAATTCAACTAGAGTTTTATCTTTTAGTTCTTAATGTTGAGGCAATAAAGAATGTAATGAAGGTACTTGAAAGTAAAAGTTTCGACATTTGTAACAAAAACAATAAGATCCACCAACCACCAATACATTATATTCGGTTAGTGGGTTCCGTTTTTATTTTCAATATGAAGTGAATAACAAGATATAAGACAAATTTAATGATAAGTACGTTACCTTCTGGCAAACTAGAACTTTTCAAGTCTTTAAAAGAAGTTTAACTAACAACAAACATAAAACTTTAGCGATTTCAAGAAGACCTAAAGCGCCATTTTCCACATATACAAGTTTTTATTATACATACATGTATGTATACATACCTACCTATACATATGTATATGTGTTAGCTTTTCGGTTTTAGGGACTTTTTTCAAAAATAACTTCTACCGTCATATGCTGGGTCTTATGTCCTAATAACTGTAATAAAATTGTTCGAATCTGAGAACAGCGTCAATTACAAAAAATTAACTTCCAAAGCACTGTCAAGATTATCGAGTTCTTTAGCGAAACCACTTATAATCGAATCCAAATATAGTTAGAAAATTATCTTCCATTCAGCTTTTCCGTAAATTTTCAAACTCGATACTTAATTGAGTTAGGGTCTTGAAAATTTGATTTATAGAATTCGATTAAATATTGCTACAAACTACATTTCCGCAACTATGTAAATAATGTTATAATGGCTGTACGTATAGTGTATGACTTCCCTTTAAAGTTAAATTATATTTCTCGCGCTGCAGCCTAATTTCGGAGTACTTCGTTCCGAGACATAGGGTTGCTGTTCCCAATTACGTTACCCGTAATATACAGTTATAAGTACAAAAAGTGAAAATTCAAGAGAAAGCTTTTTCTGAACTCCAACAAAAATCGAAGAGAAAAATATGCATGCGTATGAAAGATCACGGAATGGCGCAGTTTACCTAATTGAAGAGCAAATCAAGTGGGACTGCTTTATTCTCTTATCACTAACGTTATAATAAATAGGTCTGAGGATGGTTGAAAAACATGTAATTTATTTGGTTTATATAAAGCGATGGAGCACTTTAAAGAAACGTAGTGCCGACAACAAATTAAGTATGTCAACTAAAATCCTCAGAGAGACTGAACAAGAAATGGTAAATATAAACACTAATAAAGCAGTAGAACCACTGCTCGACAAATAAAATGTTTTGTTCTTTGCACACGAATTTCTCATTAATGAACAACCCGAACAGAGAATGCTCCAACAGGAAATAATGTAGTTAGAAGGTACATGAACACACATCACAACTCCACCGGCGCAAGCAGCCTCTTTCTATCTGTACTACTACTAGATCGAAAGTAGGAACTCCTATTGTGTTGTTGTATGTAAGAAGAAAATACAAACAGAGTGTATGGACTCTATGTATACATATACCCAAACATCAACAATCCATTGAAAAGTTCATTTCGTATATTAAGACCCCTTCAATTGATTTCCGGTTCAATATGTAAAGTTTTAGAAATAAAACTTTCCATCGTCGAATTTCCGTTAGCTTTTTAAATGGTTAAATATTTTCTACAATTGATTTTAACATTTAAAATGTGAAACTGTTCCCCTTTGAAGAGACCTCGTCAAAGATCCATACTATAAAATCACATTGATGAATTATTTAGACGGAGTTCATTTTTGATATTTCACATACGGAGTATGTATACATATATGTAAATATATGGGACCGGGAATAAAGTGTGGATATATTTTGAAAAATTTAATACCACCATAAATAATTGAATTGCCGTTTGCACTTTGAAATCAATACTGTTCCCGTTCACTTCCTCTTTTAGTGATGCAGGGAAATTTTTCTTGTGGAGCGCAACATATATTCATAAATATTCGCGATGGGAGTTCTCACCTCCACCACACACAACTCTATCCTTTAAGGATCTGTCATAATGTTTTGTGTGACATTTCTGTGTTAGACGAAGAATGAATTGTATTATGGAAGCATGTCAGCGTATAGAGTTGGCGACGGCGCTTATGCTGTTTATTATATTATGGAGGAAACGCAACAACGGCTTCCAGTAATTACAGTTGAATGTCTGGACGTGTCTGAAGTTTCTCGAATTCCAGAGAGTGAAACAGGAAGAGGTGTATAGTGTAAACTCGTGCATACCGACTAGCACTATAGCACTAACTCTTGACACAGAGAAATGGATACATTCATCCAACGATATTAAAACGATGCTATGAGACATCAGGAATTTCCTGCAATTGTTTCTTTGCTATGCTTAAAACTTCGATGTTGTTTTAGCGATACGGACATTGGCAGAGCGAAAAGCCTTCTCTCTAACGCTTTTCAAACGTCAGTATATTTCGCTGGGGAACGTGACTGCCCTTTTATTGAACTAGGGACATCCTTTTTAGGGACTTCTTAACATGCATTTTTTTCCCTTTCTATTATCTAACTGGACAAAATGGCACGACCATTTTCTATTTCTATTGACATTGCAGAAAGCAAACGACTGTCCAGAAATGGTATTCAAACAATAAAAACAAACATTATTCATTTTATATAACATCGAACGGATTTTGATCTCATTAGTATTTGTCCGTTGAAAAGTATCTCCCGTTGAAGTTTTTAATAATTATAAATTGATATTACCAACTATCATGATACTTTGACTCGTTGACGTGTATTTAAAAAATTCATAAAACTTTTTAGAAGCATTTTGTAAACTGGATCTGAAAAGTTTAATTATTGTTATGATTAAAAAGCCAACTTTCTAGTCGGTTTTCATAAGAGCAGAGGATCAAAATCTGTTTCATAATTAAATAGAATAAAAAAATATCAATTTAAATAGGATATTAAATAAATTCGAGACGGTGGTTTTGCATTTGTTGTGAGTTTGTAGGCCAACATATGAATTAATTGCCTTTCTATGTTATTAAAGTCTTGTCAGTTCGATTAAATGCCCAGCGTGTTTAGTTAAATTAATCAGCTGGTGTGGTTTTGTCATTACAGGATCAAGTGATGCAGGCTAATCAAAAAGGTGGAGTAATTATCAGCAACAACGATTTGGCCCTGCAAGGAGTAACTCGCAGCCAAGCTGGGAATTATTCGTGTGTTGCATCGAACGTTGAGGGCGACGGCGACAGTAACACAGTCGAACTCAAAATAATGTGTAAGTTAATTAAGGAAAACAATGTAATACGTTCACTAGATTACCGACTGAATATCCTTCTATATTAAAAAGGGTCGGAGCGGAGAGCTTTTCTTTTTCATAATTAAATTTTCTAATAGTTTACATTCAGTTCTTTATTAAAACATGAAAAAATTCAACAGCACGATAGTCACTTCATTTTCAAACGACGAGTATTTAGACTGGCTTAACAAAGGAGGGACTTGAAAGTTTTATTAAATGTATGTATCCCATGTTTGAATAAAAGCATTCCATAACGTCTCTAGTTTCCAAAACCAAATTCAACTCTCTTTAGTTACTCTTATAAAATATCTAATACTGTTGAGGATCGATCTGTGTGTATCCGATTGCCGATTAGTAAAATAAATCAAAATTTTTCAGACAAGCCAATATGCCGGGCAGAACAGAAACGCATTTACGGTGTTGCACGCCACGAAAATGCAAAAGTTCTTTGTGAGGTTGAATCGTATCCAGCCCCAGACAGTTTCAAGTGGTCTTTCAACAATTCAGCTGAAACCATTGACGTACCGCAAACAAGATACCATTCAGGATTGCATCACTTTTCATCAACTTTGACATACACGCCAGTGACAGAACTTGATTATGGTACAGTTATGTGTTGGGCGATTAATTTGGCGGGCCTTCAACAGGAGCCGTGCGTCTACCATATCATCGGGGCTGGCAAACCAGATCCACCCTACAATTGTTCCGTCATAAATACGACAAACGAATCACTCGAAGTGGAATGTGCGGAAGGCTTTGATGGTGGCCAGCCGCAATACTTTTTATTAGAAGTGTACGATTGGAAAACTGGCACTTTGCAAGCTAATGTTTCTGCTAAATTTCCCTTATTCGTTGTTAGTGGATTAGATGCTGGTAAAACACTTAAAATGGTCTTATATGCGGCCAATTCAAAGGGTAAGAGCGATTCTGTTATCTTGGAGGGATTCACAACAAAAGTAGCTGAAAAACAAACAGGTAAATTATTCAAAAAAAAACAATTCAAGTTCGATTAGATAGTTTTCTTTTAATAATGCCTTCGAGTATAGACTTTTCATTAAGGGTCCACTTTTGTTATTCTTCCGTAATTGTTTTAGTGTTGTCGTTGGGTACAAGGGACCAATTAGAAATAGCACCAGTATTGGGAATCTTAGGTGGAATAGTTACAGTATTACTATTAGTGACAGTGGTAATTCTGGGAGCACTTAGGATACGTGCTGCTCGACGTGACGGGTCGCGTGCTCTCCGACCGGGATTTCTTCCTGTCAAGGAAAAAGTCACACTTCCGTTACGTTCTGAATCGGAAGATGTATTTGAGAAGGACGACAAAAATCCCGACGTTATACCATCTAACAAAGGTATGATTAAGTATTTATTAGAAAGAACTTATCCATTTTACAAACACTTTATATGAAGGTAATGATTTTCTAAATGAAAATTATTTTCAGATTCAGATTACCAGTTGGGTTCAGCTGTACAAACTCCCGGTCTTAATAATTCAGTGACAGCAACATCTGAATATGAAGGCGTTTCACCTTCAGCCCAACAACAACAACAACAGCAAAACGTCACTCCTTTGACAGAGGCGTACATGGCTAGAGACCGAGCCTTCGCTCCACAACATGTGAGTTTGCATATTAATCGATCTCTGCTGCTGCTAGTGGAACTTTTCCCACTGGTTTGCATAAAATTCCTTGTCTGTTGGTTTTCGTATACCCAGTCTCCCTAGTTGTGGCTTGTTAATTAGTAGATGTGTGTATGTGTTTAGATATGTATAAGCGTTCTCCTCCCCAATAAATTATTAACATATATACCAATAAAGTTTCTTTAAATTCAAATTAATTTTGTGCCGTAAAGATTGTTTTTCCTGTTTACAGTCGATAAACAGCAACTTGAAAATTTTTATAATCTAATTTTTACTCGCCAATCTTTTTATTGATTTTACCGTTGAAGTTAATTCCCTATTTTTAAAGTCTTTAATTAAATATTCGCAAGTTTATAGTCGGAATTTGCATTTCTGTTGATTTTTGCATTTGATTGCGATATTTGCAATAAATGCTAAGACACATATTGAACGTCTTTTAGTTGATTACAAATAACCAAATTCGTAAACTCATCTTCCTTTCTCTTTTATCGCCGCTGTCACGATTTCATACCACAGTACCTTCATGTGTAAATTACATAATTTAAATTTATGTTTTATTCTAGGAACGATACAAACCTTTGACAAACATATATTAGATTCGTAAGTTAAACCGTCTACACTATGGTCTCTTTCTAGAACCATGAATAATTAATAACACAAGTCCATTTGAGTAAAATTATTGTACACATTCATTATTAAAATATAATTCATTTTATCTTCAATTATTCTATTGCATGCACTTAAGTAACGGTTGTAAGTAAACAAAGGAAAACTCATTAGAATCACTTCTCTGTATTAACTATACAACATACGACAATAAAAAAAAAATACCACAGAAGAAATAAAAAATTTCAACACACAAAAATTGAAAGCAAAACAATACTCGTATTTTTCTTTCTTCTCTTCGGCCTTAATGACTAACACACGTATATTAAGACGTTTCCCATTGAAAATGTTTTCTACACATCCATGTAGAAATAATTTTGTGTTTACTTTCTATTTATAAGAGGGCATGTTATCTGCGACCTATTTCTAGTTCAATTTTCATATTAACATACGTATAGTTGATGAAATATTCATAACGTTTCCAGGTTGCCAACGAAGTTACTTATGCAGAACTGTCTTTAGCACGGCCGAACTCCCTAGATACGGTGAATAAAAACGGCGGTGTTAGCCAGTATGGTACACTGCGAAACAATAAGGACGAGCCAACAATTTATGCACAAATAGATCACAATCGTCGACCGCCCGCACCAATGCCAGGCAAGAGTTCACCGATGGTGTCACCCATCTCGAATCTCTTCCCCGTTGCCGCCAAACACGGCCTCTACCACCGGGAAGTTGTTACAGTCCGAACTCCCTTAATGGGTTGCCAACAGGAAAGTTGCGTGTAAAAATCTCGCCCTTTCTTTTTGTAAATATACAGTGAGAAAGTTGTAAGTAAAGTTAGAGCGCGAGATTAGTGTTTAAATAAAAAAAGTGAATAAACTTCTAGGTGGACGTACTTGATAGTAAATTTATTTCTGTTATATTGGTTCTTTGTTCGGGTTTATTCCATCGATAAACGCATGTAGAGAACAGTTTAAATGAGGCGATTGTAATTGTACATAAATCTTTTGTATGTTTTTTTTTCCCTGTGAAATATCTTAGTGATGTTTGGATTTTACCGCGGTGCGACTTTGAAGTACTCCCCTTGATGTACGTGTCTTTACCCACGTTTTTCGTTTAACTTGATATAAAACAGCTTATCATCTCTTTGTAATGTAGAAGAAAGCAGAAGACATGCGATTGGGATACAATTTTCGTATAGTGAAGTATTACAGCGCGAGATCGTTGAAACAAAATCACTCAATGTACACTAATAGTCCAAATCCGCTAATTGTATTCTATAAAGTGGTGTTTCGATTTATTTATGTTTCTCAATTAAAACTGTTGTGTATGTATAGTTGTACAGTGTGTTTTATTAATTTTGAATTTCATATAAAATGTATGTACATATACAAAATAATATTTGTTATTGTTATATTTTCCAAAGAGAAAGGGATGTTATAAACACCACTATTATTTTAATACATGTGTGTATAAAGTTGTAAACGAATATTTCCCAGGTTAAAGAGTTTTATCGAACTTTTAGAGAAAGTTTTTAATAAATTACTTTATTAATCCATAATATAATAGAAGACAATATTATTTGTATAAATTTATCTATGATATCATAACAAATGTATATTTTATGATATGCATTTATTATTATTCATTTCAAACTTTTCATAGCATGAAAACTGTGTAATATAAAAATTGATATACATATTTGTTATACAACAATTTACATAAAAGTATAAAAATTGTACAATAAACAATAACTAGATATATAAGGACCAAAAACATAACTGTCTTTTCATTATTTTCATCTCCGTCAATATATGTGAGTATAAAATCTGTTTTATATACATATTTGCATAAAAAATTCATTCTAATTAAATTGCATATCTCAAAACATATAATAATGGAACATCTCTCTTTTAGTGAAAAATCCATTTACGAAAATTCCTAGCCTAATTTGTTATTCATTAAATCGTATCAAGATATTTTAAAATCTCTTTTGTTTAAATTTTGTACAAATTTTTATAGACTGATTCACAGAAGAGTAAACAGCATATCTATTATTATACATACATATTTATGAAGAAAAAAAATATCGATATATGTGAGCAACACAAAATCTGAGGGGGGCAATGGAAACGTTGCTAATTATCATTTTAATATAAAATTTGTACAGTTTGTATATACACATCTTTAAGCTATTGTTATATTTATCTTAAATAAATGTGATATACTTACTTCGATGTCGAAGGCTGACCCAAGTAAATTGATTGCTGATGGTAAATGAAATTATAAAAAAAAATGGAAAGAAGTTACTATATAAAATAAACTCGTTTCATGTTTCAAATTTACTACCTACATACATAATACATATGTCTCTAATAAAAAAGAATCTGTAACTAATGTAAACATGGTATGAATATTTAAAATAAAGTGTTTATTGCTATGTAATATGATTGAGTTTTTATTTCGTTTCAGTATGAAGAGTGTGATCATAGAATCATAAATAAAATTGGGCGTTATTTTGAGGAACGTTATTACTTATTATATACAGGGGGCTATAAAAGTGGCAGTCACAGAGCACACATATTCGTCGCCGATTTCCCGTTTGTGATATTGGCTGTTAAATGGCACTTCGTCTGACAGAAACACACTTCCATTAGTAGTTTTTTTCGCAGTTTATCCTCGCTATCTGTTATTCTGCATCTGACATTGGGATTGCATGTCTACTTAAAATGTTCCGGTACTTGATGTTCCTATTTTATGTAACTGTATTGCATTCATTCTATTACACATGCGATAGCAATGAATAGAGAACGTTTTGTTGGACCTATTCATCTCATCACTAAATTACAGATATGATGTGCATTTACAAAAGCATATTTCTCCTTTATTATCATGTTTATTTCTATAAGAAAAATGGCTTACAAAATCACGAACCGATGGAAATTAAATACCTAATAGGGAATTGTCGCAAAATAAGGCCTCTTTTGTTGGAGAACCGCGCGTTAAAAGTGGCCTTAAAGAGGGTGACTGCGCCTTCAATAGCTGTCTGTCGATTAATTTGATTGCCTTTGTGGTGCGGGCTGTAATTTCAATTTAACATTGTTGATTCAAAGTGGTGCGAAACGATTCCAACTAAAAACTAAGACTGACTGATCGCGCTCTCTGGAGATCCACCCTTTCTTTGTTGGTTGTTTGAAGTGTGGCGTTAATCTGTATAAGCGACATAGAGACATAGACTGCCACTACGGAATTAAACATTCCAATCGTTCGACTTCCAGAGTGGATGTTGAGTATAAAATATACGAAAACATTTTTAACTTTATATTAGACAAGATGTAGAGAGCTATATGTTATATATGTAACTATTTGCTTATAAGACAGTAGCAACAGTAGTTGAAATATTTTCCAAAATTGGAGTTTTCTGTTAGTACATGTTAAAGTTAAATTTGAATAACTTTTTCGTTTATAAATTGATATTAGTTCAATATTATATTTAATTTTCAAAAATTTACCCTATCTGAAATTAGAAAATTTGGTGAATGTGAAATGAATAACAGTTTATTTCATGTGTAAAGTCTTTTTAAATGAAACCGTGTGCAGCCAATCAGTTGAACATTTATCGTAATTCAAATCGGCTTGGTTATTTTGACAGGAAATGAAAAGATGAATGACAATGTATTTCTCATATTGTAGTCTCTATTTAGCTATAGTATTTTTTCTAGACTTTATTGACAAACGTACAATTACATTTAATGTGTAAGTAAACACGTTTTCGGTAACATTATTATTATGATTATTTAAAGGTTGGTAAAATTACCGATTATTTCAATAAAACTTTAATTACCGAATTCCGTGCTTATCGGAACTAATGTACAAGGGGTAATAGAAAAAGGAAGGAATATCGTGACTACCCCAGTAAATGTGTGGTATGTTATGTATAAAAAAATTAAATACCTACAGCTCCTGCTCTAACTCTTGTGAATGTACGTGTAACCAATCTTTGCTGTAAATTCAGCAGATAGATTTGAAAATAAATTTTTATGTCAAACTCAGAATTCCAATTTCATAATATTTAGAAGAGCAAATATGACTTTGTTAAAATAAATTTAAAATTATAACATGTTGCTCCATCTTTTTCTTTCAGTCTTTACTAAGCAAAATAGGAGTTGGAACCCTGCTTTAATGTTATCATTACAACCAATGAGCGGTCCATGGTCCATATATCAAGATATCTTTTTTCTGTAATGAATAGATCGGGTATAAAAATAAGTTTATTATTCGAAATAGTCATGTTTAATTTAAAAAAAAAACTTAGATTTTATATCGGAATTATAAACGCCTATCAACCTTTGAATGTAATTGTACATGTATGTATTACATACATGGTACATGTATGGATTATGTATGGTATGGAACCTTCCACAGCTGTCTTGTAGATCTATTTAAACTCAATTTGGCTCTCCTAGATGGTATTTTTTAACATCATGAATTTTAAAAATAAAGAATTCTTTAATTTTTTATATGTATTGTAATTTAATTGCGGAACATTTTTAAATTCATTGGTAATTCATTAAATAGAAATAAAAAAAAAATAATTAAAACAATTAATCATAAAAAATTAACCCACTTTCAATAAAATTAAATTTAAATAACCATAAAAATTATGCAAAATCTCGATTACAGTATTTTGTATTATCGTCCGGATGCAGAAGAGTATCCAAAACCGAAAAATGGGATTTTATTGAAAGATTGAATTCTTATATTCTTACCTATATGTACCAAGTCCTAGGGCCATTCCCAAATCGTGTAGTCTTATACAGTAACAGTACCTATGTATAGGTACAAGATCCAAATTTTCGGTTCGAAATAAAAAAACTCGATCCTCGATCAAAAATCATATCAATGCAATAAGTTTACACAAGCACCTACTACCCATAATTTAGTTCTTGTAATTTCCTCTAAACGAATGTAAGAGCAAAGTGATCGTTTTCTATTAGTTTCGATCAAAACGTTTGATTTAACCACAAATTATTTTTTCACATGTCACGAAGGAGCTAAAAAGATAAAAAAAATAAAATAGAAGAACACTTACAGGTATCAAATTCCGTCCGATCAAAGTTAACGACATGACAAAGGAAAGCCGAAACTCATGACAGATGAAAAAGATCAAGCGAACAAAGGTGAATTGTAGAGAATCGTTAGATGTATTTTTTTATGTGTGTTAGGAAAATTAAATATATCCCTATACTCCACCCACAGTTCTGTAATATGTCAATTTTTTATTGAAAAGTAAAATGATTCCTAGTTCGTATATACCAACATTGTCTACTTCTTTTTATATTTCATATTTGATACATTTAATACTCTCTCTCTGTAGGAAGCATCAGACAGTCAAAAAATATAATGCTCTACAAAAGAAATAATAACATTCTGAATATCCAAAGTTAGAATGTCATTTTTGCAACTAGAGGTAAATATACATACCTATTGTAACCTATTGTATGTGTATAATTCCGAGAAAAAATATTAATGATTCTTCTTGTAACTAACTGTAATAAGATATTTTTAGCATTTGATAAAATGCTATAATTAAATATTTTATTGGTAATTCACAAAAAAATTTTTCATAATAAAATTTTATTGATAAAATATAAAATACAAAGTATTAAATTCTGTGAATATTTAAATTTACATCATTATGTTATATTATCTTTTTAATTAAGTATTTTATAAACTTACAATCATAGAATATAGCTAAATTATTTTATTATTCTTAAACATGAGAACGTGGCTCTTTGCGAATTTAATTAATACATAATACCTACATACTCTTATTATAATTTGTAAATTGCTATACAAGACTGTATTCAATGTTTTTTCATAACTAATTAATTAGTATGTAATTAATTATGACATTTTTATTATATACCTTCTATAGGTTTATTAAATATAATTATAAACTTTTAAACACGGACTATAAACAAAAGTGTCTAAATAATTTTCTATGTAAATTTCTTAATCAGAGAATAAATAAAATAAAACAAATTCTTTTTTAATCATAAATTTTAATTAGTATTAGATCTTTCTCGGTTTACAACTTAAATTTTAAATTAAATCGATATTGAAATCATCAGGTTTTGTATGTATTCAAGAACACAATAAAAGGTACAGGGTTACTAAACAGTAAATTATCATAACAAACAAATTGATACCTTATGCATCGGTTGTGTGTTGTCTGCAAGTCTTCCCCAACCCTCCTTTTTAAAAGTCATATTAATTAATCCAAGTTCTTTGTTACATAGAATTGTCGGCTTAGATCGAAAGAAACAACTCTCAAAAATATAATTAACTACAACTTTATCTGAATACATGAATAACGGCAATGTTAGGGAGTATTTTGTTAGGACCATGTTGACCAACTGACAAACAGACATTTTTTCTTATTATGTTCGCATATGGTGAGCCTTTGGAGGAGTATTAAGTAAAGTCTTAAACGTCTACATGAAGGTATTTCGAGTTCCTGTTTTTGAGCCTGAAGGAGGCGGTACACCTCGGCAAGGAGAATCCTAGGGCCTAGTGTGATTTACTGCAGCACTGTATCTTACTGTAGACAGTTTGGAAATAAATAACCAGAGGGGGATTCATTTGAGGTGCGTCTATAGTACTTGTTCAAGGAAAACACTTTTTATGAGTTATTCCGGCGTTGATATTATAATGATTTAAGGTACAGGGACTAACTATGGAAGAAAACTCAATAAAACAAGGCCATTGAGCAGGTTGAATTCAGTGATCCGTTCTTGTACATATTAAAAAGAATATTAGAATGGTATTATTAAAGAAAACTGAAATATAAAGTAGGTAGGTACATATTCATAACATACGAGTATGTATAATCAACTTTGTAAGAATTTTTTTCCCTCTTGAGAAGATGAATTAAAGTTAATGTATTTTAAGTTAAATAAACAAAGTAAAAAGGTGGTTGTACACTTTTTTATTCAACTGCATAAACTACATAAAATACATATACCTACAACATAGGTTGTTCACATAAGTGAATTAGATTTGAATAAAAAAATACTTTATTCACTTTTAATTAAAATTTGTAGGAAAAACTCATGTTTTAAAACTAGTAATTTAATTAAAAAGATAGATATAATAATTTTATTTTGTGCAACACTAATTTGCACCTTTTTAATAAATGTTGATTAAATCCGTATATGTATACTAGACTCTATTTACCGTCATAATTTAAAATTATTACACTGTGATTTGTAATTATATTTTAAATGATTTATAGGTATTAGCTTTGTGGTGGTAAAATTTTCATTTCGACCTAAATGACAAATGAATAATTCATATCTACAACTAAAATGAGCCTAACTTTCAGGAAAATATGCAACATTTATTACAAAATTACCGTACTTTATAAGCTGATAAATATTATTTATTCTTGTATATTCTCAACAAAATTATGTGTATCTCACTCTTCTCTTAGAATATCAATATCAAAATTGTAAATGAGGTGTTTTAGGGAATTTAGGTTTAATTATAAAACTTCGAAATTTCTCAAGATATACCCAATTCGATACAAATTACTCGATACTACATATCTCCAATATTCAATAGAAAAACTTATTATCTATTGATTTTGGTGCATCGAATCAACTGCAGTGTCCTTTTGTTGCTGGGTTTCCTGCTTATATTTAAATTCTGTACAATTACCTTACATATGTACATACTATACCTACTCATAGGCACAAGTTTTTTACTTCTTACAATTTCATTTCAATTACATATCTGTTTACTTTTGTATACTGGTAATTTAATATGTTTTATGCATATAGATACGTATAAAATATTCACTTTAATTTAATAACTGGTCCTCTGAGTAGGTATATTTGTACCAATTATTCAAAAGTAAAGCATTTCGCAGAAAATTGAATGTAATGTAATACTTCCTTGTAAAAGTACCTACCTAATACTCAGGTAAGCATACGATTCTATTTTCAATTTATAAATAAACTGAACAAATTAAATTAAAAAACAATTGCCAAGCCAAGCAAGTAATTTTTATTAAAATATTCCAGAATTTTTCCTATTTTCCTGCAGCTGCTCTCATTGAAGTTCTTTAAGAGCCACCACCATCGTCGCCCATTGCAAGGATATTCTCGTCCCACTTTATTCTACATAGAACACTGAAATGAACGTTATTTTTGCAAGTGAAATAAAGGAATGGATGGCCTTTCACTGTTATCTGCAAGAAGCACATTTTCATCACTTATTTGTCTGCATTGAAATAAGGAAATGACACACGCTTCAATTGAGGCCAATCTTTCTAAGGACTTTTTGGTAATATAAAAGTGACGATGGAGAAATGGTGTTCAAAGGGCCCACAATTCACGGCCACATTTGACTTGCAAAACCCGACAACATATGCAAAATTGAGGGGGTTATCTATATTTCTTATGTCCATTGCGTACTGTTGGAATGGTCGAATGCATAATTAAAATTTAATTTTCGATAAACATTGCGGTTATCCAATTGATGGCACTGCGTTTGGTAGGTAACTCGATCATGTGGAAAGCAGTAAAACGCACTTCGTACTTCATACAGTATAAGTGGTTCTATCAGTTGGTTTTGAAACCACTAACGGAGCCTCGTCCATTCAATTCCTAAAGTCTCTACTATAGTTTATAGTCAGCCACTTGCCTGCACATAATCCTGATTGGCTGTAATTAACCGGACTCAAAGGTGTATCTTGTTAATTTGCTCTCGGTCTCTTCTTGTAGTAGGCTTCCAGTAATTAAACAAACAAGGGGTCCATGCTAATCAACGCATTTCCGTATACCTTAATATGTATTTACTGTTGTGACTTCCATAGCAGTTGTGGAACAAAAGGATTATTAGGTACGTACTGAGTAGGTGAGTTTGGATTCTAAACATAACCGAATTTTCAAATGAAATGCTTCCAATGGTGCGATACGGGTTAGAAATGATGCAATTAGATAATTGAGCTAGAATAATAACCGAGATCGCCCTTTTGTATTAGGTACAATTTGTCTAATAAGCAAAAACCTGACTTGTTTGTCCTCTTCGTTACAATGTTGCTAGAATTTTTAACAAGGACAAGTATGTTTTAAACGAATGAAACGCAATTAAAACTCAAACAAGTAATTCATCACATAAGATATATCATTCACTTAACAATTGTACTTATTTCCTCAGCTCGTTAGATAGAACTCATATCCTCAGCTACTTTTGAAACGTTAAAACGCATACCTACTCCAAACTTAATTTTGGCATAAAACTTTTCGCAAGATTAACAGGGAAGCTTGTTTTACAGTAATTAAAACTAAAAGCCAATCTACACTTTATATGTGGAGTGGTAATAAAATGTTGCTCATTCTATAGAGGGTACAATAAAAAAATGTATTACGCTGTGTTAGATAAGTTTGGATGAAAAAAAAAACAGGAGATAACCCTGATGAAACGTTAGAAACGCTCTTTACTACACAGTATTGTATATTTAAAAGTTTTGTAATTTAGGGGGACGGATTATAAAAGCTTCCTGTATTCGTGGACATATTATATAACTTAATTGTGAAATGTTCTTGTACTTTGAAAGTTTCTATATACCCACACAAAAGTTCTATATGAAAACGCGCTACGCAATTGTAGAATTTTTCAAATTAAAACTGTCCACTTCGCTTAATGCCACCATTCAGAGTCAAGTAGGAATTATAACAATTGCTATAGGAATTTGGTGGCTTAATAAAATGTCCCACCACATTTTCATGAACACTGTAAATTGTAAAAGTGTAGTCGAATATCGAGTAATTAATTTAGTGACAAGAATCGGCTAAGAAGCCACACGTCGAAAAAAGACAAATTGAAAGAATTAAACTTTTCCATTTCCTGCTTCTCTAATGCACTTTATTTAACCTCATTGACCACGTAACCGTTATTGTGTAGTGGTGTATGTTGGAGAATTTATAGCGGTATTCAATAAAGCTAATGAAGCTCCACAATACATAAATTTCACTAAGAAGAAAAAATTCCTAGCTAAAGGCATCGCACAAAACACAATAGCAAAAAGTTTAACAGCAGACCAACAATTCAACAAACCCCAACAAAAATATTCATATTATTAT
Source organism: Silvanus unidentatus (assembly GCA_963930825.1). Taxonomy (NCBI): domain Eukaryota; kingdom Metazoa; phylum Arthropoda; class Insecta; order Coleoptera; family Silvanidae; genus Silvanus; species Silvanus unidentatus. The sequence continues at coordinate 4,170,601 of OZ005759.1, forward strand.
AAATATCTCTCATATATGAGAAAGGGTTTGCATAATGATGAAAATTATGAATAGTTTTACGTAAAAAATTCTTTCAAGAAAAACAAGTCGTAACAGCATCAATTCCAAAGTCAGTTTATTGGACCTTTAGACTACAAAACGACGCTGAAAATGTAAACAATCTCATATTCGTTCATTGTATGGTTTATGGATGCCAGTATCTCCTTTACACTTTCCACTATGATATAGGAGCACTGTTTTCAGTTGTTAGCTTTTTATTTTATGCTTCCATCTGATTCCCTCTTTTTTTTTATCACTATTTTCCTATGTATGATAACACCATTGTATGCGCTCAAAGAAATGTGATTTTAATTTTATTACAATCCATTTTAACGGAAAGTTTATTTCCTTTGTGAACTTTTTATTCAAATTATTCTATTTTATTGTTGTGGCTAAGTTTCCATAATAAAAATCACGAAACCCATCAATTTTTATGTGTGTAAAAGAGAGCCAGAATAAAATATTTTATTAATCATTGTCCGACGCTCATTTGCGTCTTAAAGTAAAGGAATAATAAATTACTTGTGGAAAAGTTTATGGCCATTAGCCGAGGAAGAACTAGATCGCTCACAGGTGAAAAGTTATAAAGAAGTAAAATAATCATTTAGAAACACCACACACAAGAGTCGAGTGGAAGGACGAGTAGAAATAGTCTAGGATGGGAGCGATTTATGGTCAGCAATTTTATGATAGGAATTTTGTTTTATAACTTAATTATTACACACCATCAGAAATAAGAATGAAGTTGGACGATTTTTTTATTGTGCGTATAACACTTAATAAGGAAACTTTTTTGGACCATTACTGAAACAGAGCGTTTCGGAGTTAACACTTAAAAATATTTAAATTATTATTATATTCGTTTGAAATCATCGTAAAATTTTATTATATATTCCTCCATAAAAACGGCATTTTGTTCTTAATCAAATTTAATGATGAATAGCAATTATCGTTGATCATTCAATACAATTAAAAACCGTCTAGGCCGCCGTTAAAACATTAAACAAAAGTTATTGTTTCGTCGGGAACGTTTTCAAAGGACTGTTAAAGTGTTTAGATCGCGCTTTTTTGCCTCTTTAATTAAAGATCGTGTAGAATGGGCTCCATTCATTCTGTCAAAATTATAGAAAATCATTCTAACATGAAACAAGAGAAAACTTATCAAAATCCCATATAATATGTTGTATGGGTATAATTTAAGTTTTCCACAGCAAAGAGAAAATATTTTCAGGGTGTATAATTTGTTTCGTATTTTTAAGTATATTTACCTATCCGAATGTTTGGGATGTTAATTGGAAAGAAGGTAGTATAATTTCATATGAAATTGGCCGGAGGCATAACGAGAGGCCGAAATGTATGGAAGAGTAAGAGAGAGGCGTCGCTAACTACTTTATTGTTAGAATGCGGTGTCCGATGAAAGGTGATAATTACACTGTGGCATTCCCTTGCTGAAGGCGGCATGCAAACCTACTGATTACAGCACCCACTGCCGACCATCTCGCCTTTTTGTCAGTCTATAGCACATAAAATAACATAAACTCGGTATATTTTAATGGAAATTTAAATATATCTGACATAACTATGGCTGTAAGTATTCCCCGGGCACTCATATATCAGCATTCTGCGTGTCAGTTAATATTTGCATTTTTTAATACCATCAAGGGCACCAACTCCAACAAAAACTCTAATTGTGCCACAATTACAATAAAAAAAGTGTTGAATAAATTTGTTATTAAATCGCAACTGTGTGAATGCGAAAAACTCAAAAGAAAACCAGTGTTGAGATCTTCGTTGAAGAAGTGGAAAACGTTTCCATATGAATTAGTAATGGGATTTTAAACATTTTAAAGGAGTGTAGAACAAGTAGAGCACAATGAATGGTCCTGAGTTATTTCATTTCTAAAGTTCTCGTTATGGGCCATGCGAAAGTCATTTATTATAGGGAAAAAATGGCATGAAATTAAGCAAGCAGCAAGCTAAATGAGGATATAATTTCCATTCATAGAAAACACCATTTAGCGCCCGTTAATTAAATTTATTATTTTAAAACTCTAAGATGAGAGAGTTGTGGGGGTTAGGAGTGTAGTACCTATTTGATAAAAAACATTTGTTTATAAATGAATAAAATAGAATATTTGATTAATAGAACCTATAAATAGATGTGAATTGATTATCTCTGTAATTATTAGGGATAATAAAAACAGTTTATTAAAAATGTCCTTGTTTATGTTATTATTGGATGTTGAGAGAACCGTCAAGATATCAAATTTTAATTAAAGCCATCGCGGCATTTCATATGCTAATGTGTTTAAATTCTGTTAACAAGATAAATTACAAACATATTTCCTTCGTCTACAAAGAGAGATTGTATCATCTTAAGGGACCAGGGCCTCCAATAATAATTTGATTATGGCTTGTTCGACGGAAGCGTATATTTATATTATTGTGAAATTGATTTATTATGGTGATCGCCACTAAAGTTTATAATGATCGGGAGAGATAATCAAGGGGTCAGTTTGTGAATAGTGTATTTACATCGGTTCAAGATTTGCATATCATATTCTTGAAACCGTTTAGTTGCTCCCTCAGTAACGGAAGGAGTGGACTTACGTAGTTGAATACTAATGTGGTTTGTAATTTTCACTCTGTAATTATAGAGTCCATTTAGGTTGTATAATTTTTTCTTTAAACAAACATTACGCATTTTCATCATTCTGGTTATGGCTTGGTGGTTGGTGGCTGCATTTACACGAAATTCCGATGCATTTTGACACGTTCTGGTTGTCAGATGATAAAAAATGATTAATAACTTGTTGCATTATATTTATTCATGTATGTAATTGCATTTTGGATTTAAATTAGTTATACATGTATATAGTACCTATGGGGTTTACAATGTACAAGTGATTTTGTCAACAATAAGTATCGATTATAAAATATAGTGTCGTTTAATTAGCCGTTATCTGATCGGCTGAAAATGGATCTAAACCGTTTTCATCCCTTTAACACGCCCACAAAATGATCAAAAGAATGTTATATAGGCGTATGAAAAAGGAATTAGATAAAAGGCATAGCTGATTTTTGTGTGTGTGGCCCTACTTTGATTTATTATTTATTAACTGGGGTGAGGCTGATTTTGGTGGTTGTCTGGATTCCGCTGTGAATCTAATGATATATTGTTTTTATCTGATCTATGGTTTTTTCTATAACGAAGAACAATATAAAAATTTACCACTTAATGATTAATTAACGTACCTAAACGTTAAACAATTTGTACGTTCTGATTATTAATATTTCATCAACTGATAAAAAAATAATTAGAATAGGTACGTAACGTTGTTTTTTAATATGCTTATTTTATTGAAAGCCCTCCAACATATAGGTATATAGATAGGTATATTTAATTTGTTGTTTCGATTTGTAATGAAAAAAGATCTAAAAAGCTACCATTAATTTTCCTCAACTTCCAAATGTTTCAAAGAAGACAGATCTTGTGAAAATACGATTTCGAATGAAAATGTAAATTTTAAACTGTAACAGATTTATAAGACCTATATATGATTTGTAAAGACTACTTCACAACTAAATGATAAATGGAAATGCCATGGAAATTTTTTTAAAATGTTGTACAATTCAGTTGGAAAAAATACAATTGTACTTGACGCGGATGTATACTCTAAACTCGACACACTTTCTTCAAGAATATGAAACGTTTCTCTTCGCATCTGTAGATATATATACCCACACATACATATGTATTTATAGATGCGACGTTAGTACAAGTATTCAATAAATAACCCCACAATAATACCAATGAAAGATAGCAGCTCAATATATGCTCTATGTTGAAGACATAAATGTTTCGTTAGCATACAATTGTGTATAATAACGTTTATACAAATTTAACATAACGTGTGGAAACTCACTAATTTCTCAAGAGACGAGAGTAGTTCGTGTCACAATTTGATTTCGTCTATTGTGTTCATTCAGATTTCTAAAAGCACATTTTCACAAGCTGAATTGCATTTCAATAATGGCATCACTTCACTTTTTAATTACCGGTTCACTTCCAGTGATTCAATATTGGGATATTATTTTTTATTTTGTTATTTCGCAATGCGCACAGAACATCGTATGTGTTCAAATTGATTGAATAGGTACAGAATACAGAGCATTACTGTGTGGTATTGTGATTTTGAATTGCGTAAAAATCAAATTTGTTTATGTACGTCATTTGAACTGTTCCAGTTCTCTTTCTTTATCATTTATTATGTTGTGTAAAGATTCACAGCCCGGTCCTGATTCTTTCAGGTCAGCAAAATATTTGGGCTACTGTTTATTAGAGCTTGTGTTAAAGATCGACGTGCGCATTAATTCATAAGAACCGCGTTTGTTACCAAAGTGCGGTTTTAGACTTTCATTTTTAAGTATTATTTACCCATAAATGGGAACATTAGTGATTTTTGTATTTGTGCATCATTTAACTTACAAAGTTTTTTGAGTACGATTTTCTCACCTAATGTATTATGTTAAATATTTTATTATTATGGTCAATTTGAAGAAACTTGAAGTTTCATATTGAAGGAATATTTTGTTATGTAGATTGCAATTGACAATTTTGTCAATATTTATTAGTCAACATTTCAGACAATTTAGGCGCTATATTGGAATAAGAAGCATAGATAATGCATTTCTTATGTAGACTATAGAGTGGCTAGTTTTAGTGTTCATCGTAAACTGACAATGGAACCTCCTGAGTATTTGTCGAACTGTCCGTGCATCCTACGGGATGGCTTGTATTTGTATACCGTTGGAACGCCAACAAGACGCATTAAGACGTTAGTGTGTCCAGAAAGAGAGTTCCTCATTAAGCCATAAAGAAACCTTGGTTAAGGTTCTTTCGTTCATGCAATACTAAGCTATGCCAACGGTTTTCAAATTTTTAATCCTAGATTTGTTGGACTATGAAGATGATATTGAAGTTATTGAAGATATAAAAAACAAAAGACAGTCCAAACAATATCCACATTTTTCATTTGGCGATTCCAATAAAACAATTTGTATTATTAGAAGCATAATTATTTAATATATAAATGTTTTAAAATCAATATTGACTAACGAAGGTAGGTACTCTTTATATTTTTAATTTCAGGTATGTGGTCTTCTTCGCTCACAACCGGGTCTGTAGGTACGTAGATATTTTCGTTTTACAAAATCTTGTGAGGCAGGGGTTCGTACAATTACAGTACATATGTACATAAAATGTACCTGCCTACATTAGGTTCACCTAACCTACATAAGTATAGTATACTTAAAGCTAAAATGTCCGCCCCACAAATTTAATTATACTGCTTTTCCCAGAACCTTACAAATTTTTACAAACGATGCTCCGCCTACTTTTACACTAGCGAAATTTTTATGCGCGGGAAATTTAAAAACGTATTTATTTTCCAAACATTTTTACATATGTTTTGAGTTGTAGCTTAAAACTACGGGTTTGGATAAATTATTAATATTGGAAAATATAATGTAGAAGGCTTAATTTCGTTTTATTTATTACTTATGCAAATTTAAATTTTTAAATCTATACGAAATTATTTTAGCTATGTGTTTCGGCTTCAATTTCCGAGCATCTAATTGGCTGTTGCTAAAAGTGAACATAACCTCATTTGTAAGGTTCTGGGAAAAGCAGTATAGGAAGTGGCATGGTATCGAAATTCGTGATAATTTCCATATAAATCGTTAGAAAAGAGCAAATAATGAATACTGAGCCAAAAAACAGTCCATTTGAGCGCCTAACTTAAGAGAAAATTGAAATTGAAAAGTGAGAAATTCATTTAAAATTGTGACGTCACAAAATTGCACAGTTTTTTATGAACCCTTTTCCAATGCTGGCCTCTGATTGGTCAGCCTCACTTTTACCTAAAATATAGGCGATTTACTACCCACAAAACTTAATATAAGTATAAATGATTGCCATCTTCCTGCATTCATTTGTGTTGGTCTTTTTTGAAAGTCTATTTGTTCAAAAAATCTTTCTTAAAATGAATTTGGATTGTGGTTTTAAAATTGGACAAAACGATAATTTATCTGAAATAGACTCGTTTAGGTATGTTAGCTACATACATAACGTCTAATTCAAATAAAAATATATTAATGTGGAAATGAAAGGTGCAAAAGGCACCGTTTTTAATTTTTTAAAAATGGTATTTTAAACTTTTAGTTATTCCGATTAATAATTTCTTTGGGAACAACGGACAAGAAAATAATGTTTGAGCGGAGCTCTATCATTATTGTTGTTACACAGAGGTACAGCACAGGTTTTAAAACTATTCAGGATTACTCTAATCAAAAATGTCATAATGTGAAAACACAGTGGACGCCTATACGCCCATCGGCGCCGATTTTCATTCAAAAATTCACCAAGGCCTACGATTTTTAGGCATTTATGACTGAATATCGGCGCCGATGGGCATATAGGCGTCCACTGTGTTTTCACACATAGACGGAAGTGTCCATTTGTTTCTTACCTATTTATAATCACATTTTAATGCTTTAATCGCCCTAAAATAATTTAAAATGACTAGTTACGCCATCTACTAACGTTCGCGCGAAACGAAACTATACCGTTTGCATATGGAGTCGCGATTTCGAGGGGTTTAAAATTATGAAATTTTCAACAATTTTTTTTGGCGAAACGAGTGAAAAAAAGGCCACATGTGTATAGCCAAATTAAATCATTTTGAATGTAGATTACGAAAATGCAATAAAAAAAATCATGCCACTTCCTAATTAGGTATCTCTAATCGTGTAAATAGTCACCTTGCTTTTTAAGTCATGCGAATTCAATACGTTACGTTTAATGAGAAATTTTAGATTCGTTTGAGTTTGGGCACGGATTTAGACCTGTGCGTATTTTCCCTTTTTGTATAAATTTTGACCTTGTTGTTGAGATTAAAAATATATCCTTTAAGAATCCTTTATTTAATGTCTCTTAATTCCACATTTATATATATTTAACACTTTCATATTTATTTTTAATGCATTATAGCAAGCAGGAGGCTTGAAGAAGATTTTCTCTAATTTATAAAATTGAATCTCTTGAGAGACTAAAAATCAAACAGATTTCATTTAGTTCCCAAGACACAACTTTAAGATAAAATCGTATTTCCACTAGGAAAATATATTTAGTTGAGAATGATTAAAAACAGTTTAAATAAAGAGATCAAAGAAGTCCAGTGATCAGTCATTGATGGAAATATATTAAGCGAGCTCTATAATAGGTAAAAGTTTCTTTGTTTTAGTTATGTAAATAAAGTTTGACGTGCTTCCAGTTATTTGTTTTAATTTATTTTCCTTCAGAAGTGGAAAAATTATTGCCTCTTCTCTGTTCACTTTTTACTTACCCTCTGGACTCGAACGTTTTTACATCTTTTCATTAGTCCCTGTTTTAATTTATTTCCCGAAGAAATTAGTTAATATTTATCTTGTCGAAAATAGAGTTTGAAAGAAACACTTTAAATTAATACAAAAACTATAAATTAATCCAATTTTCTTCCGATTGGACATATACATATAATAATAAAGCTTGCGTGCAAATCAATTTGAACAAGCAAATCATCGTGTGTGAACGAAAACAGCAATTTGCGCAAATTGCATGAGTATGTAAACGCAGTTTAAAAGTTTAGCACAAGCTCAATTGTGTTTACGCAAATTGCTTAAGTCGGTAAGTGCAGCTTAATATAAGGTTAAAAACGGCACACATCAACAGAATGGAGTTTGCTTGACTGAAAATCGATAAAATAGAAAATTATTTGGAAAGTTTTTGGTAAAAGACATAAAATTTTTGTTTTAAAATTTAGACTTGTGAACAATGAACAGAAATCTTTTTACACGAGTAAAAGTTAAAACATCCTTTCTCATTTGTCTTTGTCTTGTAAAATAGCATCACGTTTATACTATACGTCATATAGTATTATGAGAGCATTCGTTCAGTTATACTTACAAATAAGAGAAAAGTTTCTGCAGATTTTTACGAAGATTGTCATGTCACATATTGCTTTATATGTCCTCTGCTTCCCTCTCGAATGGTTGCATCAAATATATCAAACTTATATAAGAAACGAATTTACAATATTTATATCCATTTATTATCAAGGTTTATTAACATATATGCCAAAAACTCTTTTTACGAGATTTATAACCTGCTCCCTTTCGTTACATTTTCGATGCTTTTTTAACAACTCTCCAAATTAAACTTTCGATCGACTCGTAAAAATAGTCGCCAATTTTTAAGGACGTTAACTGTAAAACCCATAAAGATCTGTATCTTATTTTTATAACTACAACAAAATGCATGCAAATAATTAATTTCTAATGGCAGTTGGTAAAACGATATGCTATTAGACAGTTAATCATGGGTTACCACTCTCTCTCCTCTTTCCAATATGGATGTTTTTTCCTGTTCATATGAAAAATAAGCCATCTAAATTGCCCTTAATTGGCAAACATATTTTTGCGCTTTATTAAAAAAGTTGTGAAGGATTTTTTTGTTGAACGGGAAATTAACTTGTGATTTTCAAACTTTCTTTTAGCCTAAATTTTATATAAAATTTCATTAAGTCTAGTTTAAAGTGAAAAGCAATTTTTGTTAATAACAATGTTTGTATGCACAATAAATTTCAACTTCCCACATTACACTCTGTTATGGTAAATAAGGTATATATTTTAGAGTATTTAAATGACGGCTAAAATAAGTGCAATAAATAAGAGCCACTTTAAGAGCTTACAATCCAATCTAAATACATAAAATTGCGTCGGTCTAGCTATCGCCTGAGTGTAAAAGGATCTGTGTAATCGCATGAAACAATTCTATCCAAGTATAAACAGTTTCAGGATAGTTTAAAACAGAAAAGTGCACTAAGTATTTCGTAGTGGTGCTAAAAGGAAAAACAATCTGGAATGCTCTAATTTGATTTCACTTCTTCTGTAACATCACTGTCCTATAACTTGAAAGTAGGTTATTAGGTGGAATTTTAAGAAAGACCGGTTACCCTATATTATATATGGGTATTAGATTTCCATTTTTAATCTGGAAAAAATAGCAGACGCGTGCCATTTTATCATTATTCTCCCGGCAAAGATCAAAGGGAAAATGTTATTAAAGAGCGGTGAAAGAGCATGAAGCTAAGGGCCAGTTGATGTCGTTTAACGTAAAAAAGTCTTTTTGATGGAATTCGCTAATTGAGTTCTGAATTTTCAGTGTCAACAAGAGATTGTGTTACAAGAAGGCAATTTGTGGAGTGCAGAGTTTATTATAAGGTTGGTTGACACGAGATAAAATTCACTTATGTTGACTGATCACGTTTTCCGCATGAACCGGCTTTCCCTGAAGCGAAGGTTAAAGTATGTTGACAGACAGGATAAACTGAAAGTTTTACTCTTCCGGTTTAAGAACGTGCTCGGACCGGAACTCACACTAATCGCAATTTTCAATAACATTCCGCTCTCCGCAGGCCCAGTTGTGCCTCAACACAACAGTCTGAAGATTTTTTCTCGATAAATTGGTGTAATACCTTCTGCTTTCAAAGGAACTTTTAGTTGTTCAGTTCGCACAGTACCAAAACCAAGTCCAAAAGAAAGGGAATTTGAGAGGTACGCGCTTGTTGTGCGTTATTGTTTAAATTTGATAAAATTGGACAAACTCGACAGAGCATGGAATGTAAGGTTAATTACATTTGAAACTTTACAAAGTTCCGTAACACATGTTACATCTACTTTTAAATTAATTTATATCTTGGTCTGCAATGCGCCTTGTAAACTGATATAAATAGATGGTAGTTTGCAAGTTTGTGCGGCTTTCTAACTAATCGTTTTGGTTTTGAAATCATTTAATGTTATTTCAGTTTATGAAAACTCAACAACTCTTCCTCTCTTTTGCAAATATTATTCACGGGAGACTTATTTCCATTTTCACTATTATACGGTGCGGCGGTCGCTCTTCCCGCCGTATTACTTTCTCAACAAAATTTCAATTCACTGCTACTGCTATGATGTACAGTTTTATTAATTTTTGCTAGTCGTACGGGTTTACTTAATTAGGGCAACTTCTTAGCCATATTTTGGATGAATATGAGAATTTTGTTAATTAATAAATCTCAATACTTGGTTGCCATTAAGTACCTTAAACGTAAGTAGAGTTCAAGGAGTTGTTGGGGAACTTGTCAACGAAGGGTTATGAAATTTGCTTAGTGTTTAGTTATTATTGTCTAAAGGAGGTTATTTGCTGACAGTGTACAAGAGTTGTCGAACAAACACTCCGTCTTTGGTTAATCTCCTGACAAAACCTAATTACAAATATGCTTAAATTACTTTACAGACGAACATTTTAGTTTTGTAAACAAAATTAATTCGCTGTACTTAGTTGTAATGAAATTTACTACTGTACACTCAACTTTATTTTTTTAAACAAAAGAAAAACGTCAAATTGCAGAACTATCGCCAACAAATCTCCCCAACTTTTTAAAACTGTAACGAACTTCTTAAAACCTTTTAACTCAATTTTTTAAATGCATTTAAATTACCTAAATAATAAATAAAAATCCCACGGGATTGTGTAGAAGCCACTAGCTCATTAAATTCTTTAAATGAATGCAGATTCATCAGGACTGTGCTTTTAGATTTTAATTAGGAATATTTCTCTAAATTACTACTGCGCTCAGCCGTTTTATATGTGCGTTCTTTTTGTTCTACAATTTGCAAGGTAAATGTTAATTTCTATTACTTATGAGCATTTTGAAAGCCTTGAAGATCATTATTACACCTTGTATCTAGCGTATAATTTTGTAATAAATTTATTTACACCTAATATAAACACCTTATTTTATATTGTTATCTCAACAAGTTTATGATAATTTCTTTAATATTCCATTCATTCCGAAATACCTACTTAGGTATTGGTATAATAAAGTTTTTAATTCCATTTGGAGAACTCGAACTGATATACCTGCTCTGTAATTTTCGTTGTAATCATATTGAAATACAACAAACCAGTAAGTTGGTAGTAAATTACTTTAGTTAATTAGAATCGGCAGTTGGAGAGGTTTCTTTAATTTCCCAGCCGTTTCCTAAAGAAAATTACAATACTATGATGATGATATAAAACGCATTTTTCGAATTCTTCTGCCTATTTATAATGAAGTTATTGATTTTCTTTCGCTTCTACTGTGAAATATGTATGCAATTTAAAACTAAATTTTAGATGAGTTTGGATACAATTACGCACTGGGTGTATAATATGTTTATTTATATGTAAAAGGCAAATATTAGACTGGCGTAGACACAACAAGTTCATATAGTTTTATTATCTCTTCTCTAAAGTAAGAATAAAGTACTTTCTACGTTTGTGATATTGCGCGCAATGTACATTTAACATAAAAGCAAAAATATAATTGAATATCATGTTATAATTTACATTTCGCAATAGTAAACTTTGCCTTATCCATTTTAATTACTTGTGTATGTTTTCGTTAAAATTTTGTATAAAAGTCTGCTAGAGAAATTGAAAAGTCAAATAAACGAAACTAAGTGGAAACTACAGCATCGTGTTTTCTTCTTGAAAGTAAACAATTCAAGAAGCTTCGTAAAATGCACATTGCCATCAGTGGTTTGGAATAATTTTGCATACCTAATTGAGCTTTGGCGCTTAATAAGCCTTTAGCTTAATGACCAAACTTATTAAATGAATTATTAATTTAAATTTTCACCATATTAAAATTATTATTCTCCATACATTTAATTAAATGATTTTTTTATTAAAATTAGCTAATCGTTTCTGATAACAGGTTCACAGCGAATAATTTCCTGGTTTTTTGTGTGCGTTTTGGAGAAAACTTTTGAAATACCGTTTATCGATTGACTATTTTACCTTACACACATTTTTAAATGATCATTTAGAGAAACACTCGGGAAAACGCTAAACACTGCAAGAGAAAATTTGGCGTCAGAGGGACGCCATTTCCTTTAGGTTTTATTGAAATTTTATACATTTATTTGATTACATCACTCCAAAAATCTCACAAATCTAGAAATTTGCTCACATCACCAATATATAAGTCCCAGTGCAAAGTGATACCCATATAAAGTACTTTCTAAATGCTTCTCGTAAATATACATATACATATTATGTAGGTGTAGGTAGGTATGTATTATACCTTATCCTTATAGTTACCTATATTTGGAATACAGGTAATAAAAACGTGACATATTGCCCAAAAATCCGGTCAATTAAATAAAAATTAAGGGCATAATTCGCTAATTTTCCATATTTATTATTTTAAAATTGGTACACACATGAGACATCACATATAGATATACCTATATGTACATATGTATATGTATGTACATAAGTTAATAGAAAATCAAATTTTTTAATTACAAAATCGCTCTGAACAAACATGTATACAGGTAAGTATTTGCAACATGTGGAATCGGAAAAGTAGATATCTGTATAATAAAATCTAGAGTAAACAGTGCAAGAGTAAATGGATTTTTCATTTAAAAAAAAGTTAGAAAGGCACAGCATAATAAACAATACAAATACATACACACCAGTCTGAAACACCTACCCACATTGTGAATATAAAATTACGCTAAATTATAAATTTGAACCTAATATACCCATGTAAAGTTCGCCGATGGTTGCTCTTTTCCGCACTTATACCACATATAGTGTAAATGTGAGTTTATATGTATGTACGGTGCACAGTCTATGTGTATAAAAAAATGCGGCTCATGTAGTTGTAGTCCATAAATATGCCAGTAAAATAGCCGTAGCAAGTGTTGATGCGAACTCTAATTTTCAATTAGACTCGATATCTGGTTGTTCATGTTCAGCTGCACAACCGCAATGTATGTACATATACGTCTATTTATCTGATATGGTAAAAGTCTCAAAAGAGTCTCGTTCCTTCAGCTTGTGTTCCGAACAAAAACACTATAAATTTTGACCAGATAACATAAATACGTCCAATTTTTCGACAAGAGCTCGTGCTTTCTTCTCTCCAAGTGCGAAAACACGATAAAATTAAAAAACAAAACCACCAAGATGTTTCCAATCGTCGACTATTATATAGCAAGTGTAAAGTGTATTGGCATTACCACACACGCGGTTTGTTTTCTTTACACACCAATACACACCTCTATAGATAAACCGACAATGATGCGAGAAAAACGAGCGCAATATAGAGAAAATGAATTTCTAAAAGATTCTAAAGGACTCTTAGAAAGGTAGGCGAGAGAGCAGTTGGATCGATGTCTGTTACAGTTGTTTTTTGTGGCCCAAAGTCGCCCCATGACCACAGCGATATCCATCACCGAACTATAATACAAATCACAGTCGAGTACGGAAATCCATGCCAACTCCACCAGGATTAAACTTCAACTTACTTCGGAAAAAACTCCTACTAAACTCTCACAGGATATAGAAAAACACTCTTATAAATTTTATATGGTGTTTCTACTGTCCACAAGTTATGTTGCGTTTTTCCCCAAATTCCATTGTTGGAAATTTATTGACGTACTCCATTGGTACTAATATTATTTTTTGTTTTGTATTGGGACCCCATTACGAGAAATGGTAAAACGTTTGGTTTGTGGTTCACACTGCAGTGCTTTGTTTGCCAATTACATTTTCATTTTTTATAATCCTTCGACTTCTATATATATATTATTAGTAGGGAGATATAAAAGGGTCTGTTTATTTTTGTTCTCTAGAGGAGATTCCGATATATTTTTCTTGGTGGGCCAAAGGGGTGCATTTATTTAAACTATTTCCAATTGTATAGCAAGGCGTAAGGACCGATGAAGTGATGAAACCAGTTGACAAAAACACCAAAGTTTTAAAGGAAAAATATTTGAGGAAATTAATGCTTTCATATATTACTAACAACGAAACGAAAACTTAATCAACTCGTCTACTGTTTACTTTTATAAAACTTTTCACTTTTATAAACTTTCATTCAACACTAATATGTCTTTTTCTTGGCCCATACTTGGATATTTAAAATGCATCATAATATCTCTAGCTTAGAAGATTGCTTTAATATTTATGCATCAAAGAATCATATGTGCAAAATTACGGTTTCCATAGCAAATCCTTTTATCAAAAACATAAAATTCAGTAACGAGATTCATAAAACTAGAATATTGGATGAGTTTAGGGGGTCGACCGTTTCTAACTGAGTTAATCAACTACATAATGTCGAAACGAATTGATTGTGTCACATATTAATGGTAGTTGAGTGGATACAGGTAACGTCGCTTCATTAAAGTTCTACCAATCTTCCACTTATTCTGAAGTCATCATTGATCCATGAAGAAGTGCATTTGATATGGAGCTTATTATTATCTTAGTGAAAATTGGAAATATTGCAATAACTATCTTATCAATGTCGATGCTTGTCTGGTGAGTTTGATAAGATCGTGAAAATAACCATAAAGTAAATGTGACACGAGGTTCAATTTACAAAATACAAGTACTCTTAGCATATACATGTTGCCGAGGGTTCCAATATCAGTATCAGGATAGAAATGCGTATTTATACGTCAGGCGAGGATGTTGTTCGACAAGAAATAATTGACGGGATCGCAGTATAAAGTGAATTCTTACCATGAATGATACGATATCGATGCTATCTCAAAAACTCACTATACTGAGTTGCTTCTTTAAAATCCGTTCAAATAATCGACTTGCTTTCACTGATAGAGTACCAAGATAACAACTAACTGATTCACATAAATTCGTTTTCGTTCATATTTGATGGAATCCAGAATACAGTTTGTTCAATTTAGTTTTTTCATGCTCCTATTAGAGAACTGTTTTAACTGTTGGTTTATTTAGATTAGGACATAGTTTCCCTACTTATTTTGCATAGATATGTCTAATTACGTGCAACATTTTTTCCAAACAACTTTATCTAGGTGTAATTATTTATTTGCTAATAGACACTATTAAACACTGAAGAAGTGTTTGACAAACATGGTAATAACACTTTATTATCGGTAATAGAAATCAGCAAATCTCAATTTATTAAACCAACATATAAATGAGTTCATATCTATAATAGGCAATTCCAGGTTATTTATCCGCATAATATCAACGGTTTTTTGCCATCGACGACTGCGTTTGAGGATCAATATTTTTTCTGTCATGATTGACAGGATGTGTTGCAGTTTTTATTAAGCTGAAATTGTATTGGAAAAACCAAAAAGCCCGAACTCATTTTATATACAGAAAGCTTTTATGTTTATGTTTAATGTGGTTCTAAACTGTGTAATGTATTTAATGCATATCAGTTTGTAAGTAAATATTAGATTATGGTTTATATACCTTACAGAACGGTGTAGTTTGCTTTCGAATTCACTTACAACTACAAAATTGCACTCGAGTACTGTATACATGAGTCCTTCTGTTCCCAAATCGCAATTAGGGATGCATCTCTCTTCTCTCCACGGATATGACTGTCTCTTATCTGCAGCCGTAACCATGACTATTATGATGTACATGGAATTTATATCAGATTAATTTAGTCACTTAATTCTTCGCTTCCGAGAGAAATATAAACGTTTGCAGACGTGCTTTATAGACAAATGCATATAAGTGTACCGTATATATTTATGTATTTTTTATTTTATTTACTTTTATTTATAACGTATAAAATAAGACTCACAAACAAATATGAAAAACGACACAAGGCTTTTTAGATAATCTTTTAAGGATGAAAGCTACTGATTTATGTAATAAATAACGTTTTCAATGAATCATCTATGATTAATGTGAATCTTTAGACTGCAGTTTTTGTGGTAAAAACAAAGTGTTTTATTTCCTGTATAGTAAATTTATTGTAAAAATATATGTTTCTAGTAATGATGGCAAGTAAACAAGAGCAGGCGAAGAAATATAAAAGATTGCAGCAAAATATCTGATGTATGCAAACTATTCCATATGTTTCGTGTTCGTTTGAAAATGACACTTTATACTGATACCTACAATTTTGAATTGTTGAAGTGTTGTAAATCTTGATAAAAAATAATAATTAACGCAAATCAGGTAGGCAATAACAAGGAAACGGCCAGATACATATCTTGTAACTAATTTCGGTTACAATTACATGTGCATGCTATGTAGTAATTAATATGATGTTACTATATATTAACCCTAGCCAAATTACATTTGTGTAGTAAGTACCACTATATAGTGTTAACCCAAACTAGGCAGGTTTTTTTGATACCGCACAAATAGGTTTGTTAAAATTCTTAACAAGCCAACAGCATTGCAATGTAGTCGATTAATATTAATAAACGTGAAAGGGAATAAAATACTCGCTTTTTTCTCGTAGTGTGATATCTGGTGTAAGTTTAGAAAATTGAGATGTTGTTTAGAATAATAACAGTGTGTATAGTAGAAAATATCGAATTTCAAAGGCAGTCACTGTATGTAGGGTGGAGATTGCGTTTTCATGTCGGTTCAAACGATCTTATAAGCACTTTCAGATCTGAATCTGAATCCTTTTACTATACTGAGTAGCAGAGAAACTAACATACGAAATTCTTAAAATATTAATGGATACAACAACTCCTGCTTGATACATTTATAATGTAATCGGTTACATGACATCGGTATCGCATAGCTTAATTTTACGCTACAAATTGAACTGAACTTTATAGTAGAATATATAATTCTATTTGTAAACTTTTCTTTGTAGTTATAAATATTTTTTTAATAACAACCGTGAAAACTTAACAATAAATAACTGTAGAGTGATAAGAGTGTTGATATTGTAATATATTTTAATAATATAATAATAGAATATTTAAATAATTTGATGCAGTAAAAGAGTAGAAAAAGTGCAGCACACAAATTCGTGCTGAAAAGTCGTAAATTTTACCTAGCACTTAAATTAACCTCTTAAATTTACCTGGAAATTACTACTATTATGGGATAATTATTTAAAAAAGTAAACAAGTTTTAATATAAAATATTGGACTGCATGCATTAATAAATCGTGGAACCATTAAAAAGACAAGCCTTATAATGTATTTCATTTTGCATTTTGCCTTAACGTGTGCATAATTATGACGCACAAGCATTTTAATAACTAATAAGAAACACTTTGCTGGTAGGTTGTTTTTGTTATGTTGTCAATTTACACTTACAGCCGAAATATGCCAAGACAAATGATTTGCTCGATACATCGTCATGTCATTTATCAAAAAATCTAATAAGGAAATCAGCTTTTGGTACCAACCGGCGTATAGTGTGAGCTACTTGCAAATCAATAAAATATACTTATAATTCTCTCTACGTGTATATGTATATGTGTGTGTATTAAGTGTGTTTTCTTTAATACGGTTATAATATATCACTTCAATTTCAAAATTTCAACTGCCATGTTGGATACAGCAAAGTAAACTAGTAAATTCCATTAATTTTTCACTTAGAAAAATATTTATTCTGCACCATTTCAAAGTTTCATTTTTTAAATTGTACATTTTTACTGCCTACAATTCAAAAATAGCGTTACCTTTTGATGGCTTTTATATACATATGTAATGTATATGTATATAGGTATGTGTTTTTATATAAACATGCATCAAACCTCCACTATCTAACAGGCAAAAAAAGCCTTTAAAACTTGCCGTTATGTCTGAAGTATAGAATAATGTATTATTTATGGCTTGTCTTGAATAATTGAACATTGGTCTATTGGTTATTTCTTTATGTCACCAAACACAAGATTAGTCAATTGGTCACATCGAACATAATACATTTCTTCAATTCGATATACGTGTAATAATTTTTAAGTGCTCCAGGCATCACGGATCACGTTTAGGTATATCCGGTATATCTAATAAACCACTGCCCCATGATGTAATAGAGCCGTTAAACAGCGGGCTCCGCCGAGATTCTTTCACAGAATGTTGGGGTAGTTCGGTTTGAAGTATTTTAATTGCATTTCGACCACCTTTTTTATGAAATATGCCTTGCGGGAAACCGTACTTACACCAAATATTAAAACAATTTACAGCTTCATTTCTTTTTACAAAGGTACAATGTAAAAAGTACTGCTGCGACTGCACCCTAAAGAGCCTTTAATTCCATTTCTTATATAATTTATGTGAATTGACTTGTAGTTATATGATAAAAATCATATAATTTTTAAATAGACTGACATTGAACTTGCACACAGAGAGGTCTTTTAAACACAGACTCTCATTATTAAGTTGTGTAATATAAAACAGCTTTTCAAAATATCCAGAAAAGGTATATAGGTACTTGACTTTGAGACTTACACGATTTAGTTTTCTTCTATTTACATATGCATGGAATTTATACAAGAGATGGTATTTAATCACTTCGAGTGGCTACTTGGAATATTAAACAAATATTATATTATTATATTTGAAATGAAATATCATATTATTCAGGAAGTATCAAATTATTTATAAATACATGTACAGATTGTTATCAAATATTTTATATAACAAGAAAATCATATATAATAACTCGAAATGTGATTTTATAAAGTGCATAAGTGAACATTAATTATATTAAAGTTATATTTACAACATCAAGAGTCAGTGTGTCAAACACAAACAGAAATTAAAGAATAAATTATAAACTGTAAAATCTATACCTGAGTAGATAGGTGTTTCGGCTTCGTTGTTTTCCCTTTTATGTTTCACGTTTTGCATCTTAACGATCTAATTAATTTTTCTATCATATGTGTGGTCCAAACAAAATCAATTTCCATATTCATGGTCACAACCCGACTATTTTTAATAAATTGATTATACTTGACAAGATCACACTTTCGGATTTGGTCTATTCATTCCGCCTTCCTTTCAAAACCCGTACCTAATTTCAGACTTCGTCACTTTTCAGTCGGCTTCTTTGCCGTTAAAACGGCGTGACTGTGTTAAACATAGCTTTTCAAATTTATTTTTGTCTTGTAAATTTTAACATTTTATTCTACTCCTTAATTATAATCCTCGCAATGTTTCATCAATTTCTGTAATACAGCACGAAACGGGATCAAGTCTGCGGTTTCCGCTAGAATGTATTTTGCTGAAAGTTAAAATTTCTATTATTTCGATTTGTGATCAATAATGGTGTAGAACGCCATATATCAATGGGCGTTAACACCTCCTCAGCAAAATCATTTAATTTGGCTCGTTTGGTCCCTTATACCTTACAGAGTAAACAAGTGCTCCCTAGCCAACACTAAATTCATTCCACCCAAAAGCAACAAGAAACACTGGAGTTTATTAAAAGGTCAGACATTCAGACAATTTCTAAATGCCAGAAGCAAAAAGAAACACCAATATACTCCTATATGTAGTTGATTTTAAACTTTACCATTATAATAACCAAAATACAGATAATGTAATGTCATACAATGAAATTTCTTACCATCACAATTTTAACAAATGTGAACAGAAATTTTACGTCTCAAATTAGATTTATGATACCTCTTGTAAATATATACATATATACTGAAGATCAAATAAAAATATGATTACTTTTTGAGGGCAAAAACGATATTGCTTCATAATATTAAGTTACATGATTAATTCGACTCTTATTTTTATGCTTTATATTTTTACGAGAATAATTCCTATACCTAAAATTTATGAAAGAAGTTCAGATAACGGCAGAGTGGATCTAGACGAATATGTTAATAAATAAGAATATGTTATTAGTTGTGTTATAATAGATTCATTTAAGGCGTTACGAATTACATTAAAATTTTATACATACGGATACAACGTACCTATTTGTAGAAGCACAACTGCGCTTATTGGTCTTTTTTCCAAGTGAATAAATTAATTCCGAATAATTAAATTCTATAATTATATCAATTTATAATTACAGCCAAGTCGAATGAAAATTCGATACCGTTGTCTGATCGCGTTTAATTGCATTATTTTCTCCATTTTTTTTCCCACAGAGTAAAGACGTACACTTTATGCGTTTTTTCCTGACAATGACAGATCATTGTCGGCTTTTTAACATCACCACATGTAACCACGTTGAACATCAAATACTCAAAACTGTTATCTTTTATCAAAGAACAAACTTCATGTCTTAGGCATACCAAACAATCTAGTTTCGTTTAATTAGTAGATAAATTCTTTATTGATAACGTGCCCAAAAGCACAAATGTTTTAATTCCAACTATTCTTACTTCTTATTTCACATGAAACTTTTCCTAGTGTTCCAACTATAAAGGGTGGTTAGCATGAACATTGTGCAATTCATGTAGCCTAGGTATACGGCTCGTGCATAGGGAAGAACGTTAAGAAAATGATCGCCATGGGGAAATCATTTCAAAAGGCTGAACTTTTCAGATGAAAATAGTTTTCTAAACTCTTATACCTATACGTATACCTAGTTATATAATAAATTTTACAATATAGTATGTATTATTATTCGCCCGGATTGGATGTTTTGTTTCCTCATAATTGGATTCGAATTCGAAAAGAGATTTAAGGGAGAGCATGCAGAGTGTCAAATGGGATGAACAGATATCATGATCATTTGATCGTTCTTCACCACCCTCTCCGCTATTCACATAAAACCAGTAAATTTAAGATATTCTTTCCGATTTATCAACGTGCGGGGAGACAGAAAAACGAGACATAGAAAAAAAATAATCGCCATCATGGGTGTAAAATTTTTTATGTAACACAATAAATTGTATGTTGAAGTTGGAGAATATAAAGAGAGGGAGAAAAATATACGTTTGTATAAACAAACTGTATAATCGTAATATATTCATAGAGAAAATAAAAATATTGAGCAAGGGAAATGTATTTTTGTATATGTGTATGTTGTTTTAAAGAAGTTTGTCACGTTTTCACTGATTTTCCCGCAATATGACATTTTAATAAATAATTTACATCAAACATCGTGTAGGTATATGCCAGTATGTCTGTAAGAACATAGTTAGTTACATTCTAGTGTATATCGTTGCAGAAGGCTGAATTGGCTTCTTAATACTAAAATATGAAACGTTATTACACCGTTACAGACTGGAAAGGTTTCACATACAACTGCAATATGTTGGCGTATGTTTATTTAAATAACATTTTAATTGAGACACAGTATAGGTACCTCTGATTCTGTTTTTGAAAAAAGGCAATTCCATTTTTTTGTTAGTTTCAACGAGTGCAGTAGGTATACATAATACTGTTCCAGTTTTACTTAAAAATACCCCAAAAGCATTTTCTCCTTAAAACATCATTTATTTACTGTAATTAACTAATAAATTAATTAATGTTATTTATTGTTTAAGAGCGAAATAATGAACAAAAATAATTTTTTTAATTATAACTAATGAAGAATAATGTCCAAATTAGAGTGACTAAATTTTATATTCGTATATACGGCAACAGTTAAATGCCATTTCCCTATTTATTTCTCTCGACCATCAAAAATTATAATAAGAGAGAACCCTTCTGGGAAACAATTAATCTATTATTCTCAATCTACTTGTGAGCTGTTTTATAGTGGTAGGTAGTGAATATAGAAAAGTTCAAATTACACTTTCATACTGTATTCTCATTTATCACAGTTATTTGTAGTAGTTTATCTTCTGTCGATATAGCAATAAAGATATAAAGAACACCTGAGCCCCTTTTTTAGATCTAGTACTTAGTAGACATGGGAATTCTATTCTTCATCTATTGTCGAGAAAATTTAAGGTTTATTCATTTCGATAGCATCCTTTTTTAAATCACTTCATAGAATTCCGTTTTACTTTCATGTCACGCAATTTGTTATACAATTTCTATTAAATTTACTGCTAATCAAATAGTGCATTATTAAAATATAGATATTCAACTATAAATTTATGTAACATTGAAAATATAGCTAATATGAATTAAATAAAGTGCAATATTTAATTTAATTATATTATATTTGAGAAAAAAACGGTTAATAAACATGTGTATAATATACATATGTGTTTTTGAATATGTTTAATTATGATTGTTATTATCCTGTACATCCATGCCTAGGTATATACAATTATATTATACAGAAGCATTAAATTATCTATAACAATATACAGCTTCAGGATATGAAATCCTAAACATCATTCACATCAAATTTGCTGTATGAAATGGTGAACTAAAAAAGTTTAAATTTTCAATTCATTCAAATGTGTCCATACCTGCTACGAAATAAAAAATGTGTACATGGTTGAAAAATTGGTTGTTTATACATCCTGCAAATATTCCGTGGTGTTTTTTAAAAAGTGAGCCATTTTAACTCCACTCGAACTGAAGGTATAATATGCTAGAAATCATCTATCAAATAGTGTTTACTCGTACATCCTATAAGTCATCACTCGTACCTATATCGTAAGTCCATGTTGTAGAACCCATAAATTGTCATATTTTTAAAATATGTATTTATAATGGTCATGAACAATTAAAAATATACGAAGAAGATATAAGAAGTTATACCTATAGTAGCTAGTAGGGAAGTTACGATACCTGATCCTAATCATCCGTTTCGAAGTAATAATATTTATTCCTCGTATGTAACTATTAGGTATGTAACAACCTATGTATTTGCACATTAATATTCCACCAAGTAGATGTCTAGAAAATTATGAATGGTGGGATATTTATGTGACTGCTCCTAGTTGAAACGTTTAATTATCTACAATTTAAAATTCAACGCGCAAAAGATATTTGAAAATCGAATCGTTTCTCCAACAAAGCACATCAAACAGTTTTAAGTAATTGCCATTATTACACGCACAGTTTGTTATTTTCTTGTCAAAAATTGAACCGCCTCTCAAGCATTTTTAACCCATGCACCATATACATAATTGATTTTCCCTTTTCTGAAAACAAATTACCTTAAATGAGTTTGAAATTTTCCCTAGAAAACGATTTAAGTAATTACTATGTACTTTTAACGAGATCAAACAACAACACACATTGATTCGTTAAAAATGAATTTTGCCCCACTCACTCATCACTTAAGTAATAAGAGCGCGAATTGCGAAGTGGGGCCGAATGCATCGAATAAAGCCGGTTAATGAAAACGGTTCACAAGTGACAGTGACATTGCATCCTTTACAAAACTACTGGCAGCCCAAGGGCCCCCTATTGCTGTACATCATCAACCCCTTGTGCCTTTACCAATCACGTATCTCATATCGTTCTCAGTGGGGGGCATCACGTATACTCTCTGGGGTAAACTGTCTTAATAACTAGTGTCGACGAAAGATGGATGACAAAGTCAAAACAACCCATTATGTCGTTAAAGTGATGTAATCGTGAAATATGCAATATCTGCCACTAACTTTGAAGCAAGTAATATATCAAATCAACATTAAATCGATTATTAACGAAAGAGGGGAAGGTTAGAGTCGCACAGAAGCATCCAACATTTTCATTCACATTTAAAGACTTTGGTATTATACACATAAACACATATCGTTTTTGAAGTTTCAAATTACAAGAGCAAATTTTTAATAATCAATTGATTTTCTACAAGAAAATTCCGCATCATAGTTCGTTTAATTTTGTTATATTATTTTGTCTTATATGTGATACTAATTAATCATTTATTATTCTGTAGTGTAAGATACAGTTTGTATGTAGTATTCCTATATTAATACATTAATACTTAATACCACACATGTTAACCTACTCATATATTCGTAATCGAATAATTTCTGATCATCCAACTAAACAACCAATAAAGACTCGTTAATAGGCAATTAAATATGGGTAATCATACTGAAAGTAAAATCAACTGTAATAAAAAATTCGCTGAAATATTTAATATAATTGAAAGGGTATCTTATATATAGTTTAATGATATTCCACTTTAATATTAAATGTATCCATTTATTTTTTCTGAAATACACGATTATGGACTTGAAATGACTTTATTAAATCGACTTTTTTAAATAACTTTGTATTAATACCGCATATAACTACACAGTTAAGTTGACCATAAACATTTACACACCAATCAAGTGACAGGTAGTAAAGATTTAAAGCATTCATTTTCGATTTAATGTCACATATCGTTAAAATGCCACACAACATCTTCCTGTCACCATTATTATTCAATCACACAAGTATCTATTCAAATTCTTGGATTTATATTAATACTTTAAACAAATAAAACTTAGATGGATATATGTACATATATTATTTTAATTGTTTTTTAAATTAAAGAAGATTCACATTATATACAATGTCGTCTTATTTTTTACATACAATAGATAATTGTTATATTTTCGAAAGTATTTACATAAAATATGCTTATTATATTCGTATACGTTCAGAATATATAAATTTATCTTACGTAAGAAAATAAATTTTATTTACTGTCAGAGTGAACCTATTTGTTTTCCTTTAATTTATTAAATTGTTGAATCGGTTAGACTTGATCAATACACTTACATATGTTAATTTATACTACCCTTTTTTATTACATAAAAACGACCTTATTTATGAGTCCAATTTTTTTATTAACAATTTATAGTTTGCCTGCATAAATTAAAAAGAAGAAAAATATAGAAAAGTCAAAAGTGACGTTATATATTTTGGGAAACAATTTATCGAACATGTTTCATGATAATTAGCTTGATAATAATAATACTTCAGGTATATAAGTTACCGCCTCTAGTTGAATTAATGAAGGGTGAAGCGATATTATCATCTGCATCTAATTATTCCGATGCATAATGTAGCGATAACCCGATAATGGAATGTTGTTGCAGTCTCACAATCTCATGTTCATGAACTAATATGTAATATGTCCATTATATTGCAAAAATAATGCAAATGGGAGCTTTTATGTTAGGATTAATCGACGAAGATTTTTAGGAATGGAAACATAAAAAATTCAATGCATTTCGAAAGGAATCCAATGTCGAGAGGTGCTCATTCTCTCTGCAATGAATGTCAGTTGGCATTATTGTATACCTATAGGTAAATCAATCGTTTGATAAAGGTACATATATTTTCTAAAAAAAAAAAAATTCAAGAGGTGCACAGCATATTATGCAGATTCCCATAGTCCATAGAGATATGTATAGAGAGGCCAATATATGTACAATAGAACAAGACAAAAATGTTCAATACAAACTTTTTAGAATAGTTAAGGACGGGGAAGAGAGCAAAACGTGCGTGTGTGGTTATATAACAATACCTGCTGGTAACAAAGCCTCCTTTTTTAGATAATCGAAAAATATGAAGATTTCAAACTAGACGTTAGCATATACACATTGAATATACAAAGAAAACCAATTTTGAGATTTTATCGACTGAAAAACATAACAAGTTAACTGCATTATAATATATTTTTATTATTTAATATCTTTTATATTTTATTGCATCATATATTTCCCGTTTTTCATATACGAGCAGAAAAAACGCTCGTATATTTTCATCTCAAAAAGTATTACCTTTACCTACATTGTAAGGATCAAAATCACAGTATTAAGTGGGTATATACGTACATATGTTTCTGATATTTGATAAAAAAATATGCTCTATATAAATTTCATATTCGAAAACAGTAGGTATTAGGTAGTCCATCATTTACAAGGCTCAGCAAGAATGGACTTTCCATAATATAAATACCAAACAGTTTATTGGACATTGAAACAAAAAATTGACATTCATCGAGCCACTTTTTTGTAAAAAATTTATCGGCATGCTTTTATGAATTTTTTAATCAGCTTAATAGAGAATTTCTAGTAATCATTTGTAATATCTGCTACTCAATATCACAATTTCATTAGTTCCGTTTTTAAAAATAAACATTTTTATCTATTTCGGTGCTAGAACAGGTACATTTTGACACTCATTTGATGTCAGATCCGTTTAATAATAGCTGATAATAAAACGGAACTGTCATAGTGTCACATTCTAGCACGGAACTGTCATTAGTGTCACATTCTAGCACGGAATTGTCATTAGTGTCACATTCTAGCACGGAACTGTCATCCGCTTATTATAGTCAACAAATGTCAAACGACTGACATGCATATTATTTTTAAACAAAAATCGTAAATTTACACCGAAATAGATAAAATAGTATAAAGAATTCGTTTGATAAGGCATTTTATTGCAATCGCGGATTTTTCGCGAATTCGCAAGCGAATTCGCGAAAAATCCGCTCTTGCAATAAAATTCACCTTATCAAACTCATTCTTTAATATACTATTTTATTACCAATAAATGTACCTATTATGCGAATTTGTAATCAAATATACCTAATAGTGGAAATCAATCGAACTCGATATAATATATACCTATAATTAATTCGAAATAAATAACATAATTCATAGATATTGGTTTTTTCAATTAAATTGGAAAAATAGCTATAACCGAAGCTACACACAATGGAATGAATTTAATTATGTATACAAACAGACAGCTTTAATTTAATTAGCAAAAGTTTTCGGTACCGATAAATATAAAGTTGGTAAAAGAGCCGTATGTAAAGGGGGTTAATTTATATGAGAAAGTCATTTTAAAAGTAATAAAAATGATAAAATCTTTTAGAAGTTGACTCTTACATCTGTAAACCATTAACCTTTTAGTTGCATTATATTTAAATAGCTTTAGTTAAATGGCTGGGCATCACATCAACTTACAGTTACAGCACAAAGTCAAGTTTTCTCAACTATTCAACGTATTCATTAAACGTTTATAAGTGGCTTTAGATAACAGATATCACTTCATATGCTTGTCCATAATGTTTGTAATTAAAGAAACTCGTTGATAGTCATGATGACTTGTGAGTATTTCCTTAAAAAAATAATCTCATATTTTCGGTTTTATTTTGCTAGATCACAGTTATAACCGTAACCCTACACATAGTGTCAATTCATACTAATCTAATTAAACTGAGACGGTAGTTCGATCGAGGTATAATTTAGCAATAAGTGTCCATTCAAACTTAGTAAATAGAGATTATTTAGTGCACTTTATATATGCACAACTACGATGGTTATATGTAACCTAAATGGGGTGTTCAAAGTGGCGGCGGGCGTTCATTTGATGTCACGTACCAAGTACCATGATTGAAAGCCTTGCAAATATGATGCTGGACGATGATGTTGTTGGAGAGAAGGGAATTGTCATACGTCACTTTAGTCACATTCAGAATTACCTACCTACATTTGATAAATTAATTTTAACGTCACATGCTGGAATGGGTGGCGCGGGCGCGCCGGATACACCATCAGCCAACCCTTTGTACAATATGTATACAAATATATAATTCCATGGCAATTCACGTACGATAATAAGTATTATCAATTTTATTGTGGCGCGTTCGGAACTGGGTCAATTCGCCACAAATTGTTTATTATTAACATTTATTAGATGTAATTAGTTGGTGTGTGCTCTTGTTTTATTTAATTCGATGTCAGAAAGTACACACCAGTAAATAATAGCGTCACGTTCACGTTTCATGTAAAACGGAAACGTTTCTTTTTCTTTCATTTCCGTTTTGCACAAAATAGTTTCCTAGGGTGCATTATTAATTTCACGGAATTAATTCAAGCAAGATATGTCTGTGTGAACCATTCGTTGTAATATAAAACAAGAAATGCATTTGCTTTTTAAAATGGTGCGGTTTCGGGGCCAACATTATCCAACATATTCAAATCCCAGACTTGCTTAGTTGCTTAATTGAATTCCTTAAATGAATTAAACTTCTTCATCTCATATTATCAGCTCACTGTAATTGTTTTATTCTGATTTGTTTTTCGAGTTCTGCAATAAACAGTTATCATCATTACATGATGTACAAATTTATTGTGTTTTTTTTCTTATACAGCTTGCGTTGCTTCATTCCTTTGTTTAACTTATTGTGGAGTTTATTAACATGAAGACGTAGGTATATCGTATACAGAAAGAGGTAGAATGCAAGAATTAATAATTAAAATAGTCTTGCATGAGTATGTTTTTTTACGTTTCAATTAAATACTTATGAATTGACGGACGACAGAAGAATCTAATATTAATTTATTAGTTTATTTATCTATTGTCTTGGTTCACACTGACAATTTTCTTTATTATTTATTTCGTGTAGTTGAAGAATATCAATGAAAAAGTGCATATTAGATATACATGTACATCATATACATACCTTACCTATTACAAAAAACTCGGTAAAAATCAGTATGATTTTTAGCCAAATATTTATAATGTTGTAAAATTACGTACCCCAGTCCCTCCCAACAAACTAAACTGCACATTCAGCATTTCTGGTCCTGCAGTAGGAATATGCCCTTGTTCCTGCTGCAAATGAATGCACACGCATTCACTTGCATGTACAAGCACACCAAAACCAAAAATCTACCAAAAATTTTCAATATATATGAATATCTTTACACTGTTCAACGAGTATATAGTTATTACTGAAAAACTGAAATTTGAATAAACCATAAATGTTTGCGTGTGTTTCAGATCTCCACACCCTTATCTAGTCGTTTCGGTTAATCACACCATGCGGTAGCGAAAAACATTTCACACTTTTGAATCTGTCGTGCGTGTTTACTTAATCTAGTCAAGTGAACTCATTTGTATTCGAGTCATTTTATAACAGTGAGACTGGTGGTCGAATACTGGCTTTTACAATACTCCCATCACCCCCATTCTATTGTACTTGAATCCTTCTAATGTCTGATTGTTTCTCCTCAACATATAGGTATAGTTGGCCCGCACTACTAATATGGGTCTAATGGTCGTTGTTTGATGGCAAATGTTCTAGGTTATAGGAAACGGTTTCTGAACTATATAACAAGGTCCCCAACTACAACATAAGCATATTCTGATAGATTTATCGATAATTACATGATGGCAATTTAATTCAATTGGGACAAGTTTCTGACAGGAAAATTAGCGGTCTCTGTGAAAATATTAATGGCGTTTGAGTTTTGTTCTCGCTTCGAAGAGTCAAGAAATCGTTCTGTTATATTTAAGGTATAAAGTTTCCAGTAGCAAAAACGGTAATATGTGTGTAGAAATCGAACGTTGTCTGGTTGTTGAAGTAAAATTATGTTTATTGATCATAATGGTTAGTTTGACACGAGTAAAAATTGGTCAATGTTTTGGAAAGGAAAGAATTCTAATAAAAGAAGAGTTGCATTCGGGCCAATGCTTCGACCCAGCCGTTTACAGTTTCCGGAAACCGATTACAAGGAAAATGAAACTGTTTCTGCCACAATGATTACAAATTTAGTTAGGGATTTCGTGCCGTGGTCCTTCTGGATTTCATTATTTCAATAAGAAAAATTAAGAATATTATGTAAATAAATTTTGTTTCTAGTTACTTGTTTCAATTTATATGCTAATGTCACAAAGTCTCATGTTATAAACTATTTTCATAATAATCTAAAGCTTTGTAATTTCCATCAGTCGTTCATACATGGGATAAAATAGAATTTTTTATTGCTTTACACCGACTCGCCACTAACAAAATAGATATTCTTAAATTACTATCATAACAATAGCTTTTGGTAGCATTCTTGTCTGTGCACTGAATTTATGGCATTCTTTGTTTCCAACGTAGAACTGGTACTAATATATCCTGTCATTCGAAACACGTAAACTTTGCTCTTATCTAAATCTAATCAACAGAGAGTCCAACTACTTTTGGGGTAAATTCAGATATTATCTTATCAAAGTTACCCTTGTAATCATCTCTAACAATCTTACTTTAATCATTTAAATGTTAAATGCCTAGGTCTAGTCTAAAACTAGAATGAAACGCAATATTACCTGCTAAGAGCCGCGCATCACCGTGCTAATATGGCATATATATCTTTGATGAAGGCACCGTACATTTACCAAAAACAGATTAAGATATGACTAAATAACTCTGATGATTACAGGTGGCTGTATGCCGTCCTGAAAGTGACAATGTTGAATTCTCGGCATAAATCAATTGATTAACTACATAATTCAGATATATACATATATGTACATAATACATATAGAATACTGGATGTGCTAGAAGGACTACATAAGCTTTAAATATGTAAATATACGTCTACAGTATGCAGACAATAAATTTTGCATAGCTATCTATAGTTTTGCCCAAGGCAGCATGAAATTGCTGTACAGTCGGCCTGAACATACAAATAACAAAAATAATCGCTCTATTTTAACTTTATATAAAATTACATTACTTAAAACCATGTAATGTACGGTAATAAACGAAAATTAACCACATGTATACAAGTGCAATTATGGTTTATTTTGGATTATTTGTAATTTGTCTGTTGTATACTACAAAATATAATAAATTCATTTCGAATTTACCGGATTTAAGTATTTAGGCATTTGTTAGTAAGTTAAATATGTCTGGAATGAACGCATATATCCGTTATATAGGGCATAGTCTTTTACAGTTTACCTGTAGAACAATGCTCATTAATTATAACTTTAAAACCTGGAAAGGGTCTGTGTGGTTTATATGGGGGATAAAAAGGAGCCAGAGGTTAGTGATAAGGGGGGTGCAATTTCAAACTGTGAAAATAAATTATTAATTTTTCACCGGCCTCTAAAATGACAAATAGCGTGTTGTTTTCAATAGACCATTAATTACATTATATGTGGCCACTGACAAACACACTTTCACAGCAGAGCACAAATTTTATTCATTTCATTTCTTTGATTTGTGCAATTTTTCTTTGAAATAAACTTGCATATTTCGGCCTGGCGTATGGCGTAATATACCAACACTTTGTTATTGTAAGTTCGATTAGTTCAAAACGAAAAATGAATAGATTGAAATTGAACACAATTTAATTACCAAAATCTATGAAAATGACAACTTATTTACTGATAAATACCAAAACCGATGTATGTACCTGATAACTTTCAGGTTATTGTACCTATTTAGCTATTAAGTACCTTATACCTTCATGATTGAATTTCAACCGCCAATCATGGTGTAATTTCCGAACACTCAAAGTAACACACTACAAAGGTCTTTGTCACACCTTTTCTATAATGTTAAATATCGTATATATGTATTATACATAGTTATTAATTAATGGAATATTAGGTATATGTAGAACTCAGTTACAATTTCAAACAAACACTGACCAGTGCTTTGAATGTTGAATGTTTGAATAGTTTCCCATTAATATCCACCGATTATAAGCAATCCTGCTATCCTTTATAAATAACTTGTATATAATATACAAATACAAAATTATGTTATGGTCGCTTTGGTAGCATAATGAGTCGATGGACATAAAATTCATAACAAATTTATAAATACCTTTAAAAAATGATACCTTGAAGTTAATGTGAGATAAGTATAGAGTAATAAACGAATCCATTTCATCTTGTTATAAAATCATAAACCTGTTTCGATTAAGTCTTCTATATATAACAATCTGAATCTTGAACCTGTTTATTATTAGCCGAAAGTTATATGGATCGAAACAAGTTAGACAATACAAGCAACAGTCGTTTGTTATTTGATTTATTAATCTTTTCCAGATAATTACCATAACCATATCGAAGTGTCACATTTCTCAAGGATTATCCGGGCACTCAGTGACTTGGAAGTAACATCAATTATTGGTGTCGTTTTTCGTCCTGACTTCTATACCCAGTTTTAGATAAGGAGGTGTAGAATCGTAGACCATAAATTTTAATTATATGATTTAAGTAAGATTAATTTGCTCACTATCAGCTTTTAATGAAAATCAAATAGCAATAAATAAATTCATAATAGTAGCTTTTATATTTACATGAGTATTAAGTTGTTGCATCATAATTTTACAAGTTTATAAAACAAGCTAAGTGAGTCTCGTTAACCTAGTTTATGAGTGTATGTAACTTAATTGATAAAATTACCTGGTATATCGTGTAATTGCGAAAGAAAAGCGATGCCTTCTTTTATTTATTTATACAAATTTCGTAACGATGTACTGCTATTGAAAACTTGTTGTCGTTCGTTAGTTTATTGGATCGTGTGGTTTTGTGTATAGGTACATATATCGAAGTATACTAGTATAACGTCTCTAATCAATTCCAATTAGTCCGATGACACGGCCAATTTACTCAGTTGTACTTTGAGAAGAAAGACTATAAGGCAGAAGCTTAAAACGTGACCACAAGTGTACGACAGAACAAAAGCCCTGATTCTATACAAGATATAATCATAATTTAAAAATCTACATCATTAAATTGAACTCAAGCTTGCTCAAGAATCTGTTAAAGGGGCTCCTAGAAATACTCTAGCTTATTATAAATTTCACAAAATATACCTTTTAATAAAAATATTTGTCATTTTGCTGCGATGTTCAAAAAAATGTATGCATAATAATATTATATATGAATAGAAGAATTTCGGTCCTTTCTGTCGTAGTCGTACTTATACATATAGAGATAGTGATGGAGATACTTTCTGGTAGTAGACTTTATCAGGTCTAAAATTTAATATTCCCAGTCGTCTCGTAGCGAAACAATCTTTTGCATATTAAACATTCACATACATTTCTGACCTCGGCCGTTTCTCAAAGTTTACTTCCCTTATCTGAATAGAATTTCTATTTCTTCGACTGCCGGTGACACTCTAATTCAAGTTTAAGATTCCCAGTTTTATATTGTGGAAAAGTTTTCATATCATGCGTTCTATTATCATGAATTCGAATTGAAAAATGTGCGTGTACGAGATTTTTCTCCTTTTGCGTTTGCCATTTAGCTAGACATTAATCTCAAATACGCCCTAAACAATTATTTAAACATTATAACAAAACTACAAAATTGTCTATTTCGTGAACAGCAGTAGGTAAATGTACTTCAACGATTTTCTGAACACATGAAAACTCATCAAACTCTCTAGAATCTTAGTTGCGAACATGTAGGTATAGTATAATACCACTATACTATACCTAATGTTCTTATAATGCAAAATTGTTAGAAGTACATGGGCGATAAAAAGAACATATCATCATGTAGAAACCATAATATATAAGTATAGGCAAATATATCAAATTGTTATGATGAGTGTGGACATTTCTGTTTTTCGAAACTATAGGAATGTATGGTGCAGTTCAAATGTAATCTGGCCAAATGATAGTTATTTCTAAATTGTTCTTATACCTCTTTACTCTGTACACTCAATAAGGGCGATTTTGAAAAGTCCTAACTACCTACTAAGGCCGAATACAATTGAAGGTCAGTGTACATGTACACACCTAAAGTATTAGGTATACCTACAGATTTCTATATCGTTCTTAATTAACTGTATCGTTCCGATCCACCTCCATTTGTTCTAAGGTATTTTAATATATCTAATAATTTTCAAAACTGTTTTTGATTATCTTTTTCCGCAGTTGTGCTTAGATTTAAATTCACCACAAATGTACATATAATAATTTCTTCTTCGGTGTTCACCTGACTAACTTTTCATGGATGATTTACTAATTAAGGACTATACCAGAATTGGTTCGTATTGAAAATTAATCCAGTTAAAGAACCGGCATACATAGATACATATATAAATCCCTGGTCGAATTCTTTTTCAATAGAAACCATTCGAGCTGACGGTACGGTGGTGCAAAAGAACATAGAATTGTGTCGGTTTCCTACGGTACATTTCACTTTATTTAAAATTGATTAAAATTGGAGTTTTACCTTTGTTTTTGTGTAAGTGCCTATGAAACATTAAACACTTTTAAATCGCTGAATCTGATCGCTGGACCAGTGAGATAGAGCCATATAAATGCCTAGCCCACCTACTAATGAATATTTATACCATGCTGGGATCATTGGTTGTAATGTTGTACGGCAATTTATCTTGGCCGAATGAAAATTCGCCAGGTTAATACCAACTTGCTAAATCCACTGCTATATACTTGCAATTAATTAATATTACCACGGAATTCGGTCGATTTATAATAAAACAATAAACCCTCAAATAACAAATCCCCCCAATAACCAACATCAAGCGGCAAACTTTGTTGCTCTTTTTTTGGGACACAAGAGCTTTTTTAATTCTTTTCGAATCAACAAAACTTATTTAGTGTGTACAGCATTTAATAACAGTCGTTTATCACTGTGCATACATATAATAATTTACAGCGCGATTACAAATGCCATTCCCTGGGGTGAGCTCTTTCTCTCTACTTTGTAGCCGACCAGAATTTGAAGGGATATTCCAGAAATAATTCTACGTGGGTGACAAAGCGACCCCCAACACTGTTGAATTTTATAATGCATAAGAATTTATGAATGCATTTGTCCTACCAGATATATACATATAGTTATACTTATCTCGTTTTATCAGTAGATGCATTTGTATTTATGACACACAAGACGTTTTTAGTTACGTATTACCCACATTTTTTGAACAGAGTCTTTGAAAAATTGCATTAACATAAGTGTTTTTTATAGCAATGATAGGAATAAAAGAAAACCCCCAGATTGTGCACATTTCTGTGTGGTATATAATCGATAAGTGATCAGTTTATCATTTCCTTTTTCTATATTATAGTCGGTACAGTTTCTGGTTTCTTAGGTACCTATTTGAGATAAAAATGAAAACGCATTTTTATTGAATTGTTTGCTTCAACCATCGACTCCATAAATATAACTTCCTCATTCCATAATTCACTTTGTCCGTCTTTATCTTTTGCTCTCAATACTCATATAGTCTATATATGATATAGACTATTCGTTTTAATTTACATTTTTATTTGTTCAACTATAAGTTTCTGTGATAAGACTAACTATATATTTTTGTCAATAGTATTTTGAGTTTATATGTTTATTTAAAACACGCACTCTTATGTCAAATTTATTTTAATTTATTACTTTTTTAAGCGTCTCTAAAAATCATTCATTGAGTAAATAAATAAAAATGTTAAGTTATGATCATAATTTTCCTTTGTCACAGGAAATTACTTTCTCAATTTTTTAATTAACTTTAAGCACTTTATTTTCAAACTGGAAGACTGCTATTATGTGTAGCTGTTAGGTGAAGAGGTAAATATTTTCTAGCTGTTTATCATTTGAGTATATTAAGAGTTAAATGATAAATGGATACAGGTTTGTATCCCAACTAGAATAACTTCAGTGGGAACAATTAAAACAATTATTTGTCACGTGAACTGAAATCTCTCAATGCAGTGCGTATGTATGTGTGTGTTTATAACTGGAAACTTGTTTTCGATAGGCAATACAGAAGCAAGAGAAAATTTTTCAATTATGTAACTAGTCTGTAGAAAAAATTGCTTAAATTCTTGAATGAATCAATTTACGGCTTTTATAATGAAATTAAATTATGAATATAAACATATATGCACAGGAATTTAGCGAATCTGGTTTTACAGCTACATTATTAGATAATAAAATTTTATATTGACGAAGATTTCCTTCCTATAGATATTATCTACATACATATGTATATACCTACATAATGCTTATGCAATAAGCAACAGAATAATAATCAGGATATATTAAAAATTTGTAGTATTTTGAGGTGTTTAATAAAAATGTATCTTGTACTTAGTTGTGAATCTGACAAGAAAAGCAATTACCTACCTTTAGTTTAAAAATGTCCTTGTGCAAGCGGAGCCCTTATTTTGTTGAATCCAAAGTTTAATTTAAATCTTCAACTCAACATTTTTTATAAAGCGAAGGGCTATCATCAATTCATCACTATACCTCTCACCCGAACACAATTTGTTCATTGTTTTGGAATTATATACCTACATGTAGATAGGTATACGCATATTTTTTTGAAAGTGGTTGTATAGATTAAATTCCTCATTTTCCTTCAATTTGTAACAAAAACAAAAAAATTTTTAAGTTATTATGTAATTTTAGCAGCAAAGAGGAAAGACCAATTGAAATAATGAATTTAATATTTTTAAAAGGACGTTTTAATTTATCAATTGGTATACACATTTTCAATTGGTAATGTTTATTTGTGTACATATAGACTATAGGGCATTGTTAGTTAATTTTGATCCTTTTCCAATTTCAATGCCTATGTATATTAATTATACCTATAGTTGAAATAAAACCTGCTCTGGAAATTGAAACACAATAAAAAAAACATTTGTTTATTAAATTTTTTAAAATGCTAAATTGATATTTTTGGAATTAGGTACATACATGTATGTATATACATACTGCATATATGTACTAAATAAATATTAAATCAAACAATTTTAATTTTATATGGTCCATTTACTAGTGGTAGATTTGTCATATAGGTACATACTCCCTTACTCGTACCCGGGAGTAACGTAAAAAAATACGTGCCTATTTCTAGACCATTTTCAATTTATACTTCGATATCGTATATTTAGATAACAATATTAATCATTAACTAAAAGAATATTTCGATTTTGACATGTTTACCTTATTAAAATTAATACTTTTAAAACCGGTTTAATGTAGTGATATTGAAATGTTCGATAATTAAATTACTTGTTCGAACATTGCTTTATTCCTACAACATGTGGATGGTATGTTTTAATTTGCATCTAGATTAGTCATTTGGACAGTGCACAGTGTTAAATAAATTAATTAACTAATAATATTTATCAAATTCTAACAATTTCATATATACCTACGCTGTCTTGCTACTCATATTATTGTAGGTATTTTATTTCTAACAAATGATAAAATTAATTAAGGTATACTTTAGAAAACCTTAATTTTTGAATAGGATAATATGAATAGACTCAGCACTTAACAAAAACACGTAATATGTATAGGTATCCCAATAATACATATTCAACATAGGGTTCCTTTCCACTTTTTATGCAAAGCAAAAAATAATTTACGTTTTATGATGTTGGTACACATTTTGCGAATATACCTTTACGATTTGAAATATAGGAGAGATATAATAATACAAGTTAAATATACCATACGCAATGACATAAGTTAAGTATCGTCCCGAATTATTATTTAGTATTCTCTTTGTATGTAATATGTACGTACATATGTACATGCATAAAAACATTCCAGCCGATGTCAAAATTGTATCTCAAATATGCATAATTAAGACTCCTAATGGTGTACAAAAAAATGGCTATATTTATTCTTTATTAACGATATCATCCAGGTACAAGGTATTATGACCAATAAAATATATTAAAAATTATACTAAGTGTAATTAGCTCCTTCCAGCGAAATTTCAACTAGCATACAAACAACCGTAGTGTGAAACATCGGACGAGCTTTTAAAACACCTACCCATAACCTAACAACCTCTTCTTTCTTAACAGTTTAAAACTTCTCCGAATGTTGTGAAACTTAATTTGCAGTTTATTAAAGGCACTCCGGCAAGACAGCTTTAACAATTATCGCAGATGATAATTTGTTT
Organism: Silvanus unidentatus; assembly: GCA_963930825.1. NCBI lineage: Eukaryota > Metazoa > Arthropoda > Insecta > Coleoptera > Silvanidae > Silvanus > Silvanus unidentatus. Next base: position 4,208,060 of record OZ005759.1, read on the forward strand.
ATTGTTTTTGAACATTTAGTTTAAAGCTAGTGGGGGCTTTTTCTAAAAGCTCTATAGAAAAACAAGAGAAGAGAACGCGGTTCGTCGTTCATCGCTGTGGCTCGGTCGACTCCAGCTATTGGCCGGGGCGCACGCTTGAGACATAAACAGGCGCCCGTCCAGTAGTAGCGGCGATTCTTTCGGTCTGTTTACTATTCCGGTACGAAAAGCTCTTCTACTATTGAAAGTTTACGTACGCGTTTTACTTGAGAAAAGTACTTTGCGCTCCTTTTCTCGTCTTTTTGTGCGTTCTTCAAAAACTCTATTACACACCCATAATATGACTATATAAGTGTGAAAAGCACTCACCCAGTTGGTGGAAAACTATTTTCCGTGCAATCAGATAATTGTCCTGTGAAAACTATCAAAGAATACGATATGGCACTTGTGCGACTTTCCGACAAATTCCCCAAACAGTTCACGAACAATGTGAAGTTTTCATTTTATGTGTTATGTTTCTGTGTATGTTTCAATATTGGGACTTCAATTAAAATTGAAGACGATACCGGTAAGGCTTAAATGTATTTTGTTTAACTTTTCCGGCGCATTTGTTTATTGTCGAACTGGGACAAAATAACATATACATAAAATGCCTCTTTAATTAACAATTCGTTTGATACTTTCATGTCGAGGACTAGAGGGAGCTCTGTTTAATCGTCCTTTGTTGCGTAAGAAATTATGTAAATATCTGTTTATTTCAAGTGCTCATATACTTCAAAATAATTATTAATTCATCAAAGAAATAAATTAGGATATTTACACCTACACTTAAAATATTCTTGGCACATTATTTGCATACGGTTTAGCATATTATACTTGTCTTCATAAAAAAAAATCGTTTTATTATGATGTGTCTGTAATTAAAAGTTTCACTGTTCACAAGACGCCTGAACTGGAATGTAATTCAATCTTCTAATTAGCAAAGCATTTAGATGTCGCCGTTATTTTGCATTTAATTATGAACTCACGACATATAATTATGGTTAATTAATTTGAGTACACATTGCAAAATGGTTTTACGAACAGCATAAATGTATATTTACACATTTATTCGACTTTTCGGCAATTAGGTACACTAATGACTAGGCACACCTAAACAAAGTCTCTGTTTTCCGAGTATCTTAAATATATATATAGATGTGGGTGTAGAATAAGAGTTTAACATCATGAATTATTTTTCCAATCAAATTATATTTACCCGGTGTCTTGTTCTTGTAAACAAAGTTGCAAACAAGGTTGCAAAAGCAATTTGGTATTTGTTTATGGAGCTAAATTGAAATTTAATAAGTAGGTACTGGTGCCAAAGTGAAGCGTCAATTGGAAATTTGTTTAAAAATCAATTAAGAAGTTTTACGGTTAGACATGTTCATGGCATCAGTTGAGGCATCATTATTATAATAAAGAAATTGAGAAGTTTATTTAATTCTTTCTCTCGGCAGAATCTCGATAACGGGTTCACCTTTAAAAAAAAGCCCCAGAATTAAAAGACCACTTGAACTTCAAAAGAATAATTAATTCGAATAGAATTGCCACCTAAATTGGATCACAATTTAATTTAGGTAAAGGAATGGATTTCGGTGGAATGAATAATATGCTCCTCCGTTTGAGACCGCTTCTTATGGCACCAATGCTATTAGAGTGGTACAAGAGATCCGTCTAATTGATTGTTAAGAAATTTCGAAAACAGGTAGCTTTTTGTCCAGACCGTATTAAAACTGAGTCGGTTCAATTAAGTACATCATTGCGTTCAAACTAATTATGTTCTACAGACAACACTCCCTTCCGCTATGTGCACTACAATGTTTATTTAATGAATTAATTATTAGACTAATTAATTGAATTTCATTTAATTTATTGGATGGTGGTTGGATTCTTCGAAAATGAAATTTATTTGCATTAAAACTCTTTGCAATTGGAACAGTTGCTCAACGATTTTACCACGAGCCACATGAGCAGTTGAGATGCAATTTTATTTCAACACTCGCGGGAATTTTGTACATTCTATTGGGAAAAAAATCTCATTAAACGAAAACAAGATACGGAAAGTTATATCCATCTGAATATGTAGAAAATATGATGAGAAAATTGCGCTAGGGAGGAAAAATTATTCTGCCAAATAATGTTGCGAAGCGACCACGCATTTTGATATCATAATATACATATGTATGCGAAAAGAAACGTTTTCATTTCTGGCATATAAATACATGTAAAGCGCTATTTATTGTATCTATGATTTATACAAAGGTCGTAGAGAAGGATATTGTAACATACTAGTTATTACTCCGTTAATAATTACTATGAAAATCCCAACATACTAGCAATAAAATAAATAATTCATGGATTATCATCTACGGCGCCACTTATGCATTCCTTACAACATAAATTTGTTATAATAACGCAACCAACAGTATCACAATTATTGCTCGTAATGAATAATACGAGGAATAATATATAAATTCTCGCATTTAAAACACAAGAATTTGTAATGGAAAACCTCGAGAAAAACTCTCTTTGGTGTCTAGCTACTTTGCGCTAATTAAATTTATTTTATTATTGTTATTATTAGTTTATCTACCTGATCTCACGATTTTCAAGGCGATCCAGTTTAGGCACCTCTATGTATGGCTATAGAATATCTTACAAATCGCGGATATATGAAATAAATCTATTTGTGACATTAAAAAAAACGATTGACATTAATATGTATTAGTTGTGCATATGCGGTATAAAATTTCTGCTGTTGTAAATAAAGACCTAAACAATTTCTCATTGATAACATTGACAGTATGTTAATTGATTTTCATTTTTGAATTAATTAGTAGTTCGCCACCCGACGAGTTTACAAACTTTTTAAGTTATTTACGGCTTCTATGTACCCACACCGCACACAGGCAACAATATTGCACTATTTAAGTAAGAGTTTACGAAGAAAAACCACCTGTCGGAGTATTGGTTGTACAGTTTTCTTTGCGGATTTGGCTTTGCAGTTTTATCAGTTTTATATGTAAATTCGATTTTTTTAGTCACACAGATTCCACTGCGTTATGATATGATATCTAACGTTCGGTAAGCTTCTTTCCGACCAAAAAATACCACTTCCTCACCTCCGTAAGTTAGGTATGTCTAAAAAGCTCACGGAGATGAATTAGCCAACACTGTGGGAAATATATGTATATGGATGTTCTTTGCGGAGTGCAATTGCTACATACAGTATTAATATAACAGATTTGTTAAACCACAGCCCACGACCCACGTTTATTGTTATTAATTGTTCACAGACATATATCTAATCAATTATTAATTAAAGTTACTTTGATACAGTGTTACCAGCGGACCTTTAGTTAATTGTGCTATTATACACGAACAAATCTCATTAGCTTAGAGCTAAAATCAGTTAAATAATAATAGCAGGTACATATATAAAATTTTAATTTGTATTATTATCATTAATTACAATAGTAATATCGACGAACAATATGAAAGAAAATAGAATATAACAACAAAGCGTTTTTCTAAGCATAAAACTGAATCGTACACAATGAGAATCCAACCGTTGCGTCAACAATTCTTCTTGTTAAGTTAGTCCTTTTTACAATTTCCATATATTAAAGTGTGGTCGAATATTTTCCCAAACTGTCCTTTTCCGTTCACTGCTGTTCGGAGTGTGTGTACATTATTAACACACATTTCAACTGTAGAATTTTTTCAATTGCCCTTTTTCCAACAGAAACAGGACAATAATTCAGTGGGTCAGTGAGTCGTGGTTAGAACCATTTTGTTGGCTGATTTGGTATAGCGTGTTAGGGGCATTTTGGCTCGCTAACGGGTTAGGGGAATAGAAGAGTGAATGAGAAGTGTTCTTTAGACGGCCGCACTGCGCCAGCGACACCACAACACATTAAACCTTTATTGCTTTGCGCCATGTCTCCGGACTTATCCCTCGCTGGGTAGTCTGTCTCGCAAGTGTTTTAATTCTTTGCCGAAATGCACTCGACATTGCTTAACTAAATGTTAACCACACGGCGAATTACATTGCCTAATGTTCCAATTCTAATTTCCACTATACTATAACCAGCAGTAAATTGGCAAATCCGCAATTGCCTCCTTGAAATTGTTGTAATATGGAAGAGAGGTTGGCCCATTGAGAACAGATTCTTTTTCTATTCTCTCCGTTTTTATGGGTTTAATTAAGACGTACCTATTAATGGAACCAATTGCAACTATTATAGTTGCTCTTTTTTAGGTCAAAAGGAAACTTGTTAACAATTGATGTAATACAATGTGCGTTAAAACGTTTTCTTGTACTAACAGATATGTAGGTATAGTGAAACAAAAAGGAAAATTGTGTCTAAAAGGCACCTTAATTTGTCATTTACATTTTCAATGCAAAATACACTAAATAAATCTTCACTACAAGAACTACTAAGCTCTTAATATATCTATATGACTTATTTGAACACTTAAAGCTTATAGAAAATAGTTTTCATTTGCGTTTGTATACCTAATAAAACTGTAATCGACTTGTGTAGTCGAAACACAATGTCAAAGTAAATTTTCAAGTTTCAGAAGACCTTTTATCTCTTTATTGGCTATAATTGTATGTTATAAAGTTATTCGGAAAGTTGGTGGAAAACTTTGGCGATCCATTCATCTAAAATTATTACACAATACCCAAGTCGCCTCTTTTAATAGATTGTTTATGTGGTGATTTAATTACAATAGGAATTCTAAAATCGTATTCAATTTGTCCCGAAATACACAAACGATCCTTCCAGCCTCTGCTGCGCCTAATATAGGCGCTGGCCTTCTCTTGTTTCAGAATTATGTTGATAAAAAGTCATATCCAAAGCGAGCCCTTATCAAGCATCACAGTGCAAAAGTGAATGTTTTTCCTAACACAAATGAAAACTTTACAATCCCCTTTTATTTGGTTCATGAAAAAGCAGGGTTTTAAAAACAGAATTGTCTTGAGTTGATTTGTTTAAGCAAATATATAATTTTATGATGAAATCAGGGATAAAGTGCAGTGCAAATAGGAGCGCTTCATTTTATTACGGACGATCTAAAACCATACTAAACACAATTGGTCCCATGCAGAAGGGGTATAATAATACAGAGAGAGAGTGGATGTACAAAACACAGAGGACCATTTCAGTTGGGTATTTTCTGTATAGTTGCATTCGGAACAGATGATGGCCATTCCGTTCACCGTTTGTAGTATCAATTGTTCCAGTCCGTTTTGCAGTTTGTCCCTCTGTACGGGTCATTCGGCATGAACGTGACCAAACGCGAATTCCATCAATGACTGGACCCCCATCTCCCCAGACAATACTAAACATAACTAGAGGGCGAACAGTAAGTGTATTTTATGGGTCAATGTTGCCTGGTGCACGTGAAAAATCCACTTTAACTTTCAAATAAATTGCTCTGATACAAAACATTCGCAACTGATTAGGATTAAATGATGGAACCGGAGCAATCGTTTTTTTTTCTTTGACTTGGTACAATATTTCAACCGAGTTCACTCAAAACCTCGCCCAAAACGCACTCAAAATAAATTAATATGTACTCTTGTTCGACATTAATTCTTCCCTTGACTTAGGTATTATTGAGCGAATCTGATGAGTATTATATAGTGGCGGTTCACCCTCGCTATTCAACCGCCATCCCCATGTCATGACGTCTTCGACCAAGAGAGTATTACACGTCGTCTTGATCAAAGATATTTTATTACGACTAGAGAATTGAATGGGCTGAAGAGTCCTCAGGGGGGGTCCTATACATTGTGTTGGTGGAAATAATCATACACGTGCTGTGTGCGTTCATGTTTACTACCCTTCATCAATTCAAGACTTGATGTTGCTGTAATAAGGGGCCCAGTGCCGGAGTAATCCCTTTGCATCATCGGGGACAATAATTGACGCCTCACTGCGAAATTATTTCCAAATGTACAAAAGATATAGATGACGCTTGAACAACTCACATTTCTATACATATACACAACACAACACCGATTCTAAGTCATTCCGGGATTCACTTGCACAAGGTTCTTTTGAAATCGCCCAATTTCATCGCAGTAGATCGAACTAAATTTACATATTCTAGGAGTAGTCAACAGAAAATACTTAAAATTTAGTGATCTGACAAAAACAGGCTATTTTCAATAGGTATATGTATGTCATGCGCGATTCACTTTCTGACTTTCTGAAATGTCGGAAATGAGGAAATATGTCTCGGAATGAGTATTTCTCTTTCTCTATAAGTACTTCTATGTATATATGAACTGGAATCGTATATAGTTTGATTGATAGCGTCGGATGAAGATGGCTATTCCGCTAAAAGGGGCAAAGAGGAAGAAGAATGTGAGTTAAAGTACAGTGATGACAGGGTGCTCGTTACTCTATATTACCCCGTATATAGCCGCCAACTTATTTAGAAAAGTAATAGGCAGTCTCAGTGTAGAATTAAAATGATGAAGAGAAGCTTTTTTTAAAGTGTTGTCATCTGAAAATTTCATCCCACATCAAATCATTTTTTATTGCACCCCATTAATAGACGCACGCTTTAAGCTTGTGACTGTGTATTTGCAGGAGTAATTTATTTTCTGACCACCGAGGTAAGGGCGTATCAAAAGCGTTTAATCTCCATCCAAATGAGAAAAATTATAAAACGGTGATGGGACGTTCGTGTTTGGCTGTTGTGTAAAGTTTGCGTTAGATTGAAAATTGTATAAATTATAAAACGAACAAGGACGGGTAATACAGCTTGACAAAATGGTCTAAAATGAGAACAAGTCGTGAATAAGGGGTGCAGATTAGAAGGTACTGTTTGGCTGTTTACACAAAAGATTATGTATACGGAAAAATGTCAAGTCATCTTTGGGGGTAACTTTTCACGCATTTATTAATAGGCTTTATTTTTTGCTAACCAGGAAATAGTTTGAAGAATAATTTGAAATTGAGATCTTGATTCGGTTTAGGTATACAGCATATGTATATAAGTCTTTGTTGAATTAAATAAAAGAATGATGGGAGGGAATGTTTTAATTTTAATGTAGAATGTTTAATTTATTAGAGTAGGTACTTTTGGTGGTTACGATGAAAATGCTGAATTCAAAGATTTAAACATTTTAAATTAATTGCTGGATACGTGGATGGGAATTTATTACACTTTAACACACTAGCGCACACAGACTAACGAATAATTCAAATAGAAAATATTGACAGTAGAATTTGCGAGTTTTAAACGTTTCAACTGTAAAGATACTTTTATGGCATGGTGGCAAACCTTCAGCCAATACTGTTTGATTTCCGTATCTTCCAATAGTAAATCAAACTTAAGTACACAATTTTATACATTTTTCTCGAAAACTGGAACATCTTTCAGCCTTTTATCATAATTTATGTTCTAATTTATCTTTGCTTAAAGAAAAACAGTCGTTATGACTGTATAGACAAATTATGATTCAAATAAATGGATTTTTTCTTTTTATTTATTTAACAAAAAATTATTAATTGTCTTGTGACATGGTGGTGCAATTCACATTTCGTCTATTATATGTATTCTAAATTTTTCTCCGGTGATCATACTTAATTGGACAAATTCCATTATCATTTTAATCGACAACGTAAAGGGTTCCCCTATAATCCTCAGGAGTCAATAGGCTTCTCAATTGTCACGGAATTGTAATTTGTATGTAAATGATTATTTGTCTTTGAAAAGAATGAAAATGAATCTTGTGTTAAGGGACGAAACGGTTTACTAGTGATTAGTATTTAATTTTATACACGCTTCTTGGCTTCTTGTTAAGTTATTTATGAAAAATTGGAAGAATTCTTTAGAATTTCTGTATTTCTTACTCGTAAGTTAATGGTAACCTAATAATACTAAGTAATTGAGATTTGTTTCCGGGGCTGTATCTGTAGGTATCCGTCAATTGTTTAGATATTATGCTGTACACCTATTGTTGTGTTTGGGTTAGTATAGTTGATTTAGAATTGGCGCATATGTATGTATGTACGAATATAACAGTAGATGGTTTGCGTTGTAGCACCCACATTAGATATGCCATCATGTAATGTATATAATACGTATTACCTGTATTGTCAATTCTGCATTGTTTTCCGAATACATCAACTGAATGTATATATCTATTTGTTAAAATAATGGTTTGGTTTATTTATCTTTGTAAATGGTAACAAGGATTTGTTTAACCATGGGTACAAACCCAAAATTCCACTTCAATAAAAAAACATTTTTTTCTTTATCTATATAATCTCTATCTTATACCAGCAACTCCTAATAATGAATTTACTGTTTGCATTGGTCTAAATGAGTAAGTGGGTATTAATACGACGTTTAATTTTTGAGTACACATTGATAACTAATTACCAATGATTAAATTTGTTTCAGTGGATTTTGCAGCGTTTTGTCATAAAATTTAATAAAACCGTGTAATGACTTCAAAATGTCCCCAATGCTTGAACACAATATCTCATACAAACGTTTTCATTTATTCAAACGTTTATTATTTATAACATAAATGAAAGACTAATAAATTTCCCACTAAAAAAATATAATTTGTAACTGTAATGGTCCTGCCATAAATGAACGATAAATATCGCATATAATATCCCACTCGTAAATAAAACACTTTTTTGATTTTGTTTATCTATTGTGGATGTGTACGAGTATTCACAGTAAATGTGATTGTATCATTGGACAATATCCAAAATTGGCAAGAAATCGACAGATTAATTATTTTTTTTATTGTGTTTTGTTTATCTTAACTTTTAGAATAACATACATGCTCTTCTCTGACAGAAAGACACACAACTTACTAATAAAGTTGTAAAAAACAATACGATTCTTCGAAACTGTTCTGATCTATACGTATAATACTCCGTTGTACATATGCCTAAATATAAAATTATTCGCTATTTGTTTACGGTATCGGAATCGATCACTCACCATTTTATTATCGGTCCTACATTATATTGATTATGTTTCTGGGTTTGGTGGTCTTATATGAAATGGTCGGCCCTAAAAGCGATTCGGGATTCGTATTGAACATATTAAGAAAGTTTCGCCGGTCTAACGTTAAGCTTGGTTGTTTAAAAGGAAGTGCAAATGATTGGAAAACCAAAATTGCCTGAAAAGTTATGAAGCCATTTCCAAAGTACGATTAAATCCTGCCATCAGCATCTTTATTAAGATTGCTAATTTTTTTCCCACCGCATACTGAAAATAATTTCAAATTGTATTATTGATTTTAAAATAATAACTTCAAAAAAGTCGATTGAAAAAAATAGTATTGTCTGCATAAAATACGAGAATTTTTAAAAAATTGAGACTGTATTTTCCATTATGAAAGGGAGCCATATAAAACGAGCAATTTGTATTCTATTAGTTAATTGTAGCCTTTTAAATGATTTTAGCTCGTGTTTTAAAGTAACAATTAAAACCTACTTAGTTTGTATAACAAGAGTGCTTTTTTAGAGTTTATTTATAGTTTTTATTTTATATTTAATGTTTGGGTAGAGTTCTTAACAAATTTTAATTATTTTACTTAATGAAATAAGTTAATTTTCCTTTTGTTAATGATAGGTTCTAGACGTATTCACTAGCTTGTTAATGATAAATTATCTTTACTTTTTATTCAACATTAAAGAGAATATTTGGTGTGCTCGTCTGTTATTTTCTTTTTACTGACCCCTGGATTGTATTTGGTTCTGAATATCATAGGGAATTGATGTTTGGCTGATTTATACAACACATTTATCTCTTCCCAAATACATCAAAAAGTGTATCTTATCATCATAAATCTGAAACAAGTTTTTGACAACATTTCGTTCAATCTTTGACTTTTTAACTTTTTTTTTATTGCTATCACTGCATTGGGAATTTATATTGCCTCATGACAGTATATAAATATGTATATTATTTGTTCCATACTATTTCTCCCCTTTGCAGACAGTTCTTTTTCTATAGTATATTTTAGTCTTTCCATGACAACTTAAGCTATTCGCACTTTAACTCATATTTCCTCAAAAGGTACATGCTTATATCAAATTCCGTGAAAACTGTCACATCTATTATTATTTCATTATTATGGGTAGAGTTGTTATTTACCTACAAACAATCTTCGACAAAGCGAAAATCGAGGCGAGTTTTTTTAATTAAAATGCGTTTGCTAAATAAAAGGGGGGGCCTGTTACAGTTAATTTTACGTTCATTTTATATGCAGCGTTTGTGTAGATTTCATTTCGAATCATAAAAAAAGAGAGGAAATTTAAAACTGTTGGCGAAAACTTGGTTAATGAGCTAGGAAAATGAAAATAAAAACGCGCGTTTTTATACCAAAGTATCAGAAAAAACTAAATGTCACCTGGTCCAAATAAAACACAAAAAAAGTTATACATATAAATATGCTGTATTGTTGGCATCTATGTACGAAATTTTAATAAAAATATATGCACTTTTCCTGACAGCCCTGAATACAACGACCAGAAAATTTATGAGTTCAACTGTGGATTTTCAAAACAAATAAACCCTCGAATAAACCCTATTTACCCTTTATTCTTGTTTTGAATTACCTAATTGAATTGTTAATATTTTTATTCTAGGATTACTATCATTATTGGACTCTTTAAATTTGTAAAAATGTAATTTCACACATATACGGGGTACAAATAGGTATAAATCAAAATTTACCAATTTTGCGACTTATTATAAAACATACTCATACGGTGACGGTGAGATTTACGGTCATAATTTATAACTAAATAGCTTCTTTGAACATATATACACTATTAAAGTTGATAAAAGTCATTATGGGAGTGAAATAAAAATTTCACGTAAGTAATTTGTTTTGAAACTGACGAACGACAAATACTACTAAAAGAAAGTAAAAGAAATCAAATTACAGGTATCCGCTTTAAGGATAAAGTTGCTGAAAACAATTTTTAGTAGAAAAAGAATTCCCTTATATACCGAAACTCAGTGCTTTTTGTGTCCGGCATTTGTGTGTTGTTGTCCTTTACGAAAAACAAACGTAATCAAGAACACTGTCCAACGAAAACTTTTAACTCTTTTTCGTCGTTCTAGTTGTTTTACGTGCCGTACACTCTCACCACCAGCAACTCACTCCTTGTCTGCATAGGGCATTTCAGTACGATTTTAGCCAACTTTTTTTAATGTGATTTATATAAAAAAAGCAGGGAACACATTACATTGTGAAAGTAGATTTTAAATTTATCTCGTGTTTAACAACACAAACATTTTCTAGTTTTGCTCAAACCCTGGCCACATTTACTCCACTTTATCACTTCATCATTACTAAACAAGTTTCGTGGTGTGGTTTTAGTTTTTCTTTTAGTTATTTATTTTCTTTACAAATCCATTTCGATGTCTACGAAATGATGCATTCTTAAAGTATATTTGTTTCTTTTATTATATCATAAAATTGGTATAAAGGAAATTAAATTCGAACAAGGAGAAAATAAAGTCACATCTATAAAAATTTTTATTCAAACGGATTACATTTTACTACTTGAGATAATTATTTCTTATAACACAAATATTTATATGTTGTAGTATATTTTTTATTGTTTGTTAAAAGTAATTTAATGCTAACACGGGTAATTTTTCATTCTTGTCATAAGGTATATTTTACTATTGCTTATTACACAACGCACAACGTGGTAGGTATAATATAATAAATGTGAATGTTGCACCTAATCGACCTCCTTGGATTACTTTTTATAATTCCTTTAAGTCATACATCAAATTAGATGGGCAAGTGATGGTTCTCATCTGCTTGCCGTTTTATGAAACAAATAAAACTTTGAGAAATGAAATGTATGTTTTTCACCCAACTTCCCATTACAATAGGAATATATATATATATTTGGAAAAGGAATAATATCCAAGTAGCATTTTGCACTTAATATATTGAGCCCTACATCATGTATTACTTTTGTTTTGTGTAGAAAACTTATACGAAAAGTTCGGAAGGAAGAAGGATAAAGAGGGTACGAGAGGGAACGAGTTAGGGGCTGCGATAAATATTTCACGTGTCAAGTCCAACATTACGACATTTTACCTAAGCGAAGCTAGTCGAAATACCTACCAACTTTTTCATGGCTAATATTCGGGCACAACTGGGTAATGGTTTGTGTTTTAGTGAAATACACACATACACGACTATTATATATGTATATCCAAAAACCATAATATTGAACCATGTATTATATTCCATCTTTTTCTTTCTACTGGACTTGAACAAGAGTGTTCCAGCAAGTTCCCATATAACTTTTAGTCATTCTAAACGGCTGTTTCCTACACAAAATTCACTTTACTTCACGTCCGATTACATCAATTTATGTATTTTATATACCTTTATTAAATGTGATATTTTGCACAGAATTCTCAATCAATATTATATTCCTTTTAAACTTCATCACTAACAAACTATTATTATACTTCACTTGTACCTATGCTTTAATGATTAAATATGTGATAATATTTATGGGTTACCAAAGGACTAAAATCTTGATCCTGGTCACGGCACCTCATTCACACTAAAACTTTGTTTTATTTTTGTTAAACAAACGGTAATTTCTGTTTTGCATTCTCGGATGCCTTTCCACACTGGAGAACACTCCTTCTACCCAGATCGACACAAATTGTGCTGCATAGCAATTTTGAAATATGAAAACTCGCGAAAACACAAAACAGTTAAAACCCAACGTTATGTTGAAGTTTTGAAAATTGTATCGAAATTCCCTTTGTTGTATGATAGATACTAGAAATAGTTGCAAAGTAAAAACGCGACAGTTTTATTTCTAAATAATAAATATGAAGTACATATTTCATTTTCAGTATGAATTTGTAACAAATATGTATAATTATAGACATATTTCGTCTAATACAATTTTCGCTTATTAATACCTCCCTTCAAGAGATGTCACTGTTTCAAACACATTTCATTCGGAGTCTTGAAAATTTAAAATTTTCAGTGGAATTATCATTTAGGGCTGAAAGACCGTTGTTTACCTACTAATACCTACGTTCTTGAAAAACAATTCCATCTAGATGCTATTTATTTAATTTTCTGTCGTTGTTTTCTTTCCCTTCACAATATTTATGAAATACATCATATATCACAATATGGTACATAAAACAAGCTTCGAAATAATTATTTTCTTCGTGTTTGTTGTATTTTGGGGGTATGTATGCCTACAAGGGGTTTTATAATGTAAATTCCCGCCATATATTAACGAAACTTGAACAAGTACTTTCATCCCTAACAGTTTTCATTATTTATTCTTGAATACATTAACTTCAAGATAGAATATTGTGCAAATTATTAATAAAAAAATGTAAATTACACAATTTATATTTAGAGGATCTAATTTTATATCCAGTTGAAAGAATGAAATTAATCTATGTAATTCTGGGATTTTTTAAATGAACTTTTCACTTAATTAAAATAAATTTGTTTTGTCTGTTTTCCTTGTTTATTTTCCTCTTTAAACGGATTTTAATCGAGAAAAGTTTCTTGTTGCTTGAACCAAATAATAGTCATTAAGACATCGAATAAAAGAACGGGGATTATATATGTGCCAGAGAAAAATATCCTGCAAATTCACATTAATGCAGTCAGGTTTGCGACATACATAACCGTGTCCTGGGGACGTCCAACGGAGTTGACAGAAAAACTGGTTGCAGGAAGTACCTTAAATTCCTCCCGAGACCAAGAAGGAAGTGCCCTATTCCAAGCAATCCCCATAAAATAAAAATATGGCGAATAAAAACACATAACATGACGTCTAGTCGATATAAAAGGTTTGATAAGGCTTTCTCAGTCTTATACTTTATATCTTTTACACGTGTAAGAAATTGTGTGCGTTTCTTCTCTTTTCTGATATTTCTACAAACTTTTATAAAACTTCAAAACGTTATGTGTATGTCGTTCACATTTTTGTTTGCACTGGTGAAGATTAGTATATGGATGGTCTATAAAAACGGAAGCATTTTCCAATTTTACTGGATGTAGAAAACCATATATCTACTCCAATTTCCAACTAAACGCATAAACTGTGTTTTAGATAAATCAAGTTTCAAGTAATAAATTATATAAATATACCCAACACGTTTCCTAAGATAAAATCTAGGTAATATACTTATTCTTTACTAAGCTCCTAACATAATTGTTTTCCTTGAAGCTATTCAATGTGTTTTTATTAGGGGAATTTTTATATCGACTTGCAAACAAACTTTCTAAGGAATTGCCAATATTTTCTATTCAGATTCATGCCAATACAGGTGTCTAGTCTATACTATTTATGTATTCAAGCGTCAAGTTGAAGGAAATTTTTTATTGGATTCTTTTCTATATGCCATTCGAGCATATAGCTATTCTAATATCTTTCTAATACTATCCTGTTTCGAATTCAGAATATGTCAAAGGATTAAAGTAATTGACATTTCAAGCCTTTTGTAAGTTTTTCCACTCGCTCTCCAATTTTAATTTGTTTTTATTTTATTCCTTTTTTTTTGTTATCTTCAGCACCTTGTGGTTGATTTTTATTACATACCGATGTTAGTCAGAAATGATGTACTGTATTTAAGATTTGTGCCTTATATAAATTTCGTATTGAAAAAAGAAAGTTAAAATAGGCCGTAATCGATACCCGCACCTAATAATCCGGCTCAATTCTGTTTGTTCTGGAGCTTTAAAGTTTTCTGAAGTAAAAACGTGACGCAACAAATAAGAGCATTTTCAGTTTCGGTCGTAAAAAGCCCAACTTGTGCGATTTACCTTTCTGGATAGGTATGTGTATGTGTTTGTTATTTGGTAAGAAACCGAAATATGGTTGTATAGCAGTAATCTGCTTAACATGAATTAACGGGAAGGCGGTGTATAAAGATCGCCTGCGGCATAACCGTCAAAGCAGTAGAATTGAATGAATACTTAAGTAGACACGAAAAAAATAAATGTAATCTTTGCTGTTTCATTGTAATGCACGGAAGAAAATAAACCAATGTTGTATAATGCACGTGGTCGTGGTATACCTACACCGTCTGTTTTACAGGACAGAAGAATTAAAAGCCTGCGGATTTTGATGAAGTCTTGAGATTTCAGATCTCAAACAAAATTTTATTTCATTCTGTTTATATTTTAAGAATTTCCTTCAATGAAATTGAACTGGAAAACAGATTACAATTTCAAAGCCATATAGGACTTTTAGTTCTTTCTCTATACATATATATAGCCACGCATTCAGAAAAACACAAAAGGAGATTATTCCAGGCCGAACCACTAAAAATTTAATATTTGCCTCCTTTATTTCCTACCCTCTTACACAGTAATGTTGTTGGCTTTTGCTTCTGAAAACCGTCTGTTTGTTCTTTCCGCATTCGCTTTTACAAAAAGGTGTAAGAACTATGTGAACACTTTTAATAATAATAAATGTTACCACTTACCGTCAGCTTATACATATGTACTTTTCTGTCATGCTCTGTCTGTCTGTGCATTTTTTGTTGATTTTATATGTGGATTCAATTTTCTTTTACACACACCTACAAATCGGCACCTTTTGAATTATTATTATTATCAGTATGTTTATATTCACATGTAAAATAGCGTGAAAACTCTTCTATCACTCCAAAATCAAAATTTCATGCTTTAATTTGCCTACGTGTAAACAGATAATAAAATATTAATATCTACACCAAAAAGTCATAGATTGCATTTTTCGTTTGGAATATAAGAGATGTTCGTCGTTCTCGCTTTCAAGAATTATATTTATCTTTTTTCTTTACTCCTTTCCTTAGCACAATAAATTACGATTTCCTTTAAAGCATTCTTATCATATTTCCTTATATCCTTTAAAAGAATTTCGTGGAATGCGTGCAAATACCGATTTAGTGAAATCGATATAATAATCTCTCCACATTTATATTGTGGTGGTGTGTCTTTACATGCAAAAGTAAACATGAATTTTGTTGATATAAACGCTTTACATTACCTACATATATAAAGGACATCATCGAATTCGTTATCGCTGTTGGCATATCGAGGGAGAAGCAAATTCTAATCATTGCGGTTTCCCACTATCCCATGGGATTTGTTTGAGTTTCCACCTGCACGTACACTCTATCTGTGACTAGGCATCGTCAGAACCGAATTCTACATCGTCCCTTTAATTATCACTTGTGTGCGGACTTTTTCCTCAATATAACATTGTGTTTTATTAATTTTTCTGTGCCGGAAGCGAAGCAATAGAAAATCTAATATAAGAGGCAAGTGTGTCAAGATGTTAAGTA
The DNA here is from genome assembly GCA_963930825.1 of Silvanus unidentatus. Taxonomy (NCBI): domain Eukaryota; kingdom Metazoa; phylum Arthropoda; class Insecta; order Coleoptera; family Silvanidae; genus Silvanus; species Silvanus unidentatus. Next base: position 4,224,431 of record OZ005759.1, read on the forward strand.
AATGGGAACGTAAATCAGAGGTGGTAGTTAATAACAATGCAAATCAGGTGGCTTAAGAATGCTTCCTTTATGGATTCAAGGGGAGAAATGCCGCAAACATTTACATCGAATCCCAAACTGATTCCAAGCATCTTGGCTAACATGCTGTTTACAAAACTATAACTATTTTAATAAAGAATATTGAATCTAATATAACATGGGTTAAAGATATGGGGGTGTTCATGGGACACAGAGAAAAAGGTTTTTTTTTCTTCGAAATTATTTTTAATACCGATCCTTTAATCTAATCGAAAGTGATATTTTAAAAAGTTTTTCTTCGAAAAAGGAAAAAGTGGACTATTTCATTCGTTCGACTTTGGTTATAAATCATATCCCCAAGACCAAATATATTTCCCTCCCATGAAATTTGTAGGCACCTAGGGATTGGGTCAATTTTTCTATTTCTCAACTATTTCTTGTTTGAATTCAAATTGCTTGTTTCACTTTCCTTTATGATATAGGTATGTGCTTCTGATATTTCTCATATAATAGTATTTCACCATGAATGTGTAGAAAGTTGGGCACAATTGGACACTTAATCTATTACCTAACTAGTGCTGTAATTGTTGTAAGTTACACGAGACGATAGTGCAATAATAGTTGTTATCAAATTGAATTTGAATATAATATCAACTGGATGTATTATTGTTAACCGGTTTGCAATTAGATGTTTCTCCACAGTCTATGTAGGTATATGTATGCATGAACTAGCACAGTTGAGTATAGTCTGTTGGCGGATGGTACGGTTGTAATCATATTGATATACTATTATTTCATGGTAATTAAATTTATACTGAATATATAAATCCAGTTAGACCATCGATAAGCGAGTTGACGAGTTGCGTTAAAAGTAGTTAGTGACGTAATTTACATTTTAGGGGGCCAACAAGTTTATGATGTGATAAAGACATCTTTATATTTTTCTATTGTAATTTGAGTCCTTTTAAAGTACTATATAATTGGAAGAGGTAGAAAGTTGTATGGAAAATGTGTACCTCCACCTGCCTCCGTCGTAACAATGTGGGTGCCTTATTGTATTATAATTTGTAAGTCCTCTTCTCCTGATTTACCGTATATAGACTAGATTAAGTCTAAGCTACATATTCATTTTCCACGAAATTATATGGGGTTCGGCATTTCCACGATAATTAATATCGTTAATCATTTCGCAAATCGAATTGAATATAAATGCTGTTGTGGTTGATTTATGAGAACAAGGCCAACTTCTGTCATTTGTGTGAATGTTATTGTGGTTGAAGTTTATTAAGCAAATCATACAACCCTTTAAATAAACATTCGTAATGAAATTGTTATTAGCAATTAAGTGAGTGTGGATTTTTTATTTCTTTTACATCGTAGGTATATTCTCGTCGCTCTTTTATGCCGAAATGAAAACTTCCCAGACATATACTTTGGAACAATTTTGTCGTTCATTTTGTAATATGTACGAGCTTAAGAGCAACAGAGATTTGAGATTTGATTCTCCAGAGGGTTGTCTTGTTTAACAATATATATACTTACACCTGACCCTGTTTTCGGGATTCTGTTAGACAGTGTTTGAGTTTCCACTCATTGCAGAATGAAACGAATGAAACTCATTTAATAATTTCTATCCCTAATGAAATTCTCTCACATTAAACGATTTTTCAAGTCTAATATAGAAGTAATGAGAAAAGCAGAACAAATAAAAAAAATATTCGTTTGTATATTGTGTGTGGGTGTATGTATGTTATACACAGGGTTTCTGGCTTTTTAGATTTTGTTACTTAATTGTGTTTTTACGTACGTGAATTAATTCCCACTTAATCTATACATGAACGGATACCGAAATAAAATTGCAAATTGTGTCAGAAAAGTATCAAGTCAGGTCAATTATTGTATTGTTGTAATTTTTCCAATTTCGGGCGGTTTGTGCAGCATATCCTCATGTCCAAACAAAAATATGTATCCTGTTTGATTATTGAGTTAATTAAATTTAGCAAAATAGGATACTGAGTTTGTCATGTTTACAATTCACTAACATCATTCAAAAGTACTATTTACTGAAGCACTTTACCTAAAGCTAAAACCGAAGTTCAACATTGATGAATGAGAACTACACAACATTTCCATTTGCAATTAGACTTTAATTTCTCCAGATTATTTCATTTTTAACTGGCAGCACAGATTACATTTTTTACGATACGGTTTATTTGAAAAATTATACGACACACCCATATTGACTTTGCATTTTCATATTCGTAGTAAGTGAGTAAGTTAAAAACACGTTTTTGCTAGTCTCGAATATAATTTTATCACTTTAACAAAGAGTTTCCCTCCGTTATGAAGCCTACTCTTTGATCGTTGACGTATTACATACAATTTATATGTAAATTTTCGGAAGCAAAGGTATATTATAAATGTGTTCTCCATGTAGGGCAGCAGTCTCTTTTTATTCGTTAGTAACTATTTAATACACAAATTTAACAAACAACGTCGAAAAAACACCGAATAATTTCGGTCTGGTTAACAGAAATTTAACTCTTCTTTTCCCTATTTTCTGTGGATTTCCTGTTTGGTGCGATTATTGTAATATGTATATAAATATAAGTTAATTAAAAAAATTCTTTATTTGCTTTCGACGGACAATCTTTGAATCCATCATTTTTTGACACAATACGATTAGATACCTATATGACTATAGGTATAGTTGAAAAACTCATTATGATTAATGTCCAAACGTTTAATAAAATTGCTACAATGACAAGCCGGAAATACCGTACTAGCAATAAATTCACCTGACAATGAACAGAATTTCACTTATTTCCATGCAGACTTTCTTTTTGTGTTCTATTAAAACCCATAGTTTCCAGTTTCCAAAGTGCCTGTAAAAAATCCTTCACACTCTTATCCGTTTGTAAGGGCCCACTTATATATTTTTTTCGTGGAAATAATTGTTAACGCTTTTACGATTCCACTCGATAATGGCATCCTGATGCCGAAGGGCATTATATAAGGGCGAAGTGAAATCGAAGGAAGTAGAAAATAAACCAATTAGCTTTCAACTATCAGCAAGTGACTAACGAAGTGAAATAATCAAAATAAAGGAAAAAGTTCGATAGTGTCGACAGAAAATAGTACATACTTAGTGTTCAGTTTGCAGAAAACAGATAATGCTGTTTGGGAGGTTTATGCTTTATTGACATTCCTCTGGTGACAGGGAAAAATCCAAGTGACAGCCTGTCTACCCTCCAGTACAGAGTGTGAACCTTTTACGAAAATTACTTTTCAGAATCTTCTGTTCTACACTCTTAGACTCTCAAGGCGCGATGCAATCACAAACCCTGAAAAAGTTGTTTTTCTACCCAGCGCATTGATCGGCCAGGTCCTTACCACAATGCCAATAAACGTTTACTGATCTGCTAAATAATTTATTGAAGTTGCCTCTTGCTAGAATGTGTATCGCTGCTGAGCCAATTAAATGTAACGGTTTTAATTGAGATTAAAAAATCCACACACAATCTTCTTGAGCACATCGTCGTGACGGGATATAGTTAATGGTCGCTGAGATATGCGCGCCCTTAAGTGGAAATTAGGCAGAATATCACGTAGAAAAAAGAGCAAGTAGGGATCTCTAAATTTAAAATACTACTTGTAATTTCTGGTTTTATGGGGTGGTAGGGTCTCAGCCAGTTAGTCTCTTGGGCGGCATTAATCGACGCTCTCAACCCAAACTATTCTGTTATATTATACGAAGAGTCTCTTTTCATCCATTTTAAATGCTTGCCACGTCCTTGGGAATCTGAAAGAGGGTAGCCTACACGCACTTGGACGTGGTCACGACTACTCAATTGATTCTTTTGCAATAATAGCTTTTAACGTTGGATAGATGGCTAATCCCAATGTCCACCAATCTAGTGTCCTTTCAAGTGGAATTCCCATCACTTCTAAATAATGCCTATTCGGCCACTTACTCGTGTTTGCCTTTCTTCTAGCACAAACAAACTCGTTTGATAGATGGTACATTCTAACAAAAAGTGAAAGGTAACATCTTGCATCAATTACTAATTGAATACGATTGTTTCCTTTTATACAAAATGTGTGAGTGTTTTTTTGTCATTTTTGTGAACATATTTTTGTTTCGTGTAAGTATGAAATTAATCTACACGTTGCAACACAGAGGAATCATAAAGCTGATGTCGTCAATAAGACAAGAGCAAATTGTTATTCTACACCCTCGTAATATCTGTACGATATGTACCCTTGAGTACCCTCGTATAGTCGTATATGTACACCGGTGATATTTTTTATAGATTTAGCATTAATAAACAATAATATGAGGTTAAAACTATCTCAATTCATTTAATATGAATATACATACACATACACATGAATCTGCTTATAGGCAATATACTGTAATATATATTGTACTATATTTTCAGTGAATTTGCAAAGCATTTACAATGATATTTTTTTACAAATGCGGACTTCCTATTAAGTACATATTTAAATAATAAAACGCGGAAGTACAAAAACATAGACCTATCCTATACATATACGTGTACATACATACAATATTGATTCTGTACGTATTATTGAAAATATGTATCGTCATATCTATTTTGCATATGTGTTTTGATGCTGCGTGTAAATATATTTTTAAAAATCCTCGTTAACTTGCAGTATTCAAATTTTAATAGTATAGCAAACAATAATTATTAAATGGCCACAAATATATTGTCAACTCGTCCCACCGAATACTATAATAGCAACCCGCATAAATATCTTAATTAGGGTAAAAGCTTCCGGGCAATTGAGCTGTAAGCCACATCCACAATGACCGAGCCAGCACAATATCGATATACAAACAAATAAACTAAGTATATATGTATGTGCGAGTCTATATGGACATTAAATGCCCACGTCACACAGTTACAGTGTACACTCGTCGGCAAATCTAGTGTTAAATGCTCTTTTCTGCATTTAAAAAAGCCAGAGAGCAAAACAACACGCACAATTTTTTTCATGCATCGATTGATATTCATAGTGGTGGAGGGTGTGGGGAAAATGGGAATTGGACGACACTGGGGATGAATTTGAAGGATGGAGACAGTGAAACCCTTGGAGATCATCTGTAAATGTCCCAAAACGGAAAGGACAAGTGGAATGATCGTACAGTGAAACGTTCTAGCTAGATGTAGTGCTACGTGATTTCCAAACCATTGTGTTTCTTGGTTTTTATTACTATTTCTTCCCTTTTTAATGTGTCCCCTTTTCACTAGTCCATTACTTCCATCAATTTCAATTATGACACAGCATGGTGCACTTTTTCCACAAAAATCTTGCACGCGATTTTTCTACAATGTATTTTCACCGAAATCTGATATATAGGTATCAGTGGTCTTTCGGCATTGAGTAAACGAAAAGTGCAATATATAGATAGTGGCGGAAGCTGCGCCGTAAATGGAGTTAGTTGGAAATGTGGATGCGTGTGATGTTCGCTGTATGCGAAAATTGGAGGGTTATCTGTTAAATTCAGACCTCGTACGTGATCTTCGACCACGTGTCGACTGAACATGACAGCATCAACGCTATTTATACATGCAGCCTAATATGATACTGTCAAATGGAGCTAACACACAGTTATAACTGGAGAGTGCTTATGAGATAAATTCTCAAACGGATACCTGTCTAAAGGTACTCCTGAGAAATATGAGCCCAACTAAGAGGAAGTAATACAATTTACGTATAATAAGCATGTGGTAATCTTACAATTTCATCCCCCTCAGAAAATGTTAGCTTTGAATCACAAGAGCGACTGTGTTCATTTCTTGAAAAGTGGATAATTTTTTTCTGTTCCCGACAGCCAAATGCGTTTTATGATCACCTCTTTAAGAAAATCATGACATTAAGGCGATTTAGGTCTTAAAATAGAAATTAATCATCGTAAAGCTTTGACTTATCCTTTTAATTTCACTTTCCATTTAATTACATTTCATAGTGTAGGTTGAACTTGTTGCAATATTTTTCGTGCAATTAATTTTCGTGTAGTTCGAGTACCTAATAGTGCAGGATGTAGTTTTAATTTTTGCTTGAAGATAAAACGAAAAAAGTAGCGAACACAGAGCTAAGTCTTAGCATCTGGTGTGTTAACTCAAGTATAGTGTATCGAACCAGTGGTTGAAACAGTAGCAATTAACTTGGTAAATTACATTATAATTAACTTCAGATTCAGTGTGGGATAGGAGGAGTAAGGGATATGTTTTAGGTTCAACTTACACAGTCTTTCTACTGAAGAACGTTGTCTTCTAGCCTAGGTAGCTAATGTAATGGAACACAAGCTTATTCCTTTATTAACTTCCACTAAAATATATATCAAGTTATTTGTTTGTGAACTATTAAGAAATTAATGAGTTTTCTAGAGATATATTGCAGTTATTAAGGAAACTACCAACGTATAAATCATTTGCCGAAACAATTCTCAAAATAAACTAAAAGAATACATTCACATAAAAATTAAATATCTACACATAGATTACATAACCTGCGTAGATATCGATTTTCGATTGTTTGGATACATAAATGGATAATTTTTGAAATATTTAGGTACCTTTAAATATTTAACGATGCAAAAGGTTTTTTTCGAGGTTTTTTCTAAACTCGTTTCATTTAAAATCCCATATAATTTGCTTTGTATATACCGTAATAGTTCTTTACGAATGACAGAAGTTGTTAGGACATTTAAAGAATCTCAAACGACATCGTCCTTGTCAACATCAACATTATTATCTAAAATAACGTAGCGAGAAGCTTTCCGCTGAAAACTTCGACAGTTATAACTTCCGTGGAGATTTGTTTTTCTAACCTAAAGTAAAGGCAACGACACTAAAATAATACCCCCAGTAAAATGTATATGTAATATACAATGTAATTAAAAAAAGTTTGACTATAAAAAGTTGTATGGAAAAAAGTTTTTCACATGGTGAAGATATCGACATACCACACAGTTGAAAAACTATGCATGTACCGCGGTGCCGCGGATTTGAGTTTTTACAAGTTTCAAAATTTATATTGTATCTGATCTAAAAAGTGATTTTCTTTTGACTTTGGCATTTTTTAACTTTCACTCGGGCTTTCACTATTACCTTTTTTAAGAAAAAGTTGGAGTTTTAGGTTGTAGTCAAGTTAGGTAAATGAGACAAGCCATATGCCAACATTTGTTGTTCTTATAAAAATATACCATTTTCATTTTATAACACCGTTTTGTCAACATACAGGATTTAATTGATTAAGTCAAAGATTCAAGGTGTATGTTTTAGGATAATCCACCTGGAGTAACGTAACGATTTACTATTCATTCTAATGAATATTCAACTTTTCACTAAAAGGATTCCTATACATAACGTATATGTAGGTAGGTTTTATAATAAAGCCTCTAACTAGAACTTTGACTTAATCCTATATGACATTGTGTGTTTTTTTCGCAGAAACTCTTAACAAAATCAAATGCATTCATTGTAAAGATAAATTTTACACGTATGACGTATATTTGAATGGAAACTATGAAATATTTCGAAAGAGTACCTACATGTACAGCCACAACTTCTGTTGATGTTGATATACATATAGAAAGACGATGTGAAGAACGGTAATTATTAATACAAACAAGTAATTTGCAAGTTAATTATTACAAACTAGAAGTCATACATAGTGAAACACAATTCTACCAATACCGTAATATGTATATGTATGGATGTAATCGAAAAAAGAGCGGTAGTTGGTGTGAAATTCATGTTTTTCAGGGATTCATAAGAAGGTGTAAAAACTACCTACCCTTAGATATTAACATATTAACCAGGTAAATGTATTGCCATTTTTAGACGCATATTAACATACATATGTGTCATATCACCACCCAATGAGTGCAATGGACCCATAAAGGAACTACATAGAGCGCTTAAGTCGTTTATGTTTTTAATATAAAGCATGGAAAATTTAAAATGTTCTCTTCCATTGAAATAATGCTTCAGAAAATATCGCAATAATAATAACGTAAAGAAAATGGCACATCCGGTAGAGCAACTGCAATTTTGTAATTGAAATGGAAATATATGTCCTTATTTCTTAATAGCATTTTCCTCCAAATACTTCAATATTTTTAACGACCCAGTTTTCAAAAATTTACATGAGGTTACCATATTTTATCGATGGAAGTAAAAATAAAACATCAAACTATTTTTGTATTATTCTAATCATTTCAAATTTGCCCCCAGCAAAAATTTAATAAACCTCTATTAAAATTAGAAATTTAATGAAATTGAAATTTAGTCACATACAAAGTCCTTTAAATTTTTCAATTAAATATACGGTATACGGTACAAACGTATTATACTCTTGGCCTTTGTTGAATTTTAAAAAGAAAATTGCCGTTATTAATAAATTAACGAATATTTCAAGATAATATAAGTAAAAACTTAAATTGGTTATTTAATGAAAATTGAGGATTTTCAAAAGTAAGAGAACAATTATTATGTATTTGTGCCACATGACTTCAAAGACACAGTTTAATTGTTTCACAGCCTAAAAAAGCAACTGAAGTGTAAAATGAAATAAGTTTAAAGACGGTTACAAACTGTTTAATAACATTTCAAGTTAGATAAGGATAATACTTTATTAGTTAACTCCTAGTTTGGAATAGTTGGGGTCTATTAGATTAATTGTCAACATTTAAACAAATAAGCAATAAATTCAATAAATTAATTTGATTTACTTTGGTATTTCTGCAAATTCTGCAATGTAATATTTTATATAAAGCTTTATTACTTTTTTTTTTTCATTTAGGTGTAAGGAAGGTATAGTGAACAGCATATACGGCGTGCATCTTTTGTGAGATATTCTTTACCATTCACAAGTGAATAGAAATTCTGTGAAATTCTTAAAATTTATTCGAAATACAAATGCATTTGAAAATATATTTGTAGGTAGGTACAGTGGCAAATAAAAAATTATATTTGAAAATGTGGTTTTTGACAAAAAGTTACGTTCCTTGTGTAAATTGTAGTACAATAAACGAACCTACATAAGATCAAAATACGGCGGTTGTAATACGCACACATTAACACACATTCAAAAATAAGAAAGAGACCTCTGACAGAGATGTCATTTAACAATAATACAAAAGGTCTTTGTAGTGTTAAACGTTCAAAAACCACACATAAGCACCTATAGAATTTCACTCACTACAAAATCTTTCAACTTTAGTTAAGGTGTTTTCTTTGTTAGCATTTGGTCCTTTTATTATGATCTCATTTATTGCTTGTGTGTAAATTCGAATGTCTTTGGACGTGTAGCTTGTATATGTATATTCCCGTCGTATGAGGGTACGTTATTTAATTTAATGACATTTGAGATCCTATTACAAACCGTATAAGCAACTTTACATGGGGGTTAAACTCAAAATTACACACTTTATTGTTCTTTTACAACATAATAAAAAATAGTATGTACCCACTGTAGTGTAATGCAATGTAAGGTAAGGTAATCAAGAACGATGTATTTTGTATTAAGTGCCATGGGTAAATTACAATACACACAGAGAAGCCTTTACTTATATGTAAAGCTAAGTGAATATTTTTTATACACTTCGCCAGTAGGTATATAAATTTAATGTATATTTTCCTTTGTTTCAGGTATGTACAACAAAATAATGTACCTAAGTCCAACGGCTATTTGCTTATCACAAGTTAGCTTATTAAGTATGTATAATTAATGTAAGGTTTTTATTTATTTTTTTCATTAATTAAACGAAAACAAAATATAATTTTCAGTCTACAATACTTAATAGGTAGGGTATACATATGTATATGTTAAAAATTAACAAAAACAAATATTAAAACGTTTCCATTTCCATCAGGGTTTCTAAACATTGCCCTCATAAATTGCATGTTCGAACTCTTTAAATTTGGATTTCTTAACATAATATTTTTTATTCAGCGTGTGGACGTCGATAAAACTGAAAATCAACTCGACTTCACTGCCGCCTGCAATTCCTTGAACCTACAAAGTTCCCAACTATTTCAATTAAAGTATCCTCTTCCGTGATATAAGAAAACAAGAATCGTGTACAAAGGTTTTATCTTACACTGAGGGTCAGCAACTGACGGAACGGTTAAAACGTTAACCAAAGGTTACCCACTTTTTCTTTACAAAGGAATGAGCGCACGTTAGTTTTAGTTCCTCTTACGTTTTTCCACCATATCAATAACCTAATATCGAACAAAATTGCAGCACATTCGAACACTTCCAAGTAAATGGAAAAGCCTCCAACAACAGTTATTTCAAAGTAAAAGTGCACCTAATCTGTTTCACGCAACAAAGCCCAATGTATTGTTTATGTCGTCATGGAAATTAAATTAGGGAAGAGATTCGCAGTTTGTGCCAAGCTCCTGAAACCAATTTCTGGAAAATTGTGCGTAAAACTAGTTTACTCACACATCCTTCCGACTGTAGTTATACATATATGTATATGACGGTATACGGGCTCTTATATCATCAAATTCTGTGTAAAGAGATATGTGTCTTTACTCCACAGAGGAGAGACCTCCTTGTGAGTCTTAGCACAGACTGATTAGAAATCCTAGTTGATGTGTAGTGGATATCACAGCATTGCGGTATAAGTAATTTCTTGATCTATGTATAGGAACCTTTAGAAGGAGTTATCACACATGGTGTATAAAGGTAATGCATGTTCGTGCGGTTCTTCTGTGTGCATTTCCCGAATATGGAAGAATTTCCACAACAGATTTACAAAACTAGGTTATCATTTTTGAATGTGATTTATTTTTCAACTTCAAAATTTTATTCATACTTCCTTATTCTGTTTAGTATTATATTTATTTACATATTCTATGTGATTCCCATTACGACCCCGCAGGTCGGTCGGTATTTGCGTTTTACGGCCCCCTAATATTTAAATATATTTTACATAAGATTTCACTTTATTTAAATTTATATCTTATACGAAGGGAATATTTTGATATGACTCTTGTTCAGCTAAATTGATGTGTCCCAAATTCTATATACTTACCTATACTTTTTCCCGAAACTCTAAAAGCGAGTGGGTACTGAAGAGACGATAGTGCTTTACGTCTCCCGGTGGTTGGACCATATGAAAAACTTCCCCTATCGTTCATTCATTTAGACTGATGGAAAATGCGAAAACATAACCAGCACGATATTAAGCTCGTGTTGTGAGACAATAGGAAACTTGCTAATTGCTTTAACGAAAGAATATCGATCAGAAAGTGTGTTTTTAAATACAAATTGCTTGTTTACTTGTTTGGAAGTTTTCTTCAATAACCGCATTGTTCGAATGGAAAATGCTTTAAGCAAAGCAAAAGCAAACTCCGGAACATTTTCAGGCGATATGAATTTAAATGGAGAAAACGAAATGAAGACTTGCGTGGCATTTCCTCTCAATTTAATTCTTATTTAAAAATATTTTCAACAACAACATTATTTTTGATAATAAGTTGTCCTTAAATCTGATAGACACTTTCAGGGTAAACTTATTCGAGGGATAACTTCAACTGCCAATTTATAAAACACCTATGACTTTTCAATTCTCTCCTCAGTTTAGGGATTTAATAGCTCAAACTTGATACACACTGTTCTCGCTTTTATCTTCGGTTGTAGGTATATATTTTTTTGTGAGACATTTCAATAACATCGAATATGAAAGTGTGTGTTTGTCAAAAGCAGGTAGGTACGAATAACATGAAAGATTCTGTGACTCGCAAAAATTAAGAAGTGTAATATAATAATACAGCTTCCGAAGTTTATTCCTTTTATAGCGTTCTTTCTATGCTTATTAATGCTTTTGATAATAAAGTTTACGGAAAGTTATAAAGTTGAGATAAATAATATATCTCTGTACAAAAAATGTAATATGATTACAAGTTGTATGTTTTTTTTCTCATTTGGTTCTTGGATTTGTTTTTTTTTTTGAGTAACTCAAAAGCAAAAATACGCTTCTGCTGCTCTTCCGTGTTAACGATTTCTATCTAAAGTAAGCTTTTGGCCTGCATTTAATAATGCTACATCCTCAAGCACTTTTACAATAACAGATGCACAAAGGAAGAGAGTGGACGGAACATGAAAACGAAATAAAGCCCGCATTTAACATCGTCTTTATACCATTCCTCTTTTATCTAAATATACGCAAATATAATTTACACGATGTTTTCAATATCGTAATACCTACTTCTACAGTAAATATTTTATGCAATAACAGTTTTTCTTGTTTTCTTAGTGTATGGTATTTGCTTGACTTCAATTTTTCAATATCGTATTCTTAGTTTCCTATTATTCCTACCATATTTTACTCGGTGAATGCACTTATGCCATCATTTTCTTCTTATTTTTCATTTAGAAAAAGGAACATGACCGGATATATAATTTTTAAGTAAATAGAGAATTTATATCATATTATGAAATTTAGTAAGTATTTACTCAATGGTTTCAGTGTTGTACCCTTGTACCTATATATTGTATATATATTTAATGTTAGGTACTCGTAAATATTACAAGCACTTCGAATATATCCTTAGTGATTGCTATTTTAAAGTAGACGGTGTAAGTATTGTAGGTATTGTCATTTCTGTCAATTTTTCTCTTATGTACATATAAGGTACATATTTTTATTCGTGTTGTGTTATTGAAAGGAAATATATGCTCGGAAATATATTTCTGAAATAAATAGAGAATTGATAAACTGAATTCCAATCCGCTCTTACCAAATATTAATTCGGGAGGAAGTTCAAAGTGACCCTAGAGGATTAGTATAGTTGTTTAAATATGTTTTATCGTATAAGATTAATAAACGTGAATATAGCCAGTGACCCATGATGAGATACAATTAAGACTGATCTTAAGACGTCAATAATGCTCTTAGAAAATTAACCAATTGAGCAATACTGCTCTTGTGTCAGGGTCTGTTTTCTCCTTTGAGAGACAGTTTTCCTCGAAAATAGGCCATTCAATTCGTAAGGTAAAAGTGGGTATTTTGTTAAAGTATCCAACTTCGTCTCAATTAGACTTTAAATAGTTTTAGTTTAAAATAAGCCATTTTAAAGTTTGCCAACATAAACATTATTACCGTCCTATATTATTAAATAGACGATATAAGGATGAGTTGTAAACGTGTGCAACCGTGATTGCATTAATTAGCAAGAATGGATTAAACGAATACGTGCTCCTCTATATCTCGTAACATTAACTTGCACTTAATTTATGTTATAAGTGTGATTAAAAGTGCCACAATTTGCGCAAAGAATATCATTTTATATAAGGTGTATTTCGACGTTCTAACAAAGAAACTCCAGACAAGTTGTAATACAACTAATGGCCATTGTCTAAAAACGCACCATACTCGGATGTATTATGAAAACTTTTCATATACAACATCCGAATTAGATTGTCATAGTAGATTTTAACAAATGGAAGGTTTTGTGCCGTACATAATACATAATTAAAGTGTAATGTCCTTTAGGTGGGTGTAACCTTGTTTTATTTGGCGAAGCATATACACAAAGCTGTCTATTTAACAAAAACAAGCAGATTCTGTAAAAGCTTTCATTTCAACAAATATGTGACCGGGTATGTGACTATAAGCTTTGGAGTGCTTAAGTATAATAAACACCTTTGATGAGTTAAATCCGTAATTATTAGGGAGAGGATTTTCACTGCTGTGCAAAATATGCATATTTGAACGTAATAACTAAAATAAAACAAAACTTCTAGTGGAGCATTTTCGATGGGAAATGAAGTGCTGGGTAAAAAATTCATTTTTCTTGCACGGTAAGCCAGAAAACTATTGACATGTACATCAAAAAAGAGGGCTAACAAAGAATGGGATGACTGATAGAATTTTGTAAAGCTCTACTTTAGTTCCTCTCTCTTTCGTTAGCCCCTTTATGCAAAGAGCTGGAAATAAATAGACCTGAATCTGATATAAAAACATGGTGCGGCATATAAGAGGTTCCCTACTTCCATCTCTATATATTTCGGTGATAGCAATGAGGGATTTTGCTTAGGAAGCACCCATACTGCGGTTACGGCAGTTTCTCCATGAATATTTAACTCTTCATTTAATTATTCACATCATTCGGGCTGTTCCGGATTTCGTGAAATGTCTACAGTTCAATATACATTTTTTACGTGCTTATTAGGGTATAAATTTCGTAATAAGTCTTCTTTTCATATATGAGAAAAATGTTCGAAAAATAAATCATATTTATATACGAATAATCACGATACGAGATCCAATTTCTTATAAAATTCTATCTTAATAGTAAACATTATATTCATTTCACATAACATCCGATAAAATCATCACGTTCACGAATCTTTTATGTTGGTAAGCGTGAATGCAATCTATCTCGCACCCATATTCGCTTCTCTATATACCAAGGTATATTATTAAAGTTGCAAAATTGGTTTTTATAAAACAACATTGTGTTTATAACTGGATTTTCTGTGTATCTAAAAGTTTAGCACATATTGACTCAGTTTAATTATTACTTTCCGCTGACAAGCATATCCAACCTATTACACCATTGCCATCCATAAAAGCACGCATTCTATATTCAAGTGGCGTATTTTGATTATGGGCTTGTTTCTTTACCAGAATTATCGTGACCGGTGCGTGGTGCAGAAACAAACTTCATACTGTTTCCTATTTCCTGCTGTTTAGCGTAAGCCATGCAGGCATTAGGCAGGTAGATTTGGAATTTAATGTGTTATAATTATACCGTGGCCCCAGAAGGGATCCCATTTTGGAACAACCAGCACGTTTTTGGAGGAGAGATTGAACGAAAATCATCTATTTCACAAATAACCTGCCCAAGCATTTATAAGTTCGTATTTCGAATGCATGATTTGCCTGAGAATAATAACGTTTTTAATGTGCCACATTAACATTTCGATTAAATTTAAGGTACGCTTTTTCTTTATTCAACAATTTTGCTTTATTAAGAAACTTCTTAACTTGCTAATTAATGTTGCCGGTGTGTAAGTATAAACCTCGGTATAAACTCACTCGCTTTTTATGAAGAATCATATTTTTAAATTTTTCTAGAGTTTGTTCTAGGCTTGGAACTTGGCCTGCAGGAGACAACCAAAAATTATTTCGTTATTTTTAAACATTCATCAGGATAATAATCTTGTATGTTAAATGTTATTAATTATAAGGGTAATGTATACTAAGTGAAAAATAAAATAAAATCCTTCCAAAAGAATAAAGCAACAATTTATCTTAATTACGTGCTTTATGTGTACCTACTTCTGTGCACAATATGAATATTGAAAATACGTAATGTGCGTTAAGGGAGAACTTTTAGACGTTGATCATGTATTTTGAATAATGTCTAGTAGGTACAAAACATTCTCTATATAATATAGTATCTAAATGGAAGCATAGACTATATTCTTTGAAAGTGAGATTATAAACAGAATCAACATTAATTCCAGCATTAGGGTAAAGAAAAACTTGAATGAGTGGCCAAATCTTGATCGATCACCTCTGGTTAAATGGCTTAATCAGGCACAAAGTAGCGACAGTGTGAACAGCAAAATTGTGCCTAATCGTTAAATTGATTTTAGTTTAAAAGCACAAGACCAAAACAACTAACTATGAGTAGAATCTTTATTCTGTCCATTAATCAATGTCATTCTTTGGTTTTATTATTTTTCCACGACTTTTGGGAGAAAACTAACTGCATTAAAGTTGCTTGACAAATCACTTTATTGTAAACTCGTATATGATAATCGAGGCTGTCGTCAAGCCGTGTTATTTTCAGATAATTTCAGCACGAGGTCCTGAACTGGTTGATATTATTAATTGATCGTATGAAAAACTGTAAATATTATTGCCTCATATTTCAGTGCAAAAGTATATTAGCAAATAGATGAGAAATATAGATAGTGGGTGTTCATAATAGCTCATTCAGAACTTGTAGCGAATATAAAGAAGAAATGCGTACAAAAGAAACAATAGCCAACGCTTTCATATAAAAAGTAATGACTTTCAGACACAATGAAGATTTATTTATATAAGTTGGCCCAGTTATTTACTATGTACTTTATTAAAACGATACGAAAACCATTTAAAGATCAATGAAAAAAAAATCATATTTGTTCCGATTTGTGTTAAAAAAGAATTGTGAACAGTTAAATACTGTAATACAGAGGAATGTTTGTTTTTTCAATTGAGCATCTCTATTGAATGTAATTGGTTGAATATTTCGGATGATATTAATAAAATGCCTGCCTTTTTATAAAACATTCACTATCAAGAATTGTATCATATACATTTTATGTGTATTTAGCAAATCGATTTGAAAAACGTGGCCTCAATTGGTCTACTAATGAAATTTCACTTGAAGACAAAAGAACAACTTCACGCCAAAAAGGATACTCTTAATGTTCTTCCCCACCCTATCAATTGATTTTTAGATCTAAAAGTCCACATGGACTCTATTCTGGGCAGCTTAAGCAAAAGAATGTTGTTACGGTTTCTGCAACATCAGATATTGAGCGATTCCTAGTACAGCTGACATCAACTTAATTATCTAACAGAGTTAAAGCCCCTCTCTGCCAAAGAGGAAGAACTTTTCCAAGTTGCTTTAATTGCACTTGATTATTGCTTCGTGATAGCCATAGTGATTACTTTTAACTTATTGTAATGACCAGTCGAAGAAGCTGCTCAAAATGTATAATCAAGATCCTTTGTTGAGCCATTTATTTTACATGTGTGGTGAATGTAATCAGAAGCACATTGACATTATTCCACCATATTGTAATTAAATTTTTCCCATACAAATATAATAGCGTCAGAACATGTTAATATAAACACAAGTTGAATGAATCATATAAATTCTAAACATGTTGAAATTCACAACTCGACCATATTGAGACCGACAACTATCTTTGTTACATAATAATTCAAAAGGAATTTGTAAAGCACGTGTCTCTTGACAGTTTTAAGTGTCCGCCCAAGTGAATGTATTTTAGGGGCTCCTGTCCCTTCTGTATCTATGAGATCCTGTCGTAAAACCCGTCAGTATCTCCAAGTAACCGTCAAATGGACACATAGAGAGTTAAGCCCAAACTATATCGTTTAATATCCAGCAGAGTTTCCTCTACTTCCATCCTATTAAATTCCAAAATTGGCTTCTAGTTATGTGCCGCTATTGTTGTTGTTAACTTTCTATATTATACATCCGATAATCCCTTTATGTGTAATTATTTAATAAATAAGTTCTGCCAAGTTAAGAAGAAGAAGATTGATAGAGATGAAGTGAGCTGTTCTCTTTAATAAATCGATTCTTTGACAAAAGGTGAAAAAGACGGCGACCCGCTATGCTAATTTATTTACATAAATGTGCACCATTGAGAAAAAAGCACGCCGATAAACGTAACTTTACGTATGTTTATCACAGATTGCATTTAGATACTGTTGTATTTATTTAGACGTATTTATTTGATTTAAACTGAAATAATTTAATAACTGTTCATTACTCATTTTATTTACTCTTACAATTACATATGTATTACATATCAATTGGGAGTTGGCAGAGAGGGCGCATCATTTACTTTGTCTTAACATTTGTCTTATCGATAATTTCTTAGGTTTTGGGCATGCGTCCTAGAATACAACAGATGCCGAAATAAACATTTTGTGTATATTTCTGTTGGTTATTGTTTTATTTCTTTTTGTTCAAATCATCCGATTTATTTTATAGAAATAGGAACTTAATGATTGCCGGCTCTAGAAAATGGTGTTTATATACAATTTTCAAACTAATGTACGTCCAAATTGATGAGATGATACTTTTCACATGTGCGAGTTGGCAATTAATCTTTGGGAATTCAGAATACATAGCAAAGTGATCTAATTTGTTGGAAATGCGATGAATCGTGAAATGTGCAGAATGGAATTAAACAGATTTTGATTAATTACGTACTACTTGTAATTAATTGTAAGCATAACGTAAAATTTCATGAAATAAATTTCATTATACATGTTGCACTTTTATCCATTATTTTCTTATATTATGAAATGAAGAAAGTATAGTCTTGAATTGTTTCAAATTTAAGAGCAAAATCTGTGTGATAAAACTGTACCCGAAATGAATTATAAAAACCAGTAAAAGCAATGCTATACGAGAATTGATTGTAACTATATCCTGTATCGCTTAATGCAAATTCTTCGCCATATATCTTTCCCCGAGAAAATACTCACCTAAGTAGCTTTAATTTAAGGAAAACATTCATTTACATTACGGGTTTTATGGATCCGAAACATAAAATTTGGACTGAAAGTATACGATTCAATTATAGATTTTTTATGGCGCTCTTTCTCCGCATTCTCTCTTAAGGAAAATCAATTTTGACCTGTTCGTATTTTTTATATAATTTCCTTCTTTGCCAGTATAAGATAAACAAAATAATTATATCAGATCTCAAGTTGATATAAAGTAAAAAAAGTTTCCAGTAAAATTGCTCCAATTAAACTATAGGGAAGAATCTTGTTAAGAGGAGGCTTCTTAGTTTGTAAAGCTTAGAAAATCTGTCTCTTTAATTCCTTGTTAAATTCCCAGACAAAATAAGGAACATTAACGGTCTGCAGTTCATTTATATATTCTGTGAGAACAAACGCGTTGTATGTAAATGTAGGAAGCTTAAAACTGTTAAAATTTTCTACAAGCATTTACAATAGAGCTAGAAGAGAGCTTTTATTTGATGTTGTTTTAGAAAGCGTAAGTAATTCTGATACACAACTAATATAGATAGAATATTTCCAGAAAGTGTCTACTTTATTTAAAAAAAATCTCAGGGATGGCATTATGAAGGAATAGGTAATAGGAATAATTCAAAGTTTCATATCGCGATATTCAGGACGATCCCATCGGGTCTGTTCGTGTACAAATATATGAAGTTGGATAGAGAATCATTTCAATAACATTTCCCAAGAGCTCTTCTTTTATATCTAGCTTCCACATATGTCAAACTTGAACACTTTATACTTGTATAAAAATGACTTACATTTATTTCATAGTTCGAACAAATCCAACCCTTAAGTTAAATATTATTTTCACGTCGTTTGATAAAATTTGATGCAATTGCACTCTGCATGCACACCCCCATGGGAATTCTCTCGTAATAGGTTGGCGTTCTTCAGAAAGTATAACGACGTATCTTATTTTATGTAAGAAAACGGAAATGCATGAGTACTGGTTGTAAGATATTGAAAATTTTACAGACTCTTAAATTTAGCGTTTTAAATAAAATTGACAAAGCTTTCATCATTCCTTTTACAGGCACTTGAGGTGAGTTTGTATGCGTCAATTGAATTTGTCATGCAAGCTCTCTATCCTTCATGTATACCTACCCATTTCCTTGTACTTTCTTTCACCTGATCTTTTCAGACAGAATTTAATAATATCCAGTGAGCTTTTTACTCGATCAAAGAGTTAGGTTTTTGACAGAAAAAAAATTCTCAATAGACATTATTTCATTGAAATATGTACATGTTGTACCTAATTGTTGTATTGAGAGATTCCATTAAATTATTATACGAATGCATAATTTGTAGTTTGCATAGTTTATAGTACCTACTCATCACTACTCATCACAAAGGACAATGGAGAAAATGCTTTTATTTTTCTCGAAGAGCGAAACCCAAAGTAAATTTATTTAAATAATCTACACCGATGCACTTGAAACTTCCCGTTTTTTCCTTAACAACATCATTTCACCCATCTTTGATGTAGTATAAAACAAAAAGATCTGATTTCTTTTATATCTTGTTCTTGCTTGCTATAAAGAAAAAATCTGTTTTGTTGAAATATTTTTTACCATATACAATGGTTAGCTCAAGTGTTGCGCTATAAAATAGAGAAAACGGAAAAAACAACTCAACTGGAAACTATTTTAAGTGACACATTTTAAATTGAAAGATTGCATTTGGGTGGTGGTATGCGTAAAGAAAACAACAACAGAGTGCCAATGCGACACACATTCATTCACTTCCCAAAAACAGACAAAAAGAGAAATGACAAAATATTGCAAAATTTAATCATACTTATACGTACACATCGCCTTCGTCTCTCTTACTAATGCGATATATTTGTTTGGGGAGAAAGAAAACTAAACTGAAATGACGGCCGTTACGGATGAACAACATTCTCTTGGAAGACGAATGACGTAACGTGTAAGAGTTCCGGCGTCGCAGTTAATGCTCTTATGTCATCGCTGCCGCCATTTGTATACTCAATATACAAGTCTTCTATCCTAAGCAAATATCAATATGCCGATATATAGACATTTCTCATTTCCACATTTTTATCTCGTCTCTTGTTTAACCTACTTATTGGCAATTTGAATTTTCAGAATCAAAAAAGAAACATATCCGATGGATAGAAAAGTGCGTTCCACACAACTCGACAGTGGTGTGTGCAATAGTGCTTCAGAAATTCAGAATGTTTCTCTTTTATAACCGATAAAAATCCAGAAAATCTTATTGTGATCCACAAAAGTAACACCCACTTTAGCAGATTGCTTTTATGTGCGTAATTTCTGTAAGTGGTATGAGTTGAAACGTTGATATTAGCAAGGATGTGTGGAATCGAATTAGAACGCACATCCAACTGAAATATGCTGAAATACATGTTTCAAAGTTATTGCATGTCGGAATTATTAATGTGCAGTAATACAGATTGAAAATAGACTTTTAAAATTTATTCGTCTGTTCCGATTGAGTCACTCTGATTTACATTCAAATTCAGATTCCAAGACAAATGGATGTACCAAGAAGATGCCTTTTATCTGTTGCGTTCTCTCTTACACGTCAAGACGTTTTTCTTTATTTTCAATTGTGGAAATGTTATGTGACCTCACGTGGTCCAAATTAATTAGAAATTTCGCAAATTCCACAATTCAAGTAGGTATCTACTAAATGGCATACGGAAAAAAATATGTTTTTATTTTTTTAATTTTTGATGTAGTATTTAAGAGAGTTTGTTTATATTTATATATAATGTATGCTCCAATTAAATAACGGCCACAAAAACATTGTATAATATGATTTAATTTTACTTTTTCACGACATATTTATATACAAGACTTTAGAATAAAGAAGTCAGTGAGCCGTTTCTATTTCATGATTTCATTTCTGGAGTAGGTAACTAATTTTTAACAATGTCATTTAAAACATAACAATTTTCTTTTTATTTTCATATCTTGACAACATATTTATTAACACTGTAGAAATAATTATTCTGGACTTATGAATAATTCCTCTAGGATTAACTGTTCCGTTTTACGTATTATAATACATTTTCATATATCAGTTTTTCGTTATCAACCATCATTTAATTAAGAGAAAAATACGAAACAGTTGTATTTAAAATAAGTCGAAAAGGGAATCAAATAATGGAAATGGAATAATTTAAATTCACTAAAATGTTGGGCACCTCAAATACGACAAGGAAAGTCAATTACAAAATTATAATTACAGAGTCCGATTTAGATTAGTCAGTATACGATAGCGAGATATATAATTAAAAACGTTTTCGATCAACTGGAAACGATTGACAAGTTTTTAATTAATACGATTTATCATCATTGGGAAAAAGAAGAAATTAACATGTGAAATTTGGTTAATTAGACCCTGATTTTAAAAAAGGTGCATGAACTTGTAGGTATATCGTGTTTATGACTTTTTGTATTACATACTTTTTGAACTGAAACAAAAGTTTACTGATTTGTCGCTTTTTTTCATGAATTACCCAATTTGCCATCAGAAGACTAACATTTTCAATTCATGCACTGGATATGATTTTTCGATGTAATAACGTAATCAATTGCTATTGATTTTATTATGTTACACAAATTATATGAATTTACCCGTAAAATAAAATTACTCGCGTTTTAAAATTTAATAATAAATAATAATAAACCTTTGCTGTTTAAGCTCAACCAAACTGTTTTTTATTCATATTCACTCTTTCACTGGACAACATACCTATCTAAACAAGAAAAATACATTTAATGTAATTTCAGCCTAATCTTCCCAGTGTAATTGAATAATAAAACTAATCCACATTGGATGCTGGGAAAAACAAACGCCTGGGAGTATACAGTTTAATTCATTACATTTTAATAAAATTCCTCCCAGGTCCTATAGGTTTTTCATTTCCAACTGAAAAAACCACAACAAAAAAACAACCTTCTATATTATTGATCACTCTTCCAATTTTGTTAAATTACATCAGTAGAGATACAAGCCTGAAATTATCAATCTACACAATTCTCTTTAATCAGACACCCCCATATGACAAATCTGATAATAATTAATCAACCTAATCAACTAATTACACGCTAGTTATCATTCCGACTGCATAATAGATAAGTCTATAAGTACGTAAAGTACCTATACCTCAACATACGAGTATAGGTACCTCTGCCAACATTATTAGGCTTAATTGCCTCAATAGTCAAGATTTATCAATGTTAAAAGTAGGTACTTACAGTTTGCTATCTACATCAAGTTGTCATACTTAATACTTCCCTAATATTAGCCATCATTTGAGATAAATCTCTGAGTGCTTCGAATGTAAGTTAAAAGAAAACAGTTTATATATTGGATGTAAAGTTTGGACACGAACTTATCTAATATATGCCAGCACATGAACTCTTCATTGCAGAGCTTTATTCAGTCAATTTAAGTCTCAATTTACTCAAATTTCGGGAAATCTAAGGGTTTATTTTAGCTTTGCCCTAAACATATTACATTAAATCTGCAGCATCAGGTTGCTTATTGTTCACCCGGACACAATTCTAAAGAGACCAAACCAAAAATTGCAAGACATAAATTGCTGTAACAAATGGCTCGTTTATCTCTCTAGACTTTGCACAGTAAAGTCTCTCATATTGATTTTATTGTTATTTGTAAGTTATCTTATGATATAAATTACTCGCATTTATTGGAGGAGAGTAAGTTTGGTTGGTGTACACGTGACCGGGAAATTTGGTAGTTAGGAGGTCGTTGGGGTTAAGTCCATGCTGGATTGTAACATAGGTGTTGGCGGAAACACGTGCATCCAAAACATTACACCTCTAACAAGGGATCTTGATTTAAGTGTAAACTAACTTTAAGCACCGGAATAAATTAAGCGATATACCTACATGTTAACTGGCAAGGAAACCAATGGACTTGTTTATGTTGAGACTTTCTGCAAATGGATAAGCAAAATAGTGGCGAAGTTTTTTTGCTTTTGTTTTTTTACCCTACTCAACTTCCTTTGCAAAGAAACTTTTTCAACAAGATTACATGAACAAAACCACAATTCTTTCTATCTAAAAGCGCGCCCGTCACTTCCAAACCATGGAAATTATTTAATAATTCTAATAGGATCACCGTCTTGAATTATGTGGAAAAAATTTTAATCCCATCTGTCGAATTATGCGAATATAAGCCGATAAATCATCTCTCATTCACAATTTTTGTCAAATATTTAGCATTTTCCACTGTGTCTAATAACATGCGACAACCTTAAAGTCACTTGGTGCCTTGGTGCACCTGGATGTGTATGTTTATCACTTAATCACACGCAATCAATCATATAGTCCATAATTGGTATCGAGGTTTTTTCTTCGATAGATATATTAAGCCAATGCAATATACCCCATAAAATCGAGCATTATCCGTTCTACTCATTGCACTTAGTTGATAGAAGCGAAATGTGAGGGGATCGGGTATATGATTGCTGAAACTCGCAGCTTTTAAGAGAGTGTAAGGATAACGTTGGCCCAGTTCCAAATCCTGCGGTGTAAATCACCGACAGGCTGGCGGTTGGCCGCCCCCGGGTCTTCGATATTCGGTGCGTCCTATACCATCGGTTCGTCAACTTATATACACACCATGTACGTGGCTACACACGGTAGAAGCGTAAAAGAGCCACTAGCAATAGCATTCCCAAATAACTGTCAGCAAATTCACTGCAGAACGAGAATGTTTACTTCGCGAACCCTTGTCAACAGTGAGATATAAGCCACATAGACCATCTACTATTGTATAGAGATATTTCAATTAGCCAGATGGCATTAAAATGTCTTCGTATTTATGTACCCGAAACGCTTTTGTATGGGCGCTGAGCTCAAGTGACAACTTAAGAACTTGAAATGCTATAATTACAGGCAGTTCCTCTTTGTGTGTTGCCGAAATTAGTGTTGACAGTTTTTCCAACAAGTTGTGTGGCCGTTAAGGGTAGTCGCCTTTCGTTTTTTGGTGTGGAGACGAATCAGGGGTAGCAGAGTGGCATGCTAAAAAGGTTCGTGCATTGCGTAAAGGCCGTTCACCATAGCAAGGCATCTTATTGTTATTCTTCTCGCTAGAATTGGCAAATGTGCAAAAGACATTGCGAATAGATAAGAATTTAACGAGAAACTCTTTCAATGGAACTTTCACGGTCTTCTTTGCAGTTCACTTCACTGTTTGAACAAGGGATGAATGTGATGCATAATTGGTTGATCAAAGATAATTAAAATAATAACAATGTCCGGTTAGTTGGGCAAGATGGTTAATGTTAGAAAGCTGAAAAGAAAACCAATGTTGCTTACAGTTTTCTTGAAAACCAGGCAAATTTTACACTTGGCTTGTTCGTGTAACAAGAGTTGAAATGTGATTTTGTTACACAATGTCAGTTTGCTGGCTTATGATGTGGCACCAGAATTTAACTGTGTATTAAATATGACAAACCATGAAGTGTTATCTCGTCTGTTTTCCACCACTATTTTCACACACATGTGAAACTGGGGATAAATTTTATATGTCTGGCTGTATAACTTTGGTATCGGGTTTATTTTTACATCGCAGACGACGGAATGATCTTTACGAACTGTATATAAAGCTCACCTGAAGATATTGCCTTCTGCTGAACACAAGTGCAATTTATTTGTAATTAAATATTTTTGCTGGTATCTGACAGACTTCGAAATGCGAAAGAAAGACTCTTGTAAACCATTTAACAAGACTTATTTCTTTCAACCTCTGCTTCCATTCCTTTACTTTAATTAAATTTGTATTTATTTTTGTGCCTGAAGTAGATCATTTAAGCATCATAGAAAATAGAAGGCTTGTTTTCATAATGGAGATAGTGTGGTATACCGCAATATTAACCTTCCAGTTTAACGAAACGGCAGCACTACATAAAGTGTATTTAGTGCTCCCAAGGGCTGAACATCACTTGCTGTTTTCTGTCACTTCTTAAGCACACATCTAGATGAGATCTCTAGTACGCTTGAAATTGTTTTCATCCTTCTAATTTCAATTTAGTTAGAGCTGCATGAAATGCTATCGCACCCCGTTTATTTTCCTTTTAATCAAATATAAAAAAAACTCAAATTGTCATTTGTGAAAGCAGAATGTTATTAATAAAGAACACTACTTTAATAATTAACTTGTGATAGGTTTTTCATATAAATAACCGAAAAAAAATCTGTTAATCCGTAACTCAATTATTCACTGTTGAATCAATCACTGTTTTTAACGAAATTGATAACTTCGATAATAGTAATTTTTTATTCTGCAGTGGTATTCTCAAGCGCAGGTATTAATTAATACCGGGTACTAATTCCCCAAAACATTGCTAAAATCGTCAGTGAGACCGATTTTTGGTATTAAATAGGGAATTACCTAATACCT
This sequence comes from Silvanus unidentatus, assembly GCA_963930825.1. NCBI lineage: Eukaryota > Metazoa > Arthropoda > Insecta > Coleoptera > Silvanidae > Silvanus > Silvanus unidentatus. The sequence goes on from OZ005759.1 coordinate 4,250,214, forward strand.
GTATTCAATAGTACCCGCGCTGAAGAATTCCACCACTGGAACACTGTAGAAAATTCCTTCACTCCTAAATCGATTTGTTAGATATGGAAAATCGTGAGATTAATATCTTAAAGATTTATAAACAATGAAAATTGTTGGTATCCCAAATAATAACAATATGAATATAAATTGCTATTATATGGATATAGATTTTGAAAACTACAACGATTTTAACACACGAACGGAACTTAACAAACGATTGAAAAAATCATTGAGAAATGGGTTTTTTAATTCATAAGGTACTTATAAGTAAAATATTTCTCCCTAACATTTAAGTAAATGTCGCCTCTTCTTTAATGAAAAGTTCATTATGCAGGTATAGAAAACCGCATAAAAGCATAATTATACATCTTAGGAAATAAAACTGAAACGCAAACAACACATAAATAAAGAAATCCCACCAGAGAAATCAATAATTTCCAAGTTATGGAGCAATAATAATACAGTGACAATATGGGCCTGCAGTAATTCAGACATAGATTAATCACTTTTGCCCGAGCTGTTCCTTGTTAATTTGCATTTTCTTAGAAGAGCCACAGTGAAAGCACTTGTCCCATCTTGTCTCCCACTTGACGCATTGTACAAGTATTTTTTTGTGTCGGCGCTTCTTACACAATATATAAAATTTATACAAATTTTTTTACCCCCAAAGAGAGAGAGGAACGGTATTCATTATTTGATTGTTATTCATGTAGCTACAAAAGAGGGATGAACTTTGCTGAGTCAGAAATTTAAGAGTGGATCAATCTATGAAAAGATATTTGAAATATGAACGGCAGACTATAAGGAAATTTAATAATTTCGTGGCTGCAAAATGCTAAAAAAGACCGTATACTTTATATATTTGTACAATCCATATTGCAGCTGAAGAAGCTCGTAAGTAACAATTATTAGACTCGCATAGCCTAGAAGGTGTTCTCATTTAGTAAATATTCAGGTTAAAGCTGAATAAAGAGGGTTATGAAATCCGGCATCTTCTATATAACAGCGTTAACCAATAAGCCCCTAATGTAATATTTGACTTTACGCCAGATCATAATGAAATTGGTTTAGGCGATATTCTGTTTGAAATTTAAAGTATTTTCTACTTACAAAGGCACGTCTCAAAATGAATATTAACGAGAAATTACGATAGCCTGAATACTTTTAATGATACTGTCAGTCTAGTCAGGCGTATAATTTTTGGATTGAATCGTTCCTTTAGCGCAGATAAAGGCTACACATTTATTGAGCAGTAAATGAATAAAAGAAGGAAATTTATATTTAACAATATTGTATAGTTTTTTTCTTTATGATGGCAGTTAACGTTTTGCCGGGATTGCAATTAGGAACATTTTCACTAGAAAACGTTATTCTCATTTGATGAAGCTCTCACGATTTCCAGCACACATGACCGATTCCAAATTCCCATCGCACCAAGACACCTTACCTATACAGCAAGGAAATATATTCATTTAGCAAGTGTTCCTCCTCTATACCCTCACAATGAAGCTATAAATTTGCGCTTTTTGGCCTCACACTGCAATAAATATGTGATTTATTTGCTCAAGGTTCTAATGTACAATTCAAAGATTGTTCAAATAACACATTTAATGTTCAAGTATATTGTTGCAATTGGTTGTAGTAATTTGAAAAATCGAACAGACAGCTGGCAATGTTCTCGATTTTTGTCTGGCACATTGCCCGAGACAATGGTTCCTGGACTAGTGCGGTCTTGACTGCGGCCTTCCTCCTCAACATGGGCCTGAATTTATGAATTCTGTCACGAGGTCAAAAGAAACACATTTCTATATGTAATATAGCCCATGCCAAGTCCATTCTCTTCAACTTTCTGGTGGCACTAGCTGTTCCTTAGCGCCTCATTAAACGCGCTTAGAAGCCGGAACTGAAGAACACGCGCTTATCCAACCTTAATAGATGTTCTAGCTGTAATAAATGTTTCGTTTTGTACAACTGCAACGAAATTAGACAGGACGAAAAACATACTTTTAAAACATTAACAGTTCACTTGGAACTGAATTAGCCGCCCATTTAATTATAATTTATTGTACAACTTTGCCTCTGCATTTTATTTCCTTTTGTATTGTGAAAAACGTTTATGTTTTCTAACACAATTACAAATAATAAAAATGAATGTTAATTACTACTATTGTAGAAACTATAAAGATTTTAATTAACATGCAATTATAAATATTCACAATGTTTTAAACCGAGGAGTCGTAGATATGCTGAAGCGCTGCATTACCTATATTATGAGAAGATTTTTTATTACTGTACCTGCACCGGCTGATTGTTACGCTTATCTTATCGCATTTAACTGCACTCTCTTGCCTTGTAATTGTAATTTCATCTTCGAATTTTAATGATCCCTCTCTTTTGTTTCAGCGACCAGTGCATACAATGTGGAAGCGGTCCAACATGGTGTGGCGAAGATGCCCTGCGATTTGGACGTTCCCACTGGGGACAAACTCACCATTGTGATCTGGTTCAAATACGTCAACAATCGCAAGACCCCTATTTACTCGTACGTACCCACAATTACATATTGTAAATATTTAACCAAAATTAGAAACAATATCTATTAACCTTATTATACTTGTACCACAAATGCCACAACAATATAATCGAGAATATCATAATCTCGAACAAAGCCGGTGTTTGATTTAAAACAAATCACATTAAGGTAATTTGTGTGTGGCTATGTATGAATGTGAAATGAAAAAGTTGCACTTGTAATAGATTAATTTACAAATAAACCGCAAATTGCGCATTGTCAAATAAATACGTATATAATTGTTGTGTACTCGAGAAGCCAAACATGTGCTGAAAATTTTAACATGGCATAAACATTACTATACAATGGCTGGGCGCTTTAATTAGTTTCACTCATCAGAACACAGTCAAAAGTGCTCCGATCCATTTAATAAATAGTACCTGATGGTTACTTGGATAGACATTCATCAACTGCGCCATCAACATTTTCCGATATGTTACTATTTTGTTATAATAGTAGGTACATTCACACTACATTGATTTTACAATTTAAGTGATACTTGAGTCATAAATTTATTATAATGTAATCCATTTATGAAAATGCATATGTGAGTTTCTCATGTTCAATAATATTTTGTACAATTTTAGTAATTAATAACACGGAAATAGAACTGTAATAACTTTAAGTATATAATGTAGGTATAACACTACAATTAAAAATCGTTTTAGGGGTATTTTATTAAATTGTCATACTTTTTCATCGATAGTTTTCTTAACAACATAAATAGAAAAAAGGCTGTTGTATTCATTATACCTACATACCTATAGATCTAATTGACCTATTATCTTCGTTTATTGGTGTCATATGAAAAATTACCTAATAAATAATAGAAAAATAGAAATTAATAATGTGACATATTGATCTGTCCCAAACATCATTACTACATACAATTTAATATGTATATACTCATTTGAAGTGGAATAAGTGAAACTTACTCGTTTAAAGCGATAGGAGTATCGATTATGTTGTTAAAAAAGCATTTATCCTCTCATTTATTACTTGACTTAGATAGACATTCTGTAATGTATACAGTGTGGGAAAAAGGCATGTTTTTTTTAAATTTTTTCAAAAGTGCTCTTAGTAAATTTCTGTGTTTCGTTACACAACAGACAACACTATTAATTCAAATATAATATGTAATGTACCATCATGTATGTATAATAGGTGTGCCAGCAAAGGTTGTGCCAATTATGCAGCAATTTTAATTAACCAAACAAATTATAATGGACCATTGTGTAACAATGGCGAAAACAATTATTGATCCATCTTTTATGTGATGTGAGATCGAAAACTAATTTCCCCGATTTATCTAGTTCGGTGTTAAAATTTATACATTACAAATGCAACTTCCATAAATATTCATTGAAACATCATTGAAAGTAATCGAGAAGGGGGATAAAATGGGAAGCTTAGTTTACTGTTGGAGATAGTGAACTAATCTATTTTATTGTCATTGTTCTCAGGTTTGACTCAAGGGACAAGATTCTCTCGCAGGGATCACATTGGGCAGATGAAACTGTCCTTGGAGGACGCGCTCACTTCTTCTACGAAGACGGTCCGGCTAAGTTGAAGTTGGACAACATCCAGGATAGCGATGCGGGCATTTACGAGTGCCGGGTAGATTTTCGTGCAGCACCTACCAGGATCATAAAAGTGAACTTAACAATTATTTGTACGTATATAAATTGTTTATCTTTGTTGAGACAATTAGGAGAAGTGTTTGGTTTTATTTGCATTGCCGGTTTATCTGATGATGATTACACTTCTTATTACAATAAATTATTAAATTGGGCAATTCGTGTCTTCATGGGGCAGCACTTAACTTTGACGTTTTTTCATTGTGCACAAGCATTGGCTAACGTAAATGATTCAAAGTGCTTGCTGAAATTTATCTTGGCATTAATTCTGATTTACGAGAATCGCTGAAACTCGCTTAGTTTCCGTCCCATTTCTCATCTCAATCCATCTATTTGTCGCACCAAAGACAGTCTCAGAATAATTGTTCCAGATGTTGCAAGCGAAAAAAGGGCCACTGTTTGAGGGAAAGGGAAATCGTTCTTGAAATTTTCTTATCCGTTCTTTGAAACCCTTTTTAACGAAGAGAAAAAAAAATATTCAAATCACTTGAGGGGAAAACAGTTACACTCCCATGCCCCGATGACCTTAATAATTTTCTTCATGTTTCTTACTCTCTCATTAAATCATTTTCAGGTCAAAAAACTTTGCCCCAACCTTCAGCCTTTACCGAGTTTCGGGTTATTTGCTTAAAAAATTAAATTGTTTTTAAGTACAGCGTTTATTTATGTTAACGATTGATATCAAGTTCTCTTTGAAGCAATCTTCAATCAAAAGTTGATTTGGGTTTGAATGAAATGAAAATACTATTGCGAATTTATATCTTTTTGGTTGTTATTACGAATATTACATAGAAATATTTTATTACAGAAATATAAAAATCGGTATAATGAAAACCCCAAGATTACATTGACTCTGCATGCCAAAATGCAAGTTTGCCAACTTGTTTTTATTATTTATTCGATAAGTTTCATGTCATTTCACAATAAAACTTATGGAAATTATGTACGTAATGCAACTGTTAAAGTTGTTTTTGTTTTTTAGTTTTGTAAGAAAAACCTTACAGAGTCACAGACAGGTAGTCAGTAGCTGATTGATGAGGTTTAAACTAAAACACCCAGTGAATCGATGGATGATGGCATATAATAAAAGAGCATTGAACAATACCATTATTCATGACTTTTTTTCCTATACGACCGGTCATTGAAAATTATTAATCTCATCTAGTCACCAAAATGTGATTGTTAAAACGATATCATAAATTAGCTCAACATCCATTGTTTTAATTGCCTCTAAGTTCCATTTTGAGAACTATTTGCGTTTATATGCAAATGACCATAACAGTTTCGCCAACTTGTAATAAAAGAAAAATTCGCTCTAGGGCCTGTATTTAGTTGGTCCAAAATTTCCCATATATATTATGTCAACGTATATTCTCTACGGCCCAATTCACATTCCTTCATAGCTCACTGGATTTATGGATACAATTAAGGCTGGTGCGAATTTTGTGTTGCATCGACCCCTTTGCCTTCCTTTCTACCCCACACACACACATCCATGTCCAGTTAATGCATGCAAGAAATGGTGAATTTGCTTTGTGAGCGCTCGTTAACTAACTAATTTCAGCCGGTGAAATCGGACTTCCGCCACCGATTACATCTGTTTCCGACCCAACACTTAATCTTTGCAAATAGTTATCATACGACAAGCACGGTGAATTTATGATTGTGCAAAACGTGCAAATCTTCAGTAGTCAGTGCAATGCCATTACTCTCCATTTTATTACAAAGATGATATATGAGTGTTGGTTCAATTTTCGACTTATCGCATCTGCATTCAGTGCATAGTAGGTTAACAAAGGTAATAAATGACATTGTAATATTTCCAAGAATACTAATCATCATAAAAATTAATTGATCTCGTATACAATTTATAAAACTGTACGTACAAAGTTTTTGTGTAAACTAATGATCGGAAATGAATTTTTCAGTACCCCCTGAGAAATTAAGTGTTTTGGATGAGTCCGGTCTCCATATACCAAACTACGTTCTGGGACCATATAATGAAGGCTCCTCAATCAATATAACATGTGTTGCCACTGGAGGTAAGATAATAAAATAATCCGCTTTAAGTTTCTTCTAAAATGTTATAAAAGTGTCTGTCTTATGTATTTCTGCTTTTCACAAGAACCTATGCTCCTTTGAAACATATTTTATCCGGACTAATATATCGACATCAATCTTCTTAAACACACTAATACACTTATATTTTTAATTAACACATACAGAAGTGAGTGTGTATATAGGAGTTTAGTTCCGGTGTGACCGGCGCTTAGATGTTGATTGTGAGAAATGGGGGCTGTGTGTGAATTAAATTTCTTTTATGCTCACCAGGCCGACCTCCACCCAAAGTGACTTGGTGGCAAGAGAATGCACTTCTGGACGACTCTTTCGACTACTTGTCAGATCGGCGAGTGCGGAACATTCTCCATTTGGAAAAGCTTGAAAGGAAGCATCTTCACACCGTATTTACTTGCCAAGCATCCAATAATAATCTAGTGGCCCCCATTTCCAGTTCAGTGACGCTCGAGATCAACCGTAAGTCTTTTTTTTAAAAATACATTTTTATTCAAATCCATATACGGGTATATGTGTAGTCTCAAAGGTAAGTATGTATGTACATGAATTTATTCGTATGTCTGAAGGTGAATTTATTTACAAATGACATGCAAAATGGAACATGTGGATGCATATTCATAGAAAACAACAGTATAATACACACAACAGAGTAAAACCATAAATGTGGAACATTATTCAGAAAATAATTCATGCTTATTACATTTACACTTTGAGTACATAGTGGGGACCATAAAGGTATTTAGGTTCCATAAATCTAAATATACCTTACATAAATTTGATGATAGCATTCCAGGACGTTACACGTTTATATAAACAAGACCTTTACTGGGAGATGAACTTTATACCGGATATCCAAAGAGAGAGGTTACCATCCATTCAATATACATGTCATTGTGTAATTGCGCCAGTTCTACCGTGTAGTATTCTCTTGGGTCTTGTTACAAGACTAGTGCACTCTGCCAACCAATCACTCGTTCCATATGAAACGTTGTGTAACAATAGTGTGAAAACTATTTTCAATTCAGTTTCAAGCAAAAGTAAATTGGCAGAAGAACTGTTTTCGATGTTTGTACTCGTATGACACTTTTCACGGCAAGTGTTGTTCAAAAGGAAAACGCCTTTCAACCAACAAATGAAATCAGGTAAAATTAGTTTGCCACTTTTATTCCTGGGGCGTTTCCCTTTATTGTTTCAGCTTTTTCATTACGTACAGCAGGTGAATCGCAAATCCACATTGACTTTTCGTCTATCGATTGTTAGGTCTTTCAATTCTCAAAGCTAGTTAAAGTAAATTCGTGTGAAGGCAAAAGAAATTTTTTATTATTACTTACACTAGATAGATTATAGTAATCAAATAAATAAGGAAGAATAAGTTTCCCAGTGGAGAGTACAAGAAAACACGGTCTAGTGGGATTAACTATTTTACGGGAGTAAAAGGAACTCTGATCGCTGAACTGGCAAACTCTATCAGAAAAGTGACTAACTTTTTCTTTACTTATAGAAGAATGGAAAACTTGGATTAATCTTCTATCACGTATTTCTATTAAAGTTGTTTATCGTTTACAAAATTAAATTTGTAAACTATATACATGTAGAAATGTATTATTATTGGTTGGCCCATCAAATATTAATAAATCTAGATTTGCGTTGGAGGGTCTTAAGATATTAGCATTATAGAGGAAAACAATGTGCATTGAGTGTAGGGAATGTTGGTCATATGCCCATAAATTCATAAGTTAATGGGAAGAAAAGGATGTGCGGAATGGTTGAGTGGTGTGTGGAATTAGTTTGCAACGATCCTGGGCTTTTGTTAACATTGGATTTATAAAGTTTAATATATACATACTATGATAGCGTATAGGTGAAGAGAGAACCCTTTTGTAATCAGAAACAATGTCTTTGTATCCAGCTAGACTTGCATTACTGATAGCGAAGTAAATGTCGCGCTTGGTCCTTTTGTTACCAATGCGAGTGTGTGTGCCCAAAGAGTTAAATAAACTGACATTGTATTGCCATAAGCATTTGTTTTAAAACAACGACCATTCATGATTATTATGCCTACATACCTATAGATATACATGTATACACCTTCATACATAATAACATATGTCTATAAGCATTAATTATTATGTTCTTAAACTTGAAAACACTGCTTGCGTGCTCTTCAGTTAATAACAGTGATTGTCTTGTTTAAATATCGGGTTGCAGCCCTCGAGGTGTAGAAATGTTACTTATTGTTAGTTCGAAATATTACTTATTGAATTAATTTAATTCCGCAAGTTTAACCGACGAACCAGTGAAACTGTCTGCAGATAGCATACACATACATACAAATAAATATATATACATATACAATTTATTTACGTTTACGACAATATGAGTATTACGTCAAAATTACTTATGGAAATAATATACGACATAGGTAACGATGAGGCTTATATAACTTTGTATATACTTAACTTTGTTGGTGCCTAAACGGTGTATTTATTACAAATAATGGTTATCAAGAAAATATTCTAATCGAAATTCAAAACTGCAGTATACCTACATGTTTGTAAAATTTGTAAAACTTTTTCTTAAACAAATTGTATATGACACATGGCATTAATTTAATCACCCACTCGAAAATTATTATTAATTTATACTTTAGTGCAGTGGAACTGTTTTAAAAGTAAATAAAACCCGAAATTCGCATGAAAAACTTTTTAAAAATATACTTTAAATATACTGGTCGTATTTAAAATTATCATGTGCACTTATGGGGATACTGTGTGATGGTGGTGGATAAAAAGTTTTCGGAAAACTCTTTTATAGATAAAGTTTAAAGATAAGGAGTCACTATTATTTTCAAGTAAACTGTAATTTCCATTTATGTGTCAAAAGCAAGTTAATTAAAGAAGTTAGCGGAATAAGTGCATTCTTGTGTAAGCTAAAGTTTAGTTAGAGGAGAGGGTAGTCTCAGACCAAGTCTGTCACATTTAAAAGGGATTAAGATCGTGAAAAAAGCGCGCACTGATTTTTTCCTCATATTTTTTTTATATTTTTTAAATGAAAATAAACGAATCCATTTTCTATGCGATAATAAAATATTCAATTCTCCTCTATTGTTGCCACAAAAGGTAAAAAAGCCATTAATCTTATCGAAAATGACTATAACTAAAAATGTTGAGAAAAAACAACATGATTTAGATATCATTGTAGGCTGTAATATGTCATTTACATACCCATTTATCATATTGATGATCAGTAGTTCCAATGGTTTGTTTTCTTTACTCTCAGCAGTTGTACATAATGGGTTGGGTATTATCTTAAGTATACATTATATACACAGTGGAAAAATGATTATTATACGTGTTAACAAGCATACATAAAAAAATGAGACTATTTTCTAGAGAAAATTGATTTACGCTTCCGTTATACATTTTCCCTAAGAACTTAATATTCATCTGTAATTATATTATTTCGGACCAAATATGGAAAAACTAGAAAATTGTAAAATTGCAGCATACAAAACCTGTTTCAAAATTAGCATAATTAACTTTCCAGTTTTTTTAATAAAACTACACTCGACGAATAAATCAAACTTAGCTACTGCCTATACTAGAATTTCAATCAATTTTTTATTAGAGACACCTTAATATCCTATATGCTCACCTACATAAATACGATGATCAAACGGTACGTTCGAAATAAAATTCGAATAATTTACATTTAAATGAAAATGGATAATTTTAATTTACTTCATGCGCACATAAAACAAAATTGTAATTACCTACCCGTTGACAATGAGTTAACACAAAATGTCTCTTCTATGATAGAAGTTAATTATACAACTTGCATGTGTACATAACAGTTCACCCACTGAGGAAATGATTTTCATGTAGAGTTCTGAAAATTGGCCAGGTTTTCTATCTAATCTAATCTGTTCATTCAATAAATGTTAATCTCATCATATATTCGCAAAGGAACACATAAAAAGTGTTCGAATGACAGTGGTACAATGATGGGCGGATCGCATAAACCCCAATTAGTACTTTGGTTACGCAAACGGATTTGTAATGATATAAACATGATTAAGGTCTCCCTTGTTTGTGTACACATCACTTTTATATTTCAGTTGACACACCGTTGATCCTTCAGCTGACGAATCCTTCTGATTGTGTAAATATATACCCTTTTGTGTGAATATGAAACCACTTTAATTCTGTAAAAGCCCCAAAATTCATACTTTATCGAAAATTAAAATCAATTTTTCGGTCATAAGCGAACATTACCGGTAAAATCGGGTGTCTATAGCCAAATGAATAATAGCACCTTCTTCATATTTTAATTTAACTGGCGAATGGTGTTTATGTATGCTTATTTAGTACTTTACTTTAAAATTTCATCTATACAGTAATTTTTATTAGGGTGGAACAAGGATTAATTTGCATTACATTTGGCATAATTTATTGTTAAACCGCTGTCAGTTGCTGTGTTTTAAAAAATGAGGTGTTTCTGCTTTAATTTTATATGATGTATGGTTTATGTTTAATAGGATAAAGAATATTCATTGTATTTAGGATAAAATAAAAGCCATCCAGTCAGTCATGCATAATTTGACTTACACAAAAATACACAGAAAATTTATGGTCGATTTTAATCCCACATCTAAATAATTGTAATTGCTGACGGGCATTCAGGATTTTTTTAATTACTATCGATAAATTAATTGGTCGAAAGTCTGTATAATATTCGCGTAAATACCTAATACAACAAAATTCAAGTTGTTGTGTTTCACTAAAAGTTTTATTACCCATTTCGCTGCCTTAAGTATTGACATTGCAAAACTGCTTTAATATACCAGAGACATGGTAAAATTCATGTTTGTAGATAAAACTATAACTTATACATTTGTTATAAAACAAAACAAAACTTAAGTAACAGTTTAAACCCAGATAACAAATAGATAGGAAAGTACAAGAGCACAGGGTGGTTATAAAATACAGTGAATTTACTGGATAGGGAGTACAAGTCATAACATAAACTGTTACAGTTGTTAAAAACTTTTAAGAATGAGGTCAAATTAAAAACGGTAACATACTTGTTTGGAACTTGGGCCATTTCCAAAGTAGTATTAAACCCGCAAGATCCACGTATAAGTTAATTTTGCACAGCCAATTCATCGCTTTTTTTCTCTTTTCCAACACCGACCATAGTAGAGAGAATGAAATACGAAGGCAGTTTAGAAGCGTTATTGTTTAATGAGAGCGGATTTTTTTGACGCGTTTATAAAAATTTATATTTATTTGATGATGATTTTAGTGGAGATGCGCTTTAATTTTCAACTCCGAGATCTTTTATGCATGCACCAATAGAATTCGAAATAAATAAATAAAATGCATTTGGCACACCATTTCGCATTTGTGTGTGGACCGCTTTTTTTGTTATATGTCGGGGCTTGTTTGCGATTCCGACCTTTGTTTAAAAAGATTTATACACAACCAACTTTTAAAGCTTTACACAAATGTACCATGTTATGTTAACAAACACTGCTGCATAATAATAAAATTGTCCGGACATTCTCCACCACAAGCTAATAACATAAAGAACATGATCTTTGTTGAAAAACTACTCACATTTCATAAATTTTTAGGTTGTGTGGGGGTGGGACGAATAGGAATTTTACTCGGTATATTAAAAATTGTATCTGACGAAATGCCTTTAATTAGAAGGATCAAGTTTCCAAGCACTTTTGACAACAAAATATGATAAGAGTCATCAAGTTTTAATAACGATCTTTTGAAACTTTTCTACATAACTTGCCTTGTTAGAATTTTTGTAACTTCTGTTCAATTTAAGAACAAATTTGACAACGAGAGAATTGAGTGTGTAGGTGGGTGTATTGTTATATGGAATAGTAAATAATTTGCCAGCTTCTGTACTATAGTAATTCGATAAAGCTTTCATTACATAGCTAATTTCCTTAATACCTATTGTAAACCGGTAGATAAACAGTCCAGTTAAACCTTTCCTTTAGGCAGTTTAATCCTTACAAAGAGACTATAAGGACACAACATACAACCCGAATAAATTAAACTTTTTGTTTCAAGATTTTATCTTAACTAACAACGACCCTTTTAATCCGCTCCTTTCTTCACCTCGTCTGTTTAATGAAATGATTTATTTAAATTATTCCGAAAAAGATATTCGTCTGCGCAATCATAAACAATATACAATACTAACATTGTACACCAATGCGGAAGGCCACCGTTAATGACTTTGTTTTTTCAATTTAAAACGCTATTGAAATCCTACCTAAACATTAAAACAAAATATTTTTCATTTTATAAATTAATTTAGCTATATTTGTTTTATATTAAGCGAGATTTGGTCGAATAATTATTTCAATGTTTAAACAGCTGCCAGAAATTTCAATTCGGACAAAGCAGGTATTAGAAAAATCGATGATTGCCGTAGATTTAGTGACAAATTGAAATTAATAATAGATTGGCATCCATGCCAAAGGTCTAGACTGCAGTAACAGCGAGGTAATTGTTCACAGGTCGGGGCTATCTAAATAAAAATCCAACGATCCAACGAACCAAATGACTATTTCAAAATCTCTCACTGCCGGCATGTGTACATGCTAATCCAGGAAAATTCTAGGACAATGGTTTTATTTGCGCAGCACTGTATCTTTGCGCGCAAAACACACACACCCCGTGCAGAATTCAATGGATTTAACGCTATTATTATACATTCAGTGCGATTTAAACGATCTCAATCTAATCAAAAAATTCAAATTTTACAGTATTTAGGTAGGTGGTCAATTATTAGGACTGATGCGTTATAATTTAAAAACCCCCAACTGAAATCGTATAATCGATCAGTAAAATTCTCGTAGTCGGGTAATATACATATGCAAAAATCACTAGTGACAAGAACCTTTTCGGAATTTATAGCATTTTTAAGCTTATGCTATATGAACGAATTCCTCGTCAGATATTAGCAGTAAAAATGATAAATTGCTACTAGTTATTACTATCCCTTCTTAATAATGTATGAAAAGAAAGTGGCGCCAACTGGATCAGTCTCACAAAATATCCAAGAACCCCCCAAATCACCCTATATTTATTAGAAAGAATGTGGCATAGATATTAATGTAGGAAAACATTGTGTTTTTTCATAGATATGTATTCTTTGTTTTTATCTTCTTTAGACCGTATATCGCCCCCATATACACACACAAATGCAAAAATATCAATTTGTGTTAATGTCCGCATTACTTCACTGTCCAATTAACATGGCACTGTTTTAGGGGATCAACATTCATTATATCAACAAGAAAAAAATAATGTTGCGAAATTTTATTGCTAATGTAATTTGTGGATATGGGGATGACAGTGGGGGGTTGCGTTCTTGCTGTTCCCGGGATAATAAAGAAACTGTTTTCGACGCACTGTAATAGCAGACACGACAATGCCCCTGTGTATCGTAAAAAAAAGAAGAGCTCTTAATGTTTTTTTATATTCATGTTGTACACGAGAAAATAACTAACAAAACACACTTAAACCACTAACTTAAGCAATAAAATGCTCTAAGATCAACACTGTTATTAACTGGGTGTTTCCGTGGAATTTACTTTAATTCTAGTGAAAATTTCGATATTTTATGTGAATTGGGTGTGTAAATTCTATAGGGTAGAAGTAGGTACCCCGCAATGAATTCTATTTGAAAAGTGAAGTTCCATCTTGAGATTCTTATTGTTATCCGCTTTGTGAAAGGATTACTTTCAATTTGAATCACAAATAGAGAGAATATGGACATTTTTCGTGTCTTATTGCACATATCTAATATCTGTGAAAGTGAAACAATTTCTTAAAATAAATGGAAAGAAAACTGAAGCATCGCTGTAGTTCAATTCGTATTATATTTTGCGAAAAACTGTAACTTGGCCCGTTATAATGCAACGTATACAAACACAATTTACCATTGTGTACAATGCACCTACAAACATAATCAAAATAATATAGTATAAAAGGGGGTCGAATTTATTCAACATGTTGAATTCATGACCAACGAAATATTACGAAAATTTTTCTCATAAATAGCGCCAAATTGCTTCCGTTTCATTAAATTGTATCAGCAGCAGTTAAAAATACAATTAGAAGGAAAAATAATCAACATGTAGTGGGATATATTATCTGGTTGGTTATAGGGTTTGATTGAACATTTTTCAGAATATAATTTTCATTCGCTTTGTGTAAATATCCTAGATTGCCTACACATAATTGCTTTTTCACATTATATGAATGCTCTGCGTAGGTATCTGTTAATTAAATAATTTCCAATTAGAGATATTTATTTATAGCGCACATTGGTAAATTTTTCACGGTTTTATTTGATGGAAACAAAAAACTTGTGCAGTTTTAAAACGTTTAACAGAATTGACAATTTGGAAATAACTGCTCGATCAGAATTTAAATAAATCGCCTCTAATTGGTTTAATTATACCAGTTGGTGTTACTCTTATCTTATTCACCCTGAAAACTTTTAACTCAACTATACTTTCGCACATTTTCCTCTGACAAAATCGATCTGGTGGTTTGACTTTTGTCGTGCAGACTAATTTCCGGTTACGAGACAGTCGTAATTTACCTTCCTCTGTTTCATTTATCTCTTCCGTTTGTCTATCTCTTATTGCCATTTTAGACAGTTAACCTAGTCAGTTTCGAAATGTATTTTTCGGGCTCACGTAATATTCATTGCGGCTCCAGTTTCAGAGGCAACAGCACAACTTGGGCTTTAATAAGTTAATAGGTATGTTGGGAAATCATAGGAGATTGCTGTGTGTAAGTATTAATATAATTATTTCGGTCTTTGCACTGGAAGAAAGGCTAATATATAACAAAATAAATTTTTTATAACAGAACAAATGAATTTTGAAAAAAAATAATTTTTAAGTTCTTTAGTTGCTCACTAAAGCTGGGTTTATGCAACTTACTTTTAACTTTAAGAATCAAAGGTAGTCATTAACTACTTTTACAAAATTATTCGAAATTAACCAATGACAAAGTTGGATTCATAAAGTTAAAGTTAAAAGTAAACTGCATTGTAATATCCCTATCATACATAAATGTGAAACAGAAATAAATACTTTGACCAGGCTCTGAGTGAAGAAGACCAATATCTGAAAAATAAATTTAGAAAAAGAGTACGTTAGTTTAATTGACCGTCATCTATTTATTTAACTATAAAGAAAATAAAACCGGACCCGTTGTGAATTACTCAATTATTCTAAGATAATGAATGAACTTTTGTCTTTAATTTAATTACTTACTATTTATCATATTACATTATTATAATGTCCAACATATCTTTAATTACTATTAAATATAAAAAGCGCAGGCTGCAATGTATAATCATTCCAACAAGTACCTCGACCAAGTTTCCCTTATAGTCATTTTGAGGACTTTACCATTCCAATCCCATCAACGTCTTGACGGGTGTTAAGCGTCCTTAACGATGCACAGGCTCCACTTTTGGAAGCACGGGCTGTTGTCTAGCAGTCTTACTTAGGAAGATCTACCAATTGTCAAGAATAGCGCAATGTTTATACATATTGGCCACTACTGTAGTTGGAATATTTTAACGTGTACATCCAATACAGAGGCACAAAGTATTAAATAATGAATTTACGTATAAACAACAAACATGAGCAATTCACACAGACAATAAACAAATATTAAGGAATTCCTTATTTCAAATCATAAATTAATTTGACTTCAAATTATAAATTAAACAATCAAAATAAACTGAGTGAGAATATCGTACTACTCACCAATTAAATAAAATAATTATAATCCAAAATGAGCAACAGCACAATTCACGTTCACAACACAGTTGCTTACAAGAAACTGAAACTAATGTTGCCCTTTTATAGCTCTACAAGTAAAGTACCGAAATTCAATACGCAGTACGCACATAGATCTTCAACACAGACTTATTGTTAACACGTGTCCCAATATTTTGCTGATTTAGGAATCAGCTCGGGACCGTGTCCCTTTTAGTGCTGGTACTAATAACCGGTTAACCGATCGATCGGTTATAACATCATCCGAAAATCGCGGTTATTATTATTTAAAAACCGATAACCGGTCAAAACCGATCTATCGGTTATATAACCGATAGACCGAGTCGAACAGAATATTACGAAAAAATTCCGCTTCATATAATTTACCCCACATATCTATTTAACAAAATTAAAATTACGTTTAATTTAATAAAACACGTTTAATTAACAAGAAATAGTAAGTTAAGCGATATATAAGTCATTGGATAGATATTCGGTTGTCGGTTAAAATGTCGGTTATAACCGATGAATACTTAGAAAACCCGGTTTTCGACTATCCGTTATAAAATTGAACAGACACCGGTTTTTTCGAAAACAGTTAATTTTCTTCATGACCGAAAACCGAGGAAAATAATTAAATATCCCAGCACTAGTCCCTTTACAGCATATAATTTTACTACAATCTGAAATTTTACCATACTTCAATCTACCTACACAAAAATTCGCACAAGGATTACATTTCTAACTAAAATGTATTTCAGAAGCAGTGACACTGTTCAATAAATTGAGGGATTAGATTGTTAATTAAATAATAGAATTTTTGTCGTTTTAAATAAACTATTATACCACAAATAATTAAATTAGTCTCGATTAATTTATAGAGTTTAATTTTCATTGAATTTAGAGTATTATAGCTTGAATTTTATAATTTATAAATAAACTTATACATATACATATATAAAAACCTGTCACGTTTTCTCATAAACTCAATTCATAAGCTACAAAACTTTTAAAGTATCAGTAATAAATTACATTACTTATATGTACATATAAATTTTTAAATGATGAAAATATCCTATACACATTTAAGAGTATATTTAAACTTATCCTTAATAAACGAAATTTGTACCACAGTCCGCATATACATACATGTTCATTATTAAAAAGGAGAAACTCTTGAATCGGTAATCAATTTTCAATTAAATATTTGATAAGGATATAAGTCGACATGCGCTGCAGTTTTTCTATCTGTTTAATTTATCAGTTGCTTGCACACAATTTGAACATTTGATTAAACCGTATTGCGTGCTGTAACATTTATAACGCCCTGTAAACAATTAAAATTCTTGTATATCTGAATAGTGCACATTTGTGCTGTGAAACGAAGGATCATTAAAACAAACGTCGGAATCGGAACATTAAAAACGCGAATGGGTGCCAAGTGGAGAACACCTAAGGGTCTGACATTTGCAACCGGTCCCATTGGAGGCTCATGAAACCGTGAGAAATTGCTTTGGGCCAGACAAGTTTCCACAATAGTCGATCAACATTGTGGAAGGTGCTTGTCGCGTGGCTACCTGAGTTGGCCAAGAAGAGAACCGCCTCAAAGCTAATCTGTATTCCATCTACTTCAGCAGCTGTTGCGTGACTACTCTGAATTATATGGCCACCGCAACAGATTACCAACTCGTTTCATTGAAAAGCGTTGTTTAAGTGAACTTTATTGCTTTTGTATAATTCCAACGAATGTATAATTGGTACAATTTACCAATTCTGTTTGATGATGGCTTGCTATTTAACTTATCACTGTTTGTTTGTCGTTTACATAAAGACTCGAGTAAAATGTTCATGACATTTGGCACTTGTGAATAATAAATTTTTTAATCTATTTTCATATTTGAAAGCGATATGTATATGTGTTGGTTACATTGTTTTAATAACAGGGAGAATGGTGCATTTTTAATGGGAAATATGATTTATAATACATAGGTACATGTCGAACAATCGCGATAAATAGGTTGGTAACCTTCTCGTGCACTATTTAACGCCAATTTTTCCTCTCGTTCCTACAAAACTGTTTCTTTTTTATTGATTTTTGTAGGTCAGTCAATACCTATAGGAATGTCTTTGATGCAAGTATGCTATTGATCCTATTTTAAATTCTATTATCCATTCTAAAAGGCACGCAATTTGACAAGAGACTAAATAAAGTAATACCTAATAGTATTAACTCACTTTTGCACTTTATATAGAGTTGTCACCACTATTACCATTCTTTTGCTAATTAAATTTTATCCTTGCACATTGCATTACATTAAATAAATTGCATTTAGCTTTACTCCACATTTTCTATTAAAATGGCTTCAAGTAGCTAATACCAATTTAATATTGGAATAAAGTAATATTTTTTCATAAAGAACTGATATTGATATGAACATTACTGTCAAGTATAAATTGTGTATGAATAAATTTATACATGTATGAATGGCTCGTAGGCACTTGTGTGTCTGGGCTGGATATATGCATGTATGTAGTTCTTTTTGCTTTCTTCTTTTCCAGTTTTCCGGTATTTACAAGCCGTAGCGGTAATTTATTCTGGATGCGTGTTCTAAAAGCGAGGCCGTTCGTATTGAGTTAGCAAGTAACCGACGGTGAGACAATATTTCATATAGGTCTCCCTCTTTTTCAGCTACTAACAACAAACACAAATTTTCCCATTTTATCTATATTTTGGCACAGCTTATTTTTACACATGCACTAAAAACGGAAATGCTTTCATATTTTTACATCCTTCATCAAATATGCATTTCATTTTAGAATGGCAAAGACGTTTCAGACGCACTCATGCGTTGGAATAAAGCTGAAATTTTTGAGATTTCGAATGATTTCTCTCTCAGTTTTGGAAAGCTTTCAGAAACAAACGATTAATAGACATACTTACTTCTCAAAATCTCCTTCAAGTGGAAATAATGGGAATTATGCTTCTTAATTGATGCACATTGAAAAAAATCAATTTCTATCTGTTGTTGGTGTGTGCTGGGAAATAATATGAAATTGATTTTTTTTCAATATAACTACTAATTACGAAAGTTGCCCTCAATTAGTTTTAGGTACGAGTATACTATCCTAGGTACGTCCATAATTTAGAACCTACAAATGTTAAGCGCTTTAATAGGGCTATAATTAACTTAAACTAAGTCTAATGATTACACTTGAGAAGTTTGTGTCTCAATAGTCTCTAGAGAATATTTACTCGCAGATTCCTACTGTGATTAGACAAATGCCATGGATTATATACTAAAATTTGATTTCTAGATCATCATTATTGAAATATATTTGACTGTTTTAGAACTTAAACAGTTATTTAAGATCCAGAAGTATTAGAAGTATTATTATGTAGTTGCACAGTTGCAAACTTGATATCCGCTTTATATGACACACGATAAAGTCTATAGCTAATACATATGTATGGATTTGATTCAAATATAGGATATTCATTCATTTAGCGGTAAATATGTACCTATTTTCCATTGGAATAAATATGAACAATACTGAATCCATTTAACGAATTTTTATTATGTTCTGTGACAGTAAAAGCGCACACATTTCAGTTAAACATTTTTATAATAATCAGTTAATATCTGCAAACGTGCTGATTTCCTCTGTAACATTTATTATTGTACTCTGTGTTCTGCTCACTCTGTACTGAAATGTGCAGCGTTAAACATCATATTCAAAAAAATATATAAATCGCATTCGTGCATGTAATATATTTGTTCGAAAGTGCGAAATGCTAGATAATAATACAACTACAGAGTATTGGTTAGTGCTGATAAAAAGCTTTGAAAAAATTTACCAGACTCCGAACAAAAATTAACTGAAAAATATATTGTTATGCCATTATTTCTGCTACAATTTTTTCCAACATACTTCAGTTGACTATATCATGTAAATTTGTATGGATAACAGTTATATTCAGGGTTTCATGTTAATTTATTATTAAAAACTAAATGAGCTCCAATAAACCTGTCATCCAACCTCATACACAGGAAGTCTCGTGATTCTTGCTGTTAAAATAATAATAGAAATATGAAAAATGCATCGCCCTATTTTTATTGCAGTAATTTATCTATCAGTGGCAGTGTCAGTTGAGGGAAAATTATTGCAATGGAAAACAATGTAGTATTATGCATATAGTGACCATTTATAAATACTAATTTCACTAACATGACAAAACAAATTGGTCCATTGATAACTTCAGATTGAATAAAATTAACGAAACCTACAGCGAAATATTGATTTCCTATTGTCCGAAATGTGAAATATTGTACATACTCGTTTTTGACATTCCCATCTGTTCGCACACTTTATTTCAATTAAAATTGTGACACATAAAATTCAACAATAAAACACAAATCGTAAAATAAAGGTTAATCATATTTTTTTTGTAGGTATGCCCTAACGAAATTGTGTGTAAATTTTTTTCTAGTGGCGCGTTTAAAATATGCACTAATGAATAAATGCATATGCAATATGTTGGTCTCATAATACCTTATAAGGTCGCCTCTTTATTCGGTGTGCGTAATTGAAATTAATTTAATTGAACCCTCTTCACGGAAAATATTTGTCAGATGACGGTTTCACACTTTATTCCTCTAATATAATATAAATACACGAAAATTTTCATGAATATTACACGAAACGGATGTATGTTGTGCATTAGAAATTCGTTAACCAGATTTACCCTCGTTTTATATAACCATATACAGAAATATGTGACGGCGGATGAGTTTTATTATTTCAGCAATGCTTATTTTAACTATTATACTTGATTTGAATAACTAACACTGCTGTGTACGTAAAAGTTGTCTCAACATGTTGATAAGTTAATAATTAAATAATGTCCTCTGAACTACAAAGGAGGAATATTATAAAGGCGGAAGGACGATACTGGAGGGCAGAACTTTCAAATTCCCTTTTAAAATATGCTCCTCGGCACTCTCAAATGTACACTTTATCTGATAGCTTTTCCGAAATTCAACTGATTGAATGCACAAATATGTAGAGCATAGAGAGTTTGGCCTATTCTTTTGTATTTAGTAAACTCTCCCCAGGCTAACAAAGCGAAAGAGCCAAACAGTAGTTAAGTTTTATGGAGTTTCCATTTTGTTGGTGTAATACATGGGATCTACTTTGTCTGATCTCATGAGAACACAATAAACATTTTATACAAGAAAGATGATGGTCGCAGTTATGTGTTTTGTCATGCAACGAAATTGTTATGTTTCGTATTGGGACTGGTTACAACTTTTACGCTTGCGAATGAATAATTAAAAGAGTTGTGGTGTTATATACGGGCAAAGCCAGTTCTTTCGTAATTCAATTTCAATTTAACTCTAAACAGGTTTTGTAAACGTTGAATGAATTTGTGTATCATTACATATAGCCGCACACCTTCACCACCGCCACAGCATCCCGAATTATTCTCTGTAGGTATATCTATACCATAAAAATTAGATGCAAATAAAGCAAAACGAGATGCCCGCAAACAAAGATGTTTCTTATTCCAATAAAATAACGTGAAATTTTCTAATTAGCTTTAGTATAGAGGAATTGTGGAAAATAACAAAATTACTGTTGAGATTTTCGGGGAAATCCCTGAGGAGAGAGGGCACTTATTCGGCACGCTAACTAACTAAATAAATATATGTTTGTTGAGGGTGCGAAAAGGCGGTTAAATTTAATATCTTTCCGTATATAGCGTAAGTTTAGTATGAAAGAGAGATGAATAGTTTTACCCAAAAGTATGTAATAAACTGAGCATATAATTTAATTCGGTGGCAAAGGAGTCCCGGCTATTCCTTCAGCTTTCTAGCTGGGAGTTATTTATGAGGTACAGTGTGTTAGGAACATTTGTTACCGTCAGGTGCAAAAGGTTCAAGTTTTTAGCATACATTAAAAACAACAGAAACTGCGTGGAAAGTGCGCTCCCGTGACAAGTATACTCAACTTGATGCGAAAAATGCAAACACCCGTCCCATATACTAAGCGCCCCTCGCACTCACCATTTTAATTAGGAAGTATTCATTAATGCTTGTCTATTTGTTCTATTCCTGCAAAAAAGTTTCAGTTTTGCAGTAAGACCTGACACTGAAATAAAAGATTTCATTTACTTTGTGGATATTTTCGTTTTACCATTTTTGTTTGTTTTTCCTTCTAATTTTCTTTTTGTACTTGTGGAGGATTTAATTCAAGTTATATAATTTTCCATAATACCAATTACCGAATCTTTAATGTTCTCGACAAATAGAATAGAAAACTGATACTTAGGTACTTATGAACTTAACGATGTTTTACTATTATGGAGAAGGCAGCAAGTAGGTCTGTGCATGAATAAAGTTGATATCATCAGAGGTATTATAATATAACATATTTGAACGAGTAAATGTAGGAAAATTGGCATGAAAACTTCTCGTTTATATTAAGGAATAAATTGTTCCGGTCAAATCGTAGAACTAACTGTAACAACACACCACACTGTGAATAGAATCGGTGTGTATGTTTTATGATGTTGTAGGCGGCCAACTTCTAACTTTTGCTACAACTTATAAAAATTTCGATTAATAATGATTTGTGTGGCTTGAAATGGCATAAAGTACACACACAGCACACAATCTCATATTGCCAGATATACGATATTACCTTCTACTTTTTTTATTTATTTTTCTCTATAGCCGTTTGGTATAATTTAAGCGATTGGTACGAACAACACTCATAAACTTGAAGGTACATATAGGAAAGAAAGTCCCTTCGAAAACGTCCCTTTTTCTGATATGGACGAATTAAGTCCAAAAAAAAAAGTATAACATTAATATATCGTCCTATATGACTTGTGTGTTTACGAAAAGGTCAAAGGAATCATTAAAAAGATTACAAAATAATATCGTAAATTGAACTTATGAATTTTACAACTCTCTATATCAATAATAAACATAATATTATCAAAGCACCCTGCTGTTCGCATTTTGTATGAAATTGAGATCCAGCTTGTATTTACTTTGAAAAATTCAATAATACACTGAAAAAGCGTGATGGTTCAACTAAGAAACGTAATATTCTTTTACCCTCGTTATAATTCAATGAATTAAATTACTTAATAAATTTCTCTTAGAAAAAAGAGAGCTATTGACGTTAATAAATGTTAATGCATTTGAATATATTAATTTAAATTAGATTTGCTTTTATGAAATTGAAATTTGCGCTTGATAAAATGCTCTCTATTTAACTAAATATATAAGAAAATGTTCACATAGGCAAATTGTTTAAGTGAGTATGACAAGAAAACGATTTATAACTTAGATAACGTCTTGAAATTCCTAAGGGCATTTAATGATAACCAAGGAACTTGTTGCATCATAAATTTCGCGTGACCACATTTACACATATTTAACTTAACAATGTAGGTGCATTAATAACGTTACGAGCACATGAAGGAACGAAATAAAAAAACACCCCCAACAATTAATTTCAACCCAAGCTATTTGTACACTATTTAAGTATGTAGGTGCACGCATGTAAGGGTTTTTTCTGGTATATTTTGTACTTTTTCTACTACTTCATTTACCATCTAGGCAATTACTTTAAATAAGTTACTATGAATGATTTTTTGTTGGTGAAGAGTTGTAATGATGTGTCTATAAAAACCACAGACCGTCATCAACGGCTTGCATGTTTTGCTTCCCTAACATTAGATTAGACGACGTCAGTTATGGCTTTAACGGGGAATGTTCACACAAACTGTACCTATATAGATATAACCATATACATGAACATGGAAATTTCATCTTGTTATATTCTGACTGTGTACTCTGCGTCTACTGCTAAATTAATTTAAATGAAGCTTTTTGTTAAACACTGCATCACATGCCTAATTGATTGCTTTTTAGTTGTAGGATTTTTTTCTTGCTGAATAATTATTGAAGCAAAAACTCACCAACACAATTAGGCTTCTGAAAGCAGTCCAGCTTTCCACATTTTGCATTTTCAATGGACTATATGCTGATGGTATTGTATTGTCATCCTAGAGTCAAACACTCGGGTTAAGCACTGCAGGAATGTTTCATTTGTAACAGGGATAATAATGTCATTGAAATTCGTTAAAACGTTTAATAAAAATGATGCAAAATTTAAAATAGGGGAGATGACAAAAAAGTGAGAAGTAGAAGTATTGCATTCATATGGGTACTTTGACGAGAACAAAGTTCGTCAAACCTCAAAAGAGAGCTCAATTATTAGGTATATGAAAACGTGCGAGTGTATATGCAAAGTCTATTGCATTAATAAAACCAAATACTTTGAGCTTATGACTTCAAACAAATTTATATTAGTTAACACTAGTGTACTGTGCATATATATAAAATAATTTTAATTGTATAATCAACACATAAATTAGTTTAATAATTTTGTTTATTTTGTAAATTCTGTGTAACACGGATTAAACCCAAAATTTGACAGTTTTTTTATTTTCACGTTTGTTGTTGCTGCTTTACTATACCTCAAACTTTCTAATAAGTACACACAACACGTTAATTAAACGTTTAATATGTTTTGTGTGTTGGGAATTGTGATAAAACTTTGCACAAAATAGAAATAATTTTGCTTCACAATGTGGAAACTACGGAATTTCGAATACATTTCTGATGGTTTCATCTGACTGTGTCCAATACAGCATAAGCAGTCCATATTGTATGTAAATTGAAATTAAATTCATTATCTATGAAGCGTAAAAATAGTTGTTAATCAATTTGGACGAAACTGTGTATTATTATTTGTTGCATCCAGTTTCAGTTGAGCGATTAAAGGAAAATGTTCCCTATTGATTAAACTAGAATATACATTTAAATCGATTCAATTTCGATATATTGTGCTCTTACTCTCGCACATATTATATCCACAGTTTTATATATATATACATATATATATATCTTTGAGGAAATTGATTCATTCTGAAACAAGACTGTATATATATGGGCCATCATAGAATTCCCAATGAATGTTACATTGCAATAAAGTCCCCGGGAGAACTATGCTGCGGCAGTTTATATTCTCGATTTCTCTCATAGCACTTATTATTTATTTGCTATGGCAAATACTGCAACATGATTTTACAGTTGGCTCCTTATTCAAATTAAAGTCCTGGTTAAATATATGATTGGCACACATAAGTATTTTTATTTATATCATACATATGTGGGAAGAGGGTCAGAAAATTTTGTCAGAATTCACCAAAGAAAGAAAAAAGTCGTATTTAATCCAAGCTAGAATGCGTACATAATCCGGGAAAGTTGAATGCCGCATAGTGGTTTTACCGAAGGCAAGTTGAATGAATAAAATAAGGATAGCAAAAGCCGAACCCAAGTGACTTGGTACGAGTATAGTGGAAGCATTTGGGCTACCAGGATCAGACCACCAGAAATGGCTCGTACGGAATATAGTAAACCACAGAACCTCCCTTGAGATAACACTGATAAGGATAACGCCAATTCCACTTGGTTAAGGTGTGTGTGTATGTATGTACATGTGCAGTGGAACAAGGACGAAATGCGACAAGACAAAGCAACTACTTGAAACTATTAGATATCAGCCACCGAGTGTGCTGTTCTTGTGTAGGTATTCAGGGAAACTGTCTTCTAGTTACTGGTTTATCTTCTTAATTTATATTAATTAGTCAAGAGCAAAAAAGTCTTTATTTATCCCACGCCATTTTTAACTTTTAACAACCTGAAAATTTGTCTTAAACATCGTTAGATCGTATATTTAATCCCAAAACTTAATGCTTAGAACTTATTAATTTTTGAGTAAATAGGCGCGATTGACAGGAAACATGATAAACTTGAACCCGAATCGATAATCACCATTGACCTGAATTCACCCTCTAATGACTGAAATTGTTCTCAACTTTTTTGCTCTTTCTCCTTAGCACATTAAACCGTGTAGGTAATGTTCGTAATATAAGTTTTCAAGTAAAATCCTTGGAGTTGTTTATCTAACATAAGTAGCAAAAAGTTTTTATATATGATGGAAGGCATTTTTTTATATTTCTACTAGAAATTATTACAGTTATAATACATAATAAAGTGTCAACAAAACGGAATCTCTCTTACAAGGTGATCGCCATATACTCTGCACACAATTAATGACTTAGAACTGTTTTGACATACTACATCATTTCCCTGATATGTGATCTGCGCAACAAAAGGACTTCTTCCTTGTTTTATCAGCTTTGATTGCATGCTTTGAAAGTGTTTTGAACTTTGTCACAATACACATTAATTACTTTGTATTATGTAGAGCGAGAAGTAACCTCCATTTGATGAAAAATTAAAATTGTTTATTGTAGCGTTTTTCGTTGCGTCCGTTTCCGCCGTTCTCTCTCGAAATGAACTGAAATTGCTACACTTAATAAAAGAATTTCTGCTGATGAAGAGATGCACCAAAATGTACCTAAGGAAATTAAAAGGTTCTCCAAATATTTACAGAAAAAATTCAAGAATCAAGAACCGATTTTAGGTCAATTATTATTAATTAAAGAAGTTACGTCGATGCATTATTCCAGGGAGTATATAGGATAACAAGGCTGTAAAGCCTCTAGAGATAGTAGAGGTTAGTTAAAAGCTCCACTGATGGTAAACCATATCCTCTCGGATCGATCGCCGTGGTGATTAACATTGCAAATATCGCACTGCTATTTGACTTAACACTCTAACTTCTTTAATTTAAAGCTCGTCAGTTAAGAGTACTACTATAGAGTGAAGTTACAATCCGTCCACCACCACTATTCCACCCTTTTAATTCAATTAGTATTGTGTAACCGAATGTATGATGTAGAATGTAGAAATATATGTAGAGTTTCATTTTAGATTAATTGATGCTCGTGTTCTCTACACTAACTAAATATTAGCCTTTATCTAAAGTTGGTGCATATTTTTCAATCCTTCGCCACTTTTTATAAAATGATGTAGGCAAGAGTAAATTAGAATTAGCTTGCTAAAATTTGAACTAACCACCTGAGAATGACGCATCTACTTTCAAAGTCCATTAACAACGAATTTAACTGACGAGAATTAAATTACGGCCAGGGAATATATAAAGGTGCGAGAAGCCAGCACACACCATGTTCGTTAAATCGCTAAATGGCTGTGTATGCAAGTCTCTTTTTACAGTTCTTCGTACGATTGTGCAGGGAGCACTCCCTCTAAAACAATTATTTCCTACAAGACTTTTCTACAACTTGTTTTCTAATTGGATTGTAAAACTGAATAGTACTTTCGCAAAATTGTGTGTTAGTTAAGAGTGGAATTGTAATAACAGTGTGTTTATTTATTTGATTATGAATGTGTGTTAGTACCACTAGAAGTTCAGTGGCTGAATAGAGACGATGGTGCTGTCTCGTGTAGTGAATTAAGGGTGCAATATTTTGTTGGAAAACTTTACATATTCCAGAGTTTGTGATTTTAGTTGTAAACTCATACAATTAGTTTGAGGAAGTGAAGTCTTGTCGTAAGTCGCAAGGGAAATCTTTGGATACTCACCAGCTTCTATATGGGCCTATTGCTACTACATTATTCTGATGTAGGACACTTCCTGTCATTTAGTCATTAATTTATGCCCAAAATTTACCTAAGTATATTTACCGAAATCATCAGACCCATTTAATTCACAATGTGTATTTCGCTCATTTTATATTAAGCGTCTTCGTGATTAATCGAAAATACTCTATTCAGAGCAACATTTTCAAACTTTCCCAACTCCAGGCTTTTAATTATTGTTTTTCAATTTGTTTTCATTTTGAAAATGGAAGATTGGAAGGAATTCTTAAAGGTCCACTGATCCAACTAACTTGTCATCTTTTCTTGGAGTTTTATTTGCTTAATGTTAAAACCTTTGTTTGAATGAATGCACAAATCAATAAGCCTCACCTAAGAAAGCAATCTCTTATTTCAGCAAAAATCTATACTTATATGACAGCACAAACACATGCACCAGCAATTTTCTTAAAAACCTCCTTTTAAAAACTATTATATGCTTTACAAAGCAACTCCTATATACAACGTCCATTTGCTTCCATTTCGTGACAGCTCCATTATCCTATTACAGTTAAATCCATTAAGCATAAATAAGAAAATTTTATTTGACACTTTATTGCCTGCAAATTAACAACAATCGTAAAGTTTTAAATTAATTTAGCCAGCCCTCGTTCAATTTAATATCATCCCTAATTATAAGGCGACAAAATTGCAGAGAGAGACTATTTAAATGAGACATTTTTTTCCTTTTAACCATCATCAAAGTAAATTGTCCTTCAACAGTAACAAATTTTTATTTTTTCTGTTCAGGGTAATATTCTAGCCCTTTATATAGTTTTTATTGGCGGCAGTGAATTAATTGGAACATTGCCTTGCAGCCGTGATGACAGTTAAATAAATTCTCTTTTGATAGCATTAATGAACACTTGAAGGTTGTTTCGGTTAATTCTTTATTAAAATGTCGTTGGAAGTTTATAACATCATTTTCGTCTCAATTTTATGTTTATGCATGCGGGAGCATTTTTTCGACTTTAATCACAACTTTTTTCATTTTGTTGAAATTAGTGTAACTTGAAAGTTCAAATCAAATAAAGTTTCTGTGTTGCTTTTTATGATTGACGAAGGTAATTAGATTTACAAAAAAAAATATATACAAGACCGCTTTAATTAAAGAAACATGAATCTCTTATTCTTGAACATAATTTAGAATTAGGTGGTTTTTTTTTGTTTTCCGAAATGGGATTTAATAAAAACAAAAGTATATGTGACATTTTTAAGCCTGGAAGTCATTTTAAAAATAATTTGCGTTTTTTGCTGTTATAATGATGCGGTTGCAGGCCGCTCATACAAATTTTAATTTGCCAGCGACAAGAAAATGTAATAAAAAATAAATTTCCTGTCATTGTATAAAAAAAAGAAAACCTAGAAATCTCATCTCCCATAAAGCAGTTTTAATGCCCACTAAAAGCATTTTTAAATAGGGCTTTAATAAACAAGAATGACAAAAGAAATTTACACCATATTCTTTTCAGCTCTATGAAAACTGTTTCCATACAAAATTCACTCTTCGCATTATATGAATAAGGTGAATTTTTTAAATTTTAATACCATAACAAAGTATGCAAATTTAACGAATGAAAAGGTAAATAAATTGCTTGTTTTGTGTATTATATTTGGCTAGATTTATCTTGCATGAGAAAGGATTTTAGTTGTTTTTTACAAAGGTACATAATAGAACTTCCTCATTTCATTTCATTTTTGGTATTCCGTAAAAAGTGAACACCTAATGGTAAATGGAAAGTGAGTGAGAAAATGTCGATCAAAAAATGCATAAAAGTGATCTTGTGTAGTATGTGGGGCACAGTAGTTGTGAAAACTGTGTATGATGGGTGTGAGGATTGCCAATTGCCTCATTTTTGCCCTTATTGAAAGTACAACTGGATTTACAGCCCGCAAAATCATCTCAAATATTGCGCAACTTGGAGAGTTTTGATTCTTTATTCAAATCTCAAAGAATATCAATTCGCATTTTGAACTTTTTCAACTTTTTAACTTAAAAACCAATCTTTGTTTTTTAAAACGTCTTTTACAAAAATAATATATTCAGGCATGTCAACATAAAAATATTGAAAAATTAAATATTCAGATCAATTTAAAGATGTACGAATAAGATCGCATAAACAACACCGAACCAAGATCCTTTCCTTGTAAATTCAGCTCTAGAACGTGCAGTTTATTTGATATCATTCGGAATAGGTTAGCAGTTCATTCGAATCCCCTACATATGTCAGATATCGAAAGAAACGCATTCTCTTCCAATCTTTTCCTTCTTATTGCTTATACAATGGCTTATTACAAAATTCCAGCTCTACCAAAACGTCCGATTTATTGCACTAGTTTACAAATTTTAGCCAACGTTTATTCCATCTCGCCAAATATTTGCGTTCAATATGTTCCTTTATTTCAAGCTGCACTTCCCTTTGTACATAAATTGGCATATCAAATTGCTGGCTTAACGTGAATTAAAAAAACGAATAAGGGATTTTAAAAGTTTATAGAAAATATTAGCATAATTTAAATCGATAGTGAAATGACTGATTCGATTTCTCCATGAAATAAGTCGGAATTGCATCTAATAATAGCAGAGAAGAAATTTTTGTTCTCCGTATTCTTTGCATTAGCAATGGAGGCCTTACAAACTTGCTTAAAAGTTTCTAGATGAAAATTAAATTAAAAGCAAACTTTTCACCAGCTAAACACACACACCCCCCTTTATAGATATATCTAGTACTTATACAGGGTGTTTCAATTATATCGAAATGAGGTTTTCGGCTCAGGGTGACCCCAGGGAATCTATCGTTTCATTTTGGTTCACTTTAATTGATACACCCTGTATATAGATAGCAAATAAGCCAAAGCGTAAGGGGTAACTTTGTATGCTAGGAATAGAAAGGAAAACTTTTTCATCGGTTAATCAGAGAGTATAGGCGACCCAGCCACAAATAAAATTACATGTGAGAATTGTAATCAGTTAAAACTATTCCATTTGGAATGTTTGTTGTAGACATGTTTCTAATTAATGTTCTTGTTTCAGTTCGGCCATTATGGGTGAAGCTTCTTGGTGAAAATAAGCCATTATCTGCTGATAACACTTACGAACTAAGTTGTGAAGTGGTTGGTTCTCGTCCAGAACCGACAATAACCTGGTGGAAGGGTAGCACACAGATGAAAAATACTCGAGAAACGGTAAATTAATTATACAATATTACATCTGTGACTTTAAAGTTGGGATTCCTCCCTCTCGTATTTCCTTTTATTTGCTTTCAAGAATTTTATTATGCAAAATATTTACTCTCTGGACAAAATGTTACACAAACTGAAATATTACATAACTTTATGTTTATCTCAAACAGATATATTGCAAGTTTCGCCCATTTGTCAAATCAAATTCAGTTACATATATGATACATTTGACGCATTTATAAATAATTTGATTTATTATCATTGGAATTTCGGAAAGGTATTTTGTGCACGTTGTGGGGGATTTTTGTCAACGTATATATTTATCTCGTTGTCATCAGTGCAAATATTTAGCGAAACTTTTTTTTTCTCTGATATTGTGTGTGAGTTTGACTTTTGGCCGCAATTTTCCTTTTAATACAAAATAGAGTTGTAAACTATTTTTTAAAATGTATCTATATCCAAAGTATGGTGAATTCAAAACATAATGGTATATTTGAGAGGGGCTAAATGTTTATAATTTTCGCGTAATTAATTATTAAAAATTAAAATTTCGACAACACTCGAACCTCGAGCCGATTTGTTCGTGACGTCACACTTGATCCTCTCAAAATGAAACAACTCTGTCACTTGTAAACAGTGGATCGCTTTTTTCGTTGGAACCTGAACTTATACTCTACCTGCTCGATTTCAGGTAAAATTATAGTCCGGAGCGCACCAACAAACAACTCCCTCCCCATTGGATGTTTGTTCGTGATGTCGACCCCACGTGGTTAAAATCGCGGGTTTCATTAAAATTTAAACTTTGTTCATTAATAACTAATTAAATATATTCAAATCCGATTAAATTTTAATGACAAGTCATTTCTTTTAATACAATCTATTCGATTAAGTGGTTAAAATTGCGATTTTCCAACTTAGTTTACAACTCTATTGCGAGTTGAGTAAATAATTATATGTAAGTGACTATCCGAAATAATTGTTCAAGTCAGAAATAATTTGTGAAATATTTAATGATATGTAAATTTGGACGTAGCCGTGTTTATAGGGGTCTATTAATTAAGTTTATTAAGTGTGACCTTTTTATTATTATAGTTAAGGTCGCCCATTGTCGCAAAACTGTATTATTTAACTAATTTACTCTGCAAAAGAAATTGCTTGGATATTATTTTACAAAACCGCAAACATATAATTTAATAAAAAGTTAGTTGAAACAAGAAAATTTCATCGCATTTCCCTACTTTTAAGTTTACATTATGGTTGGGTTAATTTTTCTACTCCAATTTTCCAAGGCGATTACATTTTACCACATTTCATTAAATGTTTTTACGGACAGTTCACACAATGATGTGTGCTGTAATTTCATTTCTTCTCTACTTTTCGCATCTAATGTGCCAGATAGATAATTTTGCTATATGTAATATGTATGGTATAAGAGTATAAGGTTAGGCAGTACGTATATACAGAGTTTGGCGGAAAATGATTAAAATAATATAATTTAAAGTCATATTCATATGGGCATTTTATTCGGAAAATTCTAATTGGCATACCAGCATTTTTAATTACTTCAAAATTCAAAGTGTCGCCTTTAAAATGAATAAAACTTTTAATTATAAAATATGACTGCGCAAAGAGGTCATATAATTAATATTTTTTTGCATCTTTTGCAAGAGTTGGACCATAAAATGACAATATTTGAAGTGGTCGCACATAGCCTGTTTGAGACGAATTTTTTGTTATACCAGTATGTTCACATATTTCTGTGCTGTGAACATTATTAAAATTCATAAGGGTCTGTCCCTAGAAATATTTAATAAACATGGCAAAAAATGACTAGAGCAAAATATCACTGAGGTAATGTAAAAACTTTAAACAGCTCACATGGGCTTGTTAAAAATGAATAATATTTTGAAAAGACATTAGTTACTAAAGTTAGGTATGTTCAGGGAGGTTTGTTATCAGAATTCTAAATAAACCAATCAAAAATTTCATTTTTTATTATTTGGTTGATTAGATCATTAATTATTTGAGCCGGTAGGTATTATATTTCAATACAATAGAATTATATGTTTATACAACGTATAGGACATAATAGAGGTTTATTTTTTTATAATAAGCATTATTCATTTCTATTCTCTCTATTTTATATAAACAACCATACATTAAATATTACACAACATACATACAAGGGTTATCAAGAGTAAATTCGATCTATAGAATTACCAGCAATTTGAAACACATGCTACAAATGGTAATAACTTGTTTAATTGAATATTTTAGACAGTGGTTTGATTCATATCTTCATTCGGAGGTTTAATAACACTTAAGAATTCTGGAAAATTTTCATGATTATTCAATTTTATTATCAGTCCCGTTATAGAAATACTTGGAAGCTGTTTTCCACGTCACTTCACAATTTTTAATTAGTCTTTTCTCTTTATTTTTTCTCCTATTTAAAGTTTAAACCAGTTCCTAAAGCTTTACCGGACCGTTAATTAACTACACTTATACGTGCTACAGTTGACTGCTGGTTACAAATTGCTTTCTAATTGACAGTAAAAAAACTAAATATCACCCAACAAATTGAGTACCTATCTATTAAGAAGTTGGCATTTTTATGGCGTTATTTACCTTAGAAATCATCAGTAAGTAGTATATTTGACCTCCATAAAAGAATTTACTTTTATTTTTGCCACAAAATTCAAATATTTGTAGTGCAATAAAAAAGTTTACCTAGTTTTTCTAGCAAAACTCGCAATTCTTTTATAATTTATGGGCAGTAGTAAATTTGCGTCCCTTATTTAACGTTTAGCCATTAAGTTTGACTTTCTAAGTTTTTATTTTTAAGAATACCGTTTAGAAAAACGGCACACACACACAACTCGGGCACATTCAACTGTAAAATTGAAAATCGCAACGACTCATATCTAATTTCGATGCAGTTGGAAGATAATAAAATCCGTATAATTCTGCATTATATTTTATGCGATTGACATTTCTTTTATTGCTAAATATACGGTATAAGAATTCACATTTTGATTTACATACTAAAATACATGACCACCAAGATATTCTGGAATATTCACGGTATACATGCAATTCAAACATTACATTAGATGGAAAACAATACAGAATACGGAACCTTATTACAAGAATATGTGACTAAATCGTGTGTATGTACAAAATTGTAGGTAATTTTGCAGATTTCAATTGTATAATTCCATAAAAATTATTCACTCGAAATGTTACGTTGTTTTGTGTATATTTTCCCTCAAGTAAGTATTCATTGTAACTTTTATGTTGTAAGATAGACATTTTATTTTGAAGGGAATTTAATAAGTACCACACACAGATTTTCCATATCATATAAAATTTTTACCACACAACCAGCTCTAGCTATTTTACCGTAAAATGAAATATTACTTTTATTTCAGTTACTACTTTTGCGGAAATCATAAAATTTACACTTTTCTATGCTTGTGCAATATTTACAGAAATTTAAAATTCTATTACATGAAAAATTAAATTGCTTATATAAGGATGCTCCTTCAACATGTTATCCTCTTTTACGGAATAAATGTATTGCCGACATTTAATAAGTGACTTATAATAAGTAGACATGTTAATTATAAAAACGTTAGTATACGACCAGTTTTTATTATTTAGCGAGAAACTCATTCCTCTTCTATAATTTTTCTTTATTATTGTGAGAAGAATATTTAATCAGTTAAGGAGAACTTGTAAACAGGATTCCAGTGCTTTGATGTAAAGATGTCTAATGCAGTGTTTTTTTATACCACCCGACAATAAATTTCAAAAAACCCACACGAAATTGAAACGAAAGTATATTTCAGATCACAAAAAGTACTCTTGATTGTGTATAAACTGTATGGTGAATTGCAATATCGCAGTATCGAGTTCTATATATTGTGAAAGATTTATTGTTGCGGTCATTTTGCGTATATTTGCTCTTATTCCATTCCACAAAGCTTATTCGTTTTCCCTCATATAATGTTTGTATGTGTATGTACATAAACGAGCATAGCGCGTTTGTACATGAATTTTATCCATAAAAAATTCATACTCGCTACTAACACGCATATATTTTACCTTTAGTTCATAACTGGCCCTTTGCTCTTTTTTATTATCTTCAATTTCTCCTTTTTCCTATACGAAATTGCCATTAATATTTCATTAAAAATCAAATTGGTTATAAGAAAAATCTAATCATAAATCTCATGAATGAGTTCAAAGAACACAATGAATCGCCATTAATTGTCAACTAATCTGAAATATTTAAATTGGAAAATTATCTTTAGTCGTATTTCAATGAAAATCTGATTTAGGACCGTTTTTTAATATCGCCACAAAATACATTTTACATTATTTTTGGGAGTATTGAAAAAATGACGTTTTCTTCAATTTCACCTATACCTTTGAAATATTATCTATACCTATCGGAACTAATATTTTTACAAATCTTCTTGAAAAGTTTTTCTTGTAAAAAATTCAGTACCTAATTGAAAAAATTTAATGGGAAAGAAATTAAATCAGAACGGAACCAAGAGCAATAAAGATAAAACGTGGACATTTTAAATGCTATTGAAAAACTATTACAATTTGAATGGAATCTCGAATGTTTTGACGATCAGTTGATTGATATTGTTTTGCAATTTTATTTCCCTATACACACACTTAAATAATTAATTGTATATAAAATGTATAAAATAAAAATATAATTGCCATGTGTACTGGCTCTCATCATACATCCTACATCGTGTAGTCTTGTTCAATTACAACTTTTTTATCGTCTCTAATTCTAATAAAAGTTTTAGTTAGCGGAGTCTGCACAACTTCGTCCTTCTTTATATGCCTTGTGTATGTGAATATTATCTTCATTTATTTTATTTTGTAATATATACTTTACGACATTTTTATTAACTTTATTATGAGGGTACAGCTGTATTATCAGTCTTCTGAGACATTCAAAAGGACAGCCGAAACAATATTTATACCCTTTAAATGGCAACAACTGGGTGGCATTACATAAACGGTGTTTCCTTAAGCCTCACATTCGGCTTTAATTAAAGAATTAATTATGATCCTTTAAAAATGCAAAAACTTATAACATCTCATTTAACAATGACGTGTTTCGCACCAGAAAGGATGTGGGCGTGATTTTATATTTACGAGCTTTTCAATTATATTCCTACAAGTGTCTATAAAACTTACCTCAAAGAATATTATTACATGCTTGATGAACATACCGAAATTACCGTCATCATGAGGCAAATTCAATTAATCCTATATGTGTGTTTTATGAATAGCTAGTTAACATTAAATAAGCAGTTTAAATGCACTTCTCCATGGGTTTTAAATTTATTCCTAGATAATTTGTGTGGCTTAATGAATTTTAATGACTTTCCTCTAATTTAGTATTAAGCACTTTTTAAAGTTTTTTTTCACTCTATCCGCCTGCACTACCCCAACAACTAAAACTTGAAGAATCGTGGGGTTGGAACAAATTACTGTATAGAATTGAAACATAACAAGGTACAAGTTAACCCATGACCACCGAGGGTCTGACATCCACACTTAGCCTATAAAAGGGGGATAAAATAAATTGAAAGAGTCACGGTATACATTGGCAACAATGGGCCGCTAATAAATCATTGAATTGTGTCACCGGTGTACACACAGGTAATAAATGTCTAAGACTACGACCTTCCTACTTGTTACAAGCCGTTGACTCTTATCACCTTATATAATACGGCAGTAAGGCGATTGTTCCGTGTTGACATTCACCAATATATCGTGTACAGTTGCAATAGTTAAAGAAGATTGATTCTCGCTACATCCCTATACACCAATGTGCCAGACGAAAAAGTCAAAAAATATTAAACAACATAAGCAATACAAACAGCATCACAGCACGAACGCGATCATACGTTCGCAAGGTATGATAAACGATTGCAAACATTTCAACAAATTGTTTTGTATATGTCTCAATTGCAGGCAACAATTTCACGAAATGTCTTGGCTGTTGACTTGAATCATCCGATTTTTTTTTTCGATTTCTTATGTAATCGACTAAAACGAAAACGATATTATAGCAGTAATTCAGGCCACAATTTCAACGATCCGAATCTTGGATCCACTCTTAATTGTTAGGTTCTCCATTTTATATGATCCGCTCATCCTCAAGAGATATTATTATTAGGATGTACCGTTCTCATTCTTTTTTTATTACGGTTCTCTAATTAAGTAATTAAACAAGAACTGGGCTGAATAGCATTTATAATTCAGTACACTTGTTCTGACCGATGATTTATCCTGGAGCAGCCAACAGGCACGTTCATCACAAACCCCTCTCACATCGCGCGACCCTATTTTCACTAAATTCACCATTACGGGAAATTCACGTCTCCCAGTACAGTGCCACAACAGGGCCTCCCATCCCCCGTCTCTCCAACGCGCCGTCACACAGAGGCCACGATACATTTTGAGTAGGTATATATATGTGTCCACCCTTTTTCTAGCCCCTTGGCAAACTCACATTCGAATCCTCAACAGAAATTCTCATTTCTGCTGATATAACTGATACTATTACTTGGGGACATGAAATGAGTCCAATCAAATTATCCCGCTCCATTCTGTGCAACATTTTTCCTCCTATCAAAATCGTTATGACAAGTTACGAGCCAAAAGTTTTATTATGTGATCGAGGACGAATTTTCGGATCAAACAATTATTGAAGAAAATTTAATTGCTTCTCCATGGAAGAGGAAAATACTTATCGTCCGGGGGCCCTAAACTGCGCCGTTTGTTGTCTGTTGTGTGATGAGGAGCAATTTAGAGGGCCGATATCAGCTTTGACGCTCTATTATATTTCTCTTTAAAAAACACAGCTGTTGCTCCAGAAATATACTTGTTGTGTACTTATTTGTAGATAAGGCCCCAACAGGTAAAAACTTAGGTTTTCATTAAAATCGCATTTCCAAGTTTTACGGTTTTCAAGGCACAATAAATTAATAATACACCTACCTTAAAGCTATTAGATATACGTTTATTTTGCTGGGAACATGGAGTAATGAAAAGTTGAGTGCGTTTATAAATACTGGCTTATAACAGACAGACTGTGCTTGCCATTATAACACATTAAATCTTTAATGCAAATCTGCAATTTGAACTGGAATAAAATGTGTCTTCTAAATACTAAATACATACCTACATGTATTATGTATAAGTCACGAAGATGTACTGGGAAATTTTATGTAATTTCACATCGTTATTGAATCATACTTTTTAAAGCTTTTTGAAAATACTTTCTGTATGCTTACAGCAGCAGGAACGAGACTTATATAACAATATCGGATATTTCCAAATATTTGCTGAAGAAACATAATTTACAATGTCTTTATACTGGGCAACTTCAGTATGACTGTTGTCGTCTGCTTTTGATGAAATTTATAACGTTTGATCCTTTAGTTTGTTCATGAATTTCATCATACCGTCAATATAGACGATATATTTTTCCAGATATATAAAATTTCCACCGCACATATATACATTATGCACTTTGGCATGTTTGTGTGTTCTTGACTTGCACATAAATTTCATTTAATTAATGGATCATTATATGTTTTCCTGTTGATTCCATGTTCATGTATTATTTATGAATTTTTCCAGATACATATTTCTAAAAGCGTAACTGTGATACGGTTTCATCCTTTCAATGCACTTTTACCGATTGACATTGCTACTTATTAATATCTTCTACCAAAACATACATTGATATTTATTTAAATCGATCTGTCTTCATTACGGCATCTTGAACCATTTTCATTTCGTTTATATAGTACCTATATAACTCGTATATAATATATATTCCTTTTCGTCATCTTTCTAGTAAATAAGACAAACATTTGCAAGGACACTTGGTCGAATACAAATGCACTATTAAAAGTAAACTATTTTATATTCGAATCGTGTACACGCCAAATTTCACTTCGTTTACTCTTTATGAGTTCGTTTTTTATAGCATTTTTGCCAGCCCAACCGTGATTTGTATGCTGTCAGGTGTGCAGGCTCTGCAATGTTATTTAGGTTTGCTGTTTCGATCTGTAATCAGATTGAGGTGTATTTTTATCACATTCCTTCTGCATTCAGTTCGAGAGCAGTTATTAATTTCCTTTACAAAATAATATCCTCCTTCGTACGCAGTTAATTAAATTAAGCCGCATCCGAGAAGGTTTTTCTATACCTTTTTTCTGTCCACATAAAAAATGTACGCACATAACCATTAGGCAGGTAATTGTTGACGGTCTCTCTCATTTCATTTTCTTCAGGTATGGGTACATTTATTTAAGAATTTGGAATTCTCGGCGGGTATAAATATAAAAATAAATGATCTTACAATACTAACAATGGTATCTTGTTTGCTCTTAGTGTTTATCAAATGTAGCTACCATTATATTGAATAGGCAGACGTGGTTGAATTGTTGGCTAAACTTGGTTCATAAGTTGACAATTAATAGTGTTCCAATATGCATAAATGTTAGAAATAATCAAGAATCAAACCTTGTTTTACGAATTTTGTTGATGGGTATAAAAACTAGAGGAACTCTAATAAATTATTGGATGGTTTATTGTTCTTAAATCAAATATAAAAACAAAACATTGATGCATATTAATTGAGCCCGTTAAGTATATATTGTTATTACATATATTTAATCATCAGGATGTAAAGAAACTATCACTTCAGCTATATCTTGCAATCGCGTATAACCGTCCCTATTAATATCGTACAAGATATTTGTCCCCTCGTTTGACCCATTTCTGCTTCTTAGACGAAAATTAGTAATGCGTCCAATATCTTTGAGAATATACACTCGAAGTAAGGTAGAATATGAATAAGATCGAGCATTTTTGTGCAAATCTCTAACAAACACAATGTGTTCTTTAGCAGATGCTAATCTATCGGTCCAATTATTAAAGAACTCTCTATTTTCAAACAATGTTGCTGTGCGTTGTTTTCCGTTTTTTGCTTCAATTAGAACTCCAAATTTTGGTCCATTTGCATCTGCATACGTACGAATCGTAGATGAGCCATCCTATTAAAAAAATAATGTCAGACTAATTAAAAACTTTAACGAATCACATACTTGGCTGTAAACTTCTTTAAATAAATGTTCCTCCTTAAACAAGCTGGTCGGAATGTCATCAAAATAAACAGCCATTGTTATATCATTTCCAAACTCCGCATGATGCTTGCGATAATGATATGCTGCTGTAATATCATTACCAAACTTAAAATGTGCTTTTTCCAAAACTTTATTAGCTTCTGCCGCGTCATGCTTTATCGCTTCAACAAAATCGTATCTGCGATTGTTCGTGTTATTTTTCATTTCGTTTAAGATGTTCTTTTTCTGGGCTTTAGTTGTACCACGTAATTCAATAGCAAGCATTTCCACAGTTGAATTAAATTCCTCTAATTTAGTAACTCTAAGGTCTTCAGCAATCGCTTTTCCCACACTTATAATCTCTTTGTCATAATTTCGAGCTGTATCCTTAAAAACCACTCGTAAACGATCAATTTCTGGCCCTTTAATATCTTTAAACATCTCTTTTTCGTTGATTTTAATTAATTTTAGCCCTTCCACATCTGTATTAAATGCTTGTGCAATTTCGGTTAAAGTTTCTTCTCTTCGTGCTTCGAAACCCAATCGTTCCTCTCTTCCAATCTTTGTCATAAATTGACCGTATTCTTTATTCGATATTTCACCATTTCGAAACTGTTTTGTGACTTTAAACAATTCTTTGGCTTTTTCTGGACCTAACTGATTCACTCGATTTGGATTGATTTCAATTCCATAATTAATTTTAACTACGTTCTCATCATGAGGCACCAGT
The DNA here is from genome assembly GCA_963930825.1 of Silvanus unidentatus. Classification (NCBI taxonomy): domain Eukaryota; kingdom Metazoa; phylum Arthropoda; class Insecta; order Coleoptera; family Silvanidae; genus Silvanus; species Silvanus unidentatus. The sequence goes on from OZ005759.1 coordinate 4,291,092, forward strand.
TTAATGTCAGCCCCTTCTTCTCCCACATTTTTGAAAAAACTATCTGGATCATCGATTTTATTTAAAGTCTTAATAAGTTTTGATCGTTCCGCAATATTTTCATTATGTTCTTTTAATAGACCTTCAAAGGCTCGATGCGCTTCCTCATCAGTCAAATTCTTTTGGTATTCGTTAAAATGGTACTTCTGTCCGTTCTCAATAATTTTCCGTGCTGTTATTGGTTGAATAATTGTATGAGTGAAGAAGAAGACCGAAACCGAAAATTGTAGTATATCGAGTGCTGTCAGTTTCTTTTCAATACCTTTTTGTATCATATTTACCAAAGAAAGCAATAACATACTTGAATCTAATGTTACGGTCGTAAATTTAAGTACTGTTACTCCAAGTCGTACCATTTGTGAGAAAGTTTTACCAGTACGGGCTCCTACATGCAATCCAACATTCGCTGCACTTGAAGCAAAATTAATTGGTATAGTGATAATTGATAGAATATCCAAAATCGATTCCACATCAGATATACTTTCACCATGCGATTTTTTATCAACCAATCTGTCAACCGCCCTGAAAATTACATTAAGATGAAAATGATAAAAAGCAACAATGAAATTTGAATTCATTACCTTCCTGCGCCATATAATGCGGCACCAACCCCAGCTGCTCCTGCAACTGCCAAAATTGGTCCTGCAATTGGAATAAAGATGCTCACTATTTCTAAGGCGGCTGCTATGAAACCAACTATTCCCAGACCAAGATCAGCTTTTTGTAAAGCTTTGTGGTGTTTTGAAGAAGCCGGTGATTCTCCGTGTTTTAGAACCGGACTGTTATTTGCATCGAAATTGTAACTTCCACTGCGTGAAGTGTAGTATCCGGATTCAGGATAACAATATTTCATTTCAGGAAGTTCGTTTGAGTGTTTCCAATCGTCCCATGAGCGATATACACGACCAGCAATGTCAACGTATTTACTGTCATCAGTGGTTATATTTTTTTGAATGCGTACACGAAATACTGGTGTTTGGAATTCATCTTTTCCTTGTTTGCACATTACAAATATGGTCGACATACAAAGATTTGAAGAGTGTAATCTAGATTCCTTGTGAATATCTACAATTTTCTTTTTTAACTCTTTTGCTTTGTTTCGTTGTTCGTTTGTGTAAGCCTGTTCAATTTTTGTTATTTTATCATTGATTTCATTTGGAGGACCAAATATGGCGTAGCAAATTTTTACGCAAAGTAAATCGTATTCGTTGGTTGTATATTCATCGAATTGGCTTCCGTGGAATGCAAGGTAATAATTTGTTTGATGTTTTGCAGCTAATGTTAGCCAATTTTTCACATCTGTTGAGTTCCAATCTGATGGTGCATTTTTCACTTGACGGCTATGATGATGCCCCATTTTTAACTGAAAACTTTTCATTAGAAAATTAGTTTTTTTACCAAAGAATAGTTTGTATAAAATTGCCTACATAACTGACTGAAAGTGCTCTATAAAAAACTATTAGACGTTAAAAGAACATAAATAATTGTACACGTGGTTAATTTTCTTTCAAGCAGGTTTTGCAAACTTCATAACGACGAGAATAATTTACATATATTATTCTGTATATAAATATACATATGTATGTACATATATGTACAATTAAATTTGGGAGACTCATTAATAACATTTTTTAAATAAACCGATACTATAAAAATAAATATTAAATTTTTATTTGCACTTACATATGTATCGTTATTTTATCTTGCAAAATACTAAAATCAAACCCCAAATTACTATCTTTTTATATGGAAATAATCGTGCGAAGCGGAAAAAATAGCATCTGATTCACTTCCTAAATTCAATGTTTTCCAATTGTAAAAATTATCTTTTAGGGTTGTTAACTTATTTATAAACTTATTTATTTGTTTTACAAAGATACGACAAGTTCTTTTCCTTTTCAAACATTTTTTATTACAGAAATTTCATTCAACAATAGAGTTGTAAACTAAGTTGGAAAATCGCAATTTTAACCACTTAATCGAATAGATTGTATTAAAAGAAATGACTTGTCATTAAAATTTAATCGGATTTGAATATATTTAATTAGTTATTAATGAACAAAGTTCGAATTTTAACGAAACCCGGGATTTTAACCACGTGGGTCTGACATCACGAACAAACATCCCATGGGGAGGGAGTTGTTTGTTGGTTCGCTACGGACTATAATTTTACGTGAAATCGAGCAGGTAGAGTATAAGTTCAGGTACCAACGAAAAAAGCGATCCACTGTTTACAAGTGACAAAGTTGTTTCATTTTGAGAGGACCGAGCGTGACGTCACGAACAAATCGGCTCGAGGTTCGAGTGTTGTCGAAATTTTAATTTTTAATAATTAATTACGCGAAAATTATAAACATTTAGCCCCTCTCAAATATACCATTATGTTTTGTATTCACCATACTTTGGATATAGATACATTTCAAAAATTAGTTTACAACTCTATTGTGAGGTCGAAAGAGAAATAATTTTTTTAGAAATGGAACTATCCGTCTCGTCGAAAAAGATACAGATGTACCTTTTTCCTTTTAGAATCTGTTATAAATCGACTATTACCTACATAAGTCCTTATTCACAGTGGAGATAAGAAATAAGACATGGATAAGACTAGACTATACATAATGGTTAGGAAATACATAATTTCTTAAAGTGTTCACAATGGACATAGACATAAAGCACATATACGCTTGCGCAATTAAGTGTTCATGCATAATTTGAGTTGATTTTAAAGAATCTCCGTTTTCTGTAAAATACTTGCAATATATCAATAGAGTTATTCGTGATATCCTCAGTTGAGCGTCCCGCTCGATTATCTCGAAAATGAAAAAAAGCATTTTAATGAAAATTTGGCAATATAGGTTTCTGCTGATGGTCCATCTAATAAGTCTATTGCGACTGTTGTGAGACATCCGGTTATACCGAAAGAAAATTCTAACTTCGTTGTTTTAAATGGAACACCCTATATTTTATTACATATTTGGATTCTACGCAAATTTTTAATATCAGTTTATGTAAGGAATCATATGTCTAAAGTAAATACTTTTTAAAATTTCTCATCTAATTGATATAAATAGAAGTATCTAGATATGTAGTTATTAATTATAATAGGTATATAAAAAATGGTATATGACCAGAAAATATCAATGTAAGGTTATATATCATATTTATATTACATGGGTATGAATAAAAATGATAATTTTAATACTAAAATTAAAGAAAAAGTAATTTACAAAAAATGCCTTCAAAATATCACTATTAGTATATACATAAGAAATACATAAAGTTGAAATCGATTCAACTTTATGTAGTTTTTATTTTGGTCAATAAGATTGACATAAGAGAGACGAAACATAAGAAAAATGTGTGTGCATTGTGAACACCTCCATTGCTTTACACGGAGTTCAACTTTATGTGTTATGTACGCCTTATCCATGGCTTATTTCTTATCTCCACTGTGAATAAGGACTAAGGGTTGAATTTCTTAACTACAAGTTTTTTTTTAAACGACATTAATAATTCCCTGAATGAGTTGATAAGGGTTGTGAAGAAAAAATTTACTTATTCTTTTTTTATATAGGTTATTTATTTATTTTAAAGTGAATAACATACAGCGTTCGAGGATACCGTTTAATAGAATCAGTTTTCGGAATTCATTTAACAGTCAGAGCATAGACGATCTTGAGTTATTGCAAAGCAACTAATACTTCCGAAACATCTTGCACTCCATTATAATCAGGTTGATTTGCATTTATGTCGTTAAAAGTATTTGTTCCATTTCTACCTTTTACACGAAAATTGGTAATATACCCTATATCTTTTAGGATGTATTCTCGAAGTAAGGTGGAATATTTATAAGAGCGAGCATTTCTGTGTAAATCACGAACAAATTTTATATACTCTTTGGCAGCCGCCAATCTATCGGTCCAATTTTCAAAAAACTTTTCATTTTGAAATAAAGTCGCCATACGTTGACTCCCGTCTGAGGTTTCAATTAAAACTCCAAATTTAAACCCGTTGGCATCTGCATATGTGCGAATTGTAGATAAACCATCCTACAAAAAGAATATTTATAAAACTAATATCATTTATAATAACATAATCGCATACTTGACTGTAAACTTCTTTAAACAAATGCTCCTCCTTAAATAATTCATTTGGTATATCATTAAAATAAACATTCATTGTTATTTCATTTCCAAACTCCATGTGATGTTTGCGATAATGATACGCCGCTGTAATATCCCTATCAAACTTAAATTGTGATTTTTCCAAAATTCTATTGGCCTTAGCCGCGTCCTGCTTTATTGCTTTAACAAAATCAGCTCTACAGTTGTTCGTATTGTTTTTTAAATCACTTATAAGTTTCTTTCTTTCACCTCTCGTTTTACCACGTCCTTCAACAGAAAGCATTTCCATAACTGAACTAAACTCCTCCAGGTCAGTGATTTTAAAATCTTCAGCAATCAGTAGTCCTGTATTTATAAAATCCTTGTTATAATTTTGGGCAGTGTCCGCAAAAATCACACGTAAACGGTCCATTTGAGAACCAGTTGGATTCTTAAACAATTTTACATTATTGACTCTTAAAGACCGTAATCCTAGTGTGTCTGTATCAAGTGCTTTTGCAATTTTTTCAAAAGTTTCCATTCTTCGGGCTTCAAAACCCAGCCGCTCTTCTCTTCCAATTATTGTCATAAATTTACCGTATTCTTCATTCGACATCTCGCCATTACGAAACCGTTTTGTGACTCTGAACAATTCTTTGGACTTATCTGGGCCCAGTTGTAGGACTCTGTTTGGATTTACTTCAATTTGATAATTTATCTTGACCATGTTCTCTTCATTAGGTATTAATTGAATGTGAGCTCCTTCTTCGCCTGCTTGCTTAAAAAAGCTATCTGGATCCTCGATCTTATTTATAATTTTTATCAATTTCGATCGTTCAGCAATATTGGCATTGTGTTCATTCAAAATTTCTTGAAATGCACGATGGGCTGCTTCATCACTTAATCCCTTTTGATATTGGCTGAAATGATACATCTGTCCCTTTTCAATGATTCTTTGAGCAGTTTTTGGTTGAATAATTGTGTGAGAGAAGAAGAATGTCGAAACCGAAAATTGTAGTATATCAAGAGGTGACAATCTGTTTTCAATTCCTTTCTGTATTAGATTCACCAAGCCCAGCACTAACATACTTGAATCCAATGTTACTGTACTCAATTTAAGAACTGTTACCCCAATCCGTACTATATGAGTAAAACTTCTGCCAGTACGGGCTCCAAGAAGCAGTCCAGCATTTGCTGCACTTGAAGCAAAATTTAGTGGTATGGCTACAACTGATAAAATATCCAAAATTGACTCTACATCCGTAATGCTTTCACCGTGGGATGATTTATCAGCCAATCTCTCAACCGCCCTGAAAATAACACCATGATAGAATTACGGTAAAACGTAAGGACTTTTAAATGTGAATTTAATCTTATTACCTTCCTGCACCATAAAGAGCGGCAGCAATCCCAGCGGCACCTGCAACGGCTAAAACAGGCCCAACAACTGGAATAAAGAACGCAGCAATTTCGACACCGGCTGCTACGAGACCAATTGCTCCTAGGCCAATGTCGGTTCCTTGCAAAATTTTACTACTTTGCGAGGAGGACGGTGATTCATCGTAGGCCACAATGGGATTCTTGATTGGATCGAAATTGTATTTTCCATTTTCTGAAGAATAATATCCGGCGTCAGGGTAACAGTACTTCATTGCTGGAAGTACATTCGAATCCTTCCAATCATCCCACGAACTGTAAATGCGACCAGAAGCGTCAACGTATTTACTCTGGTCGATGGTTTCATCTGTATTAACACGAACTCGAAATACTGGTATTTGGAATTCATCTTTTCCTTGTTTGCACATAACAAATATCGTGGACATGCAAAGATTTGAACAACAGGCTAATGGAGAATTCCGGTGAACTTCGACTATTTTCTTTTTCAATATATATGCTTTTTCTTTTTGTTCGTTCGAGTACAAATCGGTAATTTCGATTTTAATTAATTTAGCATTGGGGTTAAACTCACGAGGTGGACCAAAAAGTGCATAACAAATTTTTACACTAATTAAATTGTACTCCTGTGGTTTGTATTCATCAAATTGTCTTCCATTGAATGCAAGATAAAAGTTTTTTTGATGTTTAGAAGCTAATGTTGTCCAATTTTTCAGTTCTGCGGTGTCCCAATCGGTTGGTGGTTTAAGCGCTTCATGACTATGATGATGACCCATGTTCAGCTGAAAATTCCAAACGATACTACTTATCTATTAGTGACTAATTTGTGTATTGAGGCAGTTAATTAAAAATTATTTTTCTTTTCAAGGAATACTATTTCAAATGAATGCCTAAATAATAAAAAAAATATGTTGATTTGAATTTCTATGTACCTACCTATACATACATATAAATATTATTTTCTCTTACCTACTTGAATTAATATTTTCTTTTACTTGAGAGTGACTACAATCTATGCAATGCACTGAATGCAATTGATTGTATCTCTGTCGGTAACACTCTTTTATATGCAATAATTATTATCAAGCGGAAGAAATGTGATTCACTCACACTTACCAAATTGTGTATAGTGAATTAAATTATTGTAAACATTTTTAAAAACATCTTCACGAAGTCTTCTTGTAATCTTACATATCTATTTCTAGTAGGTATAGTAGGCAGGTAATCTTTTTTAAATATAATTGTAAACAACCTAATCAATCTGCAGACCAACAACACAAATATTAGTACCTAGGTACTTAATAGATACAATAAATGATTTGGATACAGTAATGATCTTAATTTTGTCTGTGAGTTAGTTTTATAGACTGGAAATGTGGGATAGATTTAAAAAAGATAAAGAAGGAAATCGTAAGAAGCGATTAAACAAATATCAAAATTCATATTTATACGTCGAGCATGTTTTAATTGGCAAAGAATTAAGAACTGGATAATAGTAGAATTCATTATCGTCAGGGTAAAACTTTATAAAGAAGCAGCGCTCCGATTTTGAACGGTCCAATATTATAAATATTAACTTGTTGAACTATAATTTCAGTTGCAAATGATAAGAGTGTCAAATAATTTAATTTATTTACTATTTCTTAAAAAGTTTTTAGATTGCGTCCATTCTATTAAGCAAATCATGTTGATTAACATTGTGCAGCGGAAAAAATATAGTTTTTTAACGCACACAATATTTACATGCCTTATCTTAGAATTGTTTTTAAAAAAATGTAATAATTATGGATTTAAAATGCATGTGAATATCTTATCGTATAAAGGAAATGCCATTTTCCCTCAAATGTGTATTATTTCAAAAACAACAAAAAATAATATTAACTGAGTCACACTTTTTCATATCCAATAAATAAGCATTAGAGAAATAATTGCTAACAAAAATGTCAATTGTCCACATTCAATTTCGTCCCAGGTATGGAGATACATTTATTCAACAATTTAGAATTCCTATCATGTATATAGATATGAATGGTTTACCTAGATATCATCGTCTTTTGTGCGGTGAACGCGTACATTCGTTGTGAGGAAATCTAGCCAAGGCACGTATTGGTTATTTTGAGAAAATGTGCTTGAAAAGTTAGTAGTTTGGGTATAGACCCATGTGATATTGTAGTCGAAGATGGATACATAGGTATCTCAGACAGACATCATTTCCTCTATAGTCATAGTAATTTAATAAAGGCATTTTCTTTCATGCTCCTTACATTCGTTCTTTTTTTATCTTACACAGCCACCACCCTCTCTCTATTTTTAGCAGATATTTATTGACTGACAGCTAATTTGATCTTCGCTCCGCGTATATAACGGAGAAATCCATTAACTTACACCGATTTAATTCCATTCATTCATCATTATTACAGTTGTTGATTAGACAGTAAGAATAAATGCATTGCTGAACAAGAAAGATCGCTTGTTCAACCAAACTAATAAACTTTTTGTAAATAATAAACATATATTTATAAATATTCTAAGATTTGTTAGCAAAATATCTGCAGAGTGCTCATTTAATGTTTTTTTACTTCACCTCAGCGTCTGTTTTTGCATCAATATTTGAGTAGTAAATAAAGTTGGGGCGGAAGACAAGAAGCGGATTGATTTGTGGAACTAGTATATATTAGCTAGAGATGAAAAAATAGCTCCATTTGACGGAAAGGAATTATAGCTTAGAAACCAAGAAAAATTCGGTTCACATTATAATATAATAAGAATGTTATTCCGGGGAAAATGTAAAAATGTTGAAATATGAAATATAGTAGGAGAACGTGATGTAGTTAAACTTCTTTCTACCAGGGGCATTTTTTCAACATATCCACATTATATTTTTCTGACATTGTTTTCATCCCGTTATATCTCTATTCCAAGTTGATGAAAATTTTAATATCTTTGAATTAGATTTTTTTACCCTTTCTCTTACTATACCACTTATCTACCCCCAGACACAATGAAGAAGTATGAAAAGATTACGAATTACAGTCAAACATTCGATTAATGAATTCTGCTTCTGCATAGTACCAATAAATTGCTTCTTTTGAGCACTGTCGACTATACATTTCTATTACATATAAATGAAGTTGCTTGGAAAATAATTTTAAATTGCTTCTGTGAGTCTGTGACATTCTATGTATGTTTCTCTTTTAGAAAAGGTAGATTTACTATTATATTTTCTTTCAGACTTCCCCCGATCGAAATACAACCACAAGTGTTTTAACGTTTGTTCCAACGATAGAAGACGGTGGTAAATATCTGTCTTGTCGAGGACAGCAGCCCCATATAACCGACAGTGGCATTGAAGACGGTTGGAAACTTGACATACACCGTAAGTGTTTTCGACTTTATTTTTAGTTTGTATTACAAATCGATACAATTTCAATGGAAGTGAAAGGCGGTCTCTTTATTCAAGTATTTTAATTATCATTCGTTTCGATGGACCCGGAACAGATCTCCCTACAAATCATCTTGCTACATTTCTCTATAATAATATGGTAAAACAGAGGATATAGTGGAGCATATGCAAATTCACTGACGCAAGTGATATAGATTCAAACAAGTGTGTTAATTAAGTAAAGCAGAAATGAACAGACCACATCTATGTCCGAGTCTGATTGTAATTTATACACACATATAGGCATTTCATCAGATGATGCGGTTAACATAAATAATAATGCAAATATACATGGGTTTGTTCAACGTATTTGTTAATCTGTTTAGATACATATCACAAGTGGGGATATGAAAATGAGTGAAAATAATTGATGGAAATAGAACATCTCAATTCCTGCGATTATAACTGTTTTGTTCTCTATTCCCAGGGAATTATATACATGCTATATAGGACACATTATGTACTCCTAGAATTTCCAATTGGGCACAAAGTTTCCATTGAATTGAATTTGTCTTTCTCCTTTAAATCAGTAATTGCTGAAAGTTACTAACTGATTGAATTTAACTAAAATGAATGATAAAACTTTATTCCATTGGTTAGTGATTAGTAAAATCATTTTGCCCGAGTTAAGACTCTTTTGTCATCACATAAGAGTAATGTTTTCAACAATAGTGACGTTCTAATTGCGACAATGGTTTATCCTAATTTCGAGTGACCGTGATTGATTGCTCATTTTAGCAGCGTTTTGCATTCTCCAGCAAGCTAGGCTACACGACCAAATAGCCAGTTGCGCTGCTTTTGTTGTGCCACCGCACCTTTTATGTCATCGAAATTGACAATTATTCGCGGCGCATTCGCCACCACAACTGGAAAATTTCTCATTTATGAAACACGAATTTGTCGCAACGATTCCATTTAAGTATAAACAAGTTGTAAGAAGTGTGGATTAAAATGTGTGTTGGTACATTTCTGCGGTTAAAAGGGGCCATAAACATACAGAAACGGCATCGTCAGCACAGAGTGCTGAGGCGTTTTTGAGAAGAGGACGGGCGCCGCTTTTACACTTGTTCTATTTTGTTCATGCAAATTTGATGCCACTTCTGTATAGACTACACTGCATGATTGAAGAAGGCCTTTACGATTCTACTTTGTATTCAACAAAGAACCAACTTTGCCTTATCAAATAAATTGTAAACTCTGAATTATGACCGAGATTGCCTTCATATATTAAATATTCCTTTTTTCTCCTCTTTGGATGGGAAAAAAGAGGACGAAGGAAAACAAGCTGAAAGCGAATCTGATTTATGCACCTACTCATTTACACTTTCAATATTTGACAAGTGCTGTGGTGTAATGCGTTAATAATAATAATTTTCTGTACAATTTCAGACGTTCCGTTGGTTTCCCTCGAGCTAGGCAGCACGTTGAATGGGAGCACGATCAAAGAAGGCGTCGACGTTTACTTCGAATGCAACATCAAGTCGAATCCATGGGTGTACAAAGTTAGTTGGAGGCACAATGTAAGTATTTTCGAGTGTCATTGGAATGAGTAGCTCTCATACTCCTAAATGAACCACAACCGGCCACAACACTCTCTACTAGCCGACTTCAATTGGCCTTCTGTTCATTTTCTCTAATACTTCCCTCGGTTGTGAACTTTCAGGGTAAACATCTGTACAATAATGCCCAAACAAATACGATCGTCAGCAACCAAAGTTTGGTTTTACAATCCATTACGAGGGCTCGGTCTGGACACTATACATGTGTAGGTCATAATCAGGAAGGAGATGGAGAAAGCAATTCAGTGCAGTTGGATGTTAAGTGTAAGTGTAATCTATTTTAAATTTCATTTTATACAGTAGAAACAAGTTTATAAAGTGGTATATATATGCAATACTGGAATCATAATAAACGAGGGTGAAGTTCTTCCCGTTTTGTTAAATATTAATTTAAACGTAGAAATGTTTTTCTCTCTGACTACAACAAAAAGACTGAATTATATACTCTTTTGTTGAAAATAGTAATAAATATTGTTTGTACACGTTTACGTTGGATGACTCATTTCCGTGGTGTGACTTTTTTCTTTCCAGTTTTGATATATTGTTATTTTTCTGCGATAATTTATTAATTGCCAAACGAGCTGATAAAATAATAAATATTTATTTTATTATTAATAATAATAACATTTTAATCAAATATATTGTTGTATAATATTACGTAATAAATTATTTCTATAGCCAATACAATCGGTAATGAAATATTGTATATTGCGTTATTTAATGAATAAATAGATTTCGGGTAATAAATGGTGGATTATTTGTTAAAAATTTCCGACAATAATGAGCACACCAGTGAACTATTTGGATAAAATTGTGAATCCTTGTCAGTTATATGTATAATGTAATGTAAACCCTTTTTTCATTATTAGTTTAATGAGTAAAATATGATCAGCTAAATAATAAAAAAAAGCTCTATGCTTGAACTACACAAATGGAACCAATTTATTTTTGGCAAAAGCTTGACACCATCAATTTATCAGTAAATTCTCTTATGGTCCAGAATCACTTTAAGTTTTTTCCTCCCTCTCTCTATGTGTGTATTTGTTAATGCGATGACTTTGCCAAATAAATTAATCATAAAAGTGGCATTACATTAAACAATAAAAGGAAACTATAAATTGAAGTTTCGTTTTCCCATTTTCATCTTCAATAACAGAGGAAATGATGATACTCTGTGACTATAATGGAGTATATCTACATTTTTGATGGTTTGCAAACACATTAAATCACATAGGACTTTTTCCGTGACAACCGTTTCAAAATCCTCCCGAGAACTGTCCATTCTCATGTCCCAAGAAAATGATGGATGTGTTTGTGTATTCTTACAGTTGCAGGTATTTTTACTCACTCAACTGTGATTTATTTGCTTTCTCCAACGAATATTAAAGTTTTTTTTATGATTATTATTCGCGTGCACCCTGCTCTGCGCGCTTCCCCCGATTTCATATTCATTGCAATTTTTACTTTACGATTAGAATGAAAAAGTAAGAAAATTGATCCATTGTACTCCATTCGCATATATATAGTTTCATGATGCTATCCGTTTTGGTAGCAGAATTATTGTTCTTTTTCTTGTATTGCTCTAATGGGACCCTTGCCATTAATCTTATGTTGTTAGTCCTCTTGTGTGTACTTGGATATATGTAGAATATGATTTTTCATGTCATTTTTTCACCACTAACTGAAAACATAAAATATCATCTAATGTTTGTGATGAAAGATTAAGGGAAATCTTGTCACGTCATCTAAAAATATATAACACTGCATTCAGTTTCCATTGAATAAGAAATTTATCTAGATGAACACGGAATGCATAAAACCCCTTTTCTGCCGCATATCTCAAACTAACATTGTAAAAATCAATATCAATGTTGTATAACCCTATGGCATATTTGTGTGTGGGTGCTGTACACTTCCTTATTAGTATCTCAAAAGAATTTCATTTCTCTAACTTTATAGTTTGATAATTAACAAGATATATATACATTTAGATATGTATTTAGGCCTTGTAGACAATATACCAAATGTGGGGCGGAAGGTAGACAGAAGGCAAGAAGAATTCTATTAAAAGTTCATGTATGCTTATTCGCAAATATTGATATTAGCCTGTGGGACTAACGGAAGTAGAATGTGTGTGTGTGTGTGTATATGAAAATGGGTAAGTTTGAAAACGCAACTATTTCCTTTGGTTTAGTGGAATAAGCTGCCTGCGGTGACATGTGTAACCGCCATTTCCTCCCAACAATTCTCTATATTTGAACATTCACAAGACACATTACAAAACTTCAGTTTTATTTGTTGATTTATGGGCCAACTTGAGCTTGAGCTTTGATTTCACTGGATCCTTACATTGAACGACTGTTTGTTCCCGCACTAACCCTTGTCTGCCATTATAACAGATTACATTGTATTACTACATTATATACTTACATTAACGACCAGATACACTATTGTTTTCCAAACAAGTTTCTTCTTTCGAATTACTCTCGTATAGAGAGTTAAAAGTTTCGATACGTGTGAAACGTTGAAATTTGTCTATAATAGATCATTTTGCGTCAGGAATACGAAAGTAGCTCGCTGAATTGATTTTTCTCCTGTTACATTTCTCTCCTACAACTTATATGTATGAAAAAAGTCCATGTTTTTTATTTTTGAATTTTCCCTTTATAGAATATGCAAGTAGCAATAAATACGTATATTGAAAAGCGCACCCTTAAATTTTGCACTTTTCTTATAAAAAAAATGTTTCCAGCCTATGATGGCCAATATCTCGCCCTCATTGCCCTAAAATGATTGCTATTTTCTGATTTCAGTTATTCCAACATGCCTGCCAGGCCAACCGAAAGTGTTTGGAGTAGCGAGACACGAAACGGCTCGCATAATATGTGAATTAGAGGCAAATCCAACTGATGTACAATTCATTTGGAAATTTAACAATTCCGCCGACACAGTTGACATAGCCCAAAGTCAAATTTATACGGAAAAAACGCGAAGTATTGCACAGTATAAGCCCATGACGGAATTGGATTACGGCACATTGTTATGTTGGGGAAAAAATGAAATTGGAACACAGAAAGAGCCTTGTGTGTTCTATATTAATCCAGCAGGTACGCATTTAGGCTCTAAAATGAGTTCAATTTGTTTTCAATTCAGTAATAGTTTCGAGAATGGAAGGAATATGTAGGAGTGCACATGTGCCTATAATGATGTTGATTTTGATTCCATTTTCAACACATTTTTCCAAAGCACTTATCAGAATGACCCCGAAGGGCGATGTAATTCCGATTTAATTGATAATGAATCACGTATGAAATGATTTATTTCAAAAATGTTTTAATGAAATACCCATTATTTGTTAGTGGAAAAAGTCGTTCTGTTTTAAATTATGGAATCATTGAGTGCCACCACAAAATGAATGCGATAGTTTGTTATCCTTGTAGAAATTTAATTAAAGTACCTATACTATGCTAGTGTCCTTTTTTCGCAGGCAAGCCCGATCCCCTGTCAAACTGTTCGATTGTGAATCAGACCGCCGAATCGCTGCATGTGGAATGCACGGAGGGCTTTGATGGAGGTCTTCAGCAGGAATTCATTATGGAAGTGTACGACACGCAGACACGTAAATTGGTGAGCAACGTCACGTCGAGAAATCCTATTTTCACTGTAGGTGGATTGGAATCCGGCCTGTGCTTCGATGTCGGTCTGTATGCTGCTAACAAGAAGGGTCGCAGTGGCGTCTCACATCTCAGCGCTTTCACCCTTAAATCAGCTGAAAAACACACAGGTATGTCGACTAGATTCTTATGTGCCTAATCCGACCTTTGCGAATAAAAAAACACGGACTGTTTGAGGAAGACAGCGGCTTTGGGTGGGTGCCCCCTAGGGGACTCTCTTCATTTCATTCCCTAGCTACATACTTTCAGATTTGAGCGAATAAGATGAATGTTATCGAATTATTCTGTTCTTGTTTAAGCAAAATGAGAGGAAATACAAAAAAAGCGGATTGAATTTAGGCATATACATGCACAACAAATATTTTTGAAGTTGTAAAAAAAAGTTAACATTTTTGGTCATTATTTACATACAGGACCGAGACTAGAAAAACCACATCCACCCGAAAATTGCACGATTTTAGCACATACAAAATATTACGTGCAAGTTAGCTGTCAAGTACCGGAACACTTGATACTGCCCTCAACAACGTATTTACTGCAAGTGTACGATGCAAATACTCGCATATTATTGGGTACAGCGACATCACAAAATCCTGAAGAAATCACTATAAACGAATTACCGTGTGAACATGAGGACTTGTTATTATTTATCCGTACAATGGATGCTAAATCAACAACCAGTGATGCGAATATTATTTATGCACCGTTTGTTAAACAAATAAACCCTGGTGGTAAGATAAGTTTTCGATTTTCTGCTATTTTAGACAAGGGAATACATATATAAAATGTTGTACAGCTTAAAAGGGGGATTGTTTTAATCGCTTTTAGGTTCATGGTGGAATATAACAGTTTAAAAGGGATTGGTAGTGTATTTCTGTCATTTTTTTTATTGAAAATAATGTATTTTCCATTTTGCTTGAACGAATACTTACTTATTACCTAATAACTGCAACATGAAAGCATAATCTAATTTTCTATTCGTCAATGTAACACTATCTTGTAGCTATCGAATTTAAAACTAAATTAACATTATTATGCTAGAGAATTTAATATCTTCCTGTTTTAATTAACACAAATGTAATTTTCCAGCAAATACGCCAGTTTTATTGCAAATAACTCCATTGCTGGGCGCCCTAATTGGTGTAGTTCTCGCCTTAATTCTAGTGGCTATTATAATTGTGGTGGTCATCCGGTTGCGTGGCGGCGGCGATCGTGATGACAAAGATTACGATGACGGTGGCCTGTCATCAAGTGGGCGACGTTGTGTCGCTGGAAACAATGACAAAGCAAGCTCTGAACCGTTAAATAAAGACCTAAATGATAGCGTTGATAGTTTGGAGGAGAAAAATCCCGATATTATACCACAGAATAATGCGGACGATGAATATCAGGACGAGGAGAGAGCATTTGAGCGGCTGAATAATGCACCTTTGCGGGTTTATAGCAGGATGCCGAGTCCCAATATGCAGAACAAGAACAACGTTTATGATGGCTACGGCACAAAGGCGGTAAGTCCTTTTTTGTCTCTTTCGCATTTTGTTCGATGTGTGTTGTATGGCAAAGGGCATAGTATTTTTCTCGTTCGTATCGATATATGTGTCTGAATGTAAAAATTCAAACACACACACACAAATGGGGACATCTCTTTGTCTATATTTTTCAGAATGATGAAATAACATATGCTGAACTGTCTCTAACAAATCAACAGATGCCACACGTAATCTACAATCAACAATCCATACCAATTACTGTGATACGAAGACAAGAGCCGACTGTTTATGCGCAATTAGACATGAAACGAATGCCACAGTGTCTTCAGCCATTAAGTCCCCCACATCCATCCTCATTTCAAACGCTACATCATCCCCATTTGCCGGCCTACATGACAAGGCCTTTGAGGGAAGAGCAGATACTGCACGATGGTACCATTAGCGTGGAGACTCCATTATTAAGTCAACGGGAGGGCAATGTACGTACACATTTAACTCAATTCGTCAAGTGAACGCAACAATTACAATTAAATTATTACTGTTGTAGGGGGCCCAACATCTATTGGATGTGAATAATGCAAGAAATCCAACAATCACTTCAACGTTACCTAGAACGGTGACGGCAACGCGTTTTTGACCTAATTAATTGCGATATTAATGAACTCGTCTATCTATAAACAATTTCTATATTTGAACTGAAACAGAAATACTTTGTATTCCATGTGAGTGTTGTTTGTTACCTTTTTCATTGTGAATGTGTCATATTAATTAAAGAATTGTGGAATTATGATGTGATTCCAGTGCTCTCGTTTTCAAGATGCCATTTAATTTTAGAGTTTATTATTTTTTGTATTATTATTATCTAATGTGTACAGGATTGATGTTATAAGTTTGTTAATATTTTTATTAGAGATGTATTTATTTTTTCAAAGAAGAATGTATAGTTTATTATAGAATAAATCCATTTTAGTTAATATACTGTTTTTTAGAATCAGGAGAAATGATCAGTATATAAGTCTGATTAGTAGGCGTTTATTTGATCGTGAGTTTTGAACAAAGGCGGTCCACGAATTTGCGATTGCAGCGCCACTCGTGCGATCAATACCTAACCACTGATTATTTGAACCATTTACCCACATTATAGATAATCATTTGAGCAAAGACAATTAAATGCGTGTAAAAAGATTGTGAGGACAGTCTCAATCCGAATTTTATGATATTTCGCATGTACATAAACATTTTCTAGCTGTGAAAACAAATCAATTATAAAAAATATTACGATAATTACACATGATAATTTATTTCCAAGTTAAAAATGATTTAAATCAATTTTATATTAATACTGTTAAAATCTATGTACTTGATCAAAAAAGGATATGTATTTCTTAGTGGACAATCAAAAGATACATTTTCAAAAATGAATGGAAATCAAAATATGTATAGTAAATTTAATTGATGTTAGAAATGTATTTTTGAATGACCACTCTCTTGTTCTTTTATCCTTTGAGGAGATCCTTTTGTGATATTTTATCTATGTATAAGTATATATTTTAAAAGAAATATTACCGTACTGCCATTTAATTAAGTACATTATAATTATAGCTGTTAATAAATTAAATATTTATTCGCATAATTTCCATAAAGGACTTTAATTTAAACCATTTCTGTTAAACAAATATTGGATATCCGTCCGATATGTTTTTTAAAAACGAAAAGAGTGTAATATTAGGATGTGTGATGTGTTCCAATAATCAAATATTTATTTAACATAACAACTTAAAAGTCATTTCCTTGTTTCTCTTTTTGTAAATATTGTACATAAATTGCTCAATTTGTTTTAAGTTTAGATTATATAATTATTGTCGGTCAATCAACTGAATTCAACAAGCCTTTCTTGTAATCAAAATTTATGTTATAACTTCACCATATAAAATTGTAAATTGACAATAAACAATTGATTAGTATAATGTTTTTCTCCGTTCTGCTATACTTAGAAAAAACCCAAAAAAAGGAAACAAATTTAATATTATAATTATGAAGATATACATTGAAGTGGCCTTGTCTAACTGTACATCTTTCATTTCGAATTCATGTAACTTTTTTTAAGAAATAATATAAATAATAAATAATACGTGTTATATCATGTAATTATTCATAAACTGTCGAGAAATATAAGAAAATCTCAGTAAAACGTTGGTTTTATTCAAAAAGGTGTTGGTGTGTCTGTACATGAATTTTTTAGAAAAATATCACATGTTTACTTATCGATAGTGATACTGTTTACTGATAAAGGTCAAAATAAATTTGTAGAAAAGATAATCGAGAAGCATTTTTCTTGTGCTTTTTCTCCATTTCGTTTTCAATGGCACTTTTTCAATTTTCAATCTACTTTTCTTTATCTAATTCTTTAATATTCCTGTATATGACTTCCAAATTTGATAATCTAGGTTCGATATTCTGAAAAATATCATAATTAGATCGTTGTCGGAGAAAGTATGATGTCATATCCTTACAAAAAATAATGGCAGTAACTTCTGATTTAAATTATCTTGAAGTAACAACGTTAGTACATATACAACTTTTTGCTAGATAAAATAAAAAACTGGTTAATTAAATATGTTGGAAAAATATTAAATCATTATTACTCTATAAATAACTTCATTTATAAAAAACGTCTGAATCTGTTCATTTGGAATAAACTTTGTACTAAAACCAATTATGTATTTCGTTGTAATTTGCAGTCCAAAATCCTTAATTATGACTAGACTCTCTAAAAAGGTAAACAGGCATTATTTTAGCAATAGAATATGACAATTTCTCTTATAATTACCTTCTTTTATTAAACCCATAACATAATTGACCAAAAATAACAGACTAACCAGATTAAAACTAATCACAAATTTAATACTAATCAATTTCATATACCAACTAAATAAATTAACAAATAACGAAATTAGTACCACCAAAAATATATTTCTCAACGAGGAATTTAAGGATAAGTTGCAAATAATAATATTTAATGTTTTCGCTTTCCTCTGAATTTTCAATTCTAAGAGATCATTTGATAGAGTTTTAAATGTAGGTGTCGTTTTTGTTTTCTTAAAATTCTTAACCATTTCACAAACATGATTTAATTTATTTAGTACTTTAAAAATTAGTGAAAACACACCATCATAAAATTACATGCAACATTGTTAACATTTTGATCGGTGATTATATTTTTGACACAACTGAAGTGACAAAATTGCATACAGAAAACTGTATGCTGTAATGTAAATGGAGTATTGTAGCGGGATCATAGAGGTCGCCACTACATGTGACTACCTTTACAGCTCTAAAATATAAACAAGTGACATCATGTTTCTTTGACGTCAAACAATACTCACTAATTATTGGTCAATTCAAGAAGTGGTTTATGTTACTGCAATGAAGGGCAAAAAGTAAATAGGAAAACACGAAATAAAGTAAAATTACCTTTCAGAAAAATTGTCGTTGTTAAATGTAATATTTTCAATAATATACTACAATGATAGCTGAAGATAATTATAATACAGCACTGATTTAAAAAACAATTACTATTTATGGGTACATCTTGAAACAGTTTCAAAAAATCTGTAATGATTGTTTAAACCGATTATATGTATTAATATTGTATTATAAATTAATATTGAATGAATTAAAATCATTGACGCGAAAGTTTATACTCGATTTTGTTTACAAACAAGATGAATTGTCATAAAATTTGAATTTGGCGCTACATCATGCGCGGTTTCCCTGATTTTGCCCTTGTGAACCCCGTCGAGCGTTGTTGAATTCAATATGGCGGTATAATTAGTGTTGTGTCCTTTTATGAAAAATGAGTCAAGTGATGTCTTACGTTAATATTAGTATTTAACAACATTCTGACATAATAATAATTATTTTAAATTACTAAAAATATTTAGTAGTTCGGTTTACCTTAATTTCAAATCATTTAAACTGTATAAACGTGTTTTACATTAAGTAAATTGCTATGATATATACAAAGGTTGTGTGCTATTAAATTGCAATTAACGGATATTCGCTATTTTACTTCAATCCAAATAATATCAAAATCATAATATAATAAAATCGCGGTACAAATCACTCAGGACCGATTGTTTTCAATAAAGATTTTAGTAAGTTTCTCCTGCGATTATTGTAAATACAATGTTTATGGTCATTGTTTTATGTCAAACGTATTTCAATGTAAAAAGTGAAAAAATTAAAATCGTCTTTTATTTGTTCCAGTCCGGAATGTGGGAAATTTGTCAGTTTAACGAAAAAGATTGAATTATTTTAAAGATGACCGATACAAGGAGAAGAGTTAAATTATATGCATTAAATGCAGACAGACAATGGGACGATAGAGGCACTGGCCATGTGTCCTCCTCCTATGTAGATCGTTTAAAAGGAATTTCACTGTTGGTTCGTGCAGAAAGTGACGGTTCTCTGCTGTTGGAGTCTAAAATTCAACCAGACACTGCCTATCAAAAGCAACAAGATACACTTATCGTATGGTCAGAGGGTGATAATTTCGATCTGGCACTTAGTTTCCAAGAGAAACTCGGCTGCGATGAGATCTGGGAGAAGATATGCCAAGTGCAAGGCAAAGATCCCTCGGTGGAGATCACACAGGACATTGTTGAGGAATCGGAAGATGAACGATTCGATGACATGTCCGATTCGGCACCCCCAATTGAACTACCAAGCTGTGAATTAAGTCGTTTAGAGGACATAAGTGAATTAATAAGTAATTGTTTGAGTTCGCCAATGAGAAAAGAAAAATTAGCAAATGCTATCGAGAGTGAGGGTTATATACGTAAATTAATAAATGTGTTTCATATGTGCGAGGATTTAGAGAACACTGAGGGCTTACATCACTTGTACGATATATTTAAAAATATTTTTCTATTGAACAAGAATGCCCTCTTCGAGGTTATGTTTAGTGATGAATTGATATTCGATGTGGTCGGCTGTTTAGAATACGACCCATCATCAACAGCACCAAAACGGCACCGTGAATACCTCAAACAGCAAGCAAAATTCCGCGAAGCAATACCAATAAAAAATCCCGAGTTATTGTCGAAAATCCATCAGACTTTCCGTGTACAATACATACAGGATGTTGTGCTACCAACACCGTCCGTATTCGAAGAGAATATGTTGTCAACGTTAAGTAGTTTTATATTTTTTAATAAAGTTGAAATTGTGCAACTTGTACAAGATGATGTGTCCTTCTTAAGCGATTTATTTACAATGTTAACCGATTTAAATACGTCTGATATGAAACGACGCGACTTAGTGCTGTTCCTAAAAGAATTTTGTAATTACTCGCAGAATTTGCAGCCTCAAGCCAAAGAGGCCTTCTATAAAACATTGACAACGTTGGGCATATTGCCTGCACTTGAAATTACATTAGCTATGGATGACAAGAAGACAAAGACTGCTTCCATTGATATACTTACATACATTGTGGAATTTTCGCCTTCTGTTGTAAGAGAGTACACGTTACAGCAAGCAAGCAATACGGATGAGGTAAGAAATTCATAAACAAACACTTTTTTTATGGGATTTTTCTAATTGTTTACTTTGTTTATAGGACCAAATGCTCCTAAACATAATAATCGAACAAATGATTTGTGATAGTGACAAGGAACTTGGCGGTGCTGTACAATTGATGGGCGTTTTAAGAATATTACTTGACCCAGAAAATATGCTAGCTTCAGTCAATAAATCGGAGAAGACGGATTTCCTAAATTTTTTCTACAAACACAGTGTTCATATACTAATAGGTAAGTACAGGGATGAATTCAATCGATCGAATAACAACATAATAAAACGGATTTTTTGTCTTTTTGCTTAACTAGCTCCTTTATTGGAAAACACTGCACATGATGAACCTCAAAAAGAAGACTATCGTAGCGTACAGCTATTAGGTTTAATATTAGAATTGTTATCATTTTGCGTTGAACATCACTCATACCATATAAAAAATTGTATTCTCAATAAGGACTTGCTCCGTCGAATATTAGTTCTAATGAAATCAACACATAAGTTCCTTGTTTTATGTGCTCTTAGATTTATGCGTAAATTGATAGCGCTTAAAGATGAATTTTATAATCGTTACATAATCAAAGGGAATCTATTTGCACCAGTTGTGGACGCATTTGTACGTAATAATGGACGTTACAATCTATTGGATTCTGCGATTATTGAAATGTTCGAGTTTATTAAATTGGAAGACATCAAAACACTATGTTCGCATGTGGTAGAGAATTATGGCAAATGCTTAGACGAAATATGCTATGTGCAAACATTTAAAGCACTTAAAATGCGCTACGATCAGCATCAGGACAAGTTAAAGGATCGAGAAAGGAACAGTTTGGATGGGTATAGAAATTTTTAGTGTCTCTTGTTGTACATCTGTTTAATGAAAATGTGTTTAGGGTGCCGTCAATATTGCGAAGTAGTCGCTATAGACGCGATCAACGTCAAATGGAAGAGGAGGAAGAGATGTGGTTCAATGAGGAGGACGATTTTGATGACAACGAACCAGTCCTACCACCATCCAATGACATATTAACGAAGAAAATTGATACGGATCTCGATAGTATAGGGAAAATAATTGAAAGTAAGAAAACAGAAGCGAATGGTCCTAAAATCAATAATAACTCATCACCCAAATCGACATTGTTGAATAATAATGCAAATAATACGACGAGTGGTCAAACGCCTGGCACTCCAGTGCCTAGTGAGAATAAGTCGTTATTTAAGAGGGTAAGTTTGTGGATGCTGTTGAGATGAGAGGGATAGTAAGGTGGTAGTTTTTTGTTGTAAAGGGACTGGTAGACTATGAGGGCGGCGATTCAGATGAAGATGACGAGGAGAATGGTGAAGTGAGTAAGAGGCCCAGACTATCATAGTTAAATGGACATTTGTCAGGTGAGTACGTTACGAACTTGAGTGACGTGCGTGTGATCTCATAGTGGAAATTTCAATTGTGCGTGGTATGGGGTTTCAATTTACTGTCAATTATAAAAAAAAATCTACAGAATTATAAACAGTGTGCGCGCTCGCCTATATGCATTTTCTTATCAATTTTGAAATGGGTATAATAACGTAGATTTCCTTAATGGACTTAATAAATCAATTGTATGTTTAACAAAGAAAAAACAAAATGCTGGTAAAATGTTGAGAAAGTGTGAAGTATTGTCTGATGGACAAGAAATAGAGGCATTATGTAAATTATTGTCTTACCATCATGAACCTTAAGTCTCCCGTTGAAATGCGACAGAAACTCTAGCACAATTTTTATTTTTCAAAAAAAAAAACAAAAATATGGAAATTATACGCCTGTTTTCATCGTATGTAAAAATTGTTATGTACAATATATTGAGAATTAATTATAAAAATTGTAAGAACTACAAATGATAGAGATTCGATTCCATACTGTATATGAATTAAAAAAAAGGATTTTTTTTAATAAATTAAAATTATTTATATAAATATAATAATTAATAAAAATTTTCTATATTATGACTTAATTTCTGCTTCCAACAACAATTTAGAGAGATACGATAACGGTGGTCTGAAAATATAAATTTTTATAGAAAAAATTTATGTAAATAATTTTCTTAAATTATATAAACAAAAAAGTGAGAGTTGTCCTTATATATAAACGAAGGAGGAATTAAGCTTAATTTCTCTATTCTTGTAAATGTACAGCAATGTCACCTTCCTTATAACGAAAATTGTATTTATTTCTAGCATAATTGAATAAAAAAATGGTAAACAAGTCATTTAGATCATAATTTTTAAGTTGGTTGTTATTAAATCTTTAGGGAAAAAAAATTGCACTGATTTATTGTTATTTAATTATATTAAGGAAGGTGGATATGCGTGTGTGTTTCTGCTAATTGCCCTTATATATTTTTCTTTTCTCTCCTTGGTTACGAATGGTCTTATAATATAAAAAAAAATGAAAAACTGTTCTAAAGAAGAACAATGTGAAAATTAAATTAGATGCTAAGTTATACTATATCTAGAAGTAGATAGCATACATATAGTGTCGAATATATCGTTTAGACAAAAAAAAATTGTGTGTAGTGTCATTGGAGTGCTTAGATTTGTATAAAACTAAAGAAACAAAAAAAATGGAAATTACAATATTACTTTTATTTGTTTATTTATGTGCGAAATTATGTTCTTTTCCTAATTTTTATACAACAATTACTGTTTCATAGAAAATTGATTTTTGATGTTTATAGTAGAAATAAATACAAGAAGTACAGAACTTATATTGTACGAAATGAATAAGTAATTTTGCGAAATACTTTTTCTAATCGTCCTGTTTTGTGATAAATTAAATTTTTAATTGTTTAAAGAGAGAGCATTTCTATCATTCCCACAGGCCGAATATTTATCGAATTTGTTCCGTTTTTGAATTTGAACCTTTTGTAACATAAATACAAGAAAAAAACATGAATGTAGTTGTAAATAATTCTATTTTATTATTAAATATTGCCCAAATACACTTTTTTTTACAGAGCAATAGAGATATATAGAGTTAGATAAACTAAATAGTATAATAAATATAAATAAGATCCGAAATACCGTACAATATGAGTGACTATATTTTGTTAAATTAATTTTTGTATTTGAAACTTGTACAAGTTTTCCAGTCAGTTACCCAGGCAGAATTTTTGTTAATTTTATAATAACAAATTTTTATGGTACTTACATAATATAATCAATGTTTGTACAAATTTCAAATAGAAATACACGATTGAACGTATAAAAAATGATAAAAAACATATTATTTATTACAAGAATGGCAGCCTTAACAATATTTTTTATACAAGCCATAAGTTTTTTAATAAGCAGTTTTTTCAGAAAAAAAAACAAGATGAATAAAAGGAATCAAGCCATTTTCTAATCTTTCTTTCCAATGTAACAAATTAATGTTTTAAAGATGAATATTAATTACAAAATGTAAAATAAAATTGTACTCGTTATATTTAGGTAATAAATCTAAGTGAAAAAGTAGTTTTTAATTCATTGTTTATTTACCACCTCTGATTTTAGGCGTTCAGCAAGGGTTTTACGGATTTTCAGTTGGTCAGGCTCTGCATTTACTTTCTCACCTGTTAACACTGCTTGAGCCGCTTTTGCCGATTTCGGGCGGGATGGTTTGTCTTTGATTTGATTTTGTGCATTTAACTGCTTCTTACGCACGTCTTTCTTTAGGGCTACTAACTTGTCCCGTTGGGCTCTTAGATATTCTTGACGTTTCTTCAATTCCAGAGAGTCAATCTATAAA
The DNA here is from genome assembly GCA_963930825.1 of Silvanus unidentatus. NCBI lineage: Eukaryota > Metazoa > Arthropoda > Insecta > Coleoptera > Silvanidae > Silvanus > Silvanus unidentatus. The sequence continues at coordinate 4,316,134 of OZ005759.1, forward strand.
AAAAATCATTTTACAATTAATCCTTAAGTGCAGTGTTTTTATTTTATATGAAAATTTTTATTGTATTTTTCTTGTTTTATTTTTAATGCTACCAGGAACCAGGCAAGTTTCGGGGATTAGCCTTCTTCATTGGTAAATGACAAAGGTTTTAAAATAGTAAAAAAAATAAACTTAAACAATTTTTCAGCGGTCTGGTAGTATTAATTTCTCATGACAAAAAGATGGTCTTGTCACCGAGGTGTATATACTATTTTATTCACAATCAGATATATTTATTTAAGGGGAAATTTCCAAGTTTTCTCTAGCAGATCGAGAGTCAATAAAGTGAAAAGTGGGGGACGCGCACAGTACGTGTTGACATCGCATGGAATGGAACATTTTTTTGCAATTTTTGAAGTTATTAAGTCATATTTTTTGGTGCAACAGATCTTAAAATAAAGTTGAATGCAGGTCGGAACAAAGCCCGAATTTTGATAATCTAAACTGTTACTGAGAAAACACGCTCTCAAAATTATAAACCTATTGAAAGTTTGGTAACCATCAAGTATAATGGGTTGTTTGAGGTTGTTGCTGGCGAAATACAAATGTTATTTTAAAAAGAAATAATATACCAAAATTTGTTTGAATTAATACATTACTGTTTGTCATTAAAAAAAATATTCCTTTTATTACCTCAACAGTGTTTGCGCGAGAAGGAGTTGGTTCTTGTTTTACATTCTCAACTAGAGCTTCTGTTTCTATTACTTCCTTGTCCCCTTGTTCTTCTTGAACTTCTTCAATTGATTTTTGATGAGACTTTTCTTTCACCTCTTCCAATGCTTGTTTCAATACATCTTTTTCCTCCAAAATAAATTGGGCCTCTTCTTCTGAAGTCAATTCCTTAGAAAACTCTCTGTAAGAATTCAGTAGTTATTAATTAGTTGTTATGCTGTTAAGTTTTTTCTTGTCATACTTTGCAACTTCTCCCATTACTTCATTTTCAGAATCATTTATCTTCTCTACAACCACAGGAGTCTCTTCTTCAACTGATTCCTGTCTCTTTTTCGGCTTGAATACGTCTGGGGTGATTCCATACTTCCGCTCAATCAATTCCAACGCTTGCAACTGAAGCTCAACGTTTCTTTGGGTCATCATTGTTTTAAACATATCATAATCGTTCGCCGCCCAAATGAGTTCGAATAAACCCTGCCACGATTTTGAAGGATTTTAAAATTTGTTTAAGCGATTGTTGATCTTCTATTACCTGATCAAATGTGACGTGATACTTTCTTCCTTCGCTGCACGCATTATGAAATTGTTCAGAAGTGATTCCAAGATCATCAATAAAATTTCCCAGCATAAAATCAACCTGAAATTTAACAGTTTTAATGATTTCATCAAATTTTAGTTGCTTTATTGAACTGTTCTGATTAAAAAACTATTAGATTATAGCCTTTGTAGAACAGTTTTAACCGAGGTTTCAACTAAAATTGATGTAATGTTGACATAATCATAATATAATCGTTTTATTAGCTCTTATATAAAAAACTTGTCCACAAATCGTTTCTAATCTAATTCAATGTCTAGGTACAATAAGAAAGTTTTTATATTTACCAAATTTTTGAATTCTTCGTATATTTTCTTGTAATCATCATTGTCTGTAATGTTTGGTTCAAAAACTGTGAAACGTTAAATATATACTATAGAATTTTTGATACATTTACTTGGACATATTTAATTTACTTAGTGATTTTTCTTCAATGAAGTTTTGTAATGGCGCATTCCAGATAGGACCGTTTAGAAAACAAACTAATGAATCAAACACCCACGAATTTGGATCTTCTTCAGCCATGTTAAGACAAATCGTAAATGGATAGTTCGTGGTATATGTAAACTTGCTTGAAATGATTTTTTAAATGGCAAGTGAAAAGTGTACATAGAACATAGATATTAAGCATGCAAGTTTATTAGAGGTCAGTTTTGTGTATAGTTTTGTTACCATGACAAACCTGTAGAAAAACAAATTTATTTATCATAGTACTGTTGTCGGTTCTTGGTATTTAACGGCAAATAAAAAACATTACATGTATGAATTTTTAATAGGGGTTTGTCAAACTCAAACCATTGTACAACATCGAAAATGAAAACAATTAGGTAGTTTTTAATAAGTGAGTCGATAATATGTACATATAACTTCAAGTCCTGACTCCCGAGCACGCAGATACCCTTATGTTTGTGTCCCTGTGTCAATTCTTTAATGATAATACTTAATAATGAGATATTGATTTGCAGGACGTATAGTTTTGATAGATTACAATAAATTTATTATTAATAATTCAATATTTTAAGATTATAACGTATACCCCGTATACATATGTAAAATGCTGTATATGCATATGAAAATTGATAATACGAGTATGTTTAAGACTATATTCAAATTGAACGTGACCTACGATGTTAAATGCCATACGGTGTTTTGGGACCTAAAAGTCGCAAAAAATTTTGGTGACCGTGGTAGGACCCTTTTAATTATTTGCTGTGCGTAACCATAATAAATAATTATGAAGAATCAGTGACTCAGTGAGCAATAAGCAATAATCTTCGTAGGCCACGGAACGAAATAAAAAATTGTTATGTTATCTATCATAGTGAAAATAAACAAATATATAGAAAACTATAAAATTATTCAGAGAAAACTGCAATTACTTCAAATATTAAACCGATACTTTACATCAATATCAGTAGGTGGCACGAATAAAATTGTAGGTATGAATATTTATGCAATTTTTTCAAAATTCAAATTCAAAGCAATACGTTCCTTACTCATATATTGCAACTTCATGATATATTCAAGGATAAAATTAAAAATTGAATATACATAAAGATTTTATTAATACTGAATTTTAAGTATTATAAATAATGTTCTTACTGTATACATTTCAAAAAGAGGTATTATGTAAGTAATACTTAGGAATAGTTGCGAGCGCTAAACGTTTAAATTTGAATGAATTTAATTAATTAGTATTTTATTACCAATACAAACTGCAATTTTCATTAATTATTTTATGGCTTATAAATTGACTTGCAAATAATATCGTTGTAAATTTTTAATTTGATTTGTACAATTATTCTTATAATATATTTAACACTCACGACTTTCCTTTAGATCGCTACATAGACTGAAATAGGTATAATTATGGCACATTTAAGTGTAGGTATAATATAGAAAAAATACCATTACTATTACTTGGAAGTCTAGTTATAAAAATGTTATGTCTCTAATAAACATTATTGTTTAAAAAACCATCAAGTTACAGATCTAAATATAAGTTATCTATTTACAATGAAATTCGATTTCTACGAGTACATCTTATAAATACGTTATTACTACATTAGTAAATATATATTAAAAAACTATGTACAGTTCTATATAAATTATTTAATAATTATACATGTACAGTCATATTCATAGACAAAAGAAAAATCAAGTTGCAAACTCAAATTGATGACTTTGAATATGGGTAAGAAGAAAATGGAAAGTCAGTTTAAAGAATGCAAATAATGTAAATAAATATACAATATGAAGATGGATGATGATAATAATTAGGTGACGAAAAATACGATGAAGAGAAGCATTATTATAAATTAAGAGAGATTCTTATGTTTAAATTAATATGAGTATATTCACATAAATATAATTCGATCAAAGTGATACTGTATCAACTTGTAAAATATTCATTCCGTTACAAGTAAAAGAATTAACATCTACAAATTGAATACAGAGAATTAAAATATATTCGCCCCATTGAATTGTTTCGTTGAGTTTCAGTCGCATTTCAAATTGGTATTCGTTTTCAATTGCAAACATGTTCTTCTTTCCTTGATCTGCACGTCTGACACTTCACATGACAACACCATACAAATGCACATTTACATTTCTCCTCAACCTCCCGTACTCTTGTCTGATATCCACGGCCGCAACATAATAAACTGCACCCATCGATTCCTTGACTTGTTCGATTACAAATTCGACCCCGTGTACCCATAATATCCAAGCTAAGAAAATTAATCGTTTGAACTTTACATGATAAAAAAATTAATCAATAAAACCTACGTATCATTTCTTTCGCAATAATCCGGTGACTCATCCAAGTACACGAGATCCGTTTTAATAGGTCTCTTCAAGTCCGGACTGATGGCTTTGAGTCTTTTCTTCTGGTTCTGTACAAATTTGACATGAGAAGCGCCCTCGTATCGCTGGAATAAACCTTCAGCGATTTTTCTAAATGGGGGTAAACGTCTCCAACATATCTGCATACTGCAAGAACCGGATACGCCATGGCACTTGCACGTTCGTTGCATTCGCGATCGAATACTCTGTAAAATTTAATTTTTAATAACCATATTCGAAGATAGGCAATTGAGTTTGTAATACCCGTCGTCCAGCTTCGTTGTTGTGTAGATTCATTAAACCGATTGCCGTGTTTGGATCTTCACTAACATCGAGAAAGTCTTTACTGAATTTATTTCCATATTTTATGTCGTCCGAACATCCACCCCATTTCCATTTAGTCGATTTTTTAAGACGGATTTGATGGTCGCATGAACAATCGGCCAATTCGCCTTTTGTGCATGCTCTTGTTACGGCGTAAGCTACACTTGCTGCCGAGATCGCCGAGAGATAAGCCGCTTCTCTGCTTCCTTTATTGGAACATTATAATTCAGATTAATATAAACAAGAAGTTTTGGTAACAAATATGTGTATTAAAAGATTTACGATTTTTATAACATAAATTGCTCTTCATTTAGAGAAATATTGGGAATAATTACCTTTTTTAAAAAAGGTATATATTTTATATAAGTGAGAGTTAGATGTGGAGATTTTTATGTGAAATCAATGCATTTTAGGAGAAAAGATTTATTACATATCACCATCAAAAATACATTTGTTTTTAAAAAATTAACTTACGTCGGTTCTTAATGCAAAATAAAGATAACTGTGTATAACGATATCAAAATTTTGATGTTGAAATCTTTAATCGTCAATATGAAAGAATTTTTCCAATTTTTTATGGTTTTCTTGTTAGCAATAATAAAAAGAAATCAGTTTTTTTTGCTAACAAAACGTTAAATTTAATACGATTCCAATGATCGGTTTTATAGAGACTTACGTATTTTGCTCACATTCCCAAACGTATTGTTCTTGTCTGCAAACGAGCTACAATTCCATCGACTATTTGCAAATTGGTACTGACACTCTTCAATTGCCAATCTGGCACCATTCCCCAACACCTAGCAAATCTGACATGTATTTCTATGTACAATAGATAATAGGAAATCAATTAACTTACCGCTAAAATTTTATCATGTTGAGAGCAAAGCTGTTTCTGTCGATCGACCAGATAATCCAGTTTAGTGCAACTCTCTTTATGTGCTGTAGGTGTTAAATTAACATAATTGGATATAGTGCTCGGCAAACCTAATTTCCTGTAACCAAAAAGTATCATTTTGTAACATACTTTGTTATTTACATAATTTCATTTCAATAAATTATGCATTGCTTTATGTAATGTAGGTATTAAAAATGCACGTAGGCAACAAGAGAGTTTCGTCATTCAAACAAATAAAATTATCGTCAAGGGATGTGTTTATGTGAAGGGACCACCTGAGACCGAAATCAAAATGCAGTGTATGTCAATAGACAAAAAAATTCTTCATAAGATGAAGAGATGCGAAACAGGAAAATGTTGTGGAAAGTTCGAGTTTCCGGAACGAAACAGCGCACTAATTAATCTAACTTGGAATGATGCCCTGTGGCATCCAATAGTGAAGCGTTTTCCAGGGAAATTGTGTGGCCCTATTGGTTTAAAAAGCACCATTGTTAATCAACAATGAAACCATTATATGTATATTTTACATTCATGTTAATTGCATTCATCAAATCTAATCTACAATTGAAATGTCTTGTAATGGCCAATCTACACCAGTACTTAACCTTCCTATATTAGGGGTAAAAATGGCTGATAATTAGCTTGTTTTGTGTGTAGCCCCTCAAGTACACTTCCATGTATATGCCTTCCCAGCTGCTTTTGTGCGTGCGTCTCCTTTTTGCAAAAACTACGTACTTAACATACGTTCAATTCCATTTCAAAACCAAAAACACACTCCCATTTTTTTCCAAATATATTTAAAAATATACAAAGTGCATCATTAGCTCGTCTTCTGTACATCATCCATCAGCCGATTTGGAATGTTGTATCAATTTGACACATAAAATTTTAGTACGTTTATTCAATTTTAACGTGCGATGCGAGGTGTGATGCTAGTTTTTGATGCTTGCTTTTTTAGTTTAATTAAATAAATAAAAATTTTACGACTACACTTAATTATCACAAAAATATAAACGTTTATTAAGAAAAATTTTAATTTGCATAACTTTCCGTTCATCACTCACTTAAAAATCGTGGTGTAATAGGATAATCGTATTTTTTACGTGCTATATTGGGGTAATAGGTGAAAAGTTTAATATCCAGTTTCATTATTAACAAAAATTCTTAAAGTAGGCAAATAGGTAGAGTGAAATGAACATTAGAGAAATTAACTTATTATTGCTATTTTTTTCATTAATTTTAGAAATTTGATGAGCTCTATGTAGAATCCACTTAATTAACAAATATGAAGAACGGAAACGTAGAATTAATTAACAATCAAGTTTTTCTGGCAATAATTCAACTATAATACGAGTGTGTAAATTTAAAAAATATTTTTTTTAATTTTAATGAAATGGGTGCTATCAACATTTTTCTATCCGATAATCACCCCTCGAAAGAAACTTTGACCGTTAAATGAACCAGCAAAAAATGACCGTACAACAAACTAATGTTCCCCTTATTTCTGTATATAAAAGAACGGCCGTTTAATAGAAAACGATAAATTATAGGTGTATTTCAGTGTAATAATATCGGAAATCAGACACAGAAGCGCGGCTCTCCATCAAATGCTTCCATTTCAATAAATGTTTATGTCTGCAATGGCAAAGTGGACGAAATTTCCAACATACGTTTTCTCTGTGTCTATATGAGCATGTGAGGGAATCGTTACTTTTTATAACTGCCATAAAATGTACGGAAAATAATTTGCTGTATCCCCGGTCTATCCCTAGAAATATTCTGGACAATAGAAATACTATTTCCTAACAAATCATGCCACTATTGATATGCAATGTCGTAAAAGTGTGTGTTGGATGCTGGATGCGGTTGTCTCGTCACATCCAACACATGTGTATTAGATGAATGTCCAAAATTCTAGTTAGATTTTTTCCGGTATTGAATCCATCATACCGCAAATATCTCCCCTGAAATAATTTTCTGCTTTATGGCATGTTTATGTCCCTCGACTCTCTCTGTCTTTGTCTCTTTCTTCACCACTCGAATACAAGGGCATTTTCTGTTAATTCCATTTAGTCGACATGATATTAGAGTAATTGAAAGTTCTCTACAGTCGTTACCTTTAGACTTTTAAACAGAAAATATATGTTCTCCTTGTCTTCATTATTTGGATGGTAGCCAAAGGCGAAAGGAGTAAGAAATGAAAACAACCGAACCTAATTCAACGTTCGTAGTTTGTGCACTTGAATATAATAATGCTCTAATTATAAATATGATTTGAAATTCTTTTTTTCATTGTATGTTATAGTTGGTGGAGCCTCTGGTATTGTATAGTTATGGCCATTGTATGTAATTTCATAAGAACGTTTGTAGGTTCCGTCAATCAAACAATAATAATAAACGAAAAGATGAAGGCTATTCATTTATTTTTTCTTTATTGTTGTTTTCCATCTCACTTATTACGTACCACAAGAGAGGTTCAATAAAAACTGCACATGGATTTTGTATATAAAACAGTTCATTTGCAGAAATAACACGAAAAAGTTTAGTGAAATGGGTAATTACGGTTTTTATTGTATTTCCTTTACGATTCGTTCGTAAAAAGTGTTTTACGATTTAATTGAATTAATTGCAATCGAAACGTATCATAAATCCTGCTTCCCTTCGATGGTTCAAAAAATAAAACAGATATAAATGTGCACGCCTTTTCGATTTTCTCTCTTCGGAGTTTATCCAAGTGTAATAATAACTGTTTTGCATAGATGAACATAAAACTCTTGTATTTGAATATATTTATACGGTCCATAAACAACATTAAAACTAATCAAGTATCTAAAGATTACTACAAAGATCCTTTTCGACTTGTTTTTATTTTAATCATCCACATTCATCAACATACATAATTATTATTTCATCACATTTAAAAATTCCCCTTTAATCAAGAAAAAATTGTCTAAATGTGTGTGAACGTTTTTCCACCAAAGGTGTGTGGTAATCTTTTGAAAAAAATCTTTTTCTCTTTTTTTTTCATAAAATAATTATAGCCAATAAAGTTGGTGTACTTTGATTTATGATAATGGCTGATGATAATAATTGCGTTGATATAAACAGGTGGGAAAGATGATGATCGCTTGTTTCTTCACATTTGACTCAATTAAAAAACGTTTTTATAGTTTTTTCACTAGCTATACATTTAATTCCACCCACATGCATACAGAGTGTTTTAAAATTGTAACAGATACATTTTATTAATATAGCAATATTAAAACAAAAGTAGAATAGACCGACATATTTAATAACCTGTCTAAATTTATTATACGTACAGATGGAAACCGGTTATTAAAGTCTGCTCAAATTTTATATATTTTAAATTACACACGATTATATTGTGGCTGTTCTGTTATTGATGCATTATTCGAACAACTATATCATTATGGATTTTCTTTATTGAAAATCCAAGTTAGAGCAATAAATAATTGACTATTAGAATATGTAATTTATTTAAAGATATTTACAAACTGTCGTTCCATAACTTTGCGAACAAGTTCTCAGAAATAAAACGCATACTTTAAGGTGCATTTCTGTTGCACACACGAACATAGCCGCACGGTTTACAAATAAAACAAGATATGCACAACGTAGGCTTAGGTATGTTTTGTGTTCCATTCACTGTTTCCATGATTGTTGTGCATGTACGAAATGGGGATTGTTTTTATAAGAGAAAAATGTATTGAATGTACGTCAAAAGGCGGTGGTAATTTAGCATAAAAAATAAATAGCTCTTGGTGAGAAATAAATCAGATATTATTAAAGAGTATCTTACTAAACTGTTTATTATCTGGCGTATAGAAAAAAAATAATTATACCCACTTTTAACAGCTATAATGACCCAATAATTCAAACAATTACACCAAGCCTTTCATCTGGATTCTTTTCTTTCGGATTTTGTTCTAGATAATTTGTAATGCTAAAGTGCTAAATAAGAAATTAAAAAAATAACAGAAGTAGTCTTATCCTCTGGCTAAAACTTAAGGTTGTGTAGGCAGCCAATTAGTTAGTTCTTGTGTTTTCCGGAAAGCCTTAGGTTCGAGTCAAACAAGACAGATATATAGACTTCTTCCTGGTGGGTCTGAATTACCATTCATCGTGATCAACATTTGTTTATAATTATTAACATGTTGTATTAAATTTATATTTGTTTGTTCAATTACCTAAGTTGTTTTATAATAATGTTAAGTCGTTATCTTGTTGGGTAAGCTTTGTATGTGGCCAAAAATAATAAATTTTTCAGTAGTTAAATTAATGATTTAGAGTTTCGTTTAATAGTTTATGATATGTTGCTGAGCTGTTTATTGAATTTGAAGTGTTTACCGGTCTTTATGAATTTTTAAAAACAATAATATTGAGACATGCGTTTTTTGCGGATAAAGTGAAGTCTTTTTGAAAGCAAAGCATATCATCAAAGAACTTTCATTTTCTCTCATTAGACATAAAACGAGAGAATGAGAAAGGGTTTTCAAAAAAATTAAATAATGTTTTAAAACTTTCCCTTTAAACAACATTAACTCGTTAGAATCACTTTTTTGTTTTGGAGTGTCTCTTAAAACATGCATCTGGCGAAATGTGAATTTTTGGAATAATATGAAAAGATTTTTATCGTAACTGAAATTCGTTTGTCTCTACAGAGGTGTGAATTGGGAAAAAAGTAGCTAATCTTTACAAAACAATAAAATTTTGGGCAACTTTTATACTTTAGAAAAGGAGGGATAAGAAGAACCAATATCTTAGCGTCGCTTACATCTTAGTTTGAGTTTGTAATCAAAAGGGAAATCCTCGAATCTATTACAGGAAAACGCACGAGTCCTAATAATTTTTAATAATGCAAGGGGTGCTATAATTCTCTATTTGTCTTGTATGATAGTAAAACAAACGTGCTATCATATACAAAGGGGAATTGTTGATGTCAGGTTGTAGACCGCAAGTTAATACCCTTAATCTAATGTAACTAACCCTCACCCTATGTGTCTTTTCAAATAAAATAACTACTAAATTCATTTATATATTACAACGTAATTCCCCCTTTTTATACTTGTTGGCTATTTGAGGGCGAACCATCAATACAATTAAATTATTAACAACTTTTATATAAGCCATTCATTAGATAATTAAAAAAAAGAATTAGACGAACAGATGATAACAGAAACCTCTCATCATCTTGACACAGTACGAAAATTGTGACAAACTTTCTTTAACCGCAAAGAAATTTTGATTCCCAGGGCACTTTTGACGCACCCAAAACTGTTCAGTTTATTATTTGAGTGTATCAATCGTCACCGAAGAAGCGAACAGCAGTCTGTGATGGTAATCTAAATAAATGGAAAGATTTTGGAAGCTGCTACCTATCCACTTTGTCTCGTCAATCATCCGTATTGCATGCGATGATTTCCTTTTAAAAAACCGTTTTCATTTACTTCGTTGAGACATAATAGACGTATATTTACACCATGTGGCTAGTAATACGTATAAATTTTTAATTAAATTGGCACGTATTCAACTTGACCACACAAAATACACACTCATATCGTATATATGATAAAATAATATCGATCTGTATTAATGCATGTTGGGGCTTTGTGGCACATACACGGAGACTGAGTAGTTCTTGGTGGACGAGGGGAATTTTAGATTTATGCACTGGGCAATAAATGCCTTGGTATTAGCAATCAAATCTAGTCGAAGCGTCATAAAGACGAGGGTCCAAGCTCGTAAACATGTGTCCGCTTCCTATATTGACAATGTTCGAATTTCATTCACAAAAAGTCGCTCTCTTTGCAGGTCCGGATTGGAGCCGAAATGGTAACGTTGTCAGTGCATTCGAGATGGACCGCATTTGCGACACAAATACAGGCCTGCTTTTTAATCATGCAATGAAGAATGTTTTGTGAAAATAAGAAAAACAAAAGGCGAATAACAATATAAAATAGTGCGGACACTGTCGGCCCTGAATATATAACCAAACCATCAATGTATAAATTTGTTTAATGCCTCTCGCTTAGACAACTGTATTAAATAAATATTTAAGGGTTGCCAATCTCATAAATCATCTTATTATTTAGTTATAAGATAACAAGATTGGATTTAGGCAATTGATTGAAAAATAACTCGACTCGAAACAAACAACAAGAGAATTATTATATTAATGTGTGGTTTTCGGTTACGGATTTTAATACGTTTTTTATTTTTATTAATTAACCTTTCAAGCCGAATATAAAAAATGTGCAAGTTTTAATTAAATCATATACATACCTATATCAGTTATGTTTTTAATTACATTCTGTAAGACTCTCTAGTAAAATATTTTCAACTTCATTAACGAGTCGCTTTAATTGTCAAGATAATGAACTCATTATAAGGCGATTGTTAAGTTTGGTAATAAAAAAAGAAGTTTAAAACTGCAACTTGTACAATGTTGACGAAATAACTCGTATCATAAACGTACACACATACTAAAAGTAAAAAACGCTTTCTCCTTAAGAAGACACTAGGCGAGTGTAAATATTTAAGTAAACACTAGTAAAATACAACAATATTGTTAATTTCCTTCGTGGAGGCCTTTGGTTTTTATGTGTGGAAGACGATAAAAGTTGGCCATCAGTGACACAAGAAGTAAACAGTTTTATAGCATTAAATTTACGAGAAACGAACTGATTCAAAGTTAATAGCTCATCCACGTACCATTAGATAGCTCATCTATGTAGACATTTCAGTAGCTATACAACATCATTTTATAACTGATCGTATAACATGTTCAGAAAGCGCACCGTTTATGAGTCTAATATAACATTCTTTTGTTGGATTTCGGGAAGTAAAAGAGGATATATTAAACAATGTGCCTTAATAATTTGGCAAATCGACTATAATTCCGTGCCGTTTAATGATGCCCGGTACAATGGAACGTCTCTTTAGATAACGTCGTTTTTATATGGTTTTCGTAATAAATTTTCATAGAGATGTGTGCCAGTTTATTGTCTCCAATTTTATGAATAAAATGCGGAAATTTACTATTTGTGGGCCATATGGTGGATTCTAACTGTTTTTTCAAGTTTTTTTTCCTGCCACTTATTAAGTCTGCATTTAATAAAATGCAAAACTATGTAGATAGCTAACATTTTATTTACAAAAACTTAATTACTAATAAATTTATTTTACGCTTATAATGTGACGTGTAAACATGTTAGAGAATATAAATGTTCAAGTGAAATATACTGGTGTATAATGTATGTACTTGTAAGTTAGGTATACTGGGCATAAAACTTATCATATAAGAAATTTATTGTTTGTCTAGGGTTCCAAATTGGAGGATGGCTAGTTTTTCGAGTGGTTAATTTATTAAGGCGATATTGGAGGAACAAAAGAAATGGAAGACGGTTGGACTACTCTCAGGTTAATGAGATATTGAGTGAATGCAGCCACACTGCCGAGTCCCTTAATATGGCAGTCTGTTAATTATGAGCAGAGGGTGAGTGGAAAGCGCCGGAGGGGTGAGGACGGCTCTTAAAAAAGCCCCACAGTCGATGATATACCTGTTTTAAGGAAATGGAAAGCAACTGCGTTTAAACAGTGGATAATATGAAAGCGCGGTTCTATATAATAGTGATGGTCTAAATTCAATATTTACATAAAACTTGATGGTATTAATTGGCCCAACAATGAAGATGTTGCTGATTCATGACTACATTATTATTCCAATTAAAGCACACTCTCATATTGCACCCTCTAATACAAATACTAAGTAAATCTTTTACCATACATACACAATTTCGATGCGAATGAATGCACATAAATATTCCGAATTAATTGTTCAATATTTAAACAAGAGTTTTTCTCATAAGGTTGTTGGCCGTCTGTATACTATATAAACGTTTAAAAATGTGTAAAATATGCTTAATTGATTAGCTAATTAATAAAAATGTCAGTTGAATGGTACTAAACTTGGCAATGAGAAATCAGATGAGAGGAGGAAAACGATTTAACGCATATTTGTTTATACAGTAATTGTTCTAGAAAACAGGAAGATATAAATTTCTACAGATTATAGCTTATAATGCATGCTGTTTATTGTCGAAGAACACCTGAATCTTTTTTTCTTTACTATACTTGCAAACACATTAACATTCTCCTTTATGATATCGTTTTTTCTACTTTCTCAGCAATTATTTAATCAGTTTATTTTTTTGCATATCGATATTAAACGTATTTATTAATCGATTTTATGAACTGTTTAATTTCATTGTAAGCCATTCAATTTAAAACTGGTAATATAAAACTGTAACAAAATGAAGCATACATATAAACAGGTATAGGCGACTAGTGTGGAAGAATTTTAATTGGATTTTGTACTTGTGTGTCCTCATCCCTTCGATTATTAATTTTATAATAATTTGCTACTGCATGTAAGAAATACTGTCAAGTATTACCTTATAAGATCAGTTTTCCATTCGTTATTTGGGAACTTTTTAACAATTATAAGTAACAAGTTTTCTTCTTGCACGCAATAAAATAATTTAAATGAATCTTATTCCATAATCATTAAATGAGAGAGTAATTAAACAATCAAACCACTCTTTTATAGCCACATTTTTAAAAGGGAAACGATGTCTAGGAACCGTTATCCGAATAAAAAATATCTAACTATACTTAATCGTCTATTTAATTGTTTGATATGGCGAGGGAAGTGAATTAATCAACAAGACTATCAGACGGACATTTTACGAAAAAGACCACCCCGACGAGGGTTGCCTTTATACGCATTCCAAATGGCATTTTGGTTGATTTTTGAAAAATACATCAAAATTTTCGTGCTCTTTAAAGTTGTTTAATTAATGAAATGAAAAAAACATTGTTACAAGCATCCAAAGACAGAACAAACACAAACATCGCTCGTTGGCGATACGTTATACATCATATAATATGGGCACATTAGCCGCTAACATGTCTCATTAGTGCGTTTTATGTTTAGGTTGGGGTTATTTTTGGATTATGTATCTTTTCTTTTCTGTAATAAATACGTTGATTTAAAGGAGACTCTCAAATGTAGAAAAGTAGAAGAAAAAGGCAAAATGGGTAAGCGGCTCGAATCGAAGGAAATGGACCCACATTAATTCCAGTAAAGAGGTTCCGAAATCCCACAAGTATTTTGTATTTGGCCAATAAAGTGGTCATCAATGCGTAGACAATTTTAAGTAGGCATTATAACATTGTATCTTTGTACCTGTGATGCGACTCTTTCCTGTAGTTCAGTTTCGACTGTGTGTTCACTATCTCTTTTTCTTAGATGAGACCGAATAATGGTGCTTTTCCCCTCATCGGACAATGCGGCCTGTCGCTTTTTCACCTCTATAGACACTGTGTGCTTCCATGGCTGTTATTAGTTTGTAAGGTTCTTTTAATGGATTCTTAAATATCTGCCGACAGTTTATGGGAAACTAACACCATACCTGCGAGCTAACAGTATCAACACCCCTGTTATATTTCTGTATAATTTACTACAATATGGAAGGTAGAAGATGTGCGTGGTATAGGGGCAGGGCTCATCTTTGTGCATTCCATTCTGGCCGCCACAGCATCACCAACAACTAATGAACTTGGTGGTATAACATTTTTCCACACACACAAACTTTATGACTTCAATTTTTATAATTGTTGCTTTCAGGATGATACGGAATGAAAGTGAATTTAATAATGACAGATATATTGGCTGTTAATTTGGACTGGGAATTGAAGGAGAAATACCAAAACGTCGATTGTCCAGTCACGTTTCGGTGGGTGCATTAACTTTCCGAAAAATGTATAAATTGTCTGTGGTTCAGGTTTTATAGCCGTCTGCTGGATACAATAATTATCGGGTCTAGTATTATGTGCGTGTCTCATTCACATCAATCGTTGGGGCATCTTATTAATTACATTAAATCCAATAAAATACCCCCACACAAACATTATACTATGTTGCTTAAAAAAATATAAAAACGAACTCATCATATATTGTCTCGGTTGTGGAGGTGGTGAAATGGGGCCATATAGACGACGGAATCATTTTCACCCTCATACTATTTTGGGAATTCCTGTGTGTTGCGTATGCTCGTGATTTAGTGTCGTTAAAACAGTCTAGGCTTCAATTATGTCCCTTAAAGCTCACCTGTATTTCCACGGTGAGTCATGATTGTAAATAATAGAAAAGGTTACGTTAATAAGGCCTGTTATGATGCTGGGCATTTCGGTCGGTCGGAATTACACACTTTATTAACCGTGTTTTATTGTTACACAAATTGCTGGATAATTGGAAAAGTTTCGCCATCTACGCGAAGAGGAATAGAGCATAGTCTGATGAAAAGAAATTGTATGTGTGGAGCCAAGAGGGCCGAATAATTAAATCAGAAATCGTAATTCGATATTAACGATTCCAAACAGCGTTTTTACTCGATTACAATGTAGAAAGGAAAGCATAAAAAACGAGCATTGGTGTCGGGACGATACAAATCTCTTGTAAAGTTATTAACCGTCTCTTCATGGTTGACTTGATTACATGTGTCGATTATTTTCGGTCCCTTGACTTGTCAAAATGTATTAAGGAGCAGTTTTTCTTCAATACATGAATACATGAACCGCACACAAGGATATTGAAAAGAAATTTTCTTGTTCTATAAGGTATATATGCGAAATCATTATTATATGAATACTTTTCCATGTAACATGTTTTCGAATAATGTGTTTCAGTTGAAGGAAGCAATAAATCAAGCATTTAGCTTTGATAATCAATTTGTTGTGGTAGCAGTTTCGTATAATTCTTATAAAGGGTATATACATAATTTAAGTTTAGAAGCACTATTGTGGCCTATTGTAGTTAGTGGGCAGGTAAATGTTTTGTTGCTATTGTCTAACAGCAACATTGCAGCATTTCTTTCTTATCAAATGAATTATGAACGATTTTCTTGGACATGCAAATGTGTTGCTTTATCCCCTATATACTTTCAATATTAACTTGAATTTCGATCATCTTTGGTCATTGCGAGCCACGTAAACAAATCCCAATACTTCATTCTTATCCTCATATTCTTACCTGAAGAATAAACGATCAACAAATATTTATAAATGCCCGCATGGTGGGATTTAAGTGGAATTTCTTGTCAGACATTTGTCCCAACTTGAATTTGTTTTATTGTTTTTAGTTGATAATATTTTTCTATAATAAAAAAGTGCATATTCTCGAAATAGTTCAACAACAAATGCATTCTATGGGGTAAGGGTGCACTGAGCTATTCCGATATACGTAAATTTAAAAAAATATACTTTAAGAGTTAGATATGCGCTTTTTGTATCGCGAACAAGAAAATGTTTATCATGAATTAACAGTGACATTAACTACTTTGGGAGCATGTTCATTTGTTAGTAATAAAAATGAGAACATACGCGTAGATTTTATCAAATTAATAACGCAATAAATTTAATTGTCCACATTGTATTTACCGACACATTTTATCAGTTTTAGAAGGTATATAGACAAAATTTAAACTTCAAATATTTACATTCGAATGATATGACTTCGT
This sequence comes from Silvanus unidentatus, assembly GCA_963930825.1. Classification (NCBI taxonomy): domain Eukaryota; kingdom Metazoa; phylum Arthropoda; class Insecta; order Coleoptera; family Silvanidae; genus Silvanus; species Silvanus unidentatus. Next base: position 4,333,103 of record OZ005759.1, read on the forward strand.
GATTTATCAAAACCAAAAAAAGTCGTGTGTGTGTTATATTTGTTGTGTACTTAGGTGGAGAGTATTGAATTTGAGTGGCTTATCTTGGATATGTTAAAAGAAAAACAAACCAATAATATAAAAGTGGATTGAAAGTATAGCTCGGATTAATGGGTATTGTTAAATTTATTTTATTTACATACTCACCATACCACCATATACATAAGGATAATTGTCATAAATAAATGGAATTTAATTAGCATTTCATTAATACAAATTGAAATCAATATGTATATGAATTATAATGTTTCATTAATAATCAAGAATGTTACAGGTGTAATCTTAATGAACTAAAACATCCTCTCTATAAAACAGTTTTTGGTTATCTTAAAAAAAGTTGGAGACTTGTTATACATTTATGATGTTTTAAAGGAAATATGAAAATATTTATAATAGATTCAACTTTATAATGAAGCAATTATAAATAAAAACTGATTATTATAGGTGAGTTAATAGATAGAAGCGCGCATTTTGTTTATTATTAGATATGTAAAATTTTTATTAAGTAAATATGTAGGTACTTGTAATTACATAAGAATTTCAGTATAATGCATTCAAAGTAAATACCATTGTTAATATGTATTAGAGGAAAAATTGCAGCAATTTACCGAGGTATATGTGTACCCATAATAATACTAATAATAAATAATAATACAGTCTAACGTAATAAATAACAAGCTTATTCATTTTGCGCCTTTTGAAAAAACTTTCTGAAAAAAGTTGTTGTTCTGGTTGGAACAACAGTTGCGTTATTAAATTTTAGCACCTGTATACGGAGTTGATTAAAACTAATTCAAGTGTTTTACAGGTACTAATTACGGGCATTATGAAAGAAGTTTGTGAAAACCGGCTTGGATGAAACGGTCTCAAGAAAATCCATTAAAACCGGCCAATTATTATTTCTAATTAAGTGTAATAGATAAATTGAAGTGCAAAAGGTAACATACCACCAATCTGCGTCCGTTTGATGTAGAAGAAGCGTCCACAAAGCGACGGAAGCAAAAAGTCCCGCGCCGCGACGCTTCATGCCGCGGAATTCACAGAAACGCACTTGCACCTACCTGCACTTAGAACAAGCTAAAGTGAACTGAAAGGTATTTGAAACGGACGCCGACAGTGGAGGCGGTTACTTGGCAATTTGCTCTTCTCATTGGGTGCACTTTCCAATGTATCCGCCTCTTCTTCTACTTGAATAGAACTGCACGTGCACTTCTAAGGACTCTTTTGTCTTTTTAGCCCTTATACTGGCTATTTATTTTATGTCTACTTTGATTTTGTATTGTTTTTTGTCGAGTTAAAAAGTAGGTGGGTTTATACAATACCCCCAGTCTAATGGAAATTGTTAGAAAAGCGATGATTTTTATTCCACATTCTAAGAACATTTTGAAAAATATGAAACTTACTAATTATTTTTCGCTCTGATAACAATTTTAACAATTTTGTTGAATTCCACAATTTGTGACCTGCTAAATCAGTTGTAATCGCATAAACTGCAAATTTCCAATTACAAAGCAATTAGATATTTCTGATTGATTAAAGTTTAGCTTTTCATTAAAGATCAGATACATATTGGAATATATGTTGGTGTTAGATATGCGAATAACAAAAACAGTTTAAGAGACCCACTTCAATAGAAAATATAAAACAATAAACATTCCAAATCGTTTTCACCTTAATTTGTGGCAAACGCAACTTGTGCGAATTTTCTTTGACGCAAGTTATAAGAGTGATGGGGCATAACATAACTTATTATCATTATGATATATGCAAAAGATTAAAGAGTTACATTCAAATGGAAATAAGTAAATATTTGTGTAGAAAACAATAGTGGAAAATTGAATTCCAGAAAAATGAATATAACTTATGTTTTGGGTATACGTCATAAATTTAGGCATCACCTATTGTTATTGTTAGCTATCAATCAGTTTAAATTTTGTTGTAAAAGGTTCGTTTTAAACGGAGAAATGATTTTGGATAAAATGTAAATATTATACATATATCTATACACATATTAAAGCTTAGAAAAAGTATGTGTTATATTCATAAGATAGGGCGCCGCTCTTACGTAAACAATTTTAAGTTTAGTCAAATAAAGCTTTTCTTTGCATCTTTAAACAAACGGAAAAAGTATCAAAAGAACCGACGAGAAAAAACGAAAATAGTTTTTAACTTCACATAAACGCGTTGTGTTTAAAGGGTCAAAATAAACATATTAGAACTTGATTCTTGATTAGAATGTATGCCATGCATCATAAGGTACCGAAACTATTGGATATTAAATAGTTCGTAAATTAAATGGCTTATTTCTCTGGAAAATATGAACAAAGTTTCTAAATAGATATGCTTGTAAACGCATTTTTTAATATATTTGGAGCATTCAAATGCATTCTCTTTATATTTTAAATTTAAATTGGATTATTTGCATGCTGCTGCTCCCTATTATTTTAGATTGAAAACCTATTAACTACTGAAAAAGAAACCTTCAACAATTAGAATTATCTTGTTCAGAAAAATTAAATCAAATATTTATTTGAGATTGTAAGGCATATAAAATTTAAGTTTTTTAAATTTTATTAAATACACCAATTACGAAAATCTTATCTCTAAATTACAGTCAAAACTAGTGACACCTTCTCGGACTTCATCGAACTACGATTGACTGTCATTTTGTCATGCGCAAGAATTTAAAACAATTTGTCGTTATTTCATAGAATTCGGTTACATTTTTGTGAACAGCGTTTTTGTGAATGTTTTTACTGTTGCTTTGTGCATTTTTAATCATCTAACAAACAAAATGAACAACGAAACAAAGATGAAGAAGTAAGTAATTAACATCTTGCAACATTTTTATCATAGCCTTGTAATGACAACAATCCATTGTAAAACGACGTTTGTGTGCCAGGAATAGTTCTGTATTGTTTATATTTTTTAACAGGATAACAAGCAAAAAATGGGCAGACGAATTAATGTCGTCCATGATGAGTAAAATTCAGGATATTGTGATTCAGTGGAGCTTAATTGTTATGTCGTTGGGAGACGATGATGGTCTCACATCCGAATGGACAGATACATTCTTAAAACACTACGAAGAAGCCGGTGAAGAAGTATTGGATGATATACAGACTTACAAAACAAAGATCTTATCACAAATTGAAGAATACCTATCCCAATTACAAACCATATGCAAATCTCTTCATGAGGACATGCCGAATGTGGGGGAGAATGAATTGGGTCTAATAAAAGAAAGAAACCAATTACGTACATTAGTTGAGGAATACAACAGTCGATATAGCGAGCGACTCGCTGAGGTGGAAGCTCTCAGAGGAAAGGAATTGAAGTTATGCCATCTCTTAGGTACCCATCCCAAGCCTATAGAAATTGATCCGTTACCAACGCCCACACAACTCGAGAAACTGTATACATACATTGAATCAATGGAACATGAACGTTTTATTAGAGAAGAGCGCTATCTGAATTTTAAAAATGAAATTCAGAAGGTGATAAAAGAGTTGAATCGACCAATTGAAGACGAATTTGAAAAAACAATCATCTCCAATGATGAGGATTTAATTGTGTCTGATGAGAAAATGAAACTCATTGAAGAGTTTCATACGGATTTGTTGAAAGAAATGAAACAGATTAAAGAGGAGATTGAATCATTGTGGAATGATATTGAGTCGGCTTGGGATACGCTGGAAATCGACCGTTTGGAACGGGAACGTTTCAGAAAGTTGCATGTTCATAACTCGATTGATACATTGGCAGCATTGAAGAAGGAGTCGAAGCGATGTGATAAGTTGAAAAAGGATAACATTAAGGTGAGAAAAATAATTTGAGTGCAACATTAAAAAGTCAAAATGAATTCTTTATTTTTTAGATATTTGTTGAAAAATACCGCAAAGATTTAGACGAGATTTGGAATTTATGTCATGCTAGTGCTGAACAAAAGAGTTCGTTTAAATTTTATGATATCGAAAGTTATACCGTGGAACTTTTGGAACTGTTTGAATTGGAGATCAAAAAGTGGAAGGCGTACTATTCGCATAACAAGTACAAGGTTTGCGTTTTTACTGATTGATTATTTTTTAACGTGTTTTTACTTTAGGAAATTGATCACTTTGCTAAATGAACATGAGAAATTGTGGAATAATATGCTCAGTTTGGAGAACAGTGCAACAGGCTCCAATAGATACCGCAATCGTGGTTGTCAATTGCTAAAAGAGGAGAAAGAACGGAATAAACTATCGAAAAAGATTCCTCTTATTGAAGTACAATTGCGTGAAATGGCAGAAGAGTATCTTATGAAAAATGGAAAACCGTTCTTAACATACGGAGCCACAGTGGAAGAGTATATTACGAGACTACATAATATACGTGATAATGTGAGTGAATTGGCTTATTGATTTGAGTGTTTGTTGAAATTTTGGAGTTGTTTTAGGAGAAAAAATTAAAGTTGAGTGCTCATAAACAGAAGAGGGATCAATCAGTGACACCAGTAAGAAAATGCGCCCTTAGCTTGTTCCCGGCAACAAGTACACAAAGTATTATGACACCATCTTCACCGAGTAAACGTAAAATTCTGCCATCCACTCCCTTATCGATAAATAAGAAGCCTAAGTTGATTGGTAAGAAGGAAAATGTTCTCAAAAATTCAACAAATACTCCAGGTACATTTACATACATATAAACACCATAAGAAACAACGAATGTTCTTAATAATATCGGTTTGACAAATTTAGGAAGTGGTCGTAAGCCGAAAGGCACTGTGTTAGGCAGTCGTTCAAAGCGCGCGTCCATGGAGCGAGAACAGCGAATTAAGAAATTACGTAAACATTCAAGCAGTGATAATCAGAAAGAGAATCATTCGTTTGCGTCCGATTATGCGGATTTTGAGGTAATTTAATGTAGATTTTTGTTGAATATGTTCTAGTCTTCCACTAATTTTCCAATTAATAAAATATGGTGTAGTTTGTATTTGTGTTGTGTTTTGGGATGGGATATAATTATTATTTGTTACAGATGCGCCCAGTGGCGTACAGTTCCATTTGTGACCCAATTATGGAGGGTTAGTACCATAACAAAAACAATATGTAACATGCAGAACAGTGTGTTTTATTTAGTCTAACCATCTGTAGTTTTCTTTAATTGTTCTAAACTTTGTTGTGATGTTTGTTGTGCTTTGTGTTTGGTTTTAAGTATAGTTTTGAAGATTTTCTTTCAAGATGTTTGACTTTTTTGTAGGATGAGTTATCAAGTGGAAGAGTGGGACGCAGTACAATGCAAGAGCCTGAAATAATTTTGAGAACACCGAAACGGAAAGTTCCTCAAATCGTGCTCACAAGAGCTACACAAACACCACAATCTGCACGGAAATTGACTGTCGCTTCCCCAAATGTGAAATTGATTTTTTAATGTTTGCTTTTGAAGAGTATTTTTATTTGTATCGACACTTATTTAAGTGGCATTTTATTTTCGTACTTACATACATTTTAAGAAAATTTTAACTTTTAAAGTATTGTTAGTGTTTTAATTTTTTTTAGCATATTTAAAGTACAATTAATGCATTTCTATTTCGGTTTTTTATGTGTAATATTTTTTTAATTGATCTATCTGTGATTACTACAAATATATACATTATAAGATGCATATACGTACATAGTAAAATAAATGTTTATAAAATCCGGAATCTCTCTATTAGTTTATCACATAAAAATACCTAGAATTTTTTTTATAGTCGACCACAAGCTGTAGTAAAAGTTGGATTAGGTCAGTTCTAGGAAGAATGTAATTTTCTAAACACTAATCCTTATGCAGGTTCATCTACAGGTTTATTAATGTTCTAGAATTGATGTTAGATTAAAACTGAAGATTGAGATTTAGTCGAACAGAAAAGTGCCTAAAAGTCAGTATTATGCGTGCTATTTTCATTTTCAATGTTTTGTTTCTCGGATCCATTGCTCACAACGTCAATAGTAAGTTAAAAAACTTAAACCACTTAAATATCAAACCTGCTTTTTTTTATTTTTCAATGTACATATGTAGAAACATGCGACGAATCGAAGTGTCTTAACATCAAAGAATGTGGGCCGTTTATGGATCTTTTAAAACAACTTAAACATCCATTGAAGCAATCGATTGTGGATTTTTTGGAACACAAACAGTGCGGTTTTCAAGATGGTTATCCAAAGGTGTGCTGCAGCAATTTGCCAAAGAGTTTATCAATTTTTAAACACAAAAAACCGCAACAAGCTACAACAACACAAAGAGTTGATTTAACGGCAAAAGCAGAAGCTATAAATAAGGCATTTACGTTAGACGATTTCTTCGATTTCGAATTTTGGGATGTGTTTCGCAAGAAAAGAGGATCAAAAAACGACTATATAGAAATTGTTGAAATACGTTAAGTTTTTTTTACATTGTTTTGATTACATTTATTCTCTGAAATATGATAATGAATTTGTGTTAATAAACTGTGTGGAGTAATTAAAACAGGTATATGTTTGTCTTATGTATCCTTAGGAAAATCATTTTGATTCTGTTCAATTAAATTAGAAAAATCAACATATGTGATGACCATGGTTAAACAAGTTTTTTCTGTTAGTTTTATTGACGTAGGCATGCAAAATACCAGGTTAAAGTCTTTATTATTTGATTATATCAATTTTACAAAGATGTACACTTGTCTATTCCCTTCCCAGAATATGCCTTTAAGCGGCTTATCTCTTTCAGTTGGTAATTAACTGTTATTAGTAGCCAAAATCCACTGAAATCAGTTATAAATGTGAAATATTAGTGTAGTTTGAGACTGAATAAGTTTGGTAACAGTACCCAGTGCAGTGAATATAAAGAGATGTCTATTTTGAGTATTTTTGTGTTCTGTTTTTACACGATTGCTGTACAAGCAGGAGCATTTCATACACGTAAATATTCTGTTATTTTTGTTAACCTTTAATCAACCACAGTATTAATTTGTTACAGTTGTCAAATGTAACGCTCCGGGAAGATGTGTGGAAATACGAGAATGTCCTTTCTTCTCTGACATGCTGGATCGCAGTCCTAAACCGCGTACTTTACAAGTCATCGAAATTATTCGAACTTCACAATGTGGATTTCATAAGAAAACACCGAAAGTTTGTTGTTTTCTGTCACATTCAACGTCTGAAACGCTCCCTTCGTCTACTGAAGCGACAATTGAAGGAAGGGAAATCGAAGGACCAACTTTGCCATCAGTTACAGAAACTGATTTACATAATAATCCAAGTCTTCGATTGTTACCAAATGATATTTGTGGACAAATTCCCACCGATAATCGAATTACATCCGGAACTAGAACTAACTTGGGTGATTTTCCATGGATGGCACTATTGGCGTTTAATTCAAGTAAATTTTTCCAAAAATTCAATCGGAACATATATTAACAAAATTTATTTGCAGGTGAGGGATTGGATTTTAAATGTGGAGGCACAATTATCAGTGAACGATTTGTCCTTACAGCTGCTCATTGTGTGGTCAATACATCAGTGTAAGTTGCTCTTATGATTTACTATTGAAACGAATAATTAATCGTCGATTTTTAGTGTTGGCGTTCGATTAGGCGAATACAATTTGTATACAGAAAACGATTGTGATCAAAAAACCAATCATTGTGCTCCTCCCGTACAAGATTATTGGATAGACAGCATTATTGTCCATCCATCGTACAATCCAGAGTTGGATATCAACGATATTGCTTTAATTAAATTGGGATTATTAATCGACTTTAAAGCCGGTAAATCTAAACTAGCCGAAATTCACTTTATTTCCATCTGAATATTTATTTTTGTAGAAAATGTAAAGCCCATCTGTTTGCCTATGGGAGAAGCGGCGAAAATCGATTTGACTGGAAAAGTTGGAACTATTTCCGGTTGGGGAATGACTGAACATGGATTTCGTAGCCCAGAATTGTTAAAAGTGGATATCCCAATCATGTCCACTGAGGAATGTCGCGATATTTATCACCAAGTGGCACATATAACTGATGCACAAATATGTGCAGGCGGTGTTAATGGCCGTGACTCGTGCGGAGGTGATAGTGGAGGACCATTGAAATATGTTGGTCCTGTAGATGGTACGATACGTTACATTCAGTTCGGTATCGTTTCTTATGGTCCGAAACATTGTGGTATTGAGGGACAGCCTGGCGTTTATACCAGAGTTACCAGTTTCATGAACTGGATTTTAGATAATCTACAAAAAGACAAGTAGAAGAGGGTTGATGACTTTTCATGTAAAATGACCAGCATTAATGTGGACAAAAGGCGGTGAATATACGAATTATTGATGGTGAATTTTTCTTGTACTGAAGTGGATTTTGTGCCAGTTTTGTATTTAAAATGCATCCTTTTTTTGTACATAAGATGTAATAAATTGATTTTAGAGTATATTATTAAGTGGTATGTTGTGAAACAAACCAAATTCATATTAGTATTATTTTGTGATTGTAGTTGTTGTATAAAACTTATAGCTTTATTTTAAATGTAATAAATTTTATTCTTTTAACAAAGAGTGTTATTTGATACTATTAATAAGTTTATAGCTTGATATAAAGTATTCAAGATAAAATATGTACCATAAAATATTATTTACAAATAGCGAACGCAATAATAATGATAACTTTTTCTTCATTTCCTGTTTGGATTTTCCCATTGCGGTGTTCAATTATTAGTTGAATTTGGAAACGATGAAGTTAGAGTTAAGACATTTACTGGTGAAAATTAAAAAATATTCCATAAAAAAGAGTCAGAGCTGGTACATGTATGCATCACATATCTAACGGACAACCGTTTGTTTTTATTTTACAATTTCCATGTAAAACATCATATATTATAGTATAGTTGTTATTTAGTTTAATTATGGTTTTTAAAGATTTTTGATTGCGGTTTAAAACTATCATTCACTTGTTATACCGGTATTAATTTTCAAAGAAACAATTTAAATTGAACATTTTTAACTAAATATGTATTGACCCATTTTAAATTTTTATTGTATGCTGGGTAATCTTTATTGACTCTCATAATATAAACTTAATATTTTACAAAATTCCGCAATGCGAAATCTCGAAGGGAAATTTGTGAATAAATTTTTTGTAACTTTTGACTCGTGTTAGGAAATTCCAAAATGATTTTTTTTGTATTAATAATTCTACAGAAATGGGTTAAACAGATATAATTCAAACAAAGGAATTTATTACAGCACAAATCAATGATTGATAAAAACTTATTTTCAAAATCAATTTTAAAAACCACACGCAAAAAATTTACCTCCAGTTTTTTACTTTTTTGACGTAAATTATTTAATATATTTGAAAACAGGTTCTGAATGGGATCTACAAATACATCACAGATTCTAACTAAATTAACGCTTAAATATACAGTTTTACTAATTCTAACAATGAAAAAATAATTGTCCATGTTAATTCCTACTAATAGAACAATACAAAAATAATTGTCCGATGGAGTTTCCTACATTGATGATGCGACTACTATAGCTTCACTTAAACATAACATATAGCATTTATTTTTTAATATACATAAGCACCGGAGGCTATGAGAGCCGTCTATAAAATCATCATCGTCAGAGTGTTTGTTATTTGATTAGGTACCACGATCGAATACGTACCACCAGAACAAACTGCGACTTGCGAGTACTTAAATCAGTAACAACGTGAACGTGTGCTTCGATGGTTCTCCACTTAACACCATGACAAGAATAAATGTTTTATTTCCTTTAAAAAAATGTGTACAAATTGTGGTAGTTCTTTTCTGTGTTCTTTGTTTTAAGGATGTCTGTCAAGCACAAGCACGTAAGTGTACCAAAAATAGTGATTATGTTCCTCTATTGATTTACATTTAGAGAAAATGTAATTATTTTGATTATTTAAATAATATTATGCACATGTTTTATAGAAAACACTATAATATTTAAAACGCATTTTCAAATATCTTATAAAGTTAGATAAACCCATCAAAATGACCTCATAGTAAATTACCATACAAAAGCAACAAAAAACCAAAAGTAGTAAAATAATAAAATGTTAATTTTTTAGAATGGGTAAATGAAGAGTCAATTTGCCGAACGCCAGACAAGAAATTCGGAGTCTGCATAAGAATCAATGATTGTAATCCAATGACAACTGCTTTACAATCTGTAACGAAACCCATTTCACCGGAAGTCGCTGCAAAAATTCGGAAATACCAATGCGAACCTCAATCAAATACCATCAAAGTGTGCTGTCCTTCGGGCCCAATTCACATAACCGACGAAAATCAGGTAAATAATGGAAACAATCCATCAAACAATGAGAACAATGCAGGGGAAGATTTAACTCAGCATCGCAATTACAATTTACTGCCGGTAAATTGTGGACCGATGGCTGAAGACAATGACAAAGTGATCAATGGTGAAAATACGACGCTGTTTGAATTTCCATGGATGGCTTTATTATCGTACCGAACAAGTAAGATAGCTTAAAGTTCCTTTATTCGAAAAAAATAACACAATTAGCGGTAACCTGTAATTGATAATGAAATGGACTAAAAACTTTTATACCCTCAGGGTATAATTAACTTAAGCACTTGTGCGTAATAAAATTATGTTTCATGTTATTGCCATTCTCAAAGAACATTCACACAGTTGCTCTGTACAAAAAAAGTCAACTGCAAACTTTTATATCGTACAATTCTTTTGGTCATCGCATGGGGAATTACCGTACTTTACGCAGATATTTCCATATGTTAATGCTTTCTCTTTTATTGCAGGCCGAGGACCCGACTTCAAATGTGGAGGTGCAATTATTAACGAAAATTACATCCTAACAGCGGCCCATTGTGTTCAAAATTTAAAGGACCCTATGTAACAATTTTTCTAAAAATATTAAATTTCCAAATTTCATTTTGAATATTTTCAGTTTAGGAGTTCGAATCGGTGAATTCAACATTCCAACAGCTGAAGATTGCGAGACTCGCCCACGCGGTCAAGTGGTTTGTTCGCCTCCAGTACAAGATTTCGCTATTGAACAAATCATCGTACATCCATCGGACCCTGCGGACCGATTTGCAAACGATATTGCATTGATACGGGTATCAAAAATGAATTTGAAGGTGCAGAATGCGAAGCCGATTTGTTTACCTACTGGAGACAAGCAGTATATGAACATCGATGGCAAATCGCTCATAGTTACCGGCTGGGGAGCCACGGAGAAAGGTAAAACCGCCGTTTGTGTACATGTTTAAGCTCAGTTTACTGTTCTTTCAGGGGTCAGCAGTCCATACTTACTGAAAGTGGACGTTCCCATAATGACCGTTAACGAATGTGCGAAAATTTACGATGGCGAAGTGAAAATCACCAATAAGCAAATTTGCGCCCGAGGTCTTAATGGGAAGGACGCTTGCAGTGGAGACAGTGGCGGTCCATTACAACTGCCAGTGTACCACAACAATAACGTCCGATATGTGATTTTCGGGGTTGTTTCCTTCGGTACAATAAGATGCGACCCTAATATCCGCCCTGGTGTGTATACTAGAGTTGGTCCATATCTCAAATGGATTTTAGATAATATAAGACGTTGAACAGTACTTCATAATATTTATATGTCTCGACTGTAACTTTGTATTCGTTTTTTAATTTATATTTATAGAAACTAATAGCAAAAAGTGTTTTACTCTTTTCCTTATTTTCTCATTCCACTTTCGACCGGAGATACGATACAGGTATTCGGTGAATAAGTGGGTTAAACAGTGTGCAAATATACTTAAAATAAATGTGAAGTAAAGCATTATTTTTAATAATACACATTTACATATTTACACGATTAACCTTGACTTTACATCTAAGATACACTATAGAAATTCAAAAACATGCTTTCACAAATAAACTAAGATAAACACAACATAAATCCCCGTATTATCATATTGAAGCAAACTTTAACTGTGTAAAACAGTTGTTTAATATCGTTTTAATGGCTACTGACAATATTAAAGACCTCCTCCTTATCATTGCTGGAACCCTAGTGTTCTTTAGTAAGTTAATTTGTTTCTAATTGAACCCAATGGTAGTGTTTTCCTAGACGGTTTTAGTTGCGAAAATTGTTGGAGCAATTCAAAATGCGTTCAAATAGCTGACTGTGATATAAATGGACAAATTCTGTATCCCTGCCAAAATAAGAAGAATTACATTTGTTGTCCATTGGGAAATGTAATGAACAAGTCATCGGTGCCCGTCACTGATACAAGAAAGAATTTCTTGTCCCAAAAGTGCGGATTAACAAGCAATTTTAAAATAATTGGAGGCCATGTCGCTGACTACGGACAGTTTCCCTGGATGGCCTTATTAGGATACAAACGTAAAATGAATGTAAACCAGAAATCAGGTAGTTTAAAGTCTGTTCCTCATTGTAGTTCCTTCCGTGCCAATAACGGAGTTTTTGTGCGGCGGGACTTTAATTACCGATAAATACGTTTTGACTGCCGCTCATTGCATAAATTTGGACTCGGTTCGGGAACTGTGCGTATAAACTTTTTAAGAGTGATAAAAAAATTGAACTGCTTCTTTTAGGGTGGTTGTCCGTTTGGGGGAGCACAATTTACGCACAACTGAAGACTGTTTTGAAAAGCTTGGAGTGAAATATTGCGCCGATCCACCAGTCGACGTAAGGGTGAACCGATTATTCAAACATCCCGGATACGATGCCAGTAACTTGAAAAATGATATCGCTTTGATTCGACTACAAAAGCGAGTCACATTTAGTGACTTCATAAAACCGATTTGTATTCCATTGCAACATCAGTGGTCAAATGTCAACTTAACGGGACAAAAATTTACAATCAGTGGATGGGGGAAAACCAACTGGAGTAAGTGATTCAAATACGCACTAAAAAAAATTTATTACACAACATTCTCGTATTTTGTGATAGGAGACGTAGGAGGAGCGGACCAATTGCAGTACGCTGACGTTACAGTCTGGGATCCAACTCAGTGTCGAAGCATTTTACCTCCAGAAGTGAAAAACTTGAGTAGTAATCAGTTTTGCGCAAATGGGAAAAACGAGGATGCGTGTAAAGGGGACAGTGGTGGACCTTTGATCAATTTTACAATAGATGAGTCTGGCCGGTCACGATTTTATCAATTGGGAATTGTGTCCTTTTCGTCAAGCATCATATGTGGGGTTCAAGAACAGCCAGCAGTTTATACAAGAGTCGATAAGTTTATTGATTGGATTGTTGAACGAATTGATTAAATAAACAACTTTTTATAATGCCTAATTGTTACTACCATTGTTCAGACTTTTTTCTTCATCATTCTCCTCCTTTGAGGTCGATTCCCCGTTCACCGATTCCTCTTTTTTGGTATCGTTCGGCACTTGCACTGCTTCGTCCCTCATCATCCCTTTCAAGTCTGAAAAATCACTGAAACTCCTCCGTCTCGGGCTTGCCTTTAAATAAGCATCGCTCTTCAAATTTTGTACCTAAACATATTTGCCGAATATGTAAGAGTGTTACGAATTTTACAGTCCACTTAAAATACTTGACTCTTAGTTTGGGATTGTCTTTCGAACAGGGTGGGCTGTTGATCAACTCTTCCGAACATTTGTTGCATTTTAAAACGGAACTCTTCATTCCGCATCCGTTCTTCATCTCTCCTGATTTGCAAGCGCATTGCTATATCTTCCTGACTACTGTAACCCAGCGCATCCCAGACCGGTTTTTTACGCATCAGTTTCTCCCGCCATCTCATCTCCTCTTTCAGTTTTGCTTCCTCCAACTTTTTGCACATTTCCAACTCCAGGCGGTTCCTGAAACGCTAACATTTTGCGCACCAATGCGAACTTTTCAGATGTGTTACCTTGCAGATTGGATTCGTAGAACAGCCGCCAAATTGATGCGATTTAGGTTTTCAAATTCCACGGAAGATGCGGCTCTTGTCGATGGTTCGTGCATAGAATGGACCTTTTGACTACGACTGGAAGTGCGGAATTTGAATGGTCTGGGACTGGTTGAAATGAAATCATTCTTCAAATCGTCCAGTTCCATTGCTAATTTTTCATGCAACTCTCGGTAATTCGGTGTCCGTTTTGATCGTCTGGAAGACGTTTTCTTTTCGTTTAGGGAAAAATTTCGAAACGACCTAGGACAGATGGTGAATGTGCGTTTGGTTCGTTCACGTTTTGCCATTGACGGTGGCAAGGAAGCGGCACGAAGCATCTCTTCTGCTCGAATTTTTTTCTGAAGTGTTCTAAAAAAATTCATATGGAATAAAGCGTAATAAAGGTCCTTCATTACCTGTAGAATTCATCCTCGTGCATTTTTTTATAAATGTAGTTGCTAAATAGATTTTTTGGTACGGGTTTGGCTTTGAACTTTTTTATTTTTACGGAAGCATCTTCTGTTGAGAGACTGGGGGTAGATTTTGAGAGATATTTGTTTAAAGCTTGAATTTCTTCGTCTCTTTTTGTGAATGAAAAAGGTCTCATTTGGGCCTGTAAGTCGGCTTTTCTCTTTTCACGAACTAAAAAATTTCTGGAAAAGTTCAGATTTAGTAAAAATTTAAAACATTCTGGATTTTTTCAAGAACTTTTTCTCTTGTTCAGCCATAATTTTGTTGAACAAAGGAATTTGTGATTCAATCGGAACTTTATGAGCTTTAAACTGATCGGATTTTTCCTCTTTTGGTTTTTTATATTTGTTGTACAATTCATCGACGATTTTGTTCTCCTCATCCCTGAAAAACATTATTTTACTTAACGGTTTTGTAATTGTATAATGTTTTCCCATTATAACCTGACGGTCATCTGGAAGGGCTTTGGGATGGTGATTTCGCCATTTTCCGCTTTTTTTGGACTTGCTGGTGCACTTTTGATTTCTGATGGTGAGGAATTATTCTCATCTAAATCCAGATTAAGGTCTTCCAAACTGAAGTCATCCCAATCGTTAACGTTTCCCTTTGAGCTCGCGGAAGATAAATTTATTCTTGATTTTGGACGAAATGAGGGAGTCTCAGGCGTTGGATTTTCGTTGTAATTCAACGATTTTTCACTGGGTGTTTCTATCCTCACCGACCGTCTTGAAGGTGGTTTAGTAACAGGCTCAGAAAAAGAAAAACATTCAACATCATCAAAGTTTTTATTCACACTACACGAACGTTTATTATTTAAAACTGGCGTAGTACAGAAGGACTTTAACTTGGACTTCGGTTTTTTATTTTCAATTTTCCGATCACCGATTTTTAAATTTTTATAATCTTCAATCCATTCCACATCCTTTTTATCAAACTTCGATTGGGTTTCAAGGCATTGTTTAATAGTTTTTTGTTGCTCTTTCAGGCAATTTAAATGTTGATAGAATTCCCAATTTGATAAGTGGTTTAATTCACCGTATTCCGGAATGCTACGATAAAACTCAATTAAGGATGTTGTAGTTTCTTTGTCTGGAGTACCGCTTGTGGTTTTAAGTTTGGTTTTCATCGTATTATTTGTTTTGACTGATTCATTTTGAACTTCATTTAAAAATTTCCGGTCGTATACAGGTGAAGGATGACCACTTTTGGGATTTTTCGGTACTTTTAAACAAGAGTTATTGAAAACAGAATTACGATGATTGTATTTGAACATTCTTCACTTTTTGTGTCTTAAGACTAACTTCTAATAGTTACTATGACAACTTTTATTATTGATTTCTTAAATAATCAATAGACGAAGGAGAAAGATTTAAATGTGAATCATAAAAATGTTGTGTTCTATTATATGGTTGATGGTATTTTCCTTTATTCTGATAACTAATTAAAACTGTACATATTTTTCTAATAATTATACCTATCTACCGAATACCTTTATTCCTTCTTGAAACTGATTATTATACCTGTTTGTTTATAGTACTTATAATTTATAAGACTTTTAACGTATAACCGGCTGGCAATATTATGAACTATTTATAGCCAATAAGTTTTTGCGGTTAAATTTAAAGTAATCAAAATTAAATTTGAATATTGAAATTTAATTTTACCGCTAGATTCAAGCATATAGACATAGAGCGCATGCGCGGAAATCACTCAAGAAATAAACATAACCAAAAGATAATATCCTGAAGTAAAATATTTAATTATCAGTAATTATAGAAACTGAAAATATATTGATTAAGAATTAGAATAACAAAAAGTTTGGGAAATTCTTTCACAGTAAATTAAGAAGAGAGTAATGAGTAAGAAACCTTTCACGCTAAATTCTGTGGATGACACTTTTCTACAACGCCAAAAAAGTGTATTTGATCAATTGAATGCAATTGAGAAAAATGCGAGCAACACGTTAAAGAATACAATTGTTGATGATACACATGAAGAAAATATGACCGTGGAGGAGACAAGGAGTCCTAGAAGAGGTCATTCATCTACCAGACACCTTCGAGGCAAAGAGAGTATATTTAAGAAGCCACAAACGATTCGATCGAAAAACTTTTTTAATAAAATGCCGGATTTTAAGAAAAATCCTCACAAATGGACTAAGTATTCACTTGGCGATGTAAAAGATGACGATATCTCAGATAAATCCAACACAAGAACAGCTCTTTCCTTTTTAAAGGAATTAGAAGGCAGAAATAACAGTAAGGGAATGGAATGTGATGATGATGAAGGGGAACAAAGTTCTACGAAGATTGTCTTTAAGAAAAGGCATGTAAATACTACAGATGAAGAAAAGAACATTACCGACAAATCTACTTTTAAAAGTTCAAAATTGATTATGCCAGAGTATTCAGTTGGTCAAAAAATTAAAAAGGAAAAGAAAAGAGATAAGAGTAAACAAACAGGCAAAGAGAAAGAACTTAAATTGGACCACTTACTTGACGAAGATGATGATGAGTGATTGTAAAATTTAATTTGTTTTATCGATATAGTAATACTTATTTAACTCAAACTGTAAAAAATGTTGAATATATGCCATGTATACTCAAATTTCAAGTGGGTAACCAAATAATAAACAGTGATTTATTTCCATATCAAATTTGGCGCTCATTTTCAAATGGACAGGTTTCTGACTTACCTACTTCGTGTGATTCAAAAGTGAGGTTAGGTGTTTTTCAAGAAAAATAATTTGAAATGTTTTTAAGACCTCTGCATTTAACAACTATCATCCCCAAACCAGTCAGTATTCGGAGATTTTTAACCTCCCAACGACTAGACAATAAATTCGATGTTATAATTGCCGGTGGTGGATTAGTGGGTACAACACTAGCATGCACATTAGGTAAAGAATAATCCAATCACTGTTTACAAACAAATACATCTTACAATCATAAATTCCACTCTAATAGGAAAGAATTTTAAACTCGCGAATAAAAGAATTTTGCTACTAGAAGGAAGTAAACAAAATACAGTGAAATTATCGAGCAATTATAGTAATAGAGTATCAGCTTTAAATCCAGGCACGAAAAAATTGCTAACTAAAATTGGAGCTTGGCAACATATAGAATTCGCTAGATATGGAACTGGGAAGAAAATTCAGGTAATCAAGTTAATATCCAATTTGTCAATTTGCTTTACGAACTAATTTAATAGGTTTGGGATGGAGCGTCAGACGCTTTCATAGTTTTTAAACCCGATAACATTTGCAATGACGTGGCGTACATTGTGGAAAATGATTTAGTATTATCTACAGTGGGAAAGGTCTTACAAGACATCAATAACGTTGAAATTCTATATGAGGCTAAAATTAGCAAGTACCAATTACCAGATCAAGATCAAAATTGTGTACAAGTTGAATTAGAAAATGGAACAAAATATACCTGCAACCTATTGGTAAGTTATGGACATGTTAAACAAATATATTCCCTTTATTTACTTTATATATTAGTACAAATGCTACATTCTTTGCGAACTAATAACATAATTGTTAAGAATATCAAGTTTCTGGCGAATTTTCTTGGCATTTTCTTGAAACTCTTTATTAATCTCTTCCAATTGTTTATGAATATAATTATCTCGGTTGCTGTTATCAGTTGCAATTCCACTCGACAATGAATTCGCTCTTGAAATTTCCGGCGACAAAACACAAGACTTGAACGATCTGTCAATCTTTTTACTTCTCGGCTTCTCTTTCCTATCCGCCACTAATCTAAATATGCTTCTAATCAAGTCTTTGGGGATTCTCTCTTCTCGTGGATCGTTCGGTTTTATGTACAACGCCCAGTGAAATTCCGAATTCAACAAAGACGCTTGCTTATGCAAAAAATTCATTAATTTCACGGGCAAACAGGTCAAAAGTCGTGAGAAAAGCATACTCTCAAGATGCGCCACTAATTCTGCTTGTCGTACAAGTCGATCAAGTCCAGCACTTTGTTGTAAGCCTTGAATGTCGCTTACTGCCAAACCGACCATTAAATTCGTTAAAATCACTGTAACCAGCATCACGAAGAGCAGATACATTATTTGAGCAATATATTGGTAGATTATTGGGTAAGACTCATCCAGAATGACATCCTCGTAGTCCAATTCCCCAGACATCATAATTATAACTTTAATAACGATCCATTTCAAGTTCCACGTTTTGCAATTGGCAAAAACCACTGCGAAATTCAACGTAAATGCTATAAGTAAACAAAAATATGCTAGAAAAAACTTGGTAAAGTTTATTGCGACAGTTGTAAACATTTGTATGTATAAACCAAATGTGGGGAAACGCCCAACAATCATCATCAATTCTACCCAAGCAAGAAAAATCCCAATTGCTGCGATAATATGGTGCCAACTGTAATCGTCGGGATTTCCACATGTTGTAAAAGAAAATTTCACACAACAAAATACACTGATTATAATCAGCCATTGGAGCCAGTTTTCCCATTGCCTGAAATATGCGGACCAAGAGTGGCCGATTTGGAATAATTCTTTCGCAAGCATTAGTAAATTGAAGAATAGTAGAAAGTAGCCAATTTCACATACACGTACCATGTTCTTTGCACTAGGCAAATACATTCCAATAATGTAGAATGTATAGAAAAAAACGAATAATAAATGATAAAAAAGACTGAAGAGGAAAAATTTCCGAATTCGTCGCCATTTTAAGAACAAGAACGTTTCACATAGTGGATGCTTTAAAATTTCCTTGTGTCCCACTTCGATGAAGTTTAATAGTAATTCGGTCTCGCGATTTCCTCTCGTTGGTATTAAAACACGAAAGTCCAATTTTAACTCACAATCCACATCTCCAATGTCGTGATCGTTTAGTTTGATTGAATTGTCGAACTTTGCCACATATTTGGGAATTACGTCTGGTATTTTACGTGTTATGAAAGTCAGTACGGAAATTCCGCCCTTGGTTCGTGCGGTCACATCGCCACCGTGATTTAACAGTAGCATTAAACAGTGCGAGAATTCATTTAGGGCTGCCAAATGCATCGGAGTGTATCCGAATGCATCTGATCGATTCGCATTCGCACCGGCTTTCAATA
This sequence comes from Silvanus unidentatus, assembly GCA_963930825.1. Lineage (NCBI taxonomy): Eukaryota > Metazoa > Arthropoda > Insecta > Coleoptera > Silvanidae > Silvanus > Silvanus unidentatus. The sequence continues at coordinate 4,352,611 of OZ005759.1, forward strand.
ACATTTGAACACATTCACAGGAACGTGACACTTTTACAATTGCACAATGCAATGGTGTGCGTCCATCAATGTCAGCCGCATTCGGATCAGCCCCTTTGGATAGCAATAGTTCCATGGTTTCTGATGATTGCGAGAGTGCCGCTAAATGCAGTGGCGTTTGCTTTTTGTGGTTTCGTAATTCAATTTTGGCTCCTTTATCAATGAGAAGTTGGACACAGTCCACATCGCCATCTTCGGCGGCTAAATGTAAAGGGGTTAGTTTGTCGTGGCCGTATTGCACATTCGGAGCGGCTCCATAGTCTAATAAAAGTCGAATAATTTCCGATGTGCCCAAAGTGGCGGCTAGATGTAGTGGAGTCTCGGTGAATATCTAAGGGAGTTTCAAGTTGTTTGGTATTGGTGATGGGAAATTGTGGTACTTACTTGTGGTGTGTTAGGGGAGGCGTTGTTTTCTAGTAGTTCTCGGACACATTCGACGTCTACACTTTGAACAGCGTAATAAAGTGGACTTTTTTGGTCGATTCCGGCGTTGGTGTCTGCTCCGTGTTTTATAAGGAGCCGAAGACAGGCTAAACGGCCTAAATTGGCGGCACAATGTAATGGTGTTGCAATGTGTTTGTTGTCCCATACTGTCACTTTTGCCCCATTATCGATTAATAGTTTTAAACAGTCCAAATGTCCTGAATAGGCAGCCAAGTGAAGTCCAGTTCTAAGAAATATTTTAATTTGACTAATAATAAGATGAAAAGAATGTTTTTGTTTACCTTCCGTGATTGTCGGTGGCGAATACGCTGGTTTTGATGTCTAAAAGTGTTTTTAATGTGGAATATTTGCCTAACCAAGATGCGAGTAGCAAACCGGATTCACGATTTTTCTTTATAAGAATGTCTAGATTTTCATGTTTTAGAAGATTATTGATTTCTTCTGCATCTGGTAAAGACTGACACACAGATTGTATTTTTTTTCTTCATTATTTTATTGTATGTACCTGTAAATCCTGCCAAATTTCCTCCTTACTCCAAATCTCTTGTACTGGTTTGTTTCTGGATCTTTGTTCACTGTCGTATTCGGTGGCATCGTCTTCACTTGTAATCGTTGTGGTTTCGTCTTTGTCATCAATATCGACCCATTTGATTGTTGGTTCATCATTGGTAATGGTCACTAATGTGGTATTAAATTTAGTTGAAGACGTCGTCATGTTTTTTAATTCACCTGATTCTAATGTTTATAGAAATTTAAATTTAACACGAACATTTTTAGATAATTAAATAAACTTGCACATGTTTATGTTTAATTATCGCCATTTAAGTAGAATCCGAAATGAAATTAATGCGAATTTTAATTCACTTGAAACTTAAAAAAGTTGTTAAAATGCTGTTGCACTTTAGTTTTCTTTAGAAGAAATTAATATATAACTTGTCCTCTTTCTTATTAATCTGAAACTGAGTTAAGTTAAAGCTTTAACACGCTGATCAAAATGAAATCAGTGTAGCTATTTTTAAAGTTCTTTTGAAAATAATCGCAAGTAATATACAAATTGGTAACATTGTTTTATAAACTCGATTAATGTTCTGTACTTAAGATGTTTACATCGATAGTAATTGCAGTTATAATGAAATTCGTTCATTTCTGAATTGCTTCGGTGTGCCAAAAACATTGCAATTTTCCAATTTATAGTAAAATTAATTATGCTGTATTATTTTCTAGTTGGGTTGTGATGGTGCAAATTCCCAAGTTCGTAAAGCAATGGGCGTTAATTATTTAAATTGGAATTATGAACAAGTGGGACTAGTGGCAACACTAAATTTAGAGGAAGTATGTTGATACCATTTTTCTTGGATAAATAATTAAAATTCACAGATGTTTTAGAGTGAAGAAAACGATTGTCTTTGGCAAAGGTTTTTAACGGCGGGAATAGTTGCTTTATTACCAGTAAATAATTATTAATTGGTCCATGGATTGTTAATAATCTGAACGTTTTTTAGTTGGAGAAAAATGTGTCGTCGTTGGTGTGGTGCACAACGCCAGAACATGCCAATAAGTTATTACATATGCCGGAAGAAGAATTTGTGGATAGTCTTAATAAAGCTATTGTAACTTAAAATAATAACATGAATTTCGACTTGAATGAATAAAAATTTTTTAGTGGTCGAGTGGTAAACAAAACAATGCTTTTGATGTTCCCTTGAAGGTACTTGATAATGTGTTGAAAAGTATGAATTGTTCTTCGGATGATGTTCGACAATATCCAGGGAAAATAATTGGATGTGAAGAGAAGAGTAGGGCAGTGTTTCCTCTTGGATTTGGTCATGCTACCAATTACATTGGAAAAGGAGTCGTTCTAGTGGGGTATTTTAAGATTTGTTATTTATTTAGATTTTAATATTTCATTATGTGTGTGTTATTTTTAGAGATGCAGCTCATCGAATCCACCCTCTCGCAGGACAAGGTGTTAATTTGGGTTTTGGCGACATCACCTGTCTAGATAAAGTTTTGGGTGATGCTGTTTATTCTGGGAGTAGAGAAGGTAATAAATTTCTCTATTTTTATGTTTTTACTGTGGCATTATATGTATTTCTGTAATACATGAGAGAATACAATTAGTCTAATGACATTGTTTTGCAATATAACAATGCACATATTTTGAAATAATAATTGAAATGCATTTCTTCTGATTTCCTGGAATAAATTCGAGTGTAAATTAGAAAGTTCTGAATAATTTAACGAAAATTGTGCACAGCTGTTCACCTTCAATGTTTTTAAAAGAAATGGGTCACATATATAATTCGCAATTAGATTTACCACATGACAGATAATTCTGGAATGTTAACATTTATTTGATTATTGACACCATTCAAAAATTCTCATGACATCATGATAAATAGCTTTAATGGGCTTTTAAGTGCGTCATCTTCATTGTTGGGGAAATTTAGTGGCTGTCTAGTGTCTAGATGTTGATTTGTAATGTTATGTAAATTCAGAGACTTTTTACAGCTATTTTTACATAAATTAAATTTTACTTAATTTCTAGATGACATGCAATATTTGAAAGAATATGAAACTGAGAGGCAAAGGCATAATATTCCAACTATGATGGCAGTTGAAGGATTGTACAGGCTTTATAATACAGAAAATGTTCCCCTTGTGCTTCTAAGAAGTCTAGGAATACAATTGACTCATTCAATGAGTCCCCTAAAGGTAAAATGAAGTGACCATGGGAATTTTTATAATAGTACATCTTTTTTAGAAACTTATTATGGCACAAGCAGCAACCTAAAGGATCAAAGTTTCTTTTATTTGTAAATATTTTCCTATACATAATCTATTTCAAATATTATGTAGATAGTGGCAAGGTTAATTCGAAGTAAATTCCTTGTAAACATTTTTTATAAACAATAATAAAAGTTTAATTACTCAAATTACAAGAATATGAATACTGATTTTTCTTTGTTTTACCAAAAAATTAAAACAAAATAAGTTTGAGTTGTTTTAGCAAAAGTAATAAATAACCTAATTATGTAAGGTTTATGAGCAAATAAATTATGTGGAAAAATGAGTAATAAACTGAAACCCAAATTTAAGAATAGAATGACATTAAAATGACGTATTTAGGATTAATAACAAACAACATTGAACAGACAGTCGTCTGAACAGTGATTATCCATGAAAAAACGCATGTGCGCATGAAGAATGAGAAAGCTTGGCTTTGGCTTGCTCGTTTGGTTTGTTTTGGATATTGTGATTATGACGTCAACAAGTTGGGTGTATTTGGAATTACTACGCGTCCAAGTTTCTGGAAATTTTTGCAAAATTTCTGTTTTAAAATGCATTTAGGTGAAAATTAACTACAGTAGTGATTTATTTCAGAAATACTTGCGTAATGCTTTTCGTATTATAAGAAAATATCATAAAAACATGAAAATATTGCCCTTATTATGTGGTACTATTTTTCGATTTACGCGTAGTATTACTAATTTTGTTTCTTCCTGAGCTATAAAAGCGGAACCCCTCCCAAATTCTGGGTCATTTCTCTTCAGTTGGTTGCGTAGTGTATTTCTATGTTCAAACAAGCTCGTGACCAGAATATTCCATTGTGTTGTGCAATACTACGAGTGGGAAATTTCAACGACAAGTACAAGAGAATTGAATCATTTGTTTGGATCGGAAAGAAGAAAAGAAGGCTGCCATTGAATAATCAAGACACCTTCCCTTCCATATTGAAATAACGCAGGTGTGTTATCAAATTTTGATTTCCTTGCGATCACGCTAAATTGAAGAGATTTTAATTTTCATTAATTATTCACAATAATATTTTGTATCTAACTCAAAATGGGTGCTATCACGAACGCAAGAAATTGCGGTCAAATTAAAACTAGTGAATTAGCCAATTGGATATCAAAAATAAAATTCAAGAAACTAAATAATAAAACACGACGACGAAAAAATCTCTTCATTGATGCAGTATTGTCTAATGCCCTTACACGTGCCGAATATGAATTGCGTCGCAAACAACAAGAGCGGAGACTAAGATGGCAGACATACAAATCCAGATGGACGACGATTGACCATAATTATAGTAAGGATTGTGATGATGACAATTCCCCTAAAATAGATTGTGATGAAAACCAATTGTATGAAGAACTGAATGGTTTAGACAATTTCATGTTAAAATTAAAAGGTGTCAAAGTTCCAATACAGCGATGATGAATGCATCAATGATAATATATACATTGTAGTAGTAGTATTATGTACGATTCGAAGGCTGTTCTCAAAAATGTTTCATTTTTGTTTAATTTCTCTGTGATATTATTAGAGTTTTTCTATTACAGTCACGTTTTGGGGGGCCTCATCTATATGTGTGTGTGTCCAAACCCAGGAAGGACTTTCGGTTTGTAATGTATCATTACCTTTTTTTCCTCAATTTCATTTCATTGTGAAAATTACTTTTTATATCCTAGGTATATTTTTCATAGAACTATTGTAAATAAAAACGTGATATTAGTAATTAAATAAATCAATTATTTAAATTTAAATATTTACTTACAGTATCTTTATTAACCTTTTATTGTTCCTTTGTATGTATAACTAATTTGTTTTACGTTTACATGACCAACGCGCCAAGATGATTCCTGTATCACAGTTGGTAGCAGTATCATCTTATAAGAAATGAAACCGAAGAGAGTTTTATCTTTCCCTTATGTATGGTACACTTTTCAATCGATATCCACTTGAGGAAATCTAGTGGAGCTGCACATACCATCTAACCGTAAACTTAAGGGATGAATCGCTTTGGTCAAGGGTCTCCAGAAGGGTAACCTGTATCGAAATTGAAATCATAAAATATCCCCCTGTCTTTGGTCCAATATGTGCTAGTAACGGAAATTTTCTCTAGGTTGGTCTGAACATTTTAGTTGGCCAGCACTTTTCCACCCAGAAAATGAATATTGAAATCGCATACGTTCGGAATGAGAGAAAACTGACCGCTTATGGTAATATGAAGTCCTGCGTTTATATTATTATTAGTAGTTGGTAGTGTGATACATGGTTGCCTGTCGTAATGAAAGTTTTTAGTGAAAAGTCCCCCAAGTTAGGGAAACAAGAACAACCCCCTACAGACTGCAGGTCATATCGAAACATAAGGGAAAGATGCTAGCAGCTCAATGTATAGAAAACTGTTCAAAATTATTTCTACATTGCGGTAATATGAAAACCATACAAGTTTGTTTATTAATGTTTCTTCATCCGATGAAAAAGGCAGTATATCCGATACTTAGGCGTTATCCAAATGCTAATAGTGGCAATCGAGTTAGAAATTTATATCAAACCATGAGCAGAGAATAAGCGGCACTCAAGGAAATGATACTCCAAACAATTACATAAAAAACTGTTTCATTTATTGGTGTGTAGCATTTTTGTACCATGCTCTTTTAGTAGGAACAAGATTGACTTCTTCAATAATCATTGTGTCGTAATGGACAACAAGGTGAAATTTTAAGCGACTTTTAAATTAGGTGAAATGGCAGACTGAATGCAATTCCCTTGGACTTTTAATACCACATTGAAAAAATGGTGAAAGGTGTTTCCGAAGGGGAACAAGTTTTCCCTGATGTTATGGAATATATAAATTATTTTACAGAACATATGCGAGGTTTAAACGTACGAACAAAAGCCATTCACATTTCATATAAGTTAAAATCGTCCATATTCTTGCGGATGAAGTCCGATGAGCAAAGATGAACATAAAAGGTTTGTGTTTTCTTTTAACATTCGTCATGGTTTTTTTTAGAAAGTTTTACCACATAAAAGTCCTACGTATGAAGAGATGTCGACTTTCTCTTAAATTGCATTCATTGTTTGAAGAATACAGTTTTAAAAGGACTATGTTGGTATAAACAACGTTGCAACACGTACGTGAGAACTTAATTTGGTAAATACTTGCCATTCGATTTGGCTGCGGTTGGAGTTACTTGAGTAGCGAACCTCAACGACTGTTTTTATGTTGTACACACATCCGAGAATGAAAAATATTTACAAAAATGAACAATCGGCAATCCATGTATGTTGCTTGTTGCATGTCCGACATTGATTATTTTGTAGAGTCGTATATACGAAATGCGATCGGCGAACGCTTCTTGAAGTTCTTCATTAGGATGATCACCCGTTCCTACGCATTAACACCTTTACGAAAAAAATGATTATTCATCTTTGAGGAATTACATAATCGTATGTATTGTGTGTGCTATTCAGATATGCAATTTATAGGAATGCACATAGCGGTAGTCCAAGGATTAGCACGAATAAGAATGTCTGCCTTGTTGTCGCACTCATCTATATCAGATAGATATCTCGGTATACGTATTGGAAACGGACACGAATTGACGAATAGGTCAGAGTTGAAAAGTTTGTTACAGTTTCATCAGTTCTAAAGGTATTGCTGTGTTTTTTTCTCTGGAATTACCATGAATGTTGCAGTGTTTTAAGTCTATACATTATGCATTACGTTGTTTCTGTGGTATGAAATTTTATTTGAATATCCAAGTCGAGATTCAACTCTATTATCAACTAATCGATCCAAGGAAAGTCAGGACCATTCTACACATTCATCATCAGAAATGAGAAGTACTCGTTTTATCTTATGTCTGCAAAAATACGATGTTTTTTAGACCCCACAAAAAACCTACATATAATTTTTTTAATCGTTAAACATACACCATAAAATGATGGGCCACCTCGTTTTTGGAACTAGGATATGTTCAACAACTTTATGATAAAAGAAATTATGAAACATTACGTTCATTTAGTACATTTTTACGCATTTGGTACAAATCATGAATAACACGAAATCATTATAAAGATGAAGGATATATTGACTGCATTAACGAAGATTTTGGTAGGTGGAGAAAACTACTCACTCTTTTTTTAGAATAAAGCGAAACTTCAAATATACAAAATGTATTACATATTTGAGAGACAACACTAACAATATTAATTCCATACGCGTTCTTTTCCAAACACAGAGGAGCTCTAAGGTAGGAAAGTGGAAGAATACAAATATTTTAATAAATCTTTTAGTAAAATTAACAAGACGGAATGTAAATTATTAAGCAGACGTAAATTACGATTATAGATCACAAACATTCATATTGCTCTTAAAATTCTTAAGAAATTGTTGAGGAACCTATGGGAAATATTATTGAAAAATAAACAGGAATATTTTTAACATGATAACAAAATATATGAATTAGTAGCAAACAAATTTAGTTTGTATTGTAGAAACATATGTTTTATAACGATAAGTTTAGAAGAGATAAAAATTGTCAACGTTGGACGAAGGCTTCTAGAATAATATTTGCACCAATTGGTTTTATACACAGATGCACTAATAAAATAAAAGCACGTTTAAACAAATCACTTTTATAAGGTATTCTTGAAATACGATAATGGTATATTTGTAGCATGTATTTTCCCTTTTGAAATGGAATAATGATGAAGAATTCTGGAAAAGGTAAGAGTTAGTAAAGAATCTCGATTATGGTATTAAAAAGGAATGAATCTCGTGATAAATATAAAAACATGAAATAAACTAATCCAAGAGAAGATTGTAAAGGACATTAGAGTGATTGTGTTCCCCTATAAGCGATCCGCGTAAATATTTGTGTTGGTAGGAAAGTACTTTAAAAAAAAATTGTGAATGAAGATTGGGAACCACGGCGAACACAGGAAACATCAAAGAGACTGACCAGATGAAGAAAATTTTGAGCCGAATATAGAAGAAAGATGCCCCCTTACAAAGACGAAGACAGGAAGATACGGGAACAAAACTACCATAGACAAAATGAATGAGACCAGTTACTAGTGGAATTAAAACTTGAACAGAGGCATTTAACCATTTTCCACAAAAGAAAATGGTATTAAAAATATTTAAAGCAATAACTTTAAAATTGAACTAACTTATGTATAATTTTAGTAAACTATCCATTCTAGAGGAGGCGTTTGGTTAATGGAGATGACGGCATGGAATTACACGGGGATGGATAAGGAAAAAGAGGAGGAAGATGGAGGAATGAGACCACTACGCAAATGGCGGACAAAGGACAGGCACTCGGCTCATCACCATCCAGGTATGCAACTGATATGAAGATCGCGGACAATGGAAAAGCGTTCTACCTAACGAGATAAAGGTATGGAACCGTTACGATGTAGGCGAAGAAAGAAGATGGCGTTCGGCTCATCCAGATGATAGTATGAAAATACTACGGATATGGAGAAGAAAGAGAAGGCGACCAAAGGCTCACCAAAGTGGTGGTATGAAACTGCTAGGGAGATGAAGAAGAAAGAAGAGGCATCCGGCTCATCAGAGAGGTGATATGGAATGGCTACGAAGACGGTGAAGAAAGAAGAAGAATTGGGTTCATCGGGATGAAGGTACGAATCCACTACAGCGATGAAGAACAAGGAAGAGGCGTCCGGCTCATCGGGATGGTGGTATGGAACTGCTACGAAGATGGTGAAGAAGGAGATATCCTATTCAACGGGATGGTGGTATGGAACTACAACGGAGATGGAGAAGGAAGAGCCGTCCGGTTCATCGGAGTAGTGGTATAGAAATAATACGGAGATGGAGAAGAAAGACGAGGAATTCGGTTCATCTGGATGGTGGTATGAAACTACAACGGGGATGGAGAAGAAAGAAGAGGCTTTCGGCTCATTGGGATCGTGGTATGGAACTACAACGGAGATGGAGAAGAAAGAGCCGTCCGGTTCATCGGAGTAGTGGTATAGAAATACTACGGAGATGGAGAAGAAAGAAGAGGCGTTCGGCTCATCGGGATCGTGGTTTGGAACTACAACGGAGATGGAGAAGAAAGAAGAGGCGTCCGGTTCATCGGGATGGTGGTATGGAACTACAACGAAGATGGAGAAGAAAGAAGAGGAATTCGGTTTATCGTGATAAAGGTACAAATCCACTACGGCGATGAAGAACAAGGAAGAGGCGTCCGGCTCATCGGGATGGTGGTATGGAACTACTACGGAGATGAAAAAGAAAGAAGAGGAATTCGGTTCATCTGGATGGTGGTATGAAACTACAACGGGGATGGAGAAGAAAGAAGAGGCGTTCGGCTCATCGGGATCGTGGTATGGAACTACAACGGAGATGGAGAAGAAAGAGCCGTCCGGTTCATCGGAGTAGTGGTATAGAAATACTACGGAGATGGAGAAGAAAGAAGAGGCGTTGGGCCCATCGGGATCGTGGTTTGAAACTACAACGGAGATGGAGAAGAAAGAAGAGGCGTCCGGTTCATCGGGATGGTGGTATGGAACTACAACGAAGATGGAGAAGAAAGAAGAGGAATTCGGTTTATCGTGATAAAGGTACAAATCCACTACGGCGATGAAGAACAAGGAAGAGGCGTTCGGCTCATCGGGATGATGGTATGGAACTACAACGGGGATGGAGAAGAAAGAAGAGGCGTTCGGCTCATCGGGGTGGTGGTATGGAACTACAACGGAAATGGAGAAGAAAGAAGAGGCATCCTGCTCATCGAGGTGGTGATATGAAGCTACTGCATAGATGGCGAAGAGAAAAAGGCGTCCGGTTCATCGGAGTGGTGGTATGGAACTACGATGGAGAAGAAAGAAGAGGCGTTCGGTTCATCGGGATCGTGGTATGGAACTACAGCGGAGATGGAGAAGAAAGAATAGACCTCAGTGAGCTTGATCACTGAGGTGGTGGTATGAAACTCCTAAGGAGATAAAGAAAAAAGAAGTGTTCGACTCATCGGAGTAGTGGTATGGAGCTTCTACGGTAATTACGAAGAGAGAAGAGGCGCCCGGCTCATTGAGATGAAGATATGAAAGTACTACATAGATGACGATGAAGGAAGAGGCAATCGGCTAATTGGCGTGGTATGGGCCTACTAGTGGGAGGTGAGAAGATACGGCCAAGAAAGAAGATACCAGATGGAGGGAGGACTAGAATGTCGATACATATGATGAGAAACGAATGAAAAGAAATGGCCGAAGACTAAAAAAGAAGAAACGGTTTTCTTGAGAATGAAAGCATTAGGAGAAGTTGAGGATGATTTAAAAATTCGTATCAATATTTCAAGATGAGTATGTTGAATCACAACGGAATTGGCGAATAAAAAATGTCAACAATTCCTGATGAAGATTTGGATAAACAACTGAAATTGTGAGGAAAGATTAAGATATATCTTATTAGCTCAACGGGTTGTAGAATATTAGGAACCACAACGTCTATAAAGAAAAAAAAAGAACACTTGTTTACTTGTTACAAAAGAAAGAAAAAACTATTTCCTACAAAGTTAAAATGCTTATTATGAACAAATCTTATTTTTGGGCTTTTAATTTTTTGAAACTGAATTAATTGGCAACTACATATAAAATAGCAATTATTATTCTGTCGAACATTTTCATACATGACATAAATCTGCATACATAACAGAAAATAATAGTGGGCGAAATTAGTTCCATTAAATAATTTTACACTTGGAGACATTTCTAACTGCTCCTCATACTTACATCATGTGAACCAAAGCAGAAGAGACGTTCACATCCTTCAGAATACATCAGAAAATTATGAATTCTGTAGTAATATTATTTTTTTTATTTACGGAATACTGTTTATGTGATTGGATTGAAATTAAACAATCATCGAATCATCAACCCCACGCAGGTAATTAAACATTTTCATTATTTTTTAATTATTCTAATTGCGTGAAACTTGTAGATTCAACAAAAAAGTCAGTACCTAATAATTTGAAAAGTACCCCAGTTCCATATGATGTGTTTATGGTAACCCCTTTAACAAAGATTGATGAAGTCACAACAATTTCCAACGATCGAATTACTCCTATTATTACTACTACGAACCAAGTGGAAAATAGTGTACTTACGACAACAGAAAACATTATTCCCAAAACTTTAAATCAAGACTTTCCAAATACGACTGAAAGTTTTAGCAAAACTGAAAATAGTAAACCAGTTCAGGATAATACAAAGAAGAAACAAATCAAAAACTCATTAAATTATGAGGGATTCCAATCGTTTATAAATGGAATCCAAGCTAACTTACTGGATCGCAAAAATAAAAGTGCCCACAACAAATTAACAGTATTACGAAATTTACGAGATAATCTTCTTATAAATATAGGTAGGTAATATAAATATACACACTGTACATATACCAATTAGATTAAATATCGATTTGTTTCTAGAGGAAAGAATTTCAAATTTATGGAAAAACGGTGAAACATCAAGAGAATCACGAACATACAAAGACTATGATCATGAAATGGAATTTCCATCAAATGAAGGGGCTTTGATGACAATCGGATTTCTTACGTTTGCAGTCTTTTTAATTAAGCTCGTTCTGGTATGTCGCTAATTGTACTAATTAGTAAAATAGAAATGTGACAATTACTGTATTACAGAAATTATTATATGCCTTAAAATACAAACAAACTGTTACGACTACTACTGGCACAACAACAGCGGGAGGAGGAACAGTTACAATTATAGGACGAAAGAAAAGAGAAATAACAGAGGAACATTTGAGACTCTTGCAATTAATTGATGAATATAAATATGTATGATTGGTTATTTAATAAAATTTAAAAATAAATAGATTTTTAATAAATATAGGTTTATTTATTTCTCTCATATATTACACACCATTAAACTTAAACAATACACATTTATTAGGAAGTATAAGTACAAATTTATTTTATATTTACAATAGTGTATACGTTCACAAACCTACAAATAAATTGGCATCATATAGAAATATTAATTTCACTGTTAAACAATTACATACCCATTGTTTCTTGTTGAATTTCTACTTTATAAGTTGGATTATCGTAAGCAGATTGACTGACTCTGTTAGAGGGTGGTGTAATGGCAGCTTTGCTTTGATTATGTCTACGTACAAGAATTAATAATAACACTAAAGTACTTAATATGGAAATAGCTGCCAAAATTGCAACTATAACTAGTGGTCCATAGTAGTCCCCTTTGTTTTCTAGTTCATCACTTCTCGACAACTTGTCTAAAATGAAAAATACTTAACAAAAAATTTAAATCCAACTGACAAATCTTTACCTTGTTGTGTAGAAGCTCCCAACGAAGGGGCAGTTCTGGGCTTTGTAATAAAGTCTTGTACATTACTAGTCTTAATTTTACCATTTGTTAAATACACTTCCAACCACAGTCGATACCTAGTGCCCGGTTTTAGGTCAATAATAACCGTCTTCGTTGGAGAATCCCGTTTGGCCAATTTAAATTTGTTGTGATCCTCTTTTCCAGAGTCACTTTGATAAATCGCTCGGTAAATATTTACATATTTATCTTCCGGATAGGGAACGCCGGACCAAGAAATCTCCACACTTGTCGACTTGATTTGGTTAATATCCAAAGAGACATTGAACCCGTACGTGTCAACCTCATTCGCTGTGGTGAAATGAAGCATATTTTCCGCATGTAATTCCGTTAATTGTCCCGGGAAGGGAATTAAAAAGATGCCAATTTCATACTTGGTATTCGGTTTAAGATTTTCCAATGTGTAAGCGGTGACAGCGCGATGTATTAACGGTGTGGCGGCATAAATCTTGCCATCAATCTCTTTGAATCTCAATTGTACACCATCGATAAATTGCATCTCATAATCTGTGAATTTACGCCATGTTATCGTTGCCCAAGTGGAATTAATGTCGGTAATCGCTAGATTTGGTTCAATTGGAATTTGTGGTGGTAATGTGGTGGTGTGAATGTCTTTGGGTGTACGGATTTTGTAAATGCGACTAGATGGTGTATTGCGAATGTCTCGTAAAGTGATTGAGATTTTGATACGATATTCAGTGTCCGCTTTCAAGCTATGGAGTTCGAACTCCAACTGTGGCGTTGCAATTAAGTCATTCGGTGGAGCAAATATTTGTGTCTCCCAAGTACTTAAATCGTCACTCCTAAAAAACAAACATTCATTTCCTGTTAAACGAATATTAATGTTGTCATTACTTTTCAGACGTGTATCGAACTTCGACTCGTCCATGTAAACCGACAATTATCTGTGGGATCATGAATGCTAATCGAACTGTGTGTGCATCAATTGCCTCCAAAGTGTGAACAGTTAATTCGTTCTGCGGTTGTTGGAAAGTAGGAAAGCCAGGGAAACCGTGATCGGCGAAATCTGCAATAAAACGTCGGTTTAAAACCATCCTTTTGCAGTTTTAATAAAACATATTGGGGATTTATTACCTGGTTTGGTAACATTGGGTCTATTCGGTATAATGGGTCCACTTTGTTGTGCTATAACATTCGGATTTTGGAAATAAGGGAAATGCGCTTGTGGACCGGGATGTTCGGACTTGTGGATTTCTTGTAAGATTTGCTCTAACGTAACACCCGGTGGCAATTCGGCGTTTTGACCATTTTGATGGATTAAATAAGGAATTACATTGTTTGGTCGGTCAGTTTGACCAACAAGTGGATGGATAGGATTTGGTTTTGCATTTGGTGGAATATTATGAATTTCTAGTACCGATCCCGGCGGATAGTTTGCAATCTCGGGATGCTGATTAATAAACTGTAACAATTCCTCCGGATTTCCTTTACCGTGAATGGAAATGTGTCCCTTTTCAGGCGACTGTTGATTACCCAAATAACCCGCTTGATCTTCAATATGATTCGGGAAATAATTTTGTGGCGGAATGTTTGGCGGCATTGGAGGCGGTGGTGTTACAAACATCGGTTTACTAACTTTTCCCGGCTTTGTTATCTTTTTCTCGTGTTTATCATCAAAATCACCGACCACATTCTCATTAGAAGAACCGTTTGAATGTTGATTAAAGAACGGATTTTCGGATTGGGAAATATTTGGTTTAGGAACAGGACCAAGCACATCACTGCCCGTTTTATTTTCCTCATTTTTATACACTAACAGTGGACCCAACACCTTTGAGGGCGCTTTTGGTGCAAAAGGTCCATTGTGAAATACGTCTGTTGTATTTAATAAATTTTGTTTCGTATTGTCGCTCTCAGTTTCATTAAGTATCGTTTCTGAAATAAACGTTCATGTCAAAATAATCCACTCAAGCTTTCTACTTTATATGCCAAAATACAATCTACAACCATTTTTAGATACACGAAAAGAAATAAGAACGTAAATCTATTTACAAGAGTGGATGTTAGTCTGTCCAAGTCCCAAAGTCAAAATTTACAGCTAGGAAGAACAGTAACAAAAAATCAAGCCGGTTTTTAAATGTTTGCTAATACTTTGCTACCGCTCTCCTCTCAAAAATGAAGAGCCAACTAACTACAATCTCACCTGGTTGGTAATCGGATGTTTTACAAGTCCAATACATGCAGCACTCGTCTTCGGGAATATGACTAATGGTGGCGTCATGGGGCGAACATTGTAAATCGGGAGGTGGTAAAGCGGTTACCGGTGGACAAATATTATGACACTCCACTTTGCCCATCTCACAAGTGCATCGTTTCTCGCAACCGGTCACATTTTCCGGCAACTGATCCCAATTATTGTACATTTGTCCTTCATACAGACACGATCCATTATTTTTGCATTGAATCTTGTCGGGGCAGCAACGCGGCGATTCGGGCTTGAAATTTGGCGGCACCGTCTCCCATTCAATACAATTCGGATCTAAGAGTTCCACACCGAAATATGTAGGACATTCCAGTTTTAAACATTTCATTTCACCATTTTTACATACACACAACGATTCACAATTGTCATTGTATTCTTCGTTCTCTTGAAATGTCTTTTCTTTGTACATACAAGCGGATTGTTGTGTATTATTGTTTGCAAAATCTTCGGATTTATTATTTGTTGTTTGCTGGTCGATTGTTACAATATCGTTTGAATTCTCTAATTTAACATATTTCACTGGCTTTTGTACTAATAAATAACCATTTGGCAACAATTGATAGGATTTCCATGCGTTTTTGTCATCGCTTGCATCCACAATTGGTAAATTGTGATTGTCATCGAGTTTCGGTTCGAATTTCAATAGGAGTGCACTCTCATTAACAAATTGTGCCGAAATCAATTTCACCTTAGGTTTTTCCTCCTCCTTATCCGGCTCGTGATCGTCTAATGTTACGTCACACAAAACTTTCTTACAGCAAGAGTCATTCGGGTCAGGTACTTCTACACAGCGATCGGACGTTTTATTTGTGGGCGGACATCTGCAATTATAATCAGATATTTCAATCGCAATTAGATATTCTTAAGGTGACATTGTGTTAAAAATTTACCTTGGTTTACAGGACATTTTTCCAGCCGCTTCACAAATGCAAATTTCACTACAGTTTTTATTAAATGTTTCGCCGCGATTGTACGTTTTATTAGCAAACGAGCAAATTTCTAATGGTTCAGTCTCTGAAAAAGAGAGCAAAAAGGTCTTTAAAGAATTCAAAGGATTTTTTTTATCTAGTCACCTGTATCTCCGGCACAAACCAGTACAGAACAGCATGGATCATCAGCAGCTTTTGCACTACATAAAGGATCGTCAATTTTTTTGCCCTTTTTGAAAAATGGACCAGTACATCTATCCGTACAGTCCATTTTGCCGTTCATGCATGTACACACGGAATCACAGCCGTCTTCCAATTTTTCCCCATTTTCGTATGTTAATCCACCCTTTTCGCACATACCTAAGAATGTAGGTATAAAAATTAGGTTTTTTTATGTTTAAATGGAACAACCATTTTTTGGAAAAAAGTTTTTTTTAATTTTTGGTTCGTTAAAGTTTTTGTTTTTTTCTCATCTTACAAATCAAGATATCTAATAAATTCCATTTTATAGAGTAAAATCTCAGTATGCGTTTATGAAAGTCCGTGGTTACATGAGCTTCTCATTAGATTTCAATAAACGACTAAAGAAATCAAATACATTTTCGTTATTCAAGTAAATAAATGCCATATTCATATTGCGTAACCTTTGAAACTTTTTTAAAATCGTTCACCTTTATATGTCATTTATTAATTCTTCAAACTCACTAAGAGCTTAACATTATTTCCCGAGACTGGTTTTTGGAATAAATTTAAAATTTTCTTCTAAAAATGGTTGTCACACTCAATCTTCCAAACTTGGTCAATGAAATACTTATTATTCCCATTACACAATATTTACCTGTATTAAAAGTCTTATTAACAAAATCATGCATTGACATTTTCTCTGCTTCATGGCTCATCTCCTCCTCTTCTTCACTACTGATCGAAACATCACTTAAATCATCGCTTTTCCCCGTCGTTTTAACAGCCACCACATTTCCATCCACTTGGTCAGTGGCTGTAATATTAAGGGCCCGTCCTTTCATTTCTTCCGTTGTATTTTTTTCGGTTACATTTGACATTGGAACTGGAGTAGGCCGAAAAACCGTATCAATTTGATCTTCAGCCAACATACTCATTACTTTCGGCTTATTCACTGGCTTGGATGTATGGCTCGTCACTTCTTGAACTATTTAACATATAAATTAAAAATTTAAAATCAGTCCAATCCGTTACATAAAATTATCTTTTGTATAACATTAATTTAATGTCATTGACTCGGTTTAATGTTTGTGTGTATAAAAAATTTCACGCTCATGAATTTCATTCGATAATCTTGTATGTAAAAACTACTCATGTAGAAGAAATTGCATGGACATGAACCTTGAACTCACTTGCAAAGAGCACCAAAGCAAAAACGGGAATAAAAGATCCATCATGGGTTTTTATACACCTTAATCAAGACAAGTGTGTATTTTCTGGCAATTTAATATAACGACAAACATTTCTAAGTAGGTAGGAATTGTTAATGCATATTATGCGTGGAAAGTTGCTGTACAGTATAATGACCTTCCGAAGATGGTTGTGTTGGAAGATGGACTCAACTCTCTAGCATACAATGTAAAAGCAAAGAACTGGCTTTAATGCGGATAAATAACACCTAGGAATCGTGATTATTGCCGCAGGCCAGAGAGCTATTAACCTGCATCTCATCTTCGCTATACAACTCTAGTTATTAGATGGATTATGATGGGTTTGGGGAAAGTTTATGTTTCTGTTCAACTTTAAGGGTGAACAGATGGATTAAGTTTGGTTTACTAGCACCATTTATTTATTTTAATTGCTGGCCCATTGCATTTCTAATTTTAATGTAATAATTTTATTATCTTTCTCCAAATCTATTTTAATTACTCTTTCACTGTGTACATTTTTAAATGAATGTCACTGATTTTGTAAGCACAATTGTGAAATTAATAAATCCTAGTCACAACTTTGCACGTATTCATAATTATTTTTTATTGCCCTAGTTGGTTTTACAGTTTTTTCGCACATTTACAAGCTGGGTACTTGTCACGTTCTATAAGAACAATTCATATTAACTAGCTATTATATATTTAAATATAAATCGCTCCAATTTGCATAAATAATACAGAATACACCGGTACTTATTTACGTTGCAAATAATATGAATTCATATTTATTTACAATTTGTATGTAAATAAAATATTTTACTGCTTTCTACACAATTTCACTGTTTATTCATTGATCCCTCCAAGGTCGCTCTATAATTACTTTGCAATTACATTGTTTGTACATTGGCATTATTTATTTTTTTAAACTCTTTTCTGTTTACAATGAACAATAGTTCGCCACAAGCCAAAAGACACAGTTAAATATCGGACACGTTTTTGACAAAAGCCTTCTTAAAAGTATTGCACAAACCTCTTCAAGAGACCATAATCTTCCACTTATTTAAACATAAATATGGATTAGAGAAATTCAATTCCAGTTAAATTATATTCTTATATCATCGCCAATTACTCGTAAAATAACTCATTTTATATATACATATAATTACGTTAAACAGGTGTGTGTATTGGGCAGTGTTTGATTTATGGTTGCAAATTTGATTCTAAGCAAGAAAACCTAAGAAGTGGGTCGCAAAAGGAGCGTTTTTAAAATCCCATTGTTTTATAATTGAAACCGATACATCCCAGCTTCTTGTGTATTATTTTTTTACAAAACACACTTTCACTGTTCATTTGGAATATGATGCGAAATGTGCCGGTATATGATGGAATTGTTGGATGTTGGTTTGTTTTTGTCGAGGAACTACGCTGTGAAAGATCTGATAAGCTGTATAATTTTTTTGTGAATAAACCACGGAACTCACTTTTATGATCCAAACAACAATTGAATTGTATGGAGGAAATTGGAGGAAATGGTTGGAAAAAATGTGTGCCATTAAGTAAGAGCAAAAAGAGAATGAAAGGTGGAATAGTGAAATATGTTAATAGAAACAATACACGCACATAAGCAAATGGATAAAGTAAAAGGAGCGCGTTTTTCGCCTGCTAATTTGGCGATTCGAACGGTTAGTCAAGACATGAAACTTTCAAACAAGTGTAAATGGATTTGAAAAATCAAAACAGGTAAAAACAGAGAAAAAACTTTTACCACCATTTCTCTTTGCATTTTCCCCATTGTTTCACATAATACGTATATCTACTGTTTATTGATTTGTGAAACTAGGCATTGTATTGATATTAAACACTTTATGGTAATAGAAATTAAATCTGCATTTACTATTAACCTCCAATAAAATCTATTTTAATGCGGTACGTTTATGGTGCATTGCAAAACTTATTATTTTCGTCACGTTTTCGAGAATTTAGTACAATATTAAAAAGGTATCAACTGTTCTCATAAACTTTTACCATAATTCAACACCAATTAAATATAACAATCAATTTAGTTTTTCCAAATTGTAATACATATATAGAAAGTCTAAAGAATTTCCTCTCTTTTTTTTGGGGAAATCATGTTCATTTATCAACATACACACAAAAACGCTCTGGTATTGTTTTTATTAATTAGATTGGTGGCTAATTAAATTAAAACACTCATCTCGATCCACTAACCCACTTCAAGCATCTTATGGTAAAATAACACATCCACCTAATTATGATAATTGAAAGTATTTATCTAAAAAAAGACTATGCCAACATTTCCGATACAAATTTCAGTGCGAAGCTCTCCAATTATCGCACTCTTTCTTCGTAATTGTATAAACCGTTGCATAGTTTTCTTCTGAGACGACTTTGTGTGTACCTTTTGCAATCGGTTATATACTTGCAATTGTGCTGCTGGAAAAGCGAACATTCATTTCATAATCGAAAAATTACTATGAGCTGTAGAATAATTGAAAACATTTTTTCCGACATACCGAAAGACGCGTAATATAAGGAAACCATGAATAAGTACACACAGATTTATCTCTCATCGTGGGAATTTTCATACACTATTCCCGTTGCTTGATTTATCAATAAATTATTCATTGTTCCATATTTAAGCGATCACCTTGCAATGAATTCGTGTTAGGAGGAAATTCTTTCATTTATGTAGAAATGTTACGTAACAATTAATTTCCCATCATAAAAAAATATGTAAACTTTATGGTTAGTTTTAAGTGTGGCTATAAAATGTATTTTTCTTAATTGAAGATGCAATTATTAGGTGGAAAAAATAATAATGCCACACTACGCAAAAGGTTACTTGGAAATTTGTTTTCTTTGGGTTTGGTTCGGCCAATTGAAAAACAATTTGTATTGAATAAATTTATTTATAAAAAATGTTTATATCTTTGTAAATAAATTTATCTAATTAGTTATAAAATTGTTAATTAGATTCACAAATTGTGTTTCAAGATAAACAAATAAAAAACTCCATACAGGTAATTTAATTTTCTTAAATAAAAATATGAACGAATCGCATCAGTGGAACAAGTCGTGAGTGGATTTCAAGGTTCTTCCATGTTTGTGAATCGTACATCATCAATAAAAACAGTATTGTACAATTTTGATGAAAAAGCGTATAATAACCACCATAGAAAGTCCTTATGAAGATGGATATTCAAGAAAATTAAGAAGAATCCAAAGCTAATGAAAACCACATGAAATTGGTAAGAAAGTGCTTGATTTATAAATAAATTGAAATCGTATGTTAGAAATCTATCGTTATATACAAAATTCGTAATGGTTTTTTCTCAATCAACACATTTTATCATGACTAGTTTAATTAGAATTTAATATTTATGTGGCAAGTACGCAGTACAATGTGTCATTACCTACTTCAGAGAAAGCATAAACTCAAACCATAAATCAATTAATCGAACAATTAACTCATAGAACGATTTGATTTCATCCAATTTCGAATATTTCGGGTAATTACCATTTTATTATTCATCAAAAATTCAAAACCATTAAAAATATACTCGAACAATCCAAAAAAATGAAAATTGCATTTCACATGGAAGTAATTGAAATACTTAATAAACCGAATATTTTTTGCATCCTAATTTATCTAAATTTATAATAGCAAAAAAAAACACTAAGCGCCTGACTGCGTCAATAATAATTTTCCCATCCTAATTGAGATCAAAAATTTCATGAATTATGGAGATGAATGTGATGCATGAAAAAAAAGATGACGACAATAATAATGAAAGGAGAAGAAAAGTGGAATAAAAAAATCTAACTGTTTCTATAGCCCACGAAATGCGGACGTTTTGTTATTACGCGCGCCACACAGACCCACCGAAAAAAATTCAATGTTATTATGATCAAATTCAAGTTGGACCACCTGTACACTCTTACCGTTCGTATTGGTACAAATCTCCGTGGAATTAGTTCCCGGCTGGCACAAATCCGTTGAATTAACATTGATAACATTATCACCATACACTAACGCTACAAGAAGGCAACAACAAACAAGAAAACAACGTCCTCCACTGTACAAGAATGTCATTGTGTGTGGATTTGGCGAGGAAAATATCGGGAAAATTGTTACCACTTCACATACACACAAAACCTAGTTACATTCAATTAGAGGCACAAATTCAAACTGTGTCCCACTACATTATTGGACTGGATGGCAAACTCGGGAAACTTTTTTCCTTCGCCGTTTTTAAAAATAGTGAATACAGAAACGTTCGCGATCGGTCAGCAGTCTCTGGTTGTCTCTCTAGTGAGTTAACCCATGCTTGGCCTTCTGCTGGGTTTACCATTCCATCGTTACTCTACCTACCATCCCGTCCAATGGTAGTGCAGCGTACAGGTATAAGTGAGAGGAACGCGTTCAAACCACAACAAAGAAGGACGTTGGAATTCGATCGTCTTGTAAAGAGAAAATTCCCTGACTGACAAGAAAGAAAGAAACGTTCGTGTCCAAGTTGGCGAATTTGTGCAATTTATCGCATCACCAATGGATTTTCCAATTTTAAATGTCATTTGGGCAAAGGCAACTTTGTAATTGGCCTCGTTGATTTTTGTTTCCTTGGAGATGATGAGTGAGTGTTGCGTGGAGCAGGTATATTTTCTCTGGTCCGCTACTACTGCTCTCGCTCCCACCTCATCTCACCTGTTGTACACATAATCTTACAAGTTTTCATTTTATTTTTCATGACCGCCGGCAATCTCGTGATGATTAAGGTTCACCTGAACATTCAGAATTATTTTCAATGGCACGTTCTGCTATATGCCCGGTCTCCCTACGTGGAATCCAACATCATCTACTACACACACTGTGTATCTTTTTTAGTTATGTAATAAATTCCACTAGATTACCTGCACAGATTCCGGCAGGATGACATTCCATACCTTTATTTAAGATGATTTTATAGCACATGTGATCCATTTTTTTCTCTCTCTTTTTCTTGCAATAAAACAAGTCATTAGCGTAAATCGGTTAATAAAAATTTGTAAAAATAATGAGAGAGCGGAAAAACTAATCGAATTGTAATAATGGCATGTATTTGCTTAATTTATTCCCTTTTTATTACTGCCATTACGGATTGAATTGAATAAAAAGTTGTTGGAACGCGGTCACATTAATCCGCAGTTTTTACAATTATTAGCATTGTATTTTTTTTGGAATAGATTAACGGAGTAATAAATTTTAATTAAGTACCATATTTTCCATAAAAACAATTGATTTTATTACTGGTGATGCATCGCTAATAAAGTTTCTGTTCTCATTGTTAGTTTAAATTTGAATAAACAAATGAACGTTATTTTTAAATTCAAATTATTGGCATATTAGTCGCCTCGTTCGTCTGCAACACAGTATACAGCAGTGTTTGTTGGCCTGTGTAACCAACAAACATTTTAAATGAATTAATTTAAATTTTGAAAAATAGAGAATCTTTAAAAAATAACAATAAATTTCATTAGGAAAAAGAAATTTGATTTTTTTAATAAATACGAGTAGATTTTTTTTTGAACATGGCATTAAGTTTGATTTGTTCATTATGCTATTATGTACAACCATGAAGGGTATACCTAATTTAATTTCGTGCAAATATGCAGCTTGCATTCATTAGGACTGACCATAAATTTGATTGCAATAATATTGTTTAGTCTAAAATGTCGAAAGACTCGTAATGCGCCATACATAATACGATTCCATTGTTTTCGGACGTGCCTTGTACACAGCCATCGTAGCTGGTTATTTAAAAAGAACAATTTCATGACCAACCCTAATTCTGTATGCACATAATAACAGTACCATAATCTAGGAGTCCAAACCAGACATAATATTACCAAAGTATTTACATACTGGTACCTACAAAACTGATAACAATAATATTTCTGTCGTATTTTATTAAATCTACTACTGCATTTAAAAGTCATGAGAAAATACCATCCTGCTGACATCAAATGGAAAAACTCTTAGAATTTCAATTGAACGACGCCTTTGGTTCATATGGTAATGAAATTGGAAATTCTCAAAGCACTAAGACGATTGCATATAAATTCTTCATTTGTTTGTAGGTAATCTGCATAGATATTTACATGATATTTGAATTAATCGCATTTTAATAATAAAGGTGTGTGGTATTAAATTAGTTAAAAAATATGAATTTTGTCAAGGATATATGGAATTGAAAAGGAGCATAAAAAAGATTGATAATCACAACAAGATTGCCACGATATATTGCAAATTGTACAAGAATTAACGTTAAATGGATTATTAAATGAACATTCAGTAACCACACATTACACGTTTCAACGTTTTAATTAAATCAAGAATTTAATAAAAAGAGGTAGATGTCCGGTTGAAATATAAATTTTACAAAAAATAATTACCGATGCATGATAAATTAAGGTCGACTTGAATTTTCGAAATAATTTGCTAATAGCCTCATGTGAGAGAATTATTATTAAATTCAGACCATTATTGTTTTAGTTAAGAATTTGGTCGATTTAAACAATACAATTAAAGCCAGTTTTTTGCGTAAAGAGTTGCATTTTTAGCACCACAATCCCATATTTAATTATAAATGACAAATGTTCCATTTCCAAACTCGAACATTCGAAATTGTATGCTCTGATTTCAATTTCACAATATGCAAGATGAAAAAGGATGTATTCAACTATAAAAAATCCATTTAACTATAAAACAGATACACATAATTAAATACATATGCATAGTTGATATATTTCTTAATTGCCAGTTAATGTATAGTTTTTGTTACATAATGAATCTCGAGTTGTAATTAACATTGCAATTAAGTGTATTGGAAGCTTTTTAAAGAAGACTAAATGTAGATTATTCTATAAATTTAATTATTGTTTTGTTCTTGTAAGTGTTTCATGTTGAACATAAAGAATAATTTGTGGGAAAATCTTTTTTCACTCAATTCGAACATTTGTTGTCAACTTGCAATATAAAATGGTTGTAACTGTTGGCATTTCCAACGACATTTATTACGCAAACAAATCACCATCAGTGCGACAAGGCTTGCACAAATAATTCAATCAAGATATTCTTTTTATGGACATTCGGTTTTTTTTGATAAATCAATTTTTGTTATGTGCGAAAAAGATTAGTGTACTCCGAGGTGTACCTACTCTTCTAACTGCAGCAATTAGTGCAACGGTTACCAAAATTGGTCAAAAATCATCAAATCCTTGTGATGCATAAAGCACCGTTTTGAAGAACTGTTTAACAAAAAAATTACCAAAAATGTTGAAAAAAATGAAAATATGTAGCTACTTCTAACTACAATAAAAATATCACCACACATTCTAAAGACACTCACAATAAATAAAATATGACCAATTCGCCCTAAATTTATCTCGAAAATGATGCAATACCTTTACAATATTTTTTCAGGTTTCAAGTTTCTCTCACCCTCTTAATACCAAGTAATTTTTTTTTTATCAGACATCCCCTTAATTGCAAAAACACAAACTCCATATCCTAGATCCGTCCAATAAACCCAATTACCAAACACCAAAAACCCAATAAACTTGTGGAAATTCTGATTTCAACACGAAATTGGCCCCCTCATAGCCGGATGAGGGCCAAAGCGCTGATGACTTGATGTCCTCCTAGGTGAAGAGCCGCTCCCGGATATACAAAGCGTCACCTGGTTGCGAAGCGCAACGTGACGTCACCGATTTAGCTCTCTCCAAGAGTTTGGGAATGCCTCTCTTTGAAAGTCGGTCAGTATGTTCTTGTTCAGTTGGAATTGAACGTTGTTAAATAGCAGTTTGACGGATACGAATTGAAATGTGTACGTACATGTGCTTATCGCGACGACAATAATCACTTTTTGAGCATTTTTTAACATAAGGCAACGAGCAGATTATCGCGCCAGTTTAGACTTTAAGTGCGTGGTGATTTGTTGTGTGTTCAAGGAAGTGTTGAATTTATTGGATTTATATATTGGTTATTTTCTTCATATATTATTGATATATGTGAGTATTTGTTGTAAAAGTAGGTAGGTGTTGGCTTAGCTCATCATCTTTAACAAGGACAAACTGATATGCAATTGAAATTTTAATTAACGCCTAATAAATTCAATGTTTTCTTCTTTTTTGATTCAGTTTCTTTGCTTCCAACAACCTACTTACCGATTTCTTCATAAAGTCTACGATTAAATATGTATTTGGAACATAATAAAGAATCGTGCTGTGGTAGCGTTGCGATTTTTCGGACACTTTACATTGAAATTGGCAATTTATCGGGTGAAATAGGGTGTAAAAACTGAAGATGGACGAGTATTTTAATTTTTTGCTCTGAACAAACAAACAACTCGTCACCGGACAATAATTTTGTTGAAAACAAACCTTTTCACGTAGTTTTCTATAGTAAAAATATTCTTTTTTACATTTACATAAATTATAATACTTTTGTAATACAGCGACAAGTTGAATATAGTTTTATTTATTCAACAATTTAAACAATAGGTAAATGTTTTATATTTTACGAGCAAAGAATATAAAATAGATGAAATAGTTTATTGTATTATTATTGAGAATTCAATAACAATTAACATTTCTTTAAAAGCTGTCTACTTTCTTAACTTTTAATAATAAAATTACATTTGTTATAATATGTGCAAAGTATTAATCTTAAATTTAATGAAAGTTAAACACAGGATTCTGTATTTTTCAAATTTGCCTCAATACCCACCAGTAGAAAGCTGTCGCTCTTCAGAAAGGATTTTCTAATTAATTCCGACAAGATGAAATATCTGTCTGTGTGTATTATGATATTTTGTTGAATAGATTTTCAGGAATCTTGCAATTAGGAAAAAAGGACGTTAAAATCGTTATTAATTTTCGTAATGAATGTGGTTCTTTTTAATTAAATTAGTAGAGTGTAAAGGCGGAATTTTAATTCGTAATACCACCCGAAAATGAAACTTTAAAAATGTCCCCTTATAGAGAAAGTGCTTAAATTTTAATTTCTGTATGTTAATTTAATAACATTTTCACGTTTGCATTTGCAACTGCATGGAAACTAAAAAAAGAAAAGATCAATAATGAAACACATGCAAAAAATTGCACAATTATAAATCCTTTCCGGTAAAACGTTATTATATAAAATGCAATCAACATATTAATTAAATTACTAACGTTGAAATTCTGCATTTTTAAATGAATTTTTAACACACATTGACGCATAATAACGAAATATTTTAATTATAACATGTAAAACGGTTTTTTCTGAATAAAAGCGTCCATTATGTTTTATTTTTCTTCAGCTCGTTACAGTAAAAAGAGTTAAGATTTCATAGAAAATCGTGACTTAAATACACCGCATTTAATATTAAAAAAAATAATAAAACAAATAAAAGGTAGCGTCTGAATATGCCGGTTTATAACAGTTTCGGTAATGTCTATCAGATAACCGCTATGTTGCGGATTTATGAAGCTTTTGTTGTATTTTCATGCATGTAATGCGGTTTATTCTAATATCTACATAATACATAATAAAAATAAAAAAAAATATAATATGCCCGAAAAAATTTTATAGAAAAACACAATGCGATATTAAATGAGCGAATACATCATTATCACCTTTTGATGAAGAATCACAGTGTTATAATAAAATTTTATTATCTTTTGTCTTATATAACTGCATTCTTAACAGAAAAAAATTGAAAATTGGGCTAGAAACAATTTGTTTCGTCTTGATATTTAGTGCCAGAAAATGTTATTACAAACGTTATGTAAAGGTGGCTTTGTTGTTTGTTGACATTTCTAACAATTTCTTCCGGCACACTACGAATATGGATGATTTCGTATTGTTCAAATGTATATCACGTGTCTGCTATTAATTTTTCTACACCGAAAGTTTCACAAATCAAACCTACGTGGATATCATCCATTTCGTAAACGTTTCATATCAAATTTAAGTCGTGATTAAAGAGAGCGAAATGAATTTGAATTGGATTTTTTTTATTAATCCACCGTGGGTGGAATTCGCAATAAACTTCGATAATTACAGCAATTTGGACGGTTCCGCTGCAGAGAAGATGTGCCTATTCAAAACACAAATATTACGCAATAAATATGAGTATGAGTAGGTACTTATTTGAAAAATACAAAACTCATATTTGAAATAATAAAAAAATTACGTAAAAACCCATTCACTTGTTGGTCGTTTTACGAAGTTCGTGAAAAGTTACATGGAATCCTTCAAATAGATTAAATGTCAAAAAATTTAATCGATTTCTCACACGGATACCTTCGATACATTGTTCACGACAAGGAAGAGTTAATGGAGAAAAGGTGTTGAAAGATGCAAACTAGTAATAGAATCCCTTCTATTGTTGTTAATTTCGAGGTCTTTGAAACATAGCAAATGTAAAATGCAATTGTTTATGTATATGTATATAGAAAACTACTGGTATATAAAATTTTTTGTTTGCAATCCAATCAAGTCAATTTCATACATGTAAATACAAGAACAACGATAATTATTCGTAAAGAGACCACAAATAATGTTTGTTTCCTGCCAATACAGGAAGTTATTATATTTTCATGTTCACAACACTATTTGAAAAAAATGTAGCATAACAATTTATACGTTGTTTATTAACATTGTCTTGTTTTTTCAGATGAGTCAACAATGATTATTCGCTGGCAATTAACTATTGGACTTTTGTTTCTGTTTACGGCAATCGTTATAGCGAAAAAAGGTAAGCAATGTAAAAAATCTGATTTGCAAAGTGACTTTGAAATTTTTCGGACGTGAAATGTTATCGTTTATACCTTCCAAGTACCTACATTATTGCAGTAATCAACATTTTTAAATATTGAAAATAAATTAGTGTTTACCATAATGAAATAAATATTCCTCATGAATATGAAAATATCTATGACTCAAATGTTAAAACTGTTTTATGATTTAAAATTCAATATTCCTTCCTGCGAATAAATATCATGTTCATCGACATTTTAAACATTTTACCCATATAAAAGTGCATAAAAATATACACATTTTCCTGCATCACAAATAAAATTAGTCTAATATGTGTGCTTCCTCAACGCAATCTTCGACACGCTTTCTAAACCAATTCAACAATTTATTATTTGTAGTAACGATTCTACGTTACCTAATAAATGCAACAGTATATGGGAATATTTTTGAACAAAGTGTCATAACAAAATTTATTACAATATTTCGATGTACGTGATTGTTTTTTTTTTGAGTTACAATTTTCACCTGGAACCCATTCGACTAGTGAGCACATATTTTAACAAAAAAATTAAAAGAATTATTAGATCATAAATCATTAGAGTTTAAATGTGTAATGAAAAGACAAATTATACAGAAAACACTTTCTACCTATATAATGTAATTTTCAAATGATAATTGCACATTACAAATAAATTGCTTCTCGGATTATGAATTATTCTTTTCTCTTAAACACTGATTATACTTTTACTTTGAAAATGCAAGAAAACGATTTACATAAACATCACAATTGATTAACAATAATCCTCTTTAGAAAACCATTTCATAAAAACTTGTCTGTGAATCTAAAAATATCAAATCGCATGTCTAAAACGAAGTATAAAAATGACCCCAAAATTGAAAACCATCTATTCACCTTTATTGCAAACGCACATTAGTCTACGTTGGTGTAACCGTTACATTACAAGATTATTAGTGTGTCAGGATGCAATGTGAAGATCCTGTACATGAATAGAGTGCTAAGAACCAGTACTCGGTCAGTGAGTCATCACCTAATAACAAAGATCAACATCAAAAACGATGAAGACACAACTGTACAAGAGTTAATGAAACCAAGAAGACACCTTACAACTGTCCCACTCGAAATAATTACCGAACGTCCGTAAAACTATCATGAAACCAGTTTATAAATGGACACCAAACTTTCTTTCTTGCAAAAAACGCGAAAATCTTTCACGAGTGATAAGATGACCTAATAAATCCCAGTCCGAAATTCTCTTTTATAATAAACCACTTTTTACATATTCAAAAAAACCACTAAATAGGTGATTATTATGTAATTTTTAAGGCGCGTGCTAATTAATTCATTTTACATAAAATGCAGTCGACCTCCACACAAAAAAACAATCCCAACTATTACACCTGTTTTTGTTGTGTGTGCAGAAAGTAAACCAGAAACGAATTCAAAATGCCCCATGCTAACCGAATGCCCGTACCGGGCGGAACAATGTGAAGAGGACGAAGACTGTTCACCAGACAGTGTTTGTTGCAAGAGTCCCTGCGGTAAAGTGTGCACCAAGCAATTATTCACAGGTAATTAGAGAACCGCGAAGCGATGAGGACGATTAATTGTGTTTGTTTTCCAAAGGATGTCAAACTTTAAGAATGGCTGCATCGAGACGGGCCAAAGCGCTTGGTGTTGATGCGAAACAAGTCCGAATGCCGAGATGCAACAAAGCGGGCGGATTTGAACAGATCCAATGCGATAATGAAATTGTGAGCTCCTGTTGGTGTGTGGACGAGGCCGGCTTCGAGAAGGCAGGAACCCGAGCACCGGCAGCTGCACTAGTCAATTGCACCGGTTTGTACAACAAATTGCTTGAAATTTACACACCATCGTCATGCATTATTACATGAAATCGCTTTCAAATCCAAATCAATCACATTAATTTTGAATGTAAATAAATTTCTATAAATGCGTACGAGCCGCACTTTCACTTTTGGTCAATTGGATGAATAAATGCTTTTTACTTGTTCTTTCATGGAATTTATGTATATACAATTATGTGGTATACGTGAGTCTGTGGAAGGTTGTTACCGATTTGAAATGGGGAATATTCTTTCTACTTGAAAATTCTCTTAACATTAATCATTGGAATATTAAAGCGTTTTCCTGTTATGGTGCTGCACGAATTACCAACAATTAATGGAAATAATTGGCTCTTACCTTATACAAATAATTTTTTAGCACCCAAAGCTTGTGCAGAGCACACATGTCGCATGTACTGTCCCCATGGATTTGCTCTGTCGAAGGACGGATGTCCGTTGTGCCGTTGCCGAGATCCATGCGACGACATCAATTGTCCCAACAAGTTGGAGTGCCATTTGGAGAATTTAGCGTGTGCTGATCCCCCCTGTCCACCGGTGCCGACATGTAAGTCTTTAATTATCAGTAATTACATATAATTAATCAATTGCAACCTTGCATATGATATTTGCAAGTATTGACAAGAGAAGTAAGCAGTGAAAGTTTTTTCTGCTATTAGTATGTAAAATAGTCAGACCATCCAAAGAGCAGATAAATACCAAAGAGGAGCGCCTTCTGCATCACGAATCCGATGAGAATATGGCTCTTGGCGTAATATATTATTAGCAATAGGTTTTAATTGTAGTTGGTAGCAACAAAATGAATGTATTTCTTCTTTTTGTTGTTCTCACAGGCAAACGAGGTCGTAGTTTGGACAATATTTGCCCAGTTGGAGATCCATTAAGAATAAGTGACACGGTGCGACCTTTCCTCTGCGGCAATGATCCTGGCAAGCCTACATGTCCACCCATGTATCAATGTCTTGTACAGAAAGGTATTCACTCTTTATTAATATTCTTTTGATATTTACTATAGAAAATGTGATCTATAGGAAATGATTATGGTGTTTGTTGTCCTGCATCGTTAAAAATACAAAAAACTGGGACATGTCCTATTGAAATTGGCGATGATCACGAATGTGGTTCGTTATGTAGTCATGATTTGGAGTGTCCTTCGGTACAGAAGTGCTGTCAAAGTGAACAATGTGGATCGTCGTGCATTCATCCAAAGAATGTGACAGGTGAGTTGCGTAATTGATTAAGATCATACTTGACATTTAAAAGATGCGCCTTAAAATTTGTAATTTGCACATTTTCGTGGTAACAATAATCGCTCCCAGCGAATCTTTTATTGTTAACATTTAACTGCCTCTTCCGCTCATCTTTAGTTTATTTCGAAAGCATTTTTTCTCTCGAGGACAAATGATAAACGTGCAATTTTATTGTAGAATGCTTGCACCAACGAGCTCTTTCCGAAATTTTAACGGTGAATGAACGAAGCGGAAGAGGGTACATCCCTCAATGTTCAACAGATGGCCAATTTGAGCAGAAACAGTGCAGTCGAAATGGATTGGTTTGTTGGTGTGTGGACCGTGTTGGAAGGAAAATTCGTGGAACGATGGGAGCTGCGGAAAATGTCAACTGTACCAATACAGAGAGTAAATGAATTAACAAAAATTTTGTTGAAAAATTCATTCACATTCCATAATTTAGGTCGTCAATCGGTGGGAAGAAGTTTGAATAAGTATGGCAAAGAATGCGAACGACTAGAATGCGCTGCTGTATGTGAATACGGTTTCAAACTAGATGACGATGGTTGCCACACTTGCAAATGTGACGATCCATGTGATGGGTACATGTGTCCAGAGGATGAAGAATGTATAAACGTTAAAGATTCCACATGTACGGACTTTTTATGTCCTACTCTGCCAGTTTGTAAGTTTTGATTTAAAAACCAATGGAATTATAGTTAAATAAAAATGTTTCTTAGGTCGTCCAAAAGCAGTTTATGCAAACCCATGCGAACAAGGAACTCCACTAACGGATGATTTGAGTGGTGCACCGGTGGCGTGTGCTCTTCGCTCTGAAGAAGGTACAGTTTGTCCATCGAATTACGAATGTAGCGCCGTTCCAGGATCCACTCAAGCCGTTTGTTGTCCAAAAGTGGAAAATGAGTCAGAAATTGGTGAAGAAACGAGCGAGAATGAAATGAGACCACAGACAAGTAAATATAGCAACCAAGTAGTGTTTAATATGAAAATAAAACTGTTTGTTTGTAGTGTGTGAATATTTGCACGATTTCTCCGAGAATATGGAAGGCACCAGAGAAGGAATGAGTTTAGCAATTCCAACGCCGGAATGTGATGAGCAAGGAGATTATTTAGCGACGCAATGCGATAAATCCGATTGTTGGTGTGTGGACCACTTTGGAACGGAAATACCGCATACTCGAGGACACGAAAACTCCACCAAAAACTGCACCGAGTTACGCACCACCTTAGAATGTTTGGATGTAACATGTAGAATGGGATGCGAATATGGATTTGTATTATCAGAAACAACTGGCTGTCCATTGTGTCAGTGCCGTGATCCTTGCAGTAATGTCGAATGCAGCAAAGGGGAACAATGTCAACTGGTTGAAGTCAGTTGTATGGACCACTATTGCCCATTGGTGCCCGCTTGTCTTCCTATAAAAGTTGGTCAATGTCCGTATTTGGTGCCAGCGTCGACAACATCTTGTGATTTCGAGTGTAATTCCGACATGGCATGCAATTCCACAATGAAATGTTGTTCAAATGGTTGTGGAACTCAATGTGAAGATCCACTCTTGTTAACCGGTAAGTTAATTCACTTCAAATGCTCGACAAATGTTCAATTTGTTTATGGTAAAGGGTGCCAACATCAACGTACAATCGCTCAATACCAAGCGCATGAGTCTGGCGTTCCTGCTGGCAAAGTTTTCATTCCCAATTGTCGGGATGATGGTTCATACAATCCGAAACAATGTAATCCTCGTACTGGAGAATGTTGGTGTGTGGATTTCCGTGGTTTTGAAATCTCCGAATCACGAGTTAAAGCCACTAAAGAACTGTCTTGCGATCCACCACCAATATCCGAACGGTGTCCGTTGTTGAATTGTGTCAAAGATTGCGAACATGGTTACAAAATGAACGATCAAGATTGTCGCACATGTGAATGCATCGATCCATGTGAATCGGTCACTTGCAGGGGTGAAGGAGAACAATGCCGTTTAATTTCGGTTGAATGTGTTGATTGGCCATGTCCGTCGATTCCAATGTGTCTTCCCAAAAAGGAGAATCCATGTCAGAATGGTGAACCGCTAAAAGTTGGCAAGAGTGAAGAATTTATGACCTGCGGACCAGAATTTGAAAGCTGTCCCACTTCGCATAAATGCCAACTTAGTCCAGTTGGTGAATATGCAGTTTGTTGTCCGAAACCGAGTAAGTGGAATGATTTGAATATTGAAACAAAATACCCATTGAAATTATTTTAGGAGATGTTTGTTTCGAGCCATTAGAAAAAGGAAAATGTGACGATGAATTTGCGGTGACAAATACAACGAGGTACCATTTCAATTCACGTACGAATAAATGTGAACCGTTCATTTACACTGGTTGTCAAGGGAATCATAATAATTTCCAATCGTTGGATATGTGTAATGCAGTCTGTCCTGTTTTAAGTCAATGTGAACGATTGAGGGAGAAGAATCAACGTGCGGCTGAACGTTATAAGAAACCAATGTTTTCGCCACGATGTGAAGTGAATACGGGCGCTTGGCAAGCGGTTCAATGTTTAGAGCATGTTGGAGTTTGTTGGTGTGTGAATCCTCAAGGGGAACCATTAAAAGGGACTTTAACAAGAGGCGCTGAACCAGAATGTAACTTTAGACAAGCGAGAAATAAAGCGAGTGATCGGTCGGATGTTGTTAGTGAAGCAGATTTAGGTAGTTTCAGTAAAATTCTCGAGTTTACAGTAGAAAATCGTCATTTCCTTTTTGCAGTGCTTGAAGAATTGATGATGCAATTAGGATCAATAAGTGATGAGGATCAGCCAGAAGATCTGGACGTTGACAATAGCATAAATTGGATGATAACTCCGATTTTACGTTGCGCTGCATTAGGTGGACAATGTGATGAAGATGGCAAATTCTTGGCAACTCAATGTGAGGATAATACTTGTTGGTGTGTTGATGAAGCTGGCAATCAATTGCCACACACAAATTCGTTCAAGAAAGACGAACAGACTTGTTGTATGTATTGGTAAATATAAAGCAATAATGTACGATGTTAACGTTGAGTTTTTAGTGTACACACCATTGGAGAGTGTGGAAGTAACTTTAGGATTCCGTGGTGAATTTGATGACATCTCGGCAGTACCTGTAATCAATCAAATAACAAAAGTGATTAAGAATTTAAATGGTCATATAAATAATGGATTGAAGGCTGAAATTACGTCGGACGTTCTATTTGTGAAATTCTCGCTAATTGGCAGTAATAAAGTGGATGTTGCTTACACGTTGGAACAAATGGTTATGCAGCAAAGGTTGCCAGGATTGACGGCCGATATAACAAGGTCCAGAGTTATTCATAAGCTCATGTCCACTGAGGCGCCTTCTTCGGACAATGTTGTAGCGATGGAACATCGTGAAATTGTGTCCCAGTCACCGGTCTCTGTTGTCGCTCCATATCATACTGCAATGATTGTTATTGCTGCTGCTTCGGCATTTGTTATATGCGTACTTACCTTACTAGTGACATTATACAGGAGAAAGGTAAGTGATTATGTCGTAAGTATGTGGACCAAGTATAAACGATCTGTTTTTAGATAAACAACTTATCAGCGAATAAATTAAGCAACGATCACCAGTTTCTATCAAATAATAGGCCGATTTATATCGAATTGCCAAATGAGAAATACACATCCGTATCAACAGAACTGACCGAAAAGAAAACGTAATTTATTTTAGAAAATATTTTAACTTTAAATGTGTATATTTTAAAAATATTGCAATAATACATAAATATTGTACGGAAAATTTGCCATTTGAATAAATTTCGAGAATTTGTTCATGACTATTTTATTAGATTTATTAGTTTGTGAAAATTGTCCTGGATATGAGAGTAGTTTTGTTCAAATGGCAAAAAATAAAATTCAAACATTGTAATTAAGTTAATTTATAGAAATAAAATATTAATGAAATTGACGATTTTTTTTATTATATTCTTACAATTAAAATATAAAGAGCAAATAAAATTGTGAATGATTTTTTTCATTTTTTTTACAGCAATACACAACTCCTTATATAAAAATCTCTCTAATCTACATAACAGACTTGGATTACCTGAGTTGTTGTATAGGGATATTGCTTTCATCTGTTTATGAATAAACATTTTGGAATGTTTTATTTCGATGAATGGACGTAATTGTTATTTGTTAAATAACATTTTTTTAAATATTAATTAGATCATACAAATCTCATTTATAATTTTTACAAATTAAGTTCAATGCAAACATTTTCATGTAGAAATCATAATATATTTTGTTTACATTTGCAACACTTTACGATTGCCCAGTCTATGAATCACAAAACTGTTTTACTTTAGACTCGATCGGGAGCAAAATAATTAAAAAATAAGCCTTAACTTACACAATCAATCCAAGTCGGACACACTATCAGTATCCTCGTCCAAATCCTAGGAATTTTTCTTCTGTGATTTCGATTTGATCTTTTTCTTTGAAGATTCCAAATAGCTGGTCGAACCGGTTGACAATGTAGGTGAGGTACTGTTACTGTTGGAATCTTCTAATTGGAGTACATTTAAATGAGATAAACTGTCATCATCATCTATTTTTCTTGCTGGTTGCTTCTTAGGAGAAAACTTTTTCGACCCTATATTCAACAACACCAATATAGAAATCGGTTTTTATTGTGATATTATAATATTCATACCTTTTGATGTGTTCTTTTTCGTCTTTTTACCCCTTTTCTTATCTTTATCCCAATCAAGATCCTGATTTGCGGTTTTCCCATCTTCCGTTGTCTCGTCATCACTATGCAAATAATATTGTGATCCTTGTTGTCTATTTGAATTTCTTGTCTCTCGTTTCTTTTTCGGAATTCCCATGCAATTTGCCAAATGTTCACTAAATTTTTCTGATCCATTCTTTTTTTCACATATCGGACAGTCCAGAGGTGCCAGTGAAGTTCCGCTACAAATTCGTATTCGCTCATTTCCCCATTCTTTCATAGACCTTTCCTGCATTTCAACGGACCAGTCATACGAATCTGAGTACGATTCGGTTTTAAACTGCCGATGTAAATCGAATATTATGCCTAAAGTCAATTCATCTATTAAATTATTATAGAAATTGTTCACAGACTTCTTTAGCAAGGTTTCATTGCGAACCACATCGTGTAAGTCTTGTTTTAATTTACGAAATAATTGTTCCTCACTTGGTGAATATCTTTCTGTCATTCTTGATTTTCTCACCGGTTAACCAACAATTTTGTGAATGAATTGTCTGTTAATTTGAGCTTTTTTCTCTAGAGTACAAGTTGTTTCAGTCAAGTATAATTAAAATAAATCTAAAATAAAACCATTTAATTGCTATAATTTAAAATAAATTTTTATTCTAACCTTGGTGTTTCTTCTTTTCTTCGCAATCGCAATTGACAACAGCAACTACGACAAGCAGCAACTGACAATACAAATACAATCAGCTGGAAACAGCTGAAAATTGAAATGAAGAACGGAAAATACATACATAAAAAAGGAAAATTATCAACCAGCGCTATAGATCATAAGCGAATCAAACCTGAACTAAAATATTGACACTGACAGTGGGTTTGTGTATATTGACCTACTCTTAAAAACATCAGGGGCGCGTTCACAAATAACACCCCGGTGGGTGAGAGTTATACCGGTGCGTCTTTTTTCCGTTCATAAATTGAATGGGACAATTTAATGACGTCATAGTTATCGTTCATAAATGCTGTTGTGGTAGCGCCTAGAGTGCACACTTTTTACCCATGCTCAGGAGCCGGGTAAAAGTTACCCGACATGCGCAATACAAATTGCAGCTGAGGTTATTGTTATGATGTCAACATCAACCACGAATAGTTCACTAATAAATGCAATGATTGTTAAGATAATAAATCAGAAATATGAAAATATTCAATTTCCACTTGATTTTTATCCATTTCACCTTTCATCATCCATACAATACAAACTTTAAGGTTATGTTGGCAAACTGTCATTTCACTTATACCGGGCTCCGTTCATAAAATATTCAACGTAGAGTGTGCTCTCTAGGGTGACTCTCTCAAAGGTGCGCACCGGGTGCACTTTACCCCGGGTCTTTTATTTGTGAACGCGCCCCAGCACAGATTGGATATATATTATATTTAGATATAACCACAGATAACACTGTGGCTCTGGATATAACATATATTTTACCATAATCACCATAATGCAAATGTATAAATCGGAATGTTATTACTTAATCTTAATAACATTATCAAAACTCGTAGTTCAATTGTTTATAAAATGCAAACATATGAAAATGAGTAGTTCTAATAGAATATCATCAGTACTGCCATCTACCAATTACAGTAAACTGTAAACTGAAAAATCAGTAAACTTGACTTTAAATTACCTCAACCTAAAAATTGCCCAAAAAATATATCAATTTTATATCAAACGAATTAGTTATTGTTTAACAAGCTGATATCATATCTCCAAATGCACGCTGCTGCCGAAAGATTAACCAAACCAAAAAACATGACTGAAGAATTGTCTGGTGTAACTGTAGTAATAATAATAGGCTTAGGAGTACTAACATTTATTTTACTGTTTCTGTTTGCAAAACGACAAATTATGAGATTTACTTTACGTTCCCGACATGGACCACATATACCTGTAGGACACGATGGCACCAAAGTATATTATCGTATTCGTATCATAATTGGGATGGATTGACTAATTGAATTTTTCTTAGGTATTAAAGCGTGAAATCGAACGACGAATTGATCTCATACCACGTATTATTTGTGAACCACAATTAATTAGTAGAAAAGATCCACGTTATATAATAAATCCAGGCCAACAAATACCAGCACATTATTATCGATTGAAGGCTGTGGACGATGTTAAAATTCTTGAAGGGGAAATTACTAAACAAGACAGTTGTTTAGTGCGACATCCGAGTGAGAATTTGCGAGCATATTTATTAACAACATTAGCAGCTCCTTTAAATGGTAGCGGACAACGATTAATACACCAATATTGCGATTTATATGAGCATGCCAGGCACGATCCCAGCCATTTTGGCGACGAGGAATATCAGCAATATAATCGACTCATGTTAAAACTTGTCGATGCGTAAGAATCAATCACGAATCCATAGCTGAACTTTTAGCTTTAATGCTCTTTTCATTTAGGGCCAAATTACTGAAATCCTACAACAGCAGAAAATCGTCTCCAAACAAAACGCCACAGAGAAAACAACAAATGCAACAAGAGAAAAACCGTAACTTATTAGATCCCACAAAACTGCATCCCGCACGACAAAACTATTCCTCAGATGAAGAAATTATGACGGTTTCCGAACGAATCGACTCCAGACCACCATCCTTGAATATCCAATCAATTGTATCTGACAATGAAACATCAGTTTAATTTAGGTAAAATTCTAATTATTCACAAAGTGTTCAATTAATCTTATTGTTTATTTCATTTAATTATAATACAAATAATGGAAGCAATTAGAAATACTTGATATTATCATGCATCACTTTTTTTTTGTAAATTCCAAACCATCTTTATACATATTCATTCAAGTGTAAAATTTTATTGCATAATAAAAGAAAAAATTCCTTAAAGCATGCTTTTAAAGCATTTCATTTTTATATATCACAAAAGTATACATGTAAAGCCAACGAAATGATATTATCAAAGTTCTTAATTTGAAAGATTCTCTTAAAGTGAAAATGGTGAATCTGTAATTACTTATATTTTACAATATAAAACATTTACTTATACTACAAATATTTTTACAACTACATGAATAATTATGGAAAAAAATATTTATATATATGTAATCGAAAAATAATATACAATAAATGACTCTATGACTTAATTAGGAAACAAAAATAAACAGATTTTCTCCCTTGGTGTTTGCCGGTGTGTTAAATTTCGGGAAATCTCCAGTAGGAATGTACGTGCTGCTATTCCTTTGAAATATCCTCTAGTCATGCAATCGATTTGGCTTCAGGCAAAAAGGACTCCCAATATTTCACCAACTGAAACAACGGCCACAGTTAAAAAACCAATTCCTATTGTAATAACTGAATATTTACTTTTGCTTGATGCTCCAAATGGTTCTCCAAATATTTAATAAACATCACTTTGAAATCTTGTATTCGACATTTCTCAAACCGCTCCATTTCCCTTTTAATCATCTGCGATATTTTATCGAAATTCTCTTGTCCACGTTCCACCTTCGCTTCCCACTAAAACCCAAATATTAATACCACAAAAATGTCATTCTTCGCACGTTTATTACCTCCACAACTTCGGCATTCGCTTGATCCATTCGATCCGTACGATTATTTAACTGCATCTTTGCTTTTGCTTCACGTTTCTTAGCCAACATCTGCTGGGAATGTTGCCAATGTTGGAACAATTTAGTACGTTCATGGAATGCGTCCCGCACAGCCCGCAAAAGACCTAAATAATCCTTTAATATTTCGCATAAAATGAAAAAGTCCGTGTTTGCTTGTTCTAAATGCAATGATTCCACCTAAAAGCCAAATTTTATTTAGGTTATGCACAACAAGAATTAAATCATGCAAGTACTTTTTCTTCGGTGTCTGCAAGTTGTGACAAAGCACGCGACAACGAATTGTGATCCTCACAGGCGCTCAACATTGCAGCCGACCGGGAAACACCGTTGGTTAAATGTGCCAATTCCTTTCTATAAGCGACCATTGCTTCTACATTTGAATGTAACTTTCTTAGTTGAGTCTCCAGTGTTTCAATGTGTGTCAACTTCTCTTCAAACCACTGAAAAAATCGTTTTACATATTCTGATTTCATATTAATTGAATCAAATTACCGGATCGGACTCATCCATTTTGTATGTAATTTTATTAACTGTTTCCCCTACTTTATTAAATAATCGCATTACGCCCGCACCACTTAAAGCTGATGTATTTGTTGCTTTTGGTAATTCGATATCTAAAACAAGTGTTTGGTATTTATGTTTCCCTATTGAATTTGCAATCATTCTGTACCCGCTTCTAAAAATTCTCTAAAATCAGGATCCATCACTAAGACCGGATGTTGCGCGGTTCGTTTAAGGAATCGCTCCAGACATGAACGTCTTCGTTCAACGAATTCATTGCCATTTGCTGGCGTTCCCTCCGGTTGGCTGGACATTTTCACTTTTGTCATTCCTATAAAACAAGTTTACAAACATCGTCACATTTAGATGCTTTATAAAAACATTCCACATTCCAATGAATTTTATATACACTGATAAATATTTACTGAAGGCTAGTAATTTATGTATAAATAAATGAGTCACGGTCCACATACCGATAACGCTTTTTTCTGGTGCTGGTGGTATAATTCTGCCCAATTTTAAATATTTCTCTGTTAATTTGTCATGTAAGCCGAGGAAATCACTAAAACGTCTTGTTACGGAAAATTCTTTCCGTTTAAAAGCGTTCATATTTGTCTTTGTTGTGACACGGTAAGCCATGTACGCCCCCATTCCATCACCAACTTTTTGTGGCTCTGTTATACTGATTTCAATGAATTCATCGCCTCCTTCAGCTTCAGCCTGCAAATTTATCATTATTGAGTGTTATTTTACGCATAAACGCAGTACAGTGCTAAATATACCTGTTCTGGAGACGATGCAATGACTGGTTCATTATTTATGGGTATTGTCTCTAAAATGCCAGTCTTTGTGTCGTTCATTCTGTTGGTTTTATTTTCTGAATCGCCATTGACAAAACTATCAACAATACCATTCGCTTCTTCGTTGAATTGTAAAGGCTCTGGATCCTAATTGGGATTAATTGATTTTTATTAAACGAGATAAAGGACCAAGAAATTCATTTGGTTGTTTATTTATAAATAATCAATTTACCTGGCGTGCTGAGACGAATAAATCGTCATCTTCAGGATCGTTCTTTATATCAACTGTCTCAAACAAAGGGGGTGGTTCTATTTGATCAGACATCTTTCCGGAGCAATAATAAAAATTCACGTCTCGTCAGCACAGCACCGGCCCAAGATAATAGAAAAATATGGAAATGGAATCGAAGACAACAATTCAAGTGTTACCAACTATGTAAAGAAAACTTACTAAACCAATATTCAAAAGTACACTCCCGAGTAAATTGATTTTGTTAAATTTTGACAATTATTTCAGCATTTCTAGTGATCTTTTGTATAATTTGAATTAAGTTATTTAAATAAAATTGTTAATTATACATGTTTAGATCCATATTTAATTTGCTTGACAGCACATGCTTAAGCCTAACAAAACAAAAAGTCCCTAAAATTGAGCCACGATTGCAGTAATCGCTGTTATAAATTTTGTTTATTTACAATTAATTTCGTATTAAAAAAATGTTGCAAGAAGACTCGAACGGTGAAGCTTCCTTTGAGATAATTGACAAAAAAGTG
This sequence comes from Silvanus unidentatus, assembly GCA_963930825.1. Classification (NCBI taxonomy): domain Eukaryota; kingdom Metazoa; phylum Arthropoda; class Insecta; order Coleoptera; family Silvanidae; genus Silvanus; species Silvanus unidentatus. The sequence goes on from OZ005759.1 coordinate 4,394,220, forward strand.
AATGAATTATCAACCAACAGTGACAAAACAGGTACGAAATCAAATTCAAATCTTGAAACATATTTTGAAAATTTCTCTTTTTGTAGAATCTTTGAGCAGTGTCTCTTCCCCTTATTCCATACCATCACCCAGTGCTGTTAATTTGCCCGGTGGTAATTTATTGTCGAATGTTGCACCACCTTCACAATTGCCTGATTTCACGCTATGGCCATCACCAACAGTCTCTTCAGCTGCGACTCCAAATGTCGTGCCCACCACTACCATATCAGCACAACCATCTCTAATACCCAATCCAACCCCCGTACCGTACAGCGGCGAACCATTCCCAACCACCACTTTTAGGTGAACACGTTTATAATCGAGACGAAATTCTCTAATTGAAAGTTATTTGCAGTGCTGCCATTCCTCCCAGCAAAGGAATTCCGTTGGGACCCGTTTCACAGCAGATCACCGAAACTGAACCTGCACCAGGGTCTGGCATAATGGGACTAGTGAAGGAAGCTTTTGCGAGTGGAGGAGTTTTGTCAAAAATGGCAGAAAGAGCGAAAAACTCAGTTGACTCAATTATTACCACTTTGGATCCCCAAATGAGCGAATACATTTGTATGTTAAAATAATAATGGACTTAAAGTAGCACATTTATGACGCTGTTTCTCTAGATTCCAGTGGGGACACAGAAGTAACAGTTACTTCTGAAAATGAGGAGGAAGTGAGCGCAATTCGAGAAGCGTTCCATTCAGTCTTTGGCAAAGCTTGGGTCAAGTAATGATTCTATTTCGTAATTATTGTAATTCCTTAAATATTTATTTTCAGTGGAATTCAGCTTCATATGCCCCCAAAGACTAGCGAATGCATAGGATTCGAGGAAGGGTTTCAAAGTGCCCAAGAAAAACTGGATTATTCGTTAAAATATAGAAATACACCGACAGTATCTATTGAGAATATCATTTTACAACAAGACAATAAGTAGTTTCCTCATTACTTTGTGTGACTTTTTAATATCCCAATTTGTTTTTAGTTGGTATGGACTTGCAGTACTTATTTTAAAAGATGCAGATAAGAACATTACGGTAAAAACATTTTCTCAACCCACACCAATACCGTTACAGAAAATCTTGAAGCAAATTGAAAATGAAAGACCTGATTATAAATCTTATAATGTGGAACAAAAACTGGCGGCCTACTTAAAAGTAATCATTTATAATTTCTCCATGAAACAAAACTGATTTTAATTTAATTTTTAGACCACGCCTGGTTGGAAACAATGCATATCAGGTGTATCTGACAAAGAGATACTCGTACTTGCAGCAAAAACGCTCGTTCGAATATATAAAAATGAATTAACTGCTAAGAAGACATAAAGGCTTTACTCGTTTTATAAAAATATATATTCAAATGTTCATAATAAAAATTATAGAACAAGATATATGTATATAACCTTAATGCACTGTAACTATTAATATAAGAGAAATAAATAAAATGTAAAAAGTATACGAGTTTTATTAGAAAACGAATAAAAGACAACAAAAATATTTCAATAAGTTTTCATTTGAAACATCCTGGATTGGCGGCTTACCTGTAAAAACAAAAACAACAATCAATAACAAATTCATTTGTTTACAAAAAACAAAAGTTAGATGTATAGATATTTTCAGTTGGCCGTTCTTATTAGTCGTCACTGTTTCTCAGAACAGGTCTGTGTAGAACAATCATCATTTCAAAGAAATTTCACAATAACATTTTAAAAATTCAAATAACATTTCCTCACCTTTAAAATCCTAGCTCTCGCTGCTTCTATTTCTGTCCTCTTTTCCCGGTAAATACTACAAAATTAAAAAGAAAACCAATTCGACTTATAATACATAGAACGTCGAAAATATTTATAAAATTTGTTTCGAATTTTCCTTTGGTTATCACTGATAATTCAATGTAACCATACACGAAATAAGACTTTGCTGTTCCCACTGCGAGCACACCGTTCCTACACTACGACGCAGAAATGGCCGGCTTATAAGCGTGGGGTAATTAAAAACAATGGATTTACTTACATTTTAAAATAACGAGACATTGAAATTCCCAGAACGATATGTTCAGTCCCAGCTGCATTCTATAAAAGAAAGAAAATAATTAAAAACAATTTAATTTTTAAATTGTGTCGTGACACATTTTTCATCTCAGACATCCCATTCAGTCACATTAATTCAGCCTGGGACGGTAAAAATAGTCATCATAAACACAACTAGGGCAGCTTTTTTAATTAAATATAAATTTACACACCTGGTTTAACTCTCACACGATGGACTCTCATTAAAGGAACAAACAATCTGTAAGAGAAAAAAAACTTTTTACAAAAAGAACAATTTACATTATTAAAAAATGATAAAATATAAGTTTTCAGAATCCTTTTGGCTGAGAAACATTGTATTTTATTAAAAATACTTCAATAAATGTAAAGTGGTCATCATATTGAGAGAAAATTAAAATAGATTTAGAATAAATAAACTTACCTTATTCTTTAAATAAAATTTGCTGTCATTCAAATGGTTATCAAATGGGACACGTAAATCTGAAATAGAAATTTCATATTTAGATATTGATTTAATAACAAAAATGTTGCATTTTATAAGAACAATTTCAGACCTGTTGAGCTTATACAACCAACACGGTTTTTCTAGTGTACGAAATTGTTCATCATATCAAAACTAAACAAAGCACAGAAAAAAAATTAAAATGTTTACCTTTTTAATCATCGTGGAAAAAGTCCCCATGGATTGCCTCAATTGAAAGAATCTGTAAAAAACCTATCACCAACGTAAAAAAGCAATAACTAAAACTCAAGAATTATCCTGATTGTTTTTAATAATCTGCTGATGAACCGTAACATATTACAAAATTTAACTAATAAAATTGGGCACACCTTTAAATAAGAGAAAAAAATAAACATAATAAAATATAAGTTTTAATGAGTCTAACACACATTTATCCGTTCTTGATTGATTATTTAAAACCAAAGATACAGTTTGCCGTGTACCCTGCCAAAATGTAAAAAATATAAAAATTAACTATCAAATATTTATTGTGAGACATCCAATATTTAATATTATTTAAATAATCTGTACAGCTGGTTTACAATTTGTCCAAATATTGAGAAAGATCTGGAAGACCTTCTTTAAGACCCTTTCTTTTACGTGTATCCTGAAAAACAAAAAAAAACCATTTTAATAAAGTTCCATTAATATGTAGCATATTAAAAAACGAGTTGCGTAAGGCAAATTTGCCAAATTTGCAGTAAAATGCCTTACACGACGAGTTTGTACGCTATTTTATTTATATTGGTGAAAATATTACTTTATACTTTTTAAATAAATTATTTATTATTTCAGTTAATAAATTTTTATGTTGGCTTCCCTAAAATGATGTGACAGTTTATCGCCAAATTTTTATTTTCAAAATGTCAAACGTCAAATCTACCAACACCAAATTTAAAAAATGCATTACATTTTATCGCATTATTAATTTCATTATCGCCGAGTAATGGCCGAACAATAATGAACACTTTACGACACCAAAATAGATAAAAATATTTAAAAAAATTGTGGGTCCCCCTATTCTGGCCAAGGCTCGTCAAATACACCCAGACCGAAACTAAAAGACACACTAATCTACCATCTAGTGCGAATATAAAACAAAACGAACAATTCGTTTCATATTGTCTTACTGATGGCATAAAAAATTAACTAAAACTTCACTTACTTGCACAACACCGTATGGTCTGGTGCTTGGTTCAAGTGGATCACCAGGCAACACTTGCCAATGATCAAACACACACTGTGGGAAAGCTTGTCCGCCAGTATTTGAACGTAAGTCGGCCGTGAAACCGAACGATTCATTTACAGGCAAGTAGGCTTTAACAACGAACATAGGTGTACCAGCCACCTGCATTTCTTCAAACACATGACCACGACGTCTGTTCAACACACCATAAATACCACCAACAGCCACTTCTGGACACTGAAAAATAAAACATTCCAATTAAACCTCTCGTCAACAAACCTTTCAACCGTTGTCATACCTGAATCTCGCACTGGTACACCGGCTCCATAAGACGTGGAGACGCTGTCAATAAACAAGCGTACAAACAACGACGTGTAGTTGGAATGATTTGTCCACCGCCACGATGGATAGCGTCAGCGTGCAATGTCACATCGTAAATATTGAAACGGACACCACGTAAATTCTCCTCAGACAAAACACCTTCTTTGGTCGCCCATTGGAAACCGGCCACTACACTATCTTTAATTTCATTCAAATATTGCACACCCTTGGTGCAATCGACCAATATATTTGGACCAGTACCATCTGGACCAAAGCACCAAATTTTACGCGCCTCAGTCACATCGTAATCGTATTTCTCGCCCAAGTAACGTGCACGCGACTTGAAATCGTCACGTGGATTCACATTACCATCGTCAATATCTTCCGGTAAACCATCAGGCATTGGACACGCCTTCATGAACAAACGATTATGTTTATTTGGCGATTTCGACAAACACATTTGATCGGACTCTTCGCTAACTGTTTCACGATACGATACAACTGGATCAGACTTCTTAATTGGTATACATGCGTGATCTTCTTCCAAATCTTTCAAGCAAATCTCCAAATGTAATTCACCAGCACCGGCAATAATGTGTTCACCTGATTCTTCAATAATACATTGCACCATAGGATCGGATTTGGCCAAACGTTTTAGACCTGTAAACAACATTTTCATTAGTTTTGAATGCATTAAGAAACAAAGACAATGTGATTGATTTAAATTGTATCAGTCTAAACCGGATCAGCATAGTTTTCAGCCTGGGGCGGTATGGAATCATCACAAACACAAATTATTTAAAAGAACAATGTCATAAACCTTTAAATCATTTTTTTAAACTCACCTTCCACAAGTTTGGGTAAATCAGCTGGATTTTTCGGTTCAACAGCAACACGTACAACAGGCGACACACTAAATTTCATTACTTTCAGATTGTGAGCATCTTTGAATGTTGTGATTGTGCCAGTCTTCACCAAAAATTGATCAACACCAACCAAACCACAAATATTACCAGACGGTACATCTTCAATTGCTTCTACATAACGACCCATCATCAAAATAGTACGTTGAATTGCTTTCTCATATAAATCTTCCTTCTTTCCTGGTGTGTAATTGGGTCCCATAATTCTGGCTTTTTGACCGGTTGCAACTTTGCCAGAGAACACACGTCCAAACGCATAGAAACGTCCTTTATCAGTTGTCGGCACCATTTTCGATACGTACATCATCAATGGACCATTTGGATCGCAATTCTTGATACCCATTGCAGCCTCATCGTCATGTGGTCCTTCGTACAACATTTCCATACGATACTTTTGAGCGGTCACCGGTGATGGTAAATGGATGGCAATCATCTGTAATAAAGCCTCGCCAGCTGGCAACCAGGTACGCATAACAACTTTCAATAAAGCTTTGCCATCTTTGTCTTTGTCTTCGTGTTTCAAAGTGATGCCCAATTTTGGTAAAAGTGCTTCGTATTCTTCTTTCCTATAAAAAACCACAATTAAAAATTACTCTTTTCAAATAAAATATTTAGTTGTGATAAAGTTTAAATTTCAGTTGGCCGTTCTTATGTCATCAATGTTACTCAGAACAGGTCTGTGAACTAAGTCATCATAAAATCACGGAAACATATCACATTGCTAATGAATTATGATAAACTCACTTGTAATTCATAATACTATCGAAAATCTTGTAGATTGGGTCGAGAATGTACATGCAGAAAGAACGTTTATTATCGTCTTCCTTTTGTTTGGCCCACTTCTTCGTTTTGGCATTGAAAAAGTTTTCACCCCACAAACGGTTCATTAGTTTTACGACATCAATTTTGAATTTTTCGGCGTACATTTCGGCGAACTGTTTCAGAGTGAAAGCCCAACCGTGCAATCCTGATCCGAAACCGACTGATCCTTTACTTGGGTCCACCTGTAAACATCCATTACTCGCATAAAAAATTTATTTTGCTCACATAAATAACGTAGATTAAAGTATGCATGGTTATCTTTTAATAAACAATCAAAATACTTGAAGATAAAAAATGTGACACGTAAGGGAAACTGCAATCACTATCGACAAAGTTATCGCAGGGCAAAGAGTGTTTTAATATCTGAGTATATAAGTCTTGATTTAGCTAATTGCAATACTAAACATCTGACTACACTCAGGATGCAAAAAAAAATATAGAAATTTGAAATAACTTACACGAACTTCACCCATTGGACCACCATCATCATTGTATGTAGCAATGATTACGTTCACATTTTCAACAATACGTTGGAAAGTTTGGTACAATTCTTCGGCGCCCAATTGCAATTCCAATAAAGCACGGTCCATTTTGTTCATGAACAAAATTGGCTTGATACGTTCAGCAATAGCTTGACGGAGTACGGTTTCGGTTTGTACACACACGCCTGTTTAACATCAAAACAAACATTAGAAATCAAGTATTTAAAAAGCATTTTTATATTGTGTTATTCGCATCGTAGCATGCCACAAGAGGACATAAAGATAGAGGTCCTGTGGTAGCGTTTAAATGCAAATAAAACGTATATTCTACTTCCATTGCACTGCCAACAGTGTCTCCGTTTCATTAAAAAACTGTACAGTGGCTCTAATGTGCTGGAAGAACTTTGATGGTTGTGAAGGAATTAAAATGTTTATGAACTCACCTGAAACACAATCAACCACGACAAGGGCACCATCTGTTACACGGAGAGCGGCCGTTACTTCAGATGAAAAGTCCACGTGTCCGGGTGAATCGATCAAATTGATCAAGAAACCCTTCTGTTCTTTTTCCCGTTGGTCTGGACTTGTGATGAAAACTAAATCTTTATCGTCTAACTCGAAGAACATGGATATAGCAGTGGATTTGATAGTAATGCAACGTTCTTGTTCATCTTTTCTGGTGTCGGTAAAACGTGTTTCGCCAGCTTTAGCGCCAGCAATAATACCAGCTTTAGATACCAGGGAGTCGGTTAATGTTGATTTGCCATGATCTACGTGAGCAATGACGGACATATTACGGATATTCCGTTTTTTGTCCATCATTGTACGGATCTCATCTACAGTGAAGTTCACCTAAAACAAGAAAAAATCCGGTTATATTCAATGGTGTGAAAGAAATGGTTACTGGTGCCAAATTTGTTAGAATGTCACACACCATTTTTTCTAATAATCTAAGTCAGATTAGATTTGAATAATTGTTGCTTTAATTAAGAGTAAATGGATCAATCGACATATGTAAAGTTAAGGGCATTCATATTGTTGTGCAATCTTGTCGCGAAAAAAAAAGAAAATGCTCGAAAATTAAACAGAATGAAGGTAATATAATTAAGCGATAGCAACCTAGGTGGACAGTTGAATGGGTTTACATGGAAATTGTTGAGAATTATTACGTACCATTTTGGATGTTTTCGGATTTCTTCAAAGCACAATCAAAAAACACAATACGCCAACGATGGCGCACTCCCGTAAAAGACAGATACAGGCAAGTTGTGCCACGAAGTAAACAAATTCAAGGCAGCCAACTGTGACAACCGGAATGTTCTGTGTTTACTGAAAAAGTAACTAGAAATTTCAACTTGTTTCAGAATTTATAAGTTCGAAGAAGTTGTGCAATATTTTGAAAAAAATGAACATTCGTTGAAACATTACTAAATATTTAAAAGCGCAAGAACAAAAATGCAATCGATTTACTGATCGTTTCTGATAGTGTTATTGTTATGAAATATTTGCTCATACATAGTAATTGAGAGACATTCTTATGATTTATAAATATAAACAATTTTTTCCACTATTTTAGAAAAAGAAATTTCGAAAGAAGTTAATTAAAAAATGTAAATAAAATAAAAACTAAAAATTCAAGTCAAGTAGAATAGAAACCTGCATGTGAATTCATCGTCCTCCCATGAGATGTCAGTGTATCCTCAAATTAAAATTAAATTTCATGAAAAGTAACAAGGGGGTGAAAATTTTATAAAACAAGGATATTTTAGTACACATTATATAGTGGTGATGTTGGAGCTTGCATTTTCCAAGCGGTTCCATCCTCTTCTATCTCCACCTCGTCACACCTCGTTATTAATATCATAAGGGAATAACTTGGCACGGTTATTGCGAACAAACCCAAGGCAATTTTCTCTCGCTTTTCATCCCTTCGTATATATTCATACACCAGGGAACAACTTAACGTTACATAATTGTTTAATTATTGAATATAATCTAGATATTCTCTATACTGAATGCGGAAACATTTTCAAATAAGAGTTTTATTAAAAAACTTATACAAATATCTTTAAAAAATTACAAAAATCACAACAAAACATTGATGATTACACACTTGTCCAATACCAGCTGCTGTTTGTCCATATATAATAAAAACATAATTCCATTTTTTTTTTGTTTAATTCCCATATGGCCCTTGTTCACATAATTTTTATCAATTAAACTCAGATGACAAATTGTTTTTATCTTCTTTATTTTTGTTTGTATATGTTTCTTTTTATATTCTACTACACACACCAGTAGCAGGGATTTAGAGTTTTTATATGATAGGGGGATCAAAGTATTCCCTTATGTACAATTACAAGGCGCATCCCTTTTTATACAACACTAGTAGCAGGTTTTTCAAGTCAATTTTATCGAAACGATTAAAAAGTATACCTTACCGTATTATATTCAATATAGTCATATAAAAAGGGGGAGAAAATGTTCAAGTGTGAAATTTATACTCGTTTAATAATTCGATAATTTACATCCACTTGTTAAAATTACACAAAAACGAAAACTTATTACAACATAATAAATCATAATTGGTTTATTGAAGAAACATTTTCAACTTTGTGTAAAATATTCTCGGCTGTTCGAACAGATAAAGTGCCGTTCACAACTTCTACATTGATTAGTCCTTTTTACTTGGTTCTCCTCCTCACAATCCTCATATGTTATAAAACAAACTTTCCTTACGATATAGAATATTAATGCAAATGGATAGATAAAGAAAAACAACAAATTTATACAAAATTCCGTAACGATTTTCATATTGTGCACTGGCTTTCTATTGTCTGGATGTACGGGCCAACCATTCTGATCATAAATCACTGTACGATATTCCAAATCACGTTCATAATACTGCTTTATCGGCTTTGGTAAGTCCAACACAACGTCCAATCCATATAAACCAATTGGCACGAATATTATGCCTAACAATCCTTTCAACAAACCCAAAAATAAAAACAATAAAAAGAGGAACAAGAAGAAATATTGCATTATCGATAACATATCATCGTAAATTGTGTACTGGACGAATTCTTGAGAGATTGGTGGACTGCCCTGAAAGCCAGCCGCATAATACTCATTTAATTGTAATAGATTACATTTTAATCCATTATCGTATAACCAACATGCACATTTGCAGTGCCATATGCATATGCAACGATCTTTGTTGTTTATTCGTATTTTCCGCCATGCAATTACAACATTTTCTTTATTTCTCACTTGTATATGACCGGAAACATCACTTTTCAATTGAGATAGAGCATCACATTCAATTTCCAATGTGAAAATGTGCTGATGTTGTGGTGGTATTAACACAATTTTCGAATGAACTGCATTCAAACTGGCTGGTAGAATCATTGGAAAATTCCTTAAATTCACCGAAAACAAACCAGACACAAGACCACTATTTGATACTTTTACTGTTATTATAATTTTCTTGTAAAATGTTGCATCAGCATAAATTTCCGTTATAGTGGCGAATTTATTTTTGTACAATACAAAATTATTCTCATTTTGTATGTGAATATTCAATAAATTCTCGTAGCGTTCTTTATAAAACAAACTTAGTGTTTTATTATTGTTTTCACAGTCACCCTTTATGGCGCCATTCTCTGGTATATCAGCGAAATTCTTTAAAAAATAACAACCTCTTATTCCCATGTTATCCAAATTATGATCAAATTGCCAGAAATGGTTGGGTTGATTTTCAAAGCACGAATTTCTCTCCATTTTGCAGCGGTTCTTTTGTTTCACAAATGCTTCAAAGCCAACGCCAGCTACATTACACACACTGCCACTTTCGTCGATGTTCTCATTTGGTAGCACTAAATATTCACCCACATTATCATCGGCTTCCTTTTCCTCGTCGTTTTTTTCACGTTCTGCTTCCGGTATTAACAGTTTCTGTTTACCAATTTTTAAACTGAATGTACAGTGTTCATTTGTGGATATTTTATTGTATTGAATGAAAATTGTGGATTCGTCGTTTGTAGCTTCAGCATTCCGGGTACCGACGTTCAAGGGAACACCTTTTGTTAAATCAATCCAGTAATTCTCACCGGAACTATCCTCTAATTTTTTATAAACTTGCACTTGAATTTCGTGCTGAATTTGTGGATCTTCCATTGCGTAAACGGAGTACCATTTGTTGGAGAATTCCATACAATGAGTACTATCGTGATATGAATTTGGATTTACATGTGGGGGCGTATATGTATCGCTGCAGTCTTGTCCACCACGCTTATGAAATCGTCTTCTATCTAAAGAACGAAAAGGATAAGTTTATTTGTTCAAAAAATAGCACAATTCTTGGTAAATTTACTCTTGCAAAGATATTAAAAAAATAATATGTATATTTTTGTTATTGTTGAAAATAAACAATGCAACTGTTTATTTGGGTTTTTGACAAATGACAAACGATAAACTCAAATTTCAGTTTTCGAAACATTAAGAATCAAAAATTCTCTAGATTCTCTTTCAAAATATCCTAATTAATGTTACACCGAAATGATATCGAGCTATATAATTCTAGAAAAGGGCTTATTCTGTATAATACAGAAAAATATGTTATCAATCGTAACATGCTATTGTCGCTCTTTCTAATTTCAATCATGTTCTGTCACCAACTTCATAGTTGGTACAACTGTTGTTAAAAAATTGACATTTATGTAGTTTGAAAACAAAATAATATTTTATGGTTATGTACATATTTTAACATAAAAATATCATAAAAATATTAGATAAATTTCGAGTAATTTGTGAATCAATGAACTTTAATTGTCCACCCACAAAAACATCTCATCATTCCCGACCGACCACAAACTTATTATTGGAATTCAAAAAACAATCAGGTATTTAACCACAATCTTTCATCAATACCTACTAATTTAAAATTCTCGGAAAGCCCGATAACTAATTAGTGTATCAGAATAAAGCAAACATTTAATCCATTTGTAATAAGATTAAATGAAACCTACACAGAAATAATCCTCTTTTGTCGGACCAATATAGGTACACGTGTATAGGTATTTCTTTGCAAATTTTAAAGACACTCCTAAAACTAACAACATTACACATAACACCATAACACAGGCCCCATAAAATAATTTTATTACGTACACTAAACTATAGTGCCGCCTTTTATATTTATTAAAACTTTATATACTTATTGCCATGCAAGACGTACCGCTTTGATGCCTCCCTTTCCTCATTATTAGGCCATCATAAACCATCCGCTTAATATTTGTATAGAAATCATTATGATCCATTAATGCAGGTAGTGTCGTTAAATTTACTAAAGAATCCAAATCATCGACTGTGGTGCACTTATCACTTTGTCCATCATCATCTTGATCGGCATGTATTAACCCTTCACTTTTACTGTCCACACCAATTAATTCATCATTATTATCACACGTACAACAATATCCGGTACTGTACGGTACAATTTCGTTATTGTACTTGATCGAGCCGCAAGTCGGATTCGTTTCTGTTATACTACATCCACTGTAGCCGGCATCATTGTCTTTGTTAAAAACTTTTTCAACGGGAAGTGCATTTACCACATGCTTAAATTTTAGATTGTACGTTTGCAAAATGGGCTCCTGTCTTATTTTTATCACATACGGAATTAATAGTCGCTCATTCTTTCTTGTTATTTTATCGTAAATATGATCGATCACAATATACTGTACTTTTCCTGTTAATATTCCAGTATTCGTCATTTTCATGGCTATTAGTAAATCTTTATTGCCATTGTATGGATTTTCTGTGTCTGTACAGAGGTTCACATTTTCTGTTAAATTCGCTGCTTTGCACGATGGATGATGATATTGTTTTATCGTGGTTCGTACCTCAAATTTCGTTCCATTTTCCACATTTTCAATCGTATTTCGTGATTGTGGCGTGCATTGATTTCGCAATCTGAGTGGGATTGTGGAATGAAGAAAGAAAATCCAAATGATCAGCTTTAATGTCATTATAACAGTGAATGACAAAACAAGTTTACTTTGCAAAACTACAAAAAGTCAAGCGTTGATGACAGGATAATAATAATAAAAAACGATAATTTTTCAAGTAGCTTTTAAAAAGCACTTTAAGCTTAACATATTGTTAATTACATACAAATTTTTTCGCCCTCCATTGGCTAGAAAATGTTAAAAGACACAGTAGTCAAAACTATCGTAATACAGGGTGTTAATAAATGCTGAACATTTGGTATAAAGAAGGTGAAAAGAGGCGAAAGAATGATTTGAACGAAGGCCCTGTAAATGAAAACGTACTGAAACAATTTTATCTCACTTAATTTCAAATGAAAGGGGGATGGATGGTAATATACACGAACGAAATAACATCAGGGGTTGGATATAGTTGTGTGTGTTTGTGTGTTTATTATGACTTTATAGCGGAAGGTTTTAGCTTGTTTTGTCGTTTAACTAAATTGGATTTTTATTTGGAACTTTATATATAGCGTGAAACTGAAAAAAAAACACATGGAAAAGCGCTCACCCCCCGAAAATAAAAAACATATCACTACATAAACCGAAAGAGGAAGAACTGATATTTTCTAAGTAAACATTTTACTACTTGAGTTATAAGGTTTTCTTTTGAAAAGAAATACAAAAAAATAAAATCTATAAACAATTTACGTAAACACGGATAAAGAAGTAAAGTTGATTGTGCACTTAAAAATTACAACATTGTATAAGAAGCAACAATTTAATCGTGATTTTATTTAATTTAAAATTAAACTGTGAGATTAAATTGGGTTGGCTGTTAAGTGGGTGGGTTCAGACGAGTGAGAACTAAAAAAATGAAGAGCATAAAATTAAACTCTACTAAAAACATCTTTATGGGAATAATAAAAACATAATCAATACGGAAATAAGTGAAAATGGGATGATGCGCATACGATACAACTATTGTCTTTTTTCTCTTTTTCTTTAAGTACATTTTGTAGGCGGCGTGCTGTATTATAAACTGTGTATACCCATCACTTGTCCCACAGCCCCCCCACTACAATCAAAGCGAACTTCAATTGCCCCCTACCCTTTTTAATAAAATCCGACATCTACTTAGCGTCAATAAGTGTACTGTTGAACAATATTCAACTTTAAATCACAAGAAAATACGTACGAAACATTTATGGAGCCAATCACGTTCCGTTACACCGCAACCAATAAGAGCCAACTACCCCCACTATGGCGGCTAGTGTGCTGAAAAACTGAAACCAGGGTGGAAACCACCTTACAGAAGACACATTTAAAAACAAACCGTTTACGGAGCCAACTCATCCTTCTAAAAACGTGCTTGGTGTTTTTCTGGAAAGTGTTTTACTTTGTTTCTTATTACCAAAACCAAATCGAACTTTGTGTATTTAGTGAACTGTGTTCCCCTATTGTTTATTAAATGCATCCCCATAACACATTCAAAATGTACCAAGAGCAGAAAAGTCAGCCGATTGTGTTGGACGTGATTCCGCCACATTACAACTTCAATCATTCGCAACCGAGTCCACCACAATCGCCCAACACCACTCAGCAATATTCCAAAGGTAAGTGCGAAAAGCGGAAACGTAACGTCGCGCCATGGCCCACTTGATCTCTCTCCGATCGTCGATTCCCTTGTCTAGACTAGACACACTTCCTATAAACAACCACTTTACCAACACATTATTCTTCAAGTGGTACTTGGAAAACTTCCTGTATTAATAATTTTTTTCCCATTTATTAATGGAGTGTGTTCTTGTATTGCAGATTGTGCGAGTCCGAATGACACCAAATTGAATTCATCGTCATCGACAACACCGACAAGTCCGTCGTCGGTGAATGATCCGAATATACGCCGGTATCGTACCGCATTCACCCGTGAACAATTAGCTAGATTAGAAAAGGAATTTTATAAGGAGAATTATGTCTCAAGACCAAGACGCTGTGAATTGGCAGCACAATTGAATTTGCCAGAAAGTACCATAAAAGTAAGTTAAAATCGATGAATTTTCAATTGATCGCATGCTGTGCCGAAATCTTTAGAAATGTATAAACCTCTTTTTGAAATCAACACCGATTTACCGTCTTCAATGGGAGAATATTAACACGATTTCGTTTGGATTTTACCTAATCAACTTTTATTGCCGACTTGTAATGATTATTTCGGGTAAACAGATTCGTGGAAATTGATTGAAATTGTAAATGAGCAAAGAGTGCGCCCATTAAATCTGAGCGGATTTGGACTTCTTCAAAAACCATTAAAATTGTAATTATAAGCCGGGTACAGAGATTACAGATGATTTTGCCGTCGGTTGTACGTTTGACCATTAACAAATAATCTATTCAATTGAAGATGTGTAAATGAACGTTCATTAGTTTGTTAAAATCAAACAAACAAATGTGTCCATTATAATAATGTAATAGTGTACGAAAAAATCCATTAGCGCTTATAATATAGACAGCCTTTGGCCGCCAATTAGCACATTACTGATATACTCAAATAAAATACTAATATAGCTTTTAAAGTAATTTAACACACACATCAAAAAGGGAAAAGCCGACACCAGCAGACAAATTAACAAACAAAATTAAACCATAAAACAAATGAACATTAAACCACTTGAAGGAACACATTTTTACAGCAGCAAAATGTAAAAAGAAATCCAACAGTAGCTTAATGGTTAAACAGATAAACTTTTATAATGTGTTAACAATTATAAAAAATATTTACGATCAAGGCGGTGTTTTCGTATGATGCGGTCAAAACCGAAAACAATTGCATTTTTGTTTTATATATTAGCACATTTTCTCAATCGCACACGATTTTCTATTTTTATTTGTTTATTGAGTCATTTGGAATTCCAACAAAGGCGTTGGCTATGACTAAATTCGTAAACTAAGTATATGATTTTCTTTTTCAGGTTTGGTTCCAAAATCGTCGCATGAAGGACAAACGGCAACGTATGGCGATCGCTTGGCCCTATGCAGCGGTCTACACAGATCCCGCATTCGCCGCCTCCCTCCTCCAAGCGGCCGCTTCCAGTTTGCCTCTGCATTATCCGCCGCCGCCGCCAATGTACACCGCAACACATCCGCACCACCATTACGCGCCTCGCTACCATCCGTATCCGAGTTTTGGCATTTCGCCGTCAACGACGATTCCGTTGGGAGCCGCCGGTGCGGCATCGAGTGCGGCCGTCACGGCGCCCACCTCCACCGCTGCGGCGGCCGCCGCACTTGGATTGAATCCAGCCACGATGGCGGCAGCTGCAGCGGCCGCTGTTCATCAGCAACAGCAAACGATGCATCATCAGCCGCCACCATTGAACTTGAATTTGAGTGCTTTTGACTTTCCCACTGGAGCACCGTACCAGACGAAATTCGATCATATGAAATTGTCGCCGAATTGTTCACCGAATCATTCGGATTTGAGTTTGAGTCCAGTTAATTCGATGGGTTTGGGAGTGAATAGTACGACTGGTGGTTTGTTAATACCTGCATCGAAATTGTCACCGCCATCAAGTAATAATAATAATAACAATACGCAAACAGCGACGCAAATACCAGAGAAACCGAAATTATTTAAACCATATAAATCTGAAGTGTAATGGATTGTTTGGTTTTTGTATAATTCATACCTTGATTGTACCTTGTGTATTGAGATTTTGATTTAAATGTTTTTGTGATGAATTTTTCACGTATGTAGATCTCCGGTTTGACTTTGTATGTAAATGAAGTATTGCATATTGTATATTTTCTAAGTTGTACCTTATTTTTAGTATGTACGTTGAAAAGGGGTTTTTTAGTTGATTCTCTTTATAGATTATTGTAAATAATTTATTGTTATTGTAAATTGAAAATACAGTTTTGAATTGAATTGTGTGGATTTTTATTTAGTGAAGAACCTATTTTAGAACTTTATTGTCATGACATTAGACAATAAGTAAAAATCGGCGTCGGTTGGTTCAAAGTTTTTGGAATCATGTTGTTGACTTTGTTTTTTTTTCAAGTTCGACTAGTCTCACGAACTTCATGAAGATATATTATCAAAATATGTCGAAACTTTCGTATCGAAGGCATTGCAATTGGATTTTTTTCCAAAGCTCATTTAGATTGTTAATTTATGTGAGACTGAGACCGTAATACTTAGTCATGTATACTTGTAAATTGAACGGTGTAAAAAAAGGTCTATAAACTTTTTTTCACTTGAATATTTTCTTGATAAACAGGCCTATTTATTTGAAGCAAATTTAAATACAAGAAGAAAATTTGATAAAACGATATTTTTTCCTATCATTAATTTTCCTGACTGATAATAAAACAGACTTAAATTTTGACTATAAAACAAAGAAAAACTAAATAGAATAAATAAGCTTAATAATTCGTATACAATAAAATACAAGGTGTACCATAAAAACAGAAGAGAAAATAAATTATTGTAGTCCATAGTAGTACATATACGTATATACATATATTACAAGTCCAATTTTAAATATTACATTCTGTAAGCCATATAAATAATTCGTTTGGCAAACGGGAAATTTTGCCGTCTCTATTCGTGATGCCACCACATACAAAAGCTCCAACCACCACCATCACAACTATACTCTGTCTACTGGCTGCCACCCCATCACCAAATAAATAAAACTGAATACAGAATAATGTTTGCAAAATATTTTACTAGTCAGTTTTATCTTAGGGTCTATTATAAATATTTCCGTCTGGTCGCGAATAAGAATCAAAAACAAGCTGGCTCTTTGCTCTTGCTTATACTTTTATATCAACGCCCTCTTTTCTCGTTCTCACACCATTTCTTTCTAACATGAGAACGCCACACATTCACGACGACGGGAAAATGTATGGAAAAATCGCAACCCTTGTTTTTCCTCTTTGCATGAAAAGAGAAAGAGAGAAGCCATTGTCATTGTATAGTGCCTTCCTGATTTCCCAAAGGTTGTATAAAGTTCGATTTAACAACATATATTGAGATAGGTGACAACGTTCTACTGTGCTGTCGACGAAAACACCACCTCATACCACTTTTAAATAAATACCCCGACACATATGGCAGGGTTTTTGTTTGTTTTTTAGATGATTTTTTCGGAAACCGCATAATTAGTTCATCGCACTTGCTAAACTATTTCCCATAATAATAACAAAAATTTTATTCATAAAGGGAGATGGTAATATGTATACGTAATAAAATCTTTATACCTGGCAAATAGGATAATTTGGAAAAATTTTAGCTACCGTAACAAATTTAACCAACCAGAGGAGAATTCTGAGAAGAAACATATCAATAAAAGTGGATTTTATGACAGTATATTAGTATTATATATGTATTTGTCGGCAAAAACTTCAATATTCTTATTATACATTTAATTGTAGGGGTTGAAGTGAAAGGGGGAAAATGATTTTTGTTAAGAAATTCTGGCTGTTTATTGAGAGGGACCCTTTTTGTGGTAGGAGTTTGTTGATCTCTAGAAATTATTATCCAGTTATATAACAATAAAACTTTATTGGATGAGGAATCCTTTGCGGAAAATTTCACCATATACCCTTTTATTTAACCATTTCTGCAAAAGGGTGCCTTTATTTTGGTACTCTTTTAGCAAACGATTTATTAGATGGCCAGAAGAAGACCAACATTCGATTTAGTTATTGATGGTTGTTTAAAATGTGGTTGAAATATGCAAAATTGGTAGGTTTTAAAAAATATTTCTGGTACATTCAGATTATAGAGCGAAATATGGCTTTGCGAATAAGAACAACTATTATTTCATCATTTAGTAAGTAATCAAAATTCAAATTGTAAAATGAAATCGTAATATTTCACTTTTTTAAGTTCCATACTATTTTTTAAACAATTGGAATTTTTAAAAATTGCAAATAATTAACAAATAACCTTACTTACAATTTACAAATAAAGTATAAGTAAAGCGTAAAGCACGCTTGAAATTGGCCTAAACTATTTTAGTTACAATTTAATTTTTCAATCCAAACTTTTTTTTAATTACAATGGTTCGGTTAGGTAAATTACCTAATAGTTGTTATAATTATAAAACTGCAATAATGCGTCACAATAATTTTTAATAATGTGTTAATGACATATTTGTGAATTTATTTGCATTTACGTTGTTAAATCTTTCTAAGAACTTTCCATCAATAACTATTTCTAAAAACAAATGGTTTGTATGTATTGTTTAGATTGATCACGTGATTTCAATATGACCACAGTGGAAATTAAAAGTGTGCGTAGGAATTAGTATGCCTAATATTAAAGAGCGAGTGTCATAGTCATTAGGCAAATATTGTCGCATGAGCGGTAATTCGATAATACCTATGCCTTATGATAGGAGTTATTGTTTATAGGTACTATTTTTTCTATTTGAGTCAAATTGTAGGTAAGTGTTTTTTATTTATTTTTTTAGTTAGGGTTGATTGTTTGATACTTTGTTTGATAGCTGATGCCGCACTCACATCATATATGTATAACCTGCCTACCGCATTATAGGTATGTGATTTTTTCCTTACTTTCTAAAAATTCGTAATATTATTTAATTTTTTTATTACAAGTTCTGTCTCCGCAATTGCATGCAAACTTGCGTTTTAGGTACAGTTAGGAGTTACATCCCTAAAATGATCCAATATAAAAATTCGCCGACTATTATTTGGCCCATCAACTTGTATAACTGTCCCAAAAAATAACTGTTATATTGCAGAAAGTTACGTTATTTTCACAAAAATTTGTATAATATTCCATAAAAAATAATATCCGTTGTGCAAAATATAATTTTATTGCACCCCTCAAATAAAACCCAAAGACCAGCGCAAAAGTACCGAACACAACTTTGCAATAATACTTTAGAGAAGTTCTTCTTAAAATGGACATTGAACTCTCTAAACGATATATTGACTACAATTAAACCATAATTGGACAAGGGACATTTTGGGTGAAAAACGGACCGACAACATGTCAATGCAAACATTTAAACCACATTTTTGGTAAATTTTAACCACCATTTGGAACGAATTGATTATGCTTAGTTATAGATTTACAACAGGGGGTTCGGTTAAATAATCCAACAACTATAGTAAAAATTTTCTCTGTTCCATTCGAAATTGATGAGACAATTTAGACTGGCACCAAATTCGAATCCGAAATAAACGGGATAATTGTTTAATTCGGGTAAATGACACGTCAAATGGGGACTAAATAGCCTGTAAATAATATTGTAACCACTAAATTGCAATCGCTATCGCATAAAATTGATTAAATGAAATGCTTTGGACATTATTTGTTTTGTGTGGGTGGAAATGTGAACAAAACAACTAACCACATCTGTCAGTGGACATTAACACCCCCCATAGAAATTGTATTAAATCCAACTATTAGCCGGTATTATTGGTGATTTAATGGCCCGATGGACAGTGGTCAAATATTCAATGGAAATCAAAATGTTTAGCACAATTTAGGTGAAGAAAAGAATGCCAACAGTCCCATAATTACAGCCCCCCAAATCTCGCAATAAAAAATAAAACAAAGACGAAAACATATAATATGGACGTTTATCCCTTTGTTGGATCTTCATAATCAAAAAATAAATCAAAATCATAATATAAGAGGAGGAAATAAAAAAATATTAACATCGATTTTATAATAAATCCACCCCTTGTTATATACAGGGTGTATGTAATCCTATCTAATCTCATATCTATTACATTGTTGACTGTATCGGATTAATACGATTGGGAATACAAACAATTTGTCACGCATTTTCATCCCTCTGTGTGTGGGTATGGTTATCCTTTTTTCATTTATACCGAATGCCATTGCACCCTCTCCACATTCGCTGGCAGAAGAAGGCCCTTTAAATTGTTGTCATTTCAACTGTATAATTCCATTACACATTTATCTATATTATGCCAATCGGAACGGGGCCAATATAATATAATTTCATCGACTATCAATATTATTGTACGAACAATTCTCTCGTTGGGGAATAAATCATAAATTGATCAGTTCTTATCAGGATTTGCTATAGAATGTATTATGAATAAATAAATTCGTTGATATAAAGTGTGAGTCTCGATTGAAAATTGACATCAACACAGAAACATATTTTTTAAATGTGATTTACCTGCAGTGATGTCATCATTACATTCCCTAATAATCGTTTATTGTGGATGATAAATTTTTATGATATTATGTAATAAAACTGCAATGTTCATTTTTTGAACGGTACATTTAAAAGCCGATCATAAACAATCTCAAAAATAGCTCATATTTATTTTTGATCATACAAAATTTTTCCAACAACTTTTAAGTTTGAAGCTTATAATAGAAAATCATTCAATTTCCAAATGTAATCTCGTGCTATTTTCCAAGTTGCAAACTGAATGCTTCCCCGCCAGTTTGTTTCCATTCCGCTCAATGTGCACATGAGTTTTTCCATCCCCCTCAGTATTTCAGTAATTTTCCCTGCATTAGCCAATGGGAAGCGACGAAATGCTTCAATCCGCTTCACAGAATCATCCAATAAGGGTACGGTAGGGAGAGGAAAACGATAAAAATACTCTGGCTCCATTATCAGCCATGATAGCGGCCACCCCCGCACATCTTCCCTTTATTATACTCTTGGAAAACTCCAATTCACTTCACATAAATTTTACTGATATGCGTTATTCGTTGCGAAACGTTGTCAGTTATTAATAAGTATGCTCATCGTTCCTACTTGGCTGTGCTCACAAACCCGTATAGATTTTGTTGCCAAAACCACCCCCAGCCGCCTCTGTCGCATATTAGCCGCCACCGGCGTCTCGTTTCTTTGCACAACCTGATCACAGTTTGCTGTGTTGATTGGAGACGAAATATCGAATTGTTCACCTGAAAAATGGGAACTTGCAATCATGTTCCTAAAGACTAAACTCGCTTTCTAAACGGCGTTGTTTTTAAAAAAGGCGCCCCATAATAGGGCTTTTATTATCGATCTTTTCACTTTCAAGAAAATTACAACCTAATAACTGCAGTTAAACGTTCCATAGAAATTGGGAGCAGTAAAATTTGGGCCAAGGATGCCTTTGACAATTGCACCCCCTACTAGTCGAATTATAGAAAAATTAGACTTCATCATAAATATTCTTTAGAATTCAGAAGTGAACGGTAGCGAATTGCTGTTTCAGGAATATTTCAACAAATAAACAAATCTGTAAATAAATTTCAAGTTCGGAGCGGGTTTGTTTTTTCGCAATTCAGGTTAAACGATAAATTAAGCCGTTTAATATGGGGATGGGGCGGTGCGTTTAATAAACTGTTGTGTGATAGACTTATTGGCCGTTATTTACCCTCAATAAATTGGGACGATCAGTTAATTTAGCCGCTAGTTTAACTTGGTGCTGTTGGATTGTATGTGTGTGTTTGGCAATACACGCTTTTACCCTTATTAAGTTGTAAATAACTCTTTCTTAAACCGACAATTTCCAAGCCAACGTATTTAAGTTCGGAAAAAAGGGCACAGATTTTTCCTTTCTAGAAATTAATTAAATCGCATATAAAAAGTGAATTGAATGTGTCCAATTCACAATACAAAAACTAATCTGTTTATAGAGATGAATAACAGTTCGGTGATGGGCGACGCATATGTTTCAAATAAAAACACTGTTAAAGGGGGTGCAAATGTGCAGATTTGAAAATTGAATAATTAACTTTACGCTACATGAATAAATGACTATATTAATTCATGTACAGTTTATAAAATGGTCCAGGGATGAGTGTTTTATAATAGAGGGGTGATTTCACCCTGCCGTTTTAGATAATTCAAACCAGTTTCAGTTTTGTGCACCTGATACCAGTGTGCCTGGTGTACTCATCAAATTGATAAATCGTTAACATGTCTTTAAACGCACACTGCTGCATTGTACATCGAAATGAGCTGTTTAATATTCTCTGAAAAAAATGCAATCGAATCGTTTTTCAAGAATGATGGATTGTAAAACGGTAGCATACCTCAAAAGTAATAATTGCCTTTATGCCAGTTTACAATTTACGTGGAAATCTCTGATTTCTAAATAAGTTATAAATATTTCCCATTCAGTTTTGTCCAAATAGAATAACTAGCACCTAAATGAGTTTATACTTTTATGGAGGGCACTTTCGTTTTATAGCACCCCCTGAAAATGATTTTCACATTTTGGCTACTGTATTTTATAAAACCCGGTCGTAAATTGGGATAACTGTAATAAATCAACATTTTGGTTGATGATTTTTATCGGAGATTGGTTTATTAAATGGACAAATTAAGAATTGTTTAGCTTTGGAAGTGTGTAAAGTTCCTGGTAAGGGGACAGTTTGGAAGGCCCCATACAGGGTGTATTTGTTTGTTTATTACAAATAAACGCATCCATTCTGCTACTGTAACAAATTCTCATTGAGTTAAACAACATATTTTGACATTTATTGACCAGTATTTTCGGTGAGTGTGACGAACGTTCTCTAACATATATTTATTTCTTCATGGTGAATTCAGTAAATAACAATAAAGATCGGCATTTACTTTCGGCAGGGGCTGTAAAACTGTCGACACAATATACAAATGTTTGGAAAATATTGTCTCTTATTCTAGTACACTATGTGCTACCTGAATTTTATATGGAACAAATTCATTTCGTGAAAAAACGCACAAAGTGCTTGACGGAAAGCATAAGAAAATCACAACAAATAAAAGCATCACATGTTACGAATACATTTTTATTGTATTTTTAATGAATATAAATAGTATACACCAAAATGACATACTAAAACTACAGATTTTTTTTCAATATTATCTCAAATCACCATTTTTGTTTATAATAATTTCATATTTAAATAAATTTGTACTTTTTTTAAAAAATAACAGCTCTACAATTAAACTTGTTAATATAATTATATATTTTTTATCATTCATTTCGTATTTTAAATTTTTACAAAAAATTTTGCACAAACATTTTTATTACAAAATTTATTTTTTTTATATCATCAGTGTATTCAGACTTTTCATGTAAGTAAATTCTACTTTTTTCTCACACCATTATTATCATTTTAAAAATATATAAGATAGTATCATTAAATAAAGAAATTTTCAATTTTTTTTGGTTTGTTTCCAGTTTCTAGCAGCAAAGAGATAATTATAATTAAGAGATCATTTGAAAAAGCAGTTCAAGAACAATATAATCAGCAGTTTATTAAAGAAAATGATAAACAAATTTTATCCATATTATGATAAAAATATGCGTTTTTAATATACATTATAAGAAGACCATTAAGGACATTAAAACCCTTGATAGATTTTTGTGTTGGCAGTTTAAATGAATAGGTACAATATTGTGATGTATTCTCCTCTTTAATTAAGAACAACGTTCCACAACCCTTAAAGAAAAATCCTACAACTTCTGCCACTCATAATTGTAAATAATTATTTTTTATCACATCGTTCATCCACTCTCATCGTTATAATCTTCGGACAGTTGCATGCAACTTACTACAAAATACATTTGATTATGTATCCATCTACAAGCTATTAAATTTGTTTTAAAATATATTTATAATGTAAAAAGCTATAGGCACAGGTTTCTTTTAGGCATATAGAAAAAGAAAATCTTATGCACAAAAACACATCAGTGTATGATACTTTCCATTCTGAACAAACAGCACATAAGTAATAATAACGAACAAAAAAATATCTAACTAGTTAGGTACATTTTTTATATTAATTCATATACTTACACGTATAATAGAGGTTTTAGGTATCTGCTTTTTATTTCAATTATATACATACAACGAATCTTTTAAAGAAATATAAACCACAGCCAAAAGAAATTATAAATGAAAAATATTATGATTGTGATGTTGAGACAGTCGAAATTTTCCAAAAAAGAAAAAACTCCAAATATACGTATTCATAATTGTAAGTCATTTTTATGTGCAAATTATCTCCGTAAAAGCATCACATTACCCTCGAAAAACAAACCCTGAAAAACCAAACTCCTAACGACATCTCTCAGTTTCTTTCTACATCAACACTTTTATCACAGATTAGAATTTTTCTCACCAATGTGTTTACCACCCTACTAGTTATTTTAAAAAAAATTTTCATGCCGAATGGTGCAATAAGTATAGAATATATGATTTAAAAACAAATATTAAACAGAAAGAAAGAAAAATGTAAAAAACATCCTAAATATTATCATAATTCTGATCAATTAGTACACAATTTTCATCGATTAATTCATTTGTATGCTCAAATGGCCCAAACTCACCATCATCTTCAATGCAATTGAACGTTTTACTTTCAATCTCAATGTTATTGTCACTATTTGCAAGTGTACCATCACCATGCTGTATTGGTTGTCCATTTATTAAGCAATCACTATTATTCAAATTTATTGTAAAATTATTATTAGTTTGTACTACGGGCGTTGATGGATATGAACGTGATGTAGTTTGTAAAAAGTCATTTATCGCATTTGGTTGTGTAAATGACAATGGAGTATTTGGTACAGACCGGAAATGATTTATAGACAATTTCAATTGCTGCTGTTGCTGTTCCATTTGTAATAAATTTGTTGGTGCATTATAGATCAAGTTCGAATTCAATAATTCATTAACATCAACCGCATTAAACAAATCCACATTATTATTATCACAATTCGACAATTGTTGTTCATCCATTTCATTTAAAATCCTTTTCACATTGTCCGTATCCGCATCCATGATTGGATCTAATTCATTAAAATCATTTATATGTGTGTTTGTCATTTCAGATAAAAATGCACTGGTATCAATATGATGATTTAATGGTACCGATTGTGAACGTGTATACGCCAAATTCTCAATTGAGGACGGTGTTTGTGTTGTGGTGTTTACAAAAAATTGACTCACTTCAGTCGATGTCGTATCAATCGGTAATAATTTAAAGCGACCAATATTATTACCAGCATTTAATAGTTGCTTTAACATTGGACTTACTGGTGCCGATTGTGCCTCGATATCGCCTCGTTTCGTTCCCGTTTTGGTACGTTGCACTGGAGTATTACGTGGACTTACAAATGGACTAACATTCCTACTGGAACACTTTGATTGCGTTGCTGTTGTGGTCGCCGGCGATTGTGGATCGATGATTGGTGATATTGGTGTAAAACTGAAATTCTTTCGACGTGTATTTGGACTTGGAGGCACCACTGTCTCCTCTGTTGGTGTTTCAAAACTGACCCGACGTCTGATCTGTTGACTGGGCAACACTGATTGTGGAATCGCAATTGTACTTTGTGGGTATGAGTGTTGTTGTTGTAGACGAGGTACTTTTGTTGTTACATTTGTCGTTTGTTCTTGTATTGGTGTATTTGTGGTGTGCAACAACTGTTGTGGATTGTCTATTAGATTTTGTTCCAACAATTGACGTAATGCAGACAATTTTGTGGCATCATTCGTGGACGATTGCTCTTTAATCGTGTTGTTATTGTTTGGGAAGTATTTGCATATCTCCTCTTCGTGTTGACTGTTGTTTGTGCCTGAAAAATGAAATCAAACACAATTTTTATTAGACACGAATTTTAATTTTCAGGGATTTTTCGTAAAAATGTATCACTTACCCAAATATTCATCCATCGCATCCTTGTCCACATTACTAATGCTATTAATCCGTTCACGAGTCAATGGAAAGTCAACATTCACATTACATACCTCACCATTTTGCACAGTTGGACTATTATCAATTTTATCACAAACTTTGCGCTCCTTAATTCTATCTAAATTGTATTCAGTATTTTGAGATCTATTGTCCGCAGCCAATACAATTGGCTGCTGGTTGTACAATGCAATATCACATCTATTATTTTGCTGCGGTTGTTCTTGTAATTTCGGCTGTATAGCTTTGTACTTGACATTATTAGCAGGTTTCGGTTGTTTCTTTGTATTTGGCGGTGAGACTTGTGTTGGAATCCGTGGTATCGCCACTTTATATACAGTAGTATTACTCTCACCGCCAAACACTGGTGTTGTGGGTTTCGTTTGAATGTTTCCAATGTCTACAGTGGTTGTCGGTTTTTGGAAACTATTGAAATCAGGTAACGTTGGTAGCTGCTGTGTTTGTTGTTGTTGTTTTGTGAAATCAATTGACTTATCACAGATTTGTTTCCCCTGATTAGTATTAATGGCGTTCGTACTGCCGTCTGAGCTGATTTCATTTGAAACAACTAAACTATCTTGCTTCACTTTACCAGAATTCTTCGTCTTTTTACTAGGCGTCTTCATTTCGCATTTTGGCGACTGCATTTTCCGTTTACGTTCTTTATTGACCTCATTCTTTTGTTGAATTTTTCTTTGCAATTGTAATTGCATTTCTCTATGCTTGTTTCCATTCTTGTTCTCCTCTAAAATGTCAATTGAAAATGTGAGAAACAGTTTAATTAATTACCTTTTTTTTGTTGTACCTTTCAACTGGGAATCAGCAACGGCTTTCAACTTATTTGCTGCCTCCGTACCAACACCAATCGAATTATTCAATATTAAATAATAAGCTAATGTTTGTAATGAGGCAAATTGGATGCCTAATTGTTGCTGGGACCAATCACGAACAATTAACCAAGCAGCTGATGTTAAATTGGATTGCGTGCAGGGTGCTTCGCTAGACTGAAAGTGTCTTATTAGATTTTAATGTAATTTAATGAAGATTAATGAATTTACCATTGGTTTGTCGGCCAAGTCGGGCAACAATGGCGGCTTCAAACTTACATACCGTCTTAAACCAGAATAACAGTACCGTGATTTTCCACGATTTCCTAAACGTCTAGCACGAACTTTTGGATACACTTGTTTCATAACTTTACCGAAATCGGCTTGCGAAAGGGCTTTCATTTTAATGCGCACACAGAATTGACTGTGGATTGGATGTAATTAGTGTGTGAGTTTCTTTTTGAAGTATACAACTTACCAATATTCTTCATAAACTTCCTGTTTCGGTAAAGAAACGTCCGGATCTTCTTCTAAATGAGTTCGAATCCAAGATATAGTGCGGTGAATCTCCGATCGGCTGCCTAAAGGGTTCAATGGCTGTCGGAATGGATCTATTTCTGATATTTGTAAAGGCAATTTTAAATATAAATAATATTGTTCTATTGGTGATAAGGATTTAATTTGTTCCAATAAAATGTGAATTGTTTGTTTTGCCTCCTCACTAAAATATGCAAAAATGGTAATTGCAGTTGATATGGGTTTTTAAAAATAGAATTTTTCGCTTCACCTAATGTATAAGGGCTGAATTTGTAACGAATCGTTGCTTTCATTACCGGCATCAACGGGTGAAGAATTCTTCGGTGTTGTCGACGAATTTTCCACTTGTTCTTCATTTTTTATAGAAACTGTCGTAACAATATTATTATTAACAGTACTACTATCTGGTTGTGATTTGATTGTGGTATTCGTCGCCGTCCTTTCCGAAACCGTTGTTGCTGGTGGCACAGATTGTTGGTAATTTGAGGGCCATTGTTTCGTTTCCATTATAATTTTCTACTTTATTTGATAATATTTAGATGATTCTAATAAAAGATTCACTTTGTTTTACGAAATTACCAGCCAATAAGGGCTGATAAGACCGGAACATTTTATTGTCAACTTAAATCAGCTGATGGTCTTCAATGGACGACGGACGGACGAACGTACAACGAGAAAACCGACGTTGCCGACGAGGAGGATCGTTCACAATCACAAATGCAACACGGTACGTTTTCCCAGGTCTACCAATCGATATTGAAATTGAAATTTGCAATAAGAATTTTACTTTATTTCACGTAATAAACAACAATTTCATATTTGATATATTTATCAAATAATTCATTACGCAATTTGAGGTTTCTTATAATTGTTTTTTACAATTGGTCCTGATTTTTATCATTTTTATCGTGATAAACCTGAACTTTATAGTTATTAAGACACTAGATAGATGGCACTTGTAAAACAGAATTTTGCAACTGTCAAAGTCAATAATAATTTTTCATTCATCATTTTAGTTTCTTGAATAATTCTTTGGTGTCTTTAAAGGTATTTGCTCGTTTAGTTTTTAAGTAAATGTTTCTAATTGATATTACAAGTTTGATATTAGTTTTTCATTACAATAATATACGTCCAATTCGAATTTAATTAACATTAATTATATTCTAACCTCAAAAACTGTTTGAATCATTCGAATGACTTGTAGTTTTATTGTTTCAATTTAATTTCAGATTTGCAATAAAAATGCCTGTTGGTGGTCCACTATTTGGTAATGCAGCAACTGGTCCTGGTTCAACCGGAGGCAACAAGCATTTGGTAGAAATGCGTGCTGGAAAAATGAATCTAAAAGGTGAATGTCACTTAACAATGCCACTCATCAATAATTTTCACAATTATTAATTCACAGGACGCATGGTTTATCCTGATAAACGTAAGGGACTGCTCTACGTTTACCAAAGTGAAGATTCTCTAATGCATTTCTGTTGGCAAGATCGTACAACCGGTAATAACTCAGCTACATCTTATTTTCTCTCTTTAAATCTCTTGCATTCTATTTAGGGATCGTGGAGGACGATTTAATCATCTTCCCAGACGACTGCGAATACGTAAAAGTCCCACAATGCACAACCGGTCGGGCTTATTTACTGAAATTCAAATCCTCAAATAAAAAGTTTTTCTTTTGGCTACAAGAGCCTAGAACAGAGAAAGACGATGACAATTGTAAACGTATCAACGAATTATTAAACAATCCATCAAGTGCGGTACAATCAAACCACAATCCGGACCAGGACCTTCAATCGTTGTTGAATAATATGTCGCAAACGCAATTAATGCAATTGTTTGGTAGTGGAATGGGCCAAGTGGGAGGCTTGACTAGTTTGTTGGGCACAATTCGAGGTCCGAATAGCAGTAG
The DNA here is from genome assembly GCA_963930825.1 of Silvanus unidentatus. NCBI lineage: Eukaryota > Metazoa > Arthropoda > Insecta > Coleoptera > Silvanidae > Silvanus > Silvanus unidentatus. The sequence goes on from OZ005759.1 coordinate 4,423,517, forward strand.
TGGCAGTGCCCGAACAAACAGCACCACGCCAGCAATAACACATCGTCCAAGCACCAATACGCCGCCAGCGACTAATCAAACGGCTCCGGCCGCTGCTAATCTCACCACACCATCGGCCCCTGTTCCCGTTCCATCGTCGGATGCACCGGCACGGAACACTCGTTCGAGTGTCGGTGGTGCCGCTGCTCGCACTTCAGAACAGGCGCCTTCGACTCCAATTCAATTATCCGATTTGCAGAATTTTCTACAAGGCATTGCGCCTGTTGATTTGTCAACAGCGTTCACTAGTGAAGCATTAAGTGGCGTTTTAAGCAGTCCTGATGCTTTACAACAATTACAGAACCATTTACCACCGGTAGATAGCAATACACAAGAAGCTTTACGTACTACTTTAGCTTCGCCTCAATTTCAGCAAGCCGTTTCCCAATTTTCCAGTGCTTTGGAGTCGGGCCAATTGGGACCGGTTGTATCACAATTTGCCGTTAATCCGGAAGCTGTGGAGGCAGCTACACAAGGCAATATGCAAGATTTCGTAAAAGCCTTGGAGAAATCGTCTGATACCGAACAGAAAGGTTCGAAGGATGAAAAGAAGGACGATGATGACGATGAACAGATGCAATTAGATTAAATAATCACAATGCTGTTTGCTTATTAATATAAAAATTGTGAATGTATTTCTTAAATAAAAAATTGCTAATCATTAATAACAATTTTCTGAGATTTTTTTCGGGTTTTTTGAGGGGGTTCGGGTAGGGAATCGTTTTTGAATTTTTTCAAATCAGCACAGAACAATACCTGAAAATGTTAAAGTGGTAGATATGCAATGATTTTGTTGTAGAATACGTACTGTATGAGCCCATCCTGCCAACGGTCCGTATAAGTTCCGAAAATGGTCCCCGATTTCATTGTAGGTTTTCTCGGTAACTGTTTTAGTTTTGTTTTTTAACAGATGTGGCATGTACAAATTGGCAGCTATTTGAAATATGTGAGTATCCACTGGGATTGAATTTAAGTGTCCCAAAGACATTAAACAGATACAATCGGCTACTTTTGCTCCAACGCCAGTTAATTGCATTAATTGCTTTTTGGCACCAGTGTAATCTTCGTTTTTTAGTTGTTTTAACCATTTATCACCTCCTTGATCAATTATAAATAATGCTGATTTATGAATGTACTTTGATCGATAGCCAAAGCCATTTTCTCTTAGTTTTTCTTCGACGCCAGTCTGTGCGAGTTTTTCAACACTTGGAAAGGTGTAGTAGGTGTCATCATCGATAGTACAAATTTTGTCACCGTAAAATTTCCCTAATTTATCAACCATACTCGAAATTCTGAAATATATAAGACCATTAATTAAGTTAATTAAAAGTTACTTTTTGGAAGTTACCTTGAAATGTTATTATTTGAAGAACAAATGAAGGAAAAAATATTTTCTACAACATCTTGCTGAAGAATACGGATACCATAAAATTGCTTGGATGCTTCAGCAAAGTAGGGATCACATTTAGACCATTCTGTGTAATGTTGTTCCAAGTTCAGATCTAAGTGAAAATAATCTTTCAACATCTTATTATAAGCATTTTCAGTTTCAGGAGATTGGTTTGATGATTCGGGCTCGTAGACTTGATACAAAATGTGATCTGGTTCTTGTTGTAAAAGCCAAACTTTTCCTTGGAACACACCAATCCATTGATTGGTCTTCGACTTAAGCTGTTTCCAACTACATAAATAATAAATAAATAAATTTTTCATATACATACAATACTTATATTATAATAGAATTTACCGAAAACTTTGTCCCCCGTTTAATGTTCCCTTTAATTGAAGTTCTGTGCTTTTACATGCCAATTTAAACCATTTGTTCGCTTCCATATCTTTTGATCGATGGCAGATTGTTCAAAAATCTTTAAATTATTCGAATGTAATCCAACTTTTTGTATTTGTTTGCATGTTTGTGTTTGTTCCACATAACCTACAAATTTTTCACTCATGTAAAATGCATGTAAAATGTAAGAAATTGGCTTCATAAAAGAGCCAATTGACCACATAAATAAACAAGGATAAAACATTATAGTGTACAAGTTGTGATTATTATTTATATTTATTACATATAAAGTTTAAAATCATTCATCATTGTTGCATTTGAATTTTCGGTTTCTCACATAAACAATTTAAATCTTTTAAAGCACATTTGATTATCTCCTGAAGGCAATTGGCAATTGTTTGAGCTGAATAAGGCTTCTCCAACGGTGGAACATGTACGAACAGTGTCCTCCTTGGATCCATTTGTAAAGATGTAAAATAAATAAATTCGCATAAATATCTGTAAGGATGAAATTGAATATAAGATTTTTTTGACAAATTTTTAAAACACAATATTGAAACCTTCCAGCATCTGACGAACTTTCTACCATAATATCTTCTTTTGAATCATTTATACATTTGCAATATTTTTCCACGTCTAATTCTGTTCTTAAGCACAATTCCTCTTCCCCATCTAAAGAGCATTCATTTCTTAAAGTATTATTGCAATCAGGTTTTTTGTATCCTTTGGAATATGCTTGTGTTTCAATTTGAATTTTCGATGTGTAACTCGACACCCCAACATGTACTACCAGCTATAATAAATATTTTAAAAAAATGCAACAATCGATCCTTTTTATTAAAAAAATAAAATTACCTGTGGATTCAAATTTTTCCATAATTTTGGAATATTCTCTTCTACATGTTGATAGGAAACTGATATTTCTTGTTTAATTACTTGATATCCTTCTATATTGTCTGGAAGTTGTTTAACCGATTCCCAACTAGCATTGATTGTGTGTTCTCCAAAAGGACCAAAACCAGTAATAAGGATCGAGTTTTCAGCGTTTCCAGACATTATTATTATTAACTATAAGTGAATTAAACTGAAACAGTTTAAAAATGAGCATACAATTCCCAATCCCAACTAATTACATACTTGTACTAACTTTAATCTTAAATAATACAGTGCAAACAAAAAATCATATGTAAACATTTCAAATGTGGCGCCAAGCAACAATCGCCCATCTATATATTCTACATGCACTATTCTCTGTCTATTTTCTGTGATCTACTGTATCAAATGTTCAATGTCGAAGTTGATTTTGATTTGCATGATTTGATTTTTGTTAACATAACCTATATAAATACTTGATCTAAAAATTGTTCACAAAAATGCAATGTATTCATATAAATATTCGTAAAGTAGCATTAATCTTCCTCTCTTTGCTAATTAATTTAAACCAGATTAAAATGTGTAGGTATAAATATTGATATTTATATACAATTGTACTTATATTAAATGTCTAACAAATCAAATCGTCTCTGTAGCAAGTAATGAAGTGGATACGGCAAATAAACAAAAAGAAAAAGAACGGCACTTACCAAAGATTGTAAGTATTAAAAGATAATCAAAGAGAATCGGTTTAAAAGTGAAGATATCTCGTAATTTATATAATAAATAGTAGACGATCAAGTGACCCTCTGTGATTTTAAAACAAACATTAACCTAACATTCTAGAACGATTCCGTTTTACAATGTCCATCAAACTTGAGATGCGAAGAACTCCCAGTAAACTGCTTATCATACAATATTATCGGAGAAGAAAACAAATGCATTTATGGTCAAAACATGACAATTATGTGTGATGTAAAGGGTGAAGTTAAATGCGAAGTAATACTATACTTTTCACAATTTTCTTTCGATTTCTTCATTTCCTCTCATTTTCAGGGTAGTAGAAAAATAAGTAAAACGTGGATGTGCAGATACTGCTACCAAACCGAGCCTTGGGAACATCAATGTGAATTAAAAACAAATTGTTTGTCAGTTTCATCTCCCCCATCGCCATACACCACCAATTGCACTGTAAATAAAGATATAATATGTTTAGGTGAGACAGTTGAGTCCCTTAAATCATTTCTATCTCACACAGTCCGTTTTTAGGTAATCGAACGTTCAAAAAGAAGATTCCGTGCAATTGGACAAGCGGCTACAGATGGACCACCGCCATGGCACTAAGCATAACGCTGGGCGGCTTTGGAGCTGATCGCTTCTACTTGGGCCACTGGCAAGAAGGCATTGGGAAACTGTTCAGCTTCGGTGGACTCGGTGTATGGACAATAATAGACGTAATTCTAATATCGTTGCACTATTTAGGTCCAGCAGACGGTTCTTTGTACATTTAACTGAATATATTTATTAATTAAATCGTAATTTATTAAGTGGGCTTTTTTCGTAAATTTCCAAAAGTCAAACTTGTCAAAATTCTTTTAGTATGAGCGCCAATCGATTTCTTGTAAGGGTTTTAAATGAATTCAAGAAGAAAATAGAAACAGATTCACAAACAATAGTGGAACGGGTTGAAAAAGTGGAAAAAGAACTTAATAATTTGAATGAGGATATATCGAAATTGAAAAGTGTCATTAAAGTAACGAAAAAGGAAGTTAAACAACCGTCAGTGAGTGAAGATTCAAAAAAGAGCTCAAAACGTAAAGCTGATTGCCAGAATGAAGATGCTGAGCCTGCAGCGAAGCGTCTTAAACCGAGTCAACCTCCAAAGCGTCGTCGTAGACGAAGAAAACGAAGGAGCAGTTGTACACAATTTGAAAAAAATAGCTTCTGTAAAACATGCTTTGATTTATTGATGGAAGCAGGCCGTAAAGGAATTTACAGTCGCAGGAGAATCAGACGACGCTATCGTCGGTTAAATAATCGAAAAAGGACCAAGAATTGCAGGTGACAATTTTCGGTAGTAAAATTGTGTTGACTATGTAGGGATTCTTAAATGAAAATCAAAATAAATAGGCAGTCTTGTAATTTGAGCAAATTGTTGTTAAACAAAAAGGCGTAAATAACATTCACAAAATGGAAAGAAAATAAATAGAATAAATAACATTCCAATAATTGATTTATAACATACTGATATGTAATAAATAATAAATTAACAAACTAAATTCATTTCATCCAATAAAAATTCTTGCAACTTTGTTTCAGTCATCGATTCAATGTCATCACAGTTCACCTGAAAAATGGAATAAATTTGTTATAAGTGAATATGACGATTTTCCTATAAGATAAATGATAAATCATAGAAATCAACATGCTAATGTTAAAAATGCGTTAGTAAGACGTTCAAAAGTTAGTGAGTTATTTTTACATTTATCTTACTTCTGAACGGAATTTTAACAAAAAATTAATCAAACCTGTAATTTAAACAGATATCACTTCACTTATACACAAATGGCTAAATGAAAAGTTAAAAATCAAATAAACTTACAACAATTACTCCCTCTTCTGTTTTGTCCAAAAGCCTCAACTTCAGTTGCATCAATCCATTTGGTGTTTGTTCATTAACATTTTTCAAACATGTAAACTCGTCCAACACTTCAATATAAACTGATTTATAAATTTTATTCTCATAACCAACAATACCCAAAATGTTTAAATGTGGAACATTTGTTGAAATTTCAAATCGATTGATATTCTGTTTCTGTGCAAGTTTCTTTACATTCTCAAGAACTCGCTGCAACTGTGGGCGTTTATTCAATTGACTTGAACTATTATAATCACTTAAACTAATTGGCTGAATATTCAATTGCTTGAAATACTCCGGATCTTCAAAATATATGCAAGTTAACAGAAGATTCAGTCGTTTGTTACTTAACGATTTTTCAGCTGAAAAAAAAATATGACTACATCATTACACACTAATAATAAATTCGGTCACCTCTTATTATGAGCAGATTGTCTTTGGTAAAAGCGTAAGGCATCAACTCTTTGGCTCTATAATTTAACATCCACAAATACAAAATAATTTCAATAAGCGATCCAGGATCGTCACGAAATTCACCCATTTCACAACGTTTAACAATGATAGGTATTAAAACATTTTTCACATCATTTAAATCCAATTTCTCGTAATTCAGAGTGCTTAATGCCCATAAAAATCGTTTAATATCTTTGGTGCGATATTGATCGCTGTTTGAAGTCAATTCGGAATTGTTTTTCAATTCATTTAAACTTGTTTTTGTAAACAAATCCAACAATTTCTCGTCGTAATAATAAAAGTCAGCAAATAATGCCAGTATGTGGCACTTTGCCATGAAGGAATAAGAATGAAAAGTTTTGTTGAAGAAGATTGCACATGAAATTGATTCAAGGAGGTCTTCGGTTTGGTAGCGATTGTGGCGAAGGGTTTTGATTAATGTGATAAACAAAGCTGCATCACTTAGGATTGACAAATTATCCTGAATGTATGTATGAATCTTATCCAAAAATGATTTCTTACTGATTTTTGTACTTGTCTTCATGGTTGCATTGCAAACAATTCCCAATTCTTCAGCTGTTAGTGTTTTAATCATTTCCCCATTCAAACAATTTAAACATTTTCTTAATTTCCATTTGGAATTATGGGCTTGCTTTGCAAAACTTATGTAGAACATGAGCTGAATTAGGTGTTGTTTTGATAGCAATTCAACATCGCTCAGCAATCTTTCAATGGCCATGTGATAATACTGGTAGTCAGTAATACGATGAGGTTCAATATTTACAAAGGTACTTAATAATTTAATAATGCCTTCATTGTCTAGGGTGACTAGTTTCTCACAGCACAACGAATCCAGGTTTCTGAGGTGCTGGTATCTCTTTTTGGTGCCATTATGTTTTGGGTTTGAAAGTAATTTGAAAATGCCGATAATTTGTTCCACATTATAACATTGCAGTTTTGCCAAATTGCTTCTTTTCAATACGTTTACCAATTCATCTTCATGGGTGTGTTCATTATGAATAATTTTAGATTTCTCAGTATTAAAATATAAAAGGAACCGCCCGGTTAGCGTTTGTTCTACAAAATTTGTTGTTCCGTGGCCACTTGTTAGTACATTGTCTAAAGGTTGTATCTGAGATTTATTTCTAATAGATAAAATACTTGGATATTTTTGAATTAAACGTATTAGAATACGCATATTGTGTTTTATAAACATCACTTTAATTTTATCACATGATAAGAAAAATTACGAAACTACCTAACTACCTCATTAACTTTAAAGGTTATGTTATATGCGAATTCTTTAGGGATTTTCGTTTTGTTTCTATCATTTGTCAAAAGGTTAATTAGCAATTATATGAATAAATACATAATCAAATATACTTTCGTTTAGTCTACAACGTTTTTAAGTTTTGTTTACAGTTTTTACAAATAAATTGTACTTTTTATCAACTTATTATACATAAATTTATTGGGTTTTTGATATGCAGGGTTTTTTTATGTTGGTGCGTTGGTAGTAACTTGATTCTAGGTAAACAACTTGTTGCATATTGCCCGTTTGCTGGCGATTTCAACAAATAATTGCAAATAAGACTCATTATTCATTCCATTAAGTTTTATTTCACAACATTTTAGCCTGCGACAATCACAATTATTAGTTCATTGTTTATTGTGACTTAAACATATAAAAAAAGTACATTAAGATATGTTACATGGTTACATGACATTGTACTTACTAATTACCAGGGGCGGATCTATGCATGGGCAATATGGGCTACAGACCAGGGCCCCGCAAGCTTTAAAGGCCCCGTCGGCCCCGTAACTAAACAAAAAAAAAGTCTATTAATCTAATTCTCATACAAACTATAAATAAATATAGTTATAATAGGTACTTGTAATAAATAATGTAATAAAATAATAAAAATAATTTATCAAAAAATAAAGTTGGCGGACTGAGCGCTGATCTCGTACAAGTAGGAACGGTAACGTTTAGCCTACTGCTAACTACTCGTATATACTACGTCACTACTACGTACTGCGTGCTACGTGTATAGTCTTGTAAAGACTTGTATACGTATATATACGTATACTTATATTATACATACGAGTATATATTGTTTCTACTACATTTACGTTCTTATTCTATACTTCTATCTATTATCTATCCATAATCCATCACTACCTTTTGTTGAGTACAGTCTTTTTTATTGTTATTTGGTAAGTATTAATGACAAATTTGGTAAGACCTTTCCTTTACCAATACCATTAAATAATTAATTAATTATAGCGGACCAACATAGTTTTTATTTTTTTTATAGATTGCGTTAAAAAATATTACGTTACGTTATCGTTGTCTTACCTAATTCTACTGTGTGCCTGACTGAAAAATGAATAGAAAATATAAAAGTGGAGCTGAAAAGCGCAAACTTCAAGCAAACAAAGAATTAGAAAAAAACAAATGCCCAAAAATTTCAATTTTTTGTTTACCAAAAGATAGTTTAACTAATAAAAAAGAAAGCGAAAATGAAACTACATATAGAAATAACGCTAATGAAACTGATGAGAAAAAAACATCAACAATTGTTGAATTGGAGTCCTTGCATTGGAGTTTTTACATACTTATAAATTGTCTATTATGTTTATATTTTATGAAAATATGTTTATTTTTGAAAATGGTTTTATTCTTATTAATACTTAATACCCCAGTTAATACCCAATTTTAAGTAACCCTATGATTAAACGAAGAAAAAAAAATTCGCTCAGTCCGTCAGCCCAGGGCCTCGTTGGTCCGCGGTCCGCCCCTGCTAATTACACTTCAAACAAACAATTCTCTTGGATGGAGCTTGGAGTGTCGATAAGATATATAAATACACAAACATGGATACATGAGCGCGTAAAAAATCACGAATTACTTATAGGGCAATTCATGCAATTCGTCCTCTTTGATGAAAGAAGTTAGGAGAGAGTACCTCTTCCCTAGACATAGGTAAGTCAACTATATGGAAATCATTCTCATCCTGATAGTTTGATATCGTTCTTAATTCAATCTCTTCTACGACTAAATCACTTTCATTTTGTTCCCTTTCTTGAGGTCTTTCAGGAAAGCAGCACCATGAATGAAAAATACGACGAAGCTCATTATGAAATTTAACTAAAACAAAATGTTCATCTCTCTTAAACTATAGTCTAAAATATACATAAACATATCACATTCTTAAGTTAGATAGGATAGACCTATTTATGAAGTATGCATGCAAGAAAAATGGCTTGTGTCAGAAAGAGCCAATATATGCCAAAAAATAAAAATCGTGTATGCAGATTGTAAACGACAAATTGAACATAGGTAACACAATTTTAACGGCACATTCTCAATTCTCATTATACTCAGTCAGGCAACCTATGAAAGCACTTCATAAATGCTCCCCTGAGAAGATAAGACTATCCAAGTTCTTAAAATCCTTCGATTTTTTTAAACATATGCTAATAAAAAGCATATAAGTCTGAAACAATTAATTTAATATCTTTGTATAAATATAAGCATATATATAAAGAAATATATGTATACATATATCTTTGTATAAAAAGATAAAAAAAAATATGTTAAAATATGTATTTAGATGATTTTATGTTGATTATTTATAAGTTTAAAAATATTCAATTTTCCGGTAGTACTCAATTTGTCGTCAACAATTACTAATGTTATGCCCACAAAATTGCTGTAAGTTTTTAAAAACTTTTCCTTAGAACTTACAAGGATCGAACATCAAACAAAACAAATATGTACAACTCGACATTCTCAGTCAAATTCAATTCATTGAGGAAGAAACTTGTAAATACCGAATATTTACATTTTCTTGTAATTGACTTAAAAATATCAAGTTTTATGATTTTTTCATTAAACAAAAATCATACCGCTCATAAAGTTGTATATGATAGGATTCAATGCAGTTTTCACAAACCAACACCAAAATATTATATACGAAATTGTTTCATTAAAATCACTGTCTGTTAGTGAAAACGTCACTCTATGAGAGTAAAATGTAAATATTAAAGTTTATAACAAATGTAGAATTAGAATGATAAAAGACTATTATTTAGATGATATTTTAAATCAATTGTATATCAAGAAATGAATCAAGAAATATTCACCTGAGAATCGGAAGCAGATGCATTGGTAAATAACAAATGGTTAATACTATTGACAATATGATAACCATCTTGATAGTCTTCTTACGTGAACTTAATTGAATCTCAATGTTTGGATTTTCATTCACTGGTAATATGTTTTCATAATGATGGCTGCTTTCAGAGCAACAATCTAAATCAAATTATTATAACAATGATATGAAAGATCAACATACGTTTGAATAATTAATATGAATATTATGAATGAATCATATCTTTTCTTTTCTGTTGTATATGAAAGTTAATTAAGAACATGAAGATGTAAAATCCATGCATCTAATGCAAATGAGGAAGATGAAACTGATGAATGTAACATTCAAAAAGTTGTCTTTTAAGGAAAGTCTATCCACTATAGATCTATTCCTATCCAACATCCAACTTCTCAAACATAATGAAAAATGAGATTTATTTTTCGTCAAATATCCCTTAAACAACACATACATACATTCAGTGCATGAAATGACTTCTACAGTATGATCGAGTTTGGTAAATCATTATTTTAAGAAAAAAAATGTTTACCAACATTACGTTCATCTCGAGGTTCATCTACATTGTCACATTTCCATAAAACATTTTTAATCTTCATATAAACAAACGACATGAAACCAATTGGCAAAACATAGAAAATGATTGTTTTGAAAATTACGGATACAGACACCGACAAATTGGACCATAACAATATGCATTGGCTGAAATTAATGATTAGTTCATCGTCCGTAGATTGAATATCATTTAAGTCTGAGACTTCTGAAAAAAGACGTAATCATTATTGGGATAAATGATTCGACAAGTTAAAAGATGCCGTTTTCTTTTTGACCAAAAGCCAAAAAGAGAACGGTTATTGTTATATATCGAAAAAATTCTTGTTTACGGTGAATAAATAAAACAGATATGATGTTTTCTTGTACTATGTTCTTTTTGACGTACTCTGTAACTGCAATGTAATTGATATGTAATTGCAAATACAACTTGTTCTTCATTGTAAATAAAGAAACTAGGGAAAAGTTTCTATAATGCACAACTTGGTATAAGCAGTTATTTAAAGTAATTGTTAGTCCACAAAAATTTCCCAGAAAACAATAAATTGTTGTCATAGCATTGCTATCGAACAAATATTTATGATTTAATCAGACCAACTTCTGTGATTGCTTTTATTCATTTGAGATTTGTTAATTTAGAATGCATTTTAATAGATGTTGGTACCTACAATAAAAAATATACTACCTGACACGAGAGCAATTATCCAAATTATTATGATGGTAGTTTTTGCATAAACGGATGTCAATCTAAACTCGAGTGGGCGACAAATGGTGCACCACTGATCCATTGATGTCAATGTAAGGGTCAAAATAGAAACAATTACGGAAACTCTCTAAAACAAAAAATTAACTGAAATCACTCTGCTTCATCTGTCGGTTACCTCCTATAAGCAGTCATATCCAAAAACTTGAATATTCAAATTTTCAATTTTCGCAATAATCGAGTGGAAATCTTAAGTTGGAACACCTTTATACATGTATGGTGTTTATTTAAATTGAATTGAAATAAATATTATAAAATCTAAAATTTGAAGTACAGACATTTTAAAACAATAAATAGAACCTCATAAATTAAATATACCGTTATAACTTAATTGAGCCAAAATGAAATTGTCGATTCTCCAGGCTTCATTCAGAAAATCTACCTATATGTATATTACAGGTCTCTAAACATACATTTGGATATAACAGAATGAAAACACAAATCTGCCATACGTTTTGGCAGAATTCTGTGTTAAATACCATTTCCACCAATCAAATGGATTTTTAACTCAGAAATAACTTAGAATGTGTCAAAAAGAAATCGGCTAATGTTTTTGGAAAATCAGCCATTCGTAACATGACTTTTTTCAAAGAGGTAGCTTAACACCTTGACTCATTTTGTGGGGGGTGGTCTTTTAAAATTAGTAGATACCTACATGTGCTGTGAAAAAAATTTCATTTTCCATTTCACATAACAGTTCATAATACAAATGCTTTTTAAAACAGCCGTTGATGAAATTATCCATTTTTTAATTCATTATTACCAGTTCCTGGTTAATCCAATTATCCATGGTTTGTAATAAAAAATTCATTTGCGAGTCGAAACTTTTTGTTAGGTCCCCTTTGATATACCTACTTTATAACATTAAATTGATAGGTTAAAAATCAATCAACGTATGTAATGCATGGACTCCAAAAAAATTACATACTCCGAATAAATTACTCGGTTTTATTAGATTTTCTCAATCAAATATTCGATATGCACTTTCTATATACTAATATAATAATATTACAAAAGAACTTTTCTATTTCACAGTAATAATTTCATTTTGTCTATATGCATAAAATACCTACTAGCTTTTAACATCTTTTCATAGTCGAGAATTTCATAAATCCACGGGATTTAGAAACGGTTCCAAAATGCAAATAATGATTATCGATTCACTTACTTGTAAGAAGAATACAATTTGACATATTGTTAAACCATCAAACGTCCATGTACTCGACTGATTCCAAAACACAGCCAGAGGGAAACAGAACACAACATCGAGGAAGTCAACCACTGCCAAATTAGCAATGAACCAGTTGGTGACTGTTCTTATGGATGGATTCCTGTAGAAACCCAGGCAAACCAGACCGTTACCAATAGCTGCCACAAGAAACACTACCGACTGGAACAGCAGTGGAACGACAAGGTTCCACAGTTTTGAACAAGTTGTAGATTGTTGGACAAATGTGTTGTTGGTATTAGTCATCATATTAGCAAGGATCATATAACTTTTCCTCTTCAAAAGCGGTGGTATCTTGAAACATGAACACGCGTTAAAAGAAAAAATATATTATGAAAATTGTTGGGTTTCGTATAAAATTGTGGCTATACCCCCTGAAAAAGAAAATTCAAATATTTAGTATTAAATCTCATTTAATTTTTAAATTTGATAATAATTATTATTAACTTATAGAATTTCGTTTTATATTGGTATGTTATTTATTATCCAACTTCTTCTTGCAGAATTAAATATTACATAGAATAGTTCAAATTTAACAAACTTATTTAAACTGATTAATTAAATATTATGTAAAAGTGTATTTGGGGCACAAATCTTAGAGGTTTGTCCAAAAAAATTACAAATTGTCTGTGGTGCTCAAAATAATACCAAATGCTAAAAATGATCCAAGTTTAGGTGTTTTTGGTTTAAACATATGCATACAATTTCCATCGTGCAAGCATATTTACATACCCAATGTATAGTGTTAAAATATTTTTCTGTTTTCGTTCTTTTTTCCAATACATTCACATTTATACTTCGTAAAACTTCTAAGAAATATTTTTCTATTGTCGTGAACAAAGAGATGTACTTAAATTCCTTATACATAAACGCTCGAGAATTTGTTTTCAGAGATTTAGACTTAAAAAAATGTTAGGTAGACATTCTTCCTCATATTCTTTAGAATTTAGCATATTTGTAAGTAATTAATCAATTGAATAAAATATTTCAGCAATACATATGTATCTATTTTCAAATGTTTTATACTATATCCTAGCTAAAAAAATACCTAGATTCTTCGGATCCTCGGAGGTAAATTAATGAAGTATTGCCGAATTATTCGGTATTTCGATATAATTCTAGTAATTGATTGGTGTTCAAAACATTTTTCCTTTCTAAGACGAACTACATTGTGTTTATACATATGTGTATAGCCTATCGCGCATTGGATATACTTTCCAATTATTTATTGCTATATTGGAAATCTTTTAAATAATGTTAGCTGTTAACTGCAGTGAGATTTATGAAAAATTTGTATGCACATTTTGGAATTTGTCTTCATTCCTCCTTATTTTATGTGCATATGCATGAGAACACATTTTTGGCGCGAATATTTACGAATCAGTTTTCCATAATACCTAATACCCTTCAAAAACAACGTATGTAGGTATGTAGTATATACATATACATAAACAATGGTATATTTAATTATTCAATTAATTAGCTACTATTAAATTATATTAAAAATCTGACATGAACTGCATTTGTGTGGCTTTCAATTTTCAATTTTGTGTGTAAAGTAAAAAACGCGCACAACGTAGTAGATAGGTATTCGATTTAAAATCACTTCCCGAGTTTCTTTATCGCACGTTTTATTGAACATAATCGGAAATTTGATTAATACTATAAATTTATACTATATTAATTATAAATATATTATAAAGAGTTTATTATATTTCGAAAATTTTTCGCGAATGAATAATAAGTAAACAGGAGTTTATTAAAAGTTTTATATTATTTATAAGTCCAATAAAACATCTACATTTAACACCACAGGCCACAAATCATTCAAATTTTGTCCACTTACCATTTGAAACCTCCTATATTAAGCGCATTCTTTTCTTATGGCTTTCCACAAAAATACACATCTAATACCCTTTAACAATTGTTATCTACTAACATCTATTCACAATAAAAGTTAGTTTTATACAAGGTGCCTATGTGTTCATACATAGGGCTCGACTATTTTCCTAGGATCATGTATATAAAAAGAACGCGCAAAATCGGCAGCATAATTTAATGTACATACATCAGCAGGTAGGTAGTTGGATTTTTCAAAACATTTTTCATTATATGCTTAAATTAATACTATAATTACTTTACGAGAATGTATATCTCATTATTAAATTATATATGTATTTGTGTAAGGAACTTGTTTCCAATTTTCATTATGATTCCCTTTTTGCTCATGATCTAGGTAAGCTGCTATTGTGTTGCCCATGATGACAAATGTAGGTAGATATGTAGGTATACCGGGTATACCTAATTATTTTCTTCCACTTTTTCTCAACTCTATTTTATGATAATTTCATTATATTTATATAACTAAAATTAATTTGAATTAAAGTTTTTATCTGTCAGACATCAAAGGAAAAGGTAGATATGTTCTTATTCTAACCAACGCAAACAAAAGTTACTAAAATATTAAAAATTTAATATAATTTTATTGCTCTTTGGAATCCAATCCAACACAATCAAGATTTAATATATGTAAATATAATAAGTATAGTCTGGCAGATCTAAAATAGCCCTTGGAGCAATAAAACTGAAAACTAATTTATGACTTCTGAATGCATAAGATGCATTGTATTTTTGCTGGTGAAGGGATGGAGTAGGGGTACGTTTAATAATAGCGTTTCATATTGAAATTCATTGCTCCAAGGACTATTTTAAATCTGACGGACTATATTTGTTAATTAATTGGTTGTTGTATAGGTATATAGTTTTAAAGGCGTATATAGGTGACCGTCTTTAAGTTTAAGCGAAAGTTGGTACTTTTTGTTTGAGCACTTGGAGAAAAATCATCCGAGATTAAATTTGGTGGTGAGTTAGCCTTGACCCTTTTGTTTTAGGGGTTAGGAGTCACACCACAAAACCAAACCACATTACACATTTTGTATAAGAATATTTGCCTATTTTTCATCCTTTTGGGTATTGGTGTGGTATTGTGGTACCTATATTTGAGTAACGTAGTATAACGATGTTGCGGTGAGATTTCTTATACTTTTTTTGAGTAGTGCAGCTTTTCAGTAAGGCTCTAGGCTCTAGGCTCTAGGCTGTAGCCTGCATGCCTGTATTACTTCCCTGGTCTGTGCTGCGTGCCTTTTGTTTTATAAGTTTAAGTTTTGTTTATGGTTTCTGATATCAAGTTCAAGCCAAGCTTATTTGGTAAATTCACATACAATATTTTTTTTATTTTGGGTTATTTGGATGGTTAAAAGTCATAATTCAATTCATATGCATGTGTAGATATACATATATCATATGTAAAATCTAGATAGTTTAAGATAGCTCTTGGAGCAATAAAACTATGAAAAGTTACTTATGGCCCCTGCCTGCATAAGATGCAATGTATTTTTGCTCGTGTAGGGATGGGGTAGGGGTAGGTTTAACAATCACAATTCACAGTGACATATTAAGCGAAGCGCAAACCTGAGCGGTTGCGGGGGCGATGCGGTCAAACGCAACATATGGAATTAAATGTAAAGGGGCACATCTCAACGATTTTCAGATCGCCAACGCTTTCCTTGCAGTGATCTACCGCGTACCTCTAAGCTGCCTGCGGTCAAACGCTGCAGGCACCATTTGCGCGTTGTCTTCATATGATATTTAGTGCGAATCAAGATGTGTAATTATAACTTATCTCACCTTGAATATAAAAATGTTAAAAAGGACCAAATATGGGATAAAATTAAAAAAAGTGTTAATTAACGTAGTCAATTAAACCAGCTATAATAGAGTATATGTCGGGGGTATAGGTAAATATAGTCCATTCGCTACTTTCGCGAATATAAGCCATAGAACTAGCAAGAGCCAATGTCAACAAGTTATATATACATGGGTATTTAAGTATATTATTTAAAGTATTGGACCAAGTCCGATTGGTTTAAGAAAAAAGAAAAAGTCCCTCCACCCGCTGTTAGGGGATGAACTTTAAAATTATTTATATTCACAAACTCAAATATTTATGGAAGATTGTAAAAATGATTCTACTAATTTCTACATATTTATGGAATAGACACGCTAATTGAAACTTCTCATGTGATATTTTGGTCAATTCTTTTCAGAATTCTTCTTGGCATCTTGGCATTGAACGAGACATAAAATCTTAATTTAATCATATGCAACCCACAAAATAACTTGTATAGATCCTGTAGAGTTCCCCCTCCGTTTCAAAATAGTTCAAATGTTCAAATTCGCAAAACTAAAACTAACCTCAATATTCAAAATACAAAAATCACAAATCACTTTCTTTGTTTATAACTGAAATTACCTTTGATTTAAAGAAAAATGAGTACACGTGAAGTGTTAACACTCCAGTTTGGACATTATTCAAATTTTGTAGGCACTCATTGGTGGAATATTCAAGAGACTGATTTTGATTACGATCACAGTATTCAATCCCAAATAAACCACGATGTTCTCTTTCGAGAAGGGATCAATCAAAATGTTAGTAAATATTAGTGAAACAAATACAAATATCATAATTTGTTACTTAATTTTAGAATCAAACAACTTATACACCACGTTTGCTGCTTGTAGATTTAAAAGGTAGCCTAAAATCTCTTTCCCAATTAGGAACTTTATACAATTCACCAGAAAATGAACCATCTACGTCCAAAACGGAAGTACCATGGCATACCAATCGCATAGAAGTGCAACAAGATATAAAGACTGACAAAAACAACTTTCAACAAGATTTAGATGTCGAGTCCCCCCAAAAAGTATTGAAAAAGGTGTACAATTTAGAGGAAAATGTCCAAGTGTGGTCCGACTTTTTATACAGTCGATTTCATCCTCGTAGTGTGAATCTAATAAATGAATACCAACATCAAAATGAACAAACACCTTTCGATTTGTTTCCTGCTGGCAGAAATTTATGGCAATCACTTCAATTCCATGATGACTTTACTGACAATATTCGATGGTATGTGGAGGAATGCAACCATTTCCAAGGCTTCCACGTACTCAGTGATTGTACAGACGCTTTTGGAGGTTTGTCAACAAGTTGTTTGGAGTATTTACAAGATGAATACGACAAGAAATCCATTCTCACCTTCCCTTTAATTCAATCCCATTATTCTGACCAAAATCCTGAATCTGAGGAGGAGCGGCATAAATCTCTTATAAAAGACTGTGTTAGGACCCTCAATACTGCTTTCACATTTAACAGTTTAACAACAAATTCGTCGCTTTATGTGCCTTTATGCACGGGCAGTATGGGATGGCGGCAACCGGGTGTGCCAAAAGAATTTTACCACACGAAATACAATGTAAGATGATGCCATTTAAGTTAGTTTTATATTTCTTTATGTGTGTTGATTTCAGCCGGAATTGTTATACCATTCCAGTGCCATCTTAGCGTCCGCAATAGACACGTTTACATTAAAGCATCGCCTTAAATCCACTGACTTCTCGTTGATCGACTTATGCGCTGATTTGAGTCCATATGGTAGAAAGGCGGCGGCTGGAAGTTTGTGTTTGCCGTTCTCGTTCAATGCAGATGCGGATTTAATTGATTGTTTGGATAATTGGGAAGGGCCTTTGTCACAGAGTATTACACCTCGTTGTTCTATCGGTACAGAACGAGTAATGCAACATATTACATTACGAGGTGTGCCAGAAAATCGATTAAAGCGGCCTCCACATGAAGCAAAAAAACAAAGAGATTTGCCAGCATATAAAACGAATAGTATTCAAGAGATGTTGAGTTTGTATATGTCGTGTACAACGCATGGGACTGCTAGTAATGTGACTGTAGTGAATAGAGGAATGTCTACGAAGACACCGTTTCCGAATTTGTTTGATGAATGGTTAAATGGTAATGGAAACGTATGTGCAAGTGCAAGACCGTCACACATTCGTATGTATTATTGAAATATGCGTTCAATATAACATTAAAGTTAACGGATTTTTAGGAGTTGATAGTGTGCCAGTTTTAGCAGGTTTACACAGTTGCGAATCGATTGGAGGGATGCTGGAATCTTTACATACTGAAGTAAATAAAATGAAATTCAAAAAATTCCATCAGTTTATTAATGATGGTCTGGAATATGATGAATATGTTGAATGTTTGGATAGTCTATTTGAATTAAGAGAGAATTACGAGGATAATTATATGATATAAAATGAAAATGTATTCTTTTTTTTCAAAAAGAAAGCCATTTTTTAAATTTATCGATAGTTTTACTCGTATTATTACGCTAGTAGTTGTAATGTAGCTCTCTGCGTCTCTGCTGTCAATTGAACTACTGTTAGGCAAAAATGTAAAACAAGACCAAGAAATCTTTTTCTATTTTTTATAAACTTTTGTATTTTTTTCGAATTACAGACATAATTAAAGCTTTTATCATTTATAACTTAATATAATTTACATTTGTCCATTAATTTTATTTTCATTACATAATCATATGGAGATTCCTCCGCTTTCAGTTAGTACCACTGATAAAATCCTAGACGTCCTGTCATAATAAGATAAAAAAGGACAGACCACTATTCCGAACACATTGTTCAGTGCAGTGAACGTAATTTTCTCCATTTCACCTTAGATCAGTCCTAGGTCTGTCCGACAAAAAATTGTTGCATAGACTAAAAATTAATCAAAATGTTGTCTAGGGCTACATTGCTTTCAGGTATATTAATATCATATTACATTTTAACAATTTTCACTGTTACATAACACAAATTCAATACTAATGAATACCATTTTTAAGGACAAAGCTCGAAAGCCCTTGTTGCTTTCTCTGCAAGAGCTACAAGCACATCAGCCGCTAAAAATGCTGCTGCTGATGATTCTCCTTCATCTGCTACACGTCTAGTAAGTAATTTACCATTACACAAAAAGCAAGGTTAACTTAATTGCTCAAAATTCTCGTGCAGGTGAGACAGGAGCCTGGCAAAGTCCGGTTAGGTTTCATTCCTGAGGAATGGTTCCAATTCTTCTACAAGAAAACCGGTGTCACCGGCCCCTACACGCTTGGCGTGACTTTGTCCACATATTTGATCAGTAAGGAAATTTACGTGATGGAACACGAATTTTACAGCGGTCTCTCTATCTTGTTGATGGGAGTCGTTGCTATTAAGAAATTCGGTCCAGCTGTGGCCAAATACCTCGATAAGGAAATCGACGTAAGGACCACACAATTTCTTAAATGAAACTGAAAATAATCAATTGAATTTTGTAGAACTACGAATCGGAATGGAACGAAAGTCGGGAATTGGAGAAGAGCAATTTAGCCACACAAATTTCCGATGAGGAAAAGAACCAATGGCGTATGGAGGGTCAAACCCAACTAGTCCAAGCGAAAAGGGAGAATGTTGCCCTCCAATTGGAAGCCGCTTATCGCGAACGATTGTTCAAAGTTTATACTGAAGTTAAGAAACGTTTAGATTACCAAGTGGAGAAACAAAATATTGAACGACGAATGGCACAAAAGAATCTGGTGGATTATGTTGTGACCAAAGTTCGTGCATCAATTACACCTGATCAAGAGAAACAGAATATTAATAAGTGTATATCCGACTTGGCTGCATTAGCAAAAGCTTGAACCAAGTTAATCATATTTATGTGTATACATTTTCTTATAATAGAAGGCAATATTAAACAACCATGTTCTGTTACATCGTCTTAAATAAATACAAGAAGTAAACGATTGGTATTATTATTTAACGGTAGTGTTATGATATGTCATCTATTTAATGACATGTTTTTCCTGTTTCTGTTAATGGTTCTCTTTATTGAATGTATTTCGAAATAGAAAAGCGCAAAAGTTCGTGCTCTTGGCGCCTCCGCCACATTTGAAAATCTTAAATTTTTATTTTCATCCATACAAATAGGTAATTCAAATTTATTATTATTTAACGGTAGTGTTACGATATGTCATCTATTTAATGACATGCTTTTCCTGTTTCTGTTAATGGTTCTATTTATTGAATGTATTTCGATGTAGAGAAGCGCAAAAGTTCGTGTTCTTGCGCCTCCGCCACATTTAAAAATCTTAAATTTTTATTTCCATCCATACAAATAAATCAAATTTGAGTCAATTAATTTTCAGTTTCTTTTTTAGCGGTTTTGTTTAGTTAAAAAAACTCAAATTAGTGTATTTTGTTGATGTTTCACATAATAATTTGTTTTAACCGAAACACCAATGACTTTGGGTTTTAAGAAAACACAGGATTTCTTTTCCGAGAATCGTATTTCCCTAAAACGAGGATATTATGTATACCAGTCATTTATAGAAAATCATATATTGTACAATATAGAATTTGTCTCTATTGAAATGGAAAAAAGTTCGACTCCCATGAAAAAAATCGACCGAAATCGTGAATTGCAGCCATTTGGCCTTACTAACCCATAAAACTTGTAATGCGTAAACAAAAGCAACACTCCAAAGTGTTTATTATTTATTTATGGTATATCAAACCGCATATGGGACACGAATAGTGGGTCAGCAGTCGCATGACCCCTACACGTACAGAAATGGACAATAAAAACCATCCAAATAAAACACACGAATAATTCTCATTTCGTATGGATGAATTTGAATAAATGCAACAAGTGAAAGGATGGCAAATTGTTTAAATAATTGGAAAAATTCCAGAAATTTCATCAAACCAAATGCAAAACGGCATTTATTCGGATAGTCCAGTCGATATGGAGAGATAATGAGTGAATTGATTAAAATTTTTCAAGATTCATGCGATGAGGCAGCTATGCTGGTCCCGTTATAAGACGTTGGGTACCACAACGTGTGCTCCAATGGGTATCTACATGGAAATCAGGTACACACCAGCAAACAGTTGTTCAAGATCCGCGCCACCATCCACTACACGAATTTTATATCCATTTCTTGTCTGTTAGTACGGTTAAACAAGTGCTAATTGCAATTATACAAAATGAAAAACTGGACTTTAATTATTGTAAGTTGGAACATTTTTATTAGTTTAGATTTTAAGAATTTTACACAATCCTGTGGCTCTCGCTGGTTATACTCGCTTACAGTTAATTATACTTTTTTTTCCATCTTCAGTAAACTGTACATTTTCTCGAGTGTTTTTCAATTTGTGGGGTCCATCGAGTATCGGGTCACGGTTTCAAATCCCAAAAATTCCTTAACAATTAACGAATATTTTCTTAAGGTAAAAGTGCACATGCTGATATATGACAATTAGAAATTGTGTAACAAAAAGTAATGAACTAGATAATGAACTTTTCTCTTGAAATGTAATTAGAAATTCTTGTATTTGACTTATCGTCACATTATTTATGGTTCATTGTGCAACAAATTAAAAACTGTACTTTTATTTACATTCCTTGTTATTTGAAATAACAACAGTTTTAATCAGATTTTTTTATCTTTTGCCATAATAAAAGTCCTTTTGCATTGTGTCCCGGAACTGTTTGCTGTACCGGCACTTTCATTTCACCAGTAAAAATGCAGGGACCTTTTTTGATTTTGTTTTTTTCGCAAGAAACTCCATCCGGTTACCTGGGTAAGAAAAAATTCGAATAACTCGGTAATAGCGATGGAAAGTTGGCCACAAAGTGGAGCTGTGTTTACAAAACCATAACCGTCCATTTAATATTATATAAGGTAGAATTATGTACGATTCTATAACTAGAAGCGCATTCTAATATCCGGAAATGGTACATGCCGGAATTTTATTTAATGTTGCGTAACGGAAATGTATAGCAAAATTAAGAGGCAATTTTTCATAAACACATATGATCGTTAGTTGGATACTTAAAATTATTATCTAATTAATTATTCGGATTCGTTTAACATCTATACAAAATATGGCTTAATGAGGTCATAAATCAGTTACATAACTTTCAATGACCATCACAATGCTTTTTTAGCATACTTGCTTACTGGTTAATAGGAATTTGAATTAATAGTTTAGTGGTTCTAACCTGGTTACTGAAAATGTGGCATTTCAGGCCCGTTTTCAATAGGCACTTGTCGGGTTTTCGACATGGATACTTTTATTGTAAAAAGTTAACAGTAGTTAAAGCCTTTTTTGAGTAACTAGAGCGTATATATGCCGAGTTAATGTTAATAGTGACTGCATCTTCCAATTTTTTTTGTTATATGAATATGATGCTAATCTTTATTATTTAACAAATTTTGTACATCCACAAAGATTGTAAGAAAAAAAACTTAAATTATGTAAGTATAAACTTATGAAAAAGTGTTTGGTTGGCACGAATGACCAACTTTTCAATCTTTTGTTAAAACTGTCTTTTATTTCTTATTTCTAATAAATTTAAGCGCAACATTAATTCTTTAATTCATGCAGAATTAAACATATTACAAATTAATTTTATTCGTTTCTTTTTATTTCATAGAACTTTTACTCATACAAAGTAATAAATGAATAAATGTTAATAAACATTAAAACAATTTCCATGTATAGATTTAATTGATTTGGAAATTCTAATTAACTTCCTATCGGAAGTTGGCAACAATGCAATAATCCACATTCTAAAAGAAAACTGTAGTATTACCAACATAATAATCGAATTTCCAATGGTATGACCTTGAATTGTATTCGTCCTTGGTGAAAGGTTAACGAACACGCATCATTCAACAATTTTACTCTGCGGTTATTGTTATTCAAATAAAATGATCGCCTTCAGCATTAGGTCTATAGGTAATATCTGATGCGACTCCAACAAAAACTTGTATTATCTATATATATATTCTTCAACAGTAATTAACAGCAGCTGCACATACCAGTAATTTGTTTATTTTTTGTTATATATTATGTCATACTCATTCACGCACCTCCTAATAATACATATAATACCATTAACTAACTATTTAGCTGAGTTGTCATTCAAGAATTTGGACTCCCGTTAATCTCAATCTCCTAACTGTACTGGCATAACTTTTTTTACAAAAACAGAAATTATTACATCACTCTCTCAATGTATGCAAATTTGCAGGCACTTTGCAGTTTGCTGTCGTGTGGCACTAGTGAGACGAAAAATGACAATATTGGTCCCCAAAAACCGTCAACGCAGGACTCCGAAGAGCCACCTGAAGGCTATTATGCGTTTATGGAGTCACCAAATGCGGAACCGCCCCGAGTACGTCCACCGCCGTATTCCCATTCACCCGCAGACTGTCGGGAGGACGAGAATAGAGCCCCACATGCATCTCCGTTCAATTTGTGCGGAGATCTCAATAAGGGCACCATTCCCCGCAATCCAATGGGACAAAACGTGCTTGGGTCGCCGTATCCTTTGTAAGTAACATTTTTTGAGTATAAAGTGACTTTTAATGAAATCAACAACTTTTCTTTAGTGAATTAATACGGAATATGACCCTTAAATATTTGAGTCGCACATTGCCGATTCTGAAAGCGGATGAAACGTTACCAAAAGTCGCACAATTAGAGGAGGATCTCATATCGCAAAATACGTAAGTTAATTATTTATATTTAAACAGTCATGATTTTCAATCAAAATTCATCGTTGTGCTGAAAAGTGGGCTATTACTATGGAGACCAGAGCCATTATCATGAACAATGTTTTGGTATTGGTAACCCAGCATTTGTCGTGTTATTAAAATAAATAAACAACAGCCCTTCTGCCCTTAGCAACCACTTGTCTCAAATTTGTTGATTTATTGTTGACAACAAAATCTAAATAGGAAACGACAGACTTGATTTAATTTCACTGATTGTGAATAAATTAAAATCCACACCTCGCTAATAAAAGGTCAAGTTTTGTCTCTTTGGTGTTGTAATCGTACTATTATGTGGTGCAAATTAGTAAAATTTTTTCTGTCAATAGCATAACACCATTCGATAATAACAACGAACGTGTAAAACGGGACATTTCACCCACACTCACCGAAACTGTAAATGCTACAACGGTACCACCATCAAATGGCGATAATGCAACAACAACAGCACGTCAATCGCGAAAGTTTTGCGATCAAGGCGGTGTTTTATGCATGCTCTACAAAGCCATCAACGGGGAATCATACTCGGCGCCAGTTGCGTCCGCTTCTCATCTTGCAGTCGAACGACGGGACGACGTTTCATCGGCGCCCAGGTACGAGGGACCGCCGACACCGTGTCCAGCGAAAGTGGAGTACGCCACGCCGGTTTTCGCTAAAAATTACCAAGGCGTTTGGCGGTACGTCGTCCAGATACCGTACGAAGGGTACTTTACGCAAACTGTCGAGGTGACCAGATGTCTTCAGACGCGCTGTCATTACTTGGATGGCGGCTGTTTGTCATCACCACGATGGTCCAGTCTGCTGGTGGCGGAAATTTATTATCCCGACACGGTTTTAAGCAGTAGCGATACGGTGAACCCGCCTAGGAGTCCGGTTGCGGCGTCCCAGCCACCGTCGGTGCAAGATTTTCAGGTGAATAGCAGTTAGACGAGTTCACAGTGGACGTGGGGATTAAAATGGTTTTTTGTTGTTGTAGAATTACCAGCAGTATCTTCATAAGAGAGCGGGTCTACAAGCGGCACCAGTGGATTCGTCAACCACTTCCCGACCGACACATTGCGATGGAGTGGATGCATTAGGTTGCTTCCAAGTGCGTCTCTACTATGACTGGTTCTTGATTCCCGGTTCATGTAAATGCTGGCGACCAGATTACTTCAATAAATATGTACGGAGAAAGTCGAATACGGATCTCTAATTCGGTTTTTTGTTGTTTATAAGCTAAGTTTACTTAAATATCATTTTAATGATTTAATGAGACTGTATATATCGTAAAGTTAGATTTCTTGATTAAATAACTTCTCAGATTATTTTCATACAACGATTGAAAGGAGAAAGTTGGTGATTCATTGCATTTTTTTGGTGCAAAGACGTATGCCAGTATAGGAGAAACGAATACTTTTTACATTCTGTTTGGTTTAATTGTTGTGTATTATGTTATTTATTATGTTAATGTGATTTTTATGTTAACAATTTGGAAAAGCTGACAAACATTTTATCAGTTGATAAGATAATTGTTATTAATGAAGCTTTAATTATATTGGGGTGAGAATTTTTGGTGTGGCGGTTATAAATGTAATATATTGTATTATATTTTTTGAATAAAAATATATCCTCAGAAAATTTTAATTTAAAATTTGTTGTTTTAAAATTCGGTGCGAGGTTTAGGCAGCCAGTTTTACAATTCAATAATTGAACTGTCAAAATCTCGTGTGCCCACTCGATGGTTGTACTTTGTTGTTCATTTTAAAAAGTTGTAAACATGATTTAAAATATGAACAAAAAAGTGTTTTAATGCTATGTAGAATTTTATTAATCGAAATATGAGTAGTTGTAGTGAAGAAACGTTAGAAGCAAGACAAAACTATGAATTTGAAGCACTCCAAGTAAGTGTGTTAATTATTGAACTTATTGCAAATACAGCAATATTTATTGATAGGCAATTTATGGTGAAGAATTGATTGATATGAGAAAAAAGGCAGCTTGGAATAAATGGAGTCCTTTGAACTTGTATATAACACTTACCCCACAACAAGGAAGTTCTGGTTCGCAAGATATTTACGTAAAAATTGACTTGCATGTAATCTGTTCGGAAAAGTATCCAAATTGGTTTGTTATTCAACAAAACATTGTATAAAACTCTTCTTACTATTTCCAAATTACAGTCCTCCAAAGATTTTATTAAAAAATAGTAAAGGGTTGTCAAATACGGTCGTAAATCAACTGCAAAATGAGTTGAAACTGAAAGCCGACAGTTTACAAGGCGAAGAGATGATTTTTCAACTTTGTCAACATGTTCAAGAATTTTTACACTGCCACAATAAACCCACATCGAAAAGTTTTTACGATGAAATGCTCCAAAGGCAGAAAGAAAAAGAGGAAAAGGATTTGTTAGAGGAAAGCAGACAAGTAGGAGAATGTTTGTGTTTCCCTTAAGTAGAAACTTAAACTGTGTTATATTTCAGAGACAATCAATCCTTGAAGAGGTGCTCCGTCGTCAGGAAATCCTCAAATCTGAAATGAAAGCGAGAAAGAACACTGTTAGCGAAACTAGTGAGCCAGACGCAACACTTTCCGACCATAAATACCTTTTTCTACAGCAAAACGGCGATTCTATCGATGATTCATGCCAACACACCGGTACTGAATACATTTACTTCGGAAATAGGAAGATATTAAGAGGCCGATGCTTAAGTACGAAACAATTTCTGAACATAAACCCCAAATTAATATCGTTTTTAGGCCATCAAATGAAAAACAGCACCGTTTACGTTGGATTAGACACAAATACCGGAGAAATGTTCGTAATCACCGAATGGATGATTGAAACAAACTACGAAACTGAAGCTCTTCAGATCCAAAGACAAATTACGAGTGTGGACCAAGAGATGAATTATTTAGTGAAATTAAGACACTACAATTTAGGGCATTATGTGGCCATTAAACATGAATCGGTCGACAATAAATTCATCGTTAAAACACTTGCGGAATTCGTTAAAGGATTGCATTGTTTCACATTATTACAGTACACTGATTTCTTATCAAATGTTGATTTTGTGAGATACGTTTCAAAAGGTGTACTACACGCATTAGATTACCTCCATCGAAACAATGTGGTGCACAAAGGGATTGGAAACTCTTGCATTTACATTAACGAAAAAGGTGAGCCGTTCGCTTTCAATCAGTGCAAGAAACTAATTTGTTTTTATAAGGAATTGTTAAGGTGAACAACTACAGTATTCATAAACGCCTCTCCGATTTATTGAATCCACCCACAAACGTCGATTATGGCAAAAAGACTGATATTTATGAATTTGGATTATTCGTTTTGGGTTTATTAAAGGGAGCGCCAATGAGCGATGATAATGTTGCAGTGGATGACTCCGTATCGCCGGAATTTGACGATTTCTTGTCCAAATGCCTTAATAAAGACGAACGAGAACGTTGTACAGCGTCCCAACTACTAAACCATTCAATATTCCGTCACCAATCAATCCCACAGTCACCAGCCCGGAACAATGAAAACACGCACATTGATAGAAATAATTCACCGGAAATTGCTCAAACCGATTTTTTTATTTCATTTCAATCGCAATCGAACAATGGCCAATCTAGAATTAATAATGAGTTTGAGTTTTTGCAGCATTTGGGGAAAGGAGCGTTTGGGGATGTCATTAAAGTATGTTTCAGAATTACATTTTTTGTGTTGTTTTTTAAAACTTTTCGTACAGGTGAGAAATAAGTTGGATGGCGGCTATTATGCTATTAAACGAATAAAACTGAACCCGAAGAATCGACAACTGAACCGGAAAATTGTAAGAGAAGTGAAATTGCTATCAAGACTGAATCATGAGAATGTTGTCCGGTATTACAATTCGTGGATTGAAACGACTACAATCAAAGGGGATGAAATTGATGTTAGCTCTAATTCTGCATCGCCAGCAATTCCTAATGTTCCTCGAATCACTCGAAAAGATGAAGTAGATTCGAATCAAGGTTTTTATTCAACGAGATTAAACCCGTTTTTTTCAGTTTACAATCAATGATAATATTGAGTCCCTCGCTCCCCCTGTGAAGAGTGTAGAAGTGTCTGTAACGTATGATAGCAAATCGCAGGCTGCATTCCCGTCGTCGGACGATGAATCTAGTGACGAAGAATCGCACTGGGGCGTGTAAGTGTATTTAGATTTTTTAAATAGTCTTTAATTAAATATTTATAAAAATTACGCTGCCTGCGACTGCGAGGATTAATGTCACTAGCCTTCCGGAACGAGAGTATTATTGTTTGATTAAATTCGAAGTGCGTATAAAATGTGAGAACAACATCAATTTGATTTCACCCCTCAATGTCAATAAATCAAAACATAGGTATTTGGTGTTAATTCTAAGTATTAATTATATCAATTGTCGCAATTTCATAATTAGGGAAAACCGGAAAGTACCAAATCTGGGTTTATTCCTATTTTCGCCATTTATTGTTATTTAAAGGTATAAAAGGTTTCATCATTGAACTGAACGTAAACATTAACAATAAAATTATACGATTAATCGACTTACCTGTAAGGAGGATTAATCCTAATTTTCCGAGCTTGTCCGACGATATAATTACTGTGTAGTTTCCGAAAATCTGACTCATTAGCACGAACGTTTAGAGGAAAAAACCGGTCTCTGTCCACCCGCACTGGAATTTGGCCTCGTGATTCATTCCGTTTTTATGGAACAAAATCAAGGGGTTGCCAGGGTACCTATTAGGGTGGGTTATATCGTCGGACAAGCTCGGAAAATTAGGATTAATCCTCCTTACAGGTAAGTCGATTAATCGTATAATTTTCCTTCGCTTGTCCTAGATATAATTACTGTGTAGATGTTTAGAGTAATCAGTGATTTTGTTCTACAATACGGTAAATTATTTTATTTAATTAGTTAATACCTAATTATAATAACCTCAAAACTTTTATAATATATCTATATATAAACATCTGTGTAATATAATACTTAAGAGGAACATTTACTTATTTAAACATCTCTTCACGGATGATGTACTTATAAAACTATGAGAACAATATACTAATCGAATTAATAACAATTTTACTAAGTATAACAATATTTTTGGTAAAGGACTAACAATTTTAACATCAAGGTACATACAGTAGTTATAGTACAGTACAGTAGTTAAGATATATGTAAAATAGCTTTCGCGAATCTATCTTTGGGTCCTATTAGGGGCCTATTATAAAATCGAAAAAATGTGTCTGACTTTGGTGTCCATCCGACAGAATCTTTTATTATATTGACGTTTATGCCACTTCTAAGGACTGCTGAAGTTGTGGCGTGGCGTACACTATGAGCAGAAAAAATATTGGTGTTAATCCCTGCGTGTTTCAGGGTTGTTTTGATCCAACGGCTTATAGTCTGAGAAGAGGCTTTATGGTGTGGTTTCTTATGTGTTACAATCAAGTACTCCTGAGAAAATTCAGCTGTTTTTTCTGAGTAAAATTGTATAGTAGACGCCACACACAATTCTGGTCTGTTATTAAAGAATGGAAAAACAAGTACCGGTTGAGGTTTATTGTGCTGAGACGTTTTTATTCGTTCTGAAATTCGGATTTCAAGATTTGTTTCGTTAACGATTATATTTTCCCTTCTAATAACTGACAATGTCTGAACTCTATGGCCGGAAGTCAGTGCCATTAGTGTTACCAATTTGTACGTTAGTTTCTCTAAATCTAGGGATTCTAAAGGGTGCCATTTGGAAATAAACTCTAATAGATTGTCTGGGTTCCACGTTGTGTTATATTTTGGTGTTGGTGGTCTTATATTTGAAACACCTTTTACGAATCTATTAATGATATCTTCATCGTTTTTTGATATATGATTGAAAATTAGATTTAACGCTGATCTATAAGAGTTTATTACCGAGTATGAGCAGCCGTCTTCTAGTAACTTATTCAAAAATTCAAGATAGTAATTTAAATTATACTTGTAAAAATTAGTATTCTTAAGGTTACAAAATATCCAAAACTTCTTATAACAAGCGGAATACTGTTTTAATGTACCTGGCGTGATTGAGTTAATTATTATCTCTATGGACGATGTTGGTAATCCTCTGTTTGAAAATGCTCTCCTGATAGTTTCCCTGCCACCAGGGAAATCTGTCTGTATAATGGGTGACACTTTCTGAAAGGGTCAACAAGTAATTCTTTATTTGGTTTAAATATTATTGGTGTTTTTAAAAGTAATTTTTGAAACAGGGGATACCAGGGTTGGGATGGCCAAAGTGGGACAACTACTATGCCAGTGGCTTTTTCCTGAATAATTTTTTCTAATACTCTAGGTATTATTGCGAAAGGAGGAAATGCATAAAAATAGTGATTTTGCCAATCTATTGTAAAGGCATCTACTGAAAAAGAGCCTGGGTCCGGTAACCACGAGACGTACTTGTTACATTTTGCATTTATTCGAGTTGCAAATAGATCGATATCTGGATTATTGAATTCTTTTACTATTTCTTCAAAGCACTGATTATTTAGTTGGTATTCAGAATCAATTGATTTTATTCTGGACCCCTCGTCCGCTTCTTTATTTAACATTGATGGGATATAAGTCGCAAAAATGTCTAAATTTCTATGTTCGCACCAGTACCACAGCTGTTTTGTTATTTCATTTAAGTGTTTATATTTTACGCTTCCTCCTCGATTTATACACGATATGGCGGTGTTATTATCGATTCTTAATAATATCCGAATATCTTTTACTTGTTTAGTAAATGATTTTAATGCAAATAATGCTGCTTTAATCTCCAAAAGGTTAATGTGTAAGTTTTGTTCTTGAAAAGTCCAAAAACCATGTATTTTTAAGCCCTTACAGTACGCGCCCCATCCTGTTCGGGATGCGTCTGAATTAATTTCTAATGTAAATTTTTGAGGTTTGATATGCCTCCCTTTCCCAATGTTTTGGGACCACCATTCTAGTTCTTGGACAATATCACTATTTAAGAACATTTTTGAATTATAGTCTCGAAAGTTTCGTTTTAAATTAATCTGTTTTTCTGCTTCTAAACTTTTTAAGTGAACAAAACCATATTTTACTGCGGGACATATAGACACTAAGATTCCAATAAGCTTTGCAAATTGACGAATTTTGTAAACTTTTTTATTTTTGTATTTCATTATCTCTTCTTTTATATGTTTGATTTTTACCGAGGGTAAATTTATTGTCATGTGTTTGGTAAAGTTGGTAAAGTATTCCCTGGAATTCAAACCGGAGATATTTCTTATATTTATTTCTTATCGGAACTAAAAAATACGCATCTTTTAAATCAATGTTAGTTAGGTAATAGTTTTTATTTAACAATCTTAAGACTGTCCTATAGTCTTCCAGTTTGAAATGTGAAGTCTGAATGAATTTATTTAGCTCTTTTAAATTGAGTATGAATCTAGGTTCCCCGTTTGGTTTCTTTATTACAAAGTATGAAGAAAGAAATTGGTTATTTGCTTTTTGACATTTTGAAATTGCACCTTGGATTTGTAGTGTTTTAATAGCTTTTGCGTATAATTCAATAGAGCCCTCAGATGTGAAAATCTTTGGTTTGTTTCGTTGAAAAGGTTTTGTATGGAAAGGTATTTTTATACCTTTTACCCAACTAAGAATTAATACATTTTTTGTAATATTTCGCCATTGAGGTAAAAATTTTGATAGCCTACCAGCAGGTTGTGTTACCTGTGATGAAGGTTGTGCTACTTGTGACGGTATGACTTCTTCTTGTAGTCGTAGGGTTTGTAACGATGTTGATGGCTGCTGTTGTTGTTCCTGGAACCGCTTGGCTCTTCCTTTCTTTTCATTTTGGTTTTGAATTGCGAGCGCTTGTAGTTTAAAGATGTCCCTGGTATTGGAACATTTTCAACTCTCTGTGGAAATGGTTTAAATGATGACGTTTTCCTCTTCATCTCCGCGCTTGCCTTTTTTAGGGCTTGATCGGTCTTTATGATCTCCGCAAAGTTTTTGCCAAACAACATTTCGTCAATTTCAAGTGTCTTGGCAACTTTCTGGCACTCTGGATTTAATTGAGAGGTAGCTTTGAATTTCCTATGTACGGAAATTGCATTATGTACGTTGGTAAATAGTTGGCAGGCCTCCGCTAACATTTTTAGGTTTTCTGCTTCTGCATTTTGCGAAAACATTTTATCCAGAACAGTGGCAATTGCTGTAAGCCCATGCCCCAATTGCTGTTGAATTTATCATGTTTCAGAGTGGCTTCTGATAAACATGGTAAGATTTCAGTATTCATCTGTGGGGGAAATAGAGCCTTGCAATTGGATGGTATTTTATGTTTTGCCATAAGTTCCTTGCGTTCTGATGCATTTAAGCCCTTCTGTAGGTATTTGTTCCACCTCACTAGAATCTCCTCATTAATCGGTTGGCCTTCTTCTTGTTCATTGTCTGGTTTAGTGCCTAGTGTTTCTTCAAAATATGTAATTGTCTGTCTTTCTCCTTCTTGACCTATGTCGTCCGCTTCTGATTCGCTGTTATGCGAGGAATCGCTTTCAATAAATTCCTGTGAGGAATCTGTAATGAAAGTTTTTTGCTATTGATTTTTTGTTAAATCATTTTTAATTTAAGTGTTCAACGCATGTTGTAACGACTTAATTATTTTGGAACTTTATTTATGCAACGCATGTTGCAAACTACTGCAAAAAAGGAGCAGCACTCACTGTCCTATTAGTAGTATTTTTGGGATAAAGGAACAACGCGTGTTGTTCTTATGTTTATCCGATAAAGAAAACAAAGGTTTTTTTGATGGGAGCAACGCCTGTTGACCACTAAGTTATTTTATTGTAATCTACCTGAATCTGAACTGCTACTCTCCGTGTCACTTTCCATTCGCTGCAGTTCCTTTTGTAAGTTTTCCATTTTCTTCTTTAGTTTCCGGAACTTTCTTTTCTTCTCACTGGTTTTCCTTTTTATTTTTACCATTTTATTAACACTTATCACTTTTCTAATTTAATTAATCTCTAAATAATTTACGTTTGATAGCTATGAGCACGAAAAACGGAATGAATCACGAGGCCAAATTCCAGTGCGGGTGGACAGAGACCGGTTTTTTCCTCTAAACGTTCGTGCTAATGAGTCAGATTTTCGGAAACTACACAGTAATTATATCTAGGACAAGCGAAGGAAAATTGACAACTGTTCAACACATTCAAAAATAAGTTCTTATTAAAAATGTTGCATATTATAAGCGTGTTCACATGTGTAAGTGTTTTAAGCGAAGTTTTTTCGCTATTACCAAATTCACGTAAGTTGTTAAAAAACTCTCTACATCATGTCATCACTGAATGGAATTTCTTTTAATTTAGATAAACATTGTAATGATGAAAATAAAAGATACAAACTTTGTGGTCCCAAATATCCTAACTATTGTGGAAGGCGGCCGTCGATTATGACTTCAAATTCGCGTCAATGTGTTCAAGGATATTTTTGCAACGACGGCTACATGCTAAATAGAGATGGACATTGTGTTTTGCCCAGAAATTGTAGAATGTAAAAAATCTACTTATATTGATATAAAAACCAAATAAAAATATACGAAAGTGTATATCCAATTTAAATGTTGCATTAATTAATTTGCGTCAGTGGCATTAATCCTCGCAGGGCACAAGAATGGCATAACTTTTAAACATTTCAAATGTATCATGTTACTTTGACGATTTTTTTTCCGAAAAGAGTGTAAAAAAGGAACCACTTCCTCACTCTCTTTATTGCTGTGTAGGTACTCGGAAGAGTCTGAATCAGACGGCATCGAATTCGAACGTGACACATCCGAATCCACATCGAAAAGCACATCCGAGTCCCAAATAATTAGCAAAGACACAAAATGCTCCAGCACCGACACACAGGAATGCGTTAAACAAATCGATTTTATGTACATACAGATGGAGTTCTGCGAGAAGAGCACATTGCGAACGGCAATCGACAATAATCTGTATTTAGATGAGGGACGAGTGTGGCGATTGTTTAGAGAAATTGTTGAAGGATTGGCGCACATCCATCAACAGGGCATGATTCATCGCGATTTAAAGCCGGTCAATATTTTCTTGGATTCGGAATTTCATGTGAAAATCGGCGATTTTGGACTGGCCACCACCAACATCAAATCGAAACAAAACGATTATGGAATTAGCGCCATTGAGAGTGAAAAGGACGATACGGTGAACGATGAGAGTAAAACCGGTGTGGTTGGAACAGCGTTGTATGTTGCACCAGAAATAGGAACAGGCTCAAAATCAATCTACAATCAAAAAGTGGATATATACAGTTTAGGGATAATTTTGTTTGAGATGTGTTACAGACCGTTGGAAACAACAATGGAACGGATTAAGATTTTGGTTGGTTTGAGGAACAAGGAGATTGTGTTCCCTGAAGATTTCCTTAACAAGAAGAATAAACGGCAGGAGTTTTTGATAAAATGGCTTTTATGTCATGATGTAAGCAAGCGGCCCACGTCGCAGGAGTTGTTACAGTCTGAACATGTACCACCGCCTGTCTTAGAAGAACGGGAATTACGAGAGTTGGTCAGACATACATTGTCGAATCCGCAATTAAAGAGCTACAAGTACCTGATTGGTTCGTGCTTTCAGCAGTCGTTTTTGTCACCTGCACAAGATATTACGTATGATAAGGATCCGTACGTTACAAAACCGGAGCAGTTGTTTGAGCTTGTAAAACAAAGAACGATTCAAGTGTTTAAGAACCATGGAGGGCAGAATTTAATAACGCCACTCTTAATGCCAAAGGGACGACATTACGAGACACTGGATTCGTGTGTAAAGTTGATGACGCATTTTGGAAGTATCGTTACACTTCCGTATGATTTGCGGGTGCCATTTGCACGGTATGTTGCTTGGAATGGGATCAGTTTGATGAGGAGGTATTCGATTGAGAGAGTGTATAGGGAGAAGAAGGTGTTTGGATTCTTACCGCGAGAATTGTACGAATGTGCGTTCGACATTGTCACCCCAACACCAGGCCCAAATTTGTTGGCCGACGCTGAGATACTCTACATCGTTTACGAGATTCTAAACAGTTTACCAACAATTGGCTCTAAGCACTTTTTAATCCGTTTAAATCACGCTTCTTTAATCAAATCGATTCTAATTCATTGTGGAATCAAAGATCGTCACGACGAAGTCGTAAACAGTTTAAAACAAATCGCTGAAATCAAAGAAAGCAAATCAATGTCCAAATACGAGATGCAGAACTATTTCATTCGTTTAGGTCTACCCGATAATAACATAAATATGCTGGTGAATTTTTTTAGTACAGAATTTGAGATAAGTCAAGTTATGAACTATTTTCAAATAATAACTAAGAAAAAGTCTGGCGAAGCGAGTCAATTGGCCAAACAAGCCTTGAAAGAGTTACGAACGATTGCACAAACCGCCGAAGCGTTTGGCGTCACTTACGATTTTGTGATCGCTCCGGGACTCTTTTATAATGTACAACAATATTCCGGGATGATTTGTCAGTTTCTATGCGAATTGAAACGGAAACATAAACACGACAATATGGAAGTTTTAGCAGCTGGTGGTCGGTACGATTCAATGATAAAATCATTTCGGAATATTATCGAACAGGCAACAATGTTGAGTTTGAATATACAGCAGTCTGGGGTTGGTGTGTCGATTTCTTTAGACAAAGTCGTACAGGCGATTCAGAAGGAGAACGACGAGATTGTTAAGCATGATTATTACAATGTGGTGGTTTGTTCTGTTGGTATAAAGCCGTTGTTGAAAGAAAAGACCCAGATATTGAAGAGGCTTTGGTCGATTGGTATACGATATGTGCTGATTGAAGGATCGAATGAGGAAGAGATTCAAGAGCAAGTGAATGAACTGAAAGTTGCACATGTGATTGTTTTAAAAGACAGTGACCAGGGGACGGTTCGAGTTAGGAGCTGTTGTCACGATAAGTAAACAATTTTCAAAACTGTTTGATCGGTTTTTGATTTTTTATTTAAACAGATTTCAGGAGAAAAAGTATCCACTTTCTCAACTATTGGAGAAAATCGACGAAATCTTAAATGTGTGTAGAGCGGACAATATTCAATCACCATCGATTTCCCGTTGGGAAAGTAAAAACAGTAACGATCGCGGTGAACAGGAGACTATTGTTGAAATTGTTT
Source organism: Silvanus unidentatus (assembly GCA_963930825.1). Classification (NCBI taxonomy): domain Eukaryota; kingdom Metazoa; phylum Arthropoda; class Insecta; order Coleoptera; family Silvanidae; genus Silvanus; species Silvanus unidentatus. Next base: position 4,459,709 of record OZ005759.1, read on the forward strand.
TTGTAACGTCCAACAAATTGTCCTCGAATGCAAGAAAACGATTCGACAATCACGTAAGTTAATAGAATCTCAATTTTTATTAATCTCGTTTCCTTCTCATTTTTTTATTGGACAGATTCGCACTCAACTCGACAGCTTTTTCATTCGTCTAAACGGTTACGTAACTGTTGTCGCATTAAACATCGAATCAAGTGTAATAAAAACACTAGCATCCCATTTGGAATTTACTTCCGAACACCAGTATCACAAATCTGTTGGATACGTTATTGAAAAGTACGTATAACTTGTAACTTTCTTTTTATTTAATAATTTCTTTGCTCTTTACAGACATCAAAAACATAAAAAATACCTAAACGACATATGTGATGAGATTTTCGAGATTAAAAATAAACGAACCAGTCCCATAATTGTTTTATATAGTTTAAATGATTACTTTTACAGTTTAATTGTATAAAAATAAATATATTGTTATTTTTTATAAAAAATTCCACACTTGATGCTCACTTCCAATTGAAAATCCCATTTGAACAGTCGACAAAAAAAAACAGTTACAGGTCAATATAAAATAAAAACTAATTACAATTGAAATTGTTATGAAAAACACACAGTGAAAAGGAATAATTGTTTTTTTTACAATCTAAATTCTACCAATTACTTATTTAAAAAAATGACTTAATAGCCATAACCGCCACTATAGGACCCCCACTGATTATATCCACTGTAACCACTTTGTGGGTACTGCCAATTCTGGTACTGGTACTGATCACCTTGGCCATACTGCGAATAATTGTACTGACCTTGTTGAGACCCAGAATATGTGTACGATGGCTGACTAGAAGAATTCCCATAGCTACCATAACTGCCGTACGAGTTCGATTGCGATGACGTTTGTGTAGCATTTTTATCCTTTTTATTCGGTGAACTGGAATCACCTTTGCTCTCTTTCTTCTTTGTACCATCTTTGGACATTTTCAAATACTTTTGATACACTTCATATGCAGTTTGTACTGACGCAATATCACTACCGAAATCCTCTAAAAATTCCAATTTTCTCTGTGCAAATAAAACTTTCTGATCCGCATCTGCACTCTCCTTCTCCAAAAATTGATCAATCAATCCTAATACATCACTCTCTGATGCATCGTCCAATTGCAATGTTAAATCAATCAATTGTAAATAAAGTCTTGGATTATTCGGATCCTTTGTTATGGCCTGTTTTAGCACTTCTTGTGCCCGATTTATGTCTTTCAATATACGTAAACAGAAACGTGAAAATTTGATAGCAATATTACTGGAGATCATCTTCACTTTCGAATTATTTATGTAATGTTCGAATAATTGGCAACATTTCTCGTGATCATTTCGACGTCTCTCCAAATTGATTCGTCTGTAAGCGACTTGTAACACATTCGGTACAGATTTCTCTAAATTTACCAAAATTTCTGCTGCTCTCTGGAAATTTCCAACACACTCTTCAAACATTGCCCATTGTAGGTGCAGATTTGGCTTTTTTAAATGGTGAATGGTGCAGGCACGTTCATAGACGTCACGAATTTTCGGTTGTAATTCGTCATCCTTTAACGACTCCAAAAAATGTACAAACTGTAAAAAAATGAGCATGTGCATTAAGATTTGCCGAAAATTTTAAATCTTGCTAACTTATCCATTAAAGATTATACATATATGTATACTGGGTGTAACTGCTCAATTGAGCAAAAATGAAATGACAGACTCGGGGAGTCACCCTGACTCCCTTCACCCTTTTGAGGAAATATAGGCCATCAACTTCTTCGGCATGTTAAAAAAACTTTCTAACAACAGTTTTTTAATTATATTATATAGACTATAGTGATCTTAAAATATTTTTTTTAGATTTTTCGGTTCATTAACTAAAAAATTATGGACCACTGAAGTTAAGAAATTTTCGAAAAATCTTGACCAGTTCATAAAATTGCATTTTTTTCGTAAACGGTGCGTCGTACGAAAAAAATTAAAAAGACAAAAAATCTCCTTAATAAATTTACCATCCAATGGTACAGTCAACTGCAAATTAAAATTGCACCACCTCCAAAAAAAAATTAACAAAAGTGTTAAGCCACCCACTTGCCAAAAAGTCATGTTGGGGGTGACCGATTTTTCTGATATTTTACAGGAACATTTTCCTTTATGACTCAAGTAAGTGTATCAAATTTAGTTGTTCCCATTTATTTCACGAGATATTTGAAAAATTCGACACCGTTAAGAAACGTTTCTCAGAAAAACGGAAAAAACCATTCGATCCAGAATGATTTCCTTAATCTGTCATTTCATTTTTGCTCAATCGAGCAGTTACACCCTGCGTATTTAAAGATTAAGAAATTTAACATTACTTACCTTCAACCAAAACTCTTCATATAAAGCACATGCGATAAGGCATCGTTCAAATAATACAACAATTCTCACACGGTCTCCTTGTTCAATTTCATAGTCTAAGTAGTCTTGCCAATTCTTTAATTGACAACGTTCCAACGGTTTCACATGGAAATATGGCCGTTTTATCTGTAAGAAAATCAATTAACAAATCAAAATTTTGCAATTAAATCACCATTTAAGTGGAAACAACGTATGTAAATCAGATGGCCTCTGCGATTGTCCGCAAAAAAATTCGGGATTATTGTGTCACATACACAACAACCGACAAAGAATTCATCATTTTTTTCTAAACACAAAAAAATATAGATAAAATGTACAAACTTACGCCTTCTTCAAAATTCCATCGTGCAGTAACAGCATTCACTGTATTTTTATGAATCTTCCTCCGAATCGAAACAATCCGTTCACGAATCGATTTCGTCTCTTCATCCGTACTAATTATTTGACTTGGATCTTCATCCCCTGGCGGCACATCAGATGTATCAGCATTCTCACTAGCCGTCTCTTTCTCCTTTTCCTTCTCTTTATCTTTATCATGTTTCAACATGTGACGAACTTCCTTTCTTAATGCTAAGAATTCATCAACTTCCACCACTTTGTTTGGTGAATTGGAAGAAATATGTTCTTGGAAACTGTACAAACGACAATCAAATCACAAATCAACACAATTGAAATATCACAAAACATACTTATCGAAGTGTTGTGTATATCCTTGTGTTGGAATGGCAAGAAGTTTGTCATAAATCGCTGTAACATGTTGAAATCGTTTCGCTTCTGTCTCCCATTTAATATAAGAATCCCATAAACGATCCGAACGGAATTCTAAACCGCACGAGGCGACAGCACGTTCAAATTGCGACCGTATATATTCTTCATCGTCTGGTCTGGATGTTTTCACATATGTCAAATAGTGGATCCATAGGTCAACGGACAGTGGAATTGCTTTCAGGCCCCTCTCGAATACCTTTACATCGATTAATTAGTAAACATTACTAAGAACAAATTAAAACAGTTAATGTGTATGATTACTTATTTAAACTATTTGGACTTTTATTTATTGCAATATAATCACGATTCAATTTACTAAAACATTCATCAACACATCAACTGAATTAATGAATGATATAAAAATTATTGTATGCACCTGAAAATGAACAATTTTTAGTTATTGCTATATTATATATTAAATTTGTATCGCATTTATTTGAAAATATATAAAAACCTATCACGTGGATTTTATTTTATTTTCCTTACATTTGAGAGGGGGTTGACAAAAGGACATTATCCAGCGATGCGAGCCTGCCTCGCTGTTCTTTGTGTGCCTACGCACATTCACTCTCTCTCTATCTCTCTATTCTCTGTGTTTGTAGGGGCTTTCTTTTAAGGCCAACATTATTGTATATGTATTTTTACATTTCACATACATATTTTACGGTATTGCATTAATATATATAAAAAATAACTTAAATAACATATATATAAGTTACATAATCTGTGTAATAATATTTTATATACGAACACACTAATATTATTATTGTATAATAATAATATAAAGCAGCCAACGGCACGCCGAGCTGTAGGGAATTGCAAAATAATTATATGTGAGTGTATTTAAAAGCATTTTATCACGGTACATTTACTATATCATCAACTATTACATACCTCTTCGCATTTCTTTTTGTTTCCTTTGCGTTTTTCATAATCGGCATATTTACGCCAATAACCGTAACAATATGGATAATGGGAGAGGAATGCGTCATATGCCTCTCTGGCCGCTTCCATGTCGTTCTGAAACAATTCCGTACATTACAGATTTATTCACCTAAATTAAATATTAATTTGTTTACCTCTTGGTCCACATATTGCAGCAAGTACGTCCAACCGGTGAAATCGGTTGGATCGTCATTCACAGCTTTCCAATATTTATCTAGTTCCGGTAGTTTCTTCGGCTTGGCCGGTTTCTCCTCTTTCTCCTTTTCACCATCAGTTTCCATGGCTTGTTTCTTGGTAGGCACCTCATTTTCCGATGTAGGTGAGCCAGGATCATAGTCACCCTCTTCCAATTTTCGTTTATTTCCGTCCTTTTTCACAGATGGTAATTCATCTTCAGACACGACTTCTGTGTCTGCTGGAAGTTCTGCCCGCTTTGGTCCGGGCAGTTCCTCATCGGACACTTCCTCTGTTTCAGGTACTTTAACAACAGGCACACCTGGTAATTCATCTTCTGAGATATTTTCGGCATCTGGTTCGCCATTCTAACAAAAATTTAAATTGGGTTAAAAAAATACTTGACTATTTCCAAATGTTAACATACTTGTTTTGTTTGTGAGTCGATTTCATCTGGAATATTTTCACTATTCCCATCGTTGCTGATATCTAGTTCCGTTTGTAACTCGGTTTGGGAATTTGAATCATCGTTTGGCAGTTGTATTTGACTGGTTTCGTCTTGGGTCATTTCGAGGTTTTCCATTTCATCTTCCACAGCCATTTCCACATCGTGATGATCGTTACCGTTTTCAATTTGGTCGGAATCCTGTGTAGTGTCCGCTGTTTGAACAAACTGTGTTATTGAATTCATTTCAAGATCTTGCATCTGAACTTCTGCATTATTACTGCCATTCTCTTCGACATTCTCACTATCAACACTTTCGGTTATGTTTGTTTGGTCCGGTTCCACATTATTTTGTACCTCCTCGATTGGTTCAACATGCTTCTGTTCATCTTCCTCTTCAGAAACTTCGACTTCCATTAAAACCATTTTCTTTTTGGATTTTCGGGTTGTAGGACGTGTGGTTGATGGTGGAGTCCTAACCACTTTGCCCGATCTGGTCCTGCGAACTGCAATGAAAGAATTATTTCAAGGAAAACAATAAACAAGCCAAGCAAACATACTGTTTGTAGTCGATTCATCGGCGTCATCCATGATAAATATGTCAGCTTTATGTTAAAATACACGAACTTTATTTAAATTTTTAAGCAACTGATTTGCCGACAAGTGATTTTATTTTGAATTTATGTATTTTGCGAGTTTTTATCGGTAAAATTTAACTTACAAAATGGCGATATCAACTTGTGTTACCAGATTGTCAAGGACAAAGAGAAGAAGAAAAGAACCAACAAGAAAGGACCAATCAATTTTCAAACAGTTAGGGACATTTGAAATATAACCAAAAATTTTTTTCAAATTAAAATTTACAAAGATTTCTAGGACAGAACTATTTATTACAATATTACTATTGTATATCAAAAATTTCTAGTTTAAATTTTTAATTAAAATTCCAATTTTATTAAAATTCGCCTAACAATAAAAAATCCCACCCTGCTGTTAGCGAAGCTAACTTCAGTGCACTTGGTCCATCGAAAAGTTCACGAGCATCTATATAGGTTATACACAAAATTATTAAACTATTTCTTCGAAATTGTAGTTAATATACTGACATTTATGTGATCCAATATGTTTTCACTCCAAAATCAGAATCAGGTAAACAATCACAAAAGTTTACAAAAAAAATAGCAGAATATTGCACAAATGTCTTCCAGGCTTTCGTAACAACACTGTCCCAAGTGTCTGCAAAATTAACACCAAGACAGAGTCATTACAAGAATACCGTCAAAAATAACGCACAACAAGTCAAACCAGTCGTATGTTTAGACAGTTTTCTGGAAACCATACAAAATTTCGATTTCACTATATTTAAAAATTTACACCAAAAATGTTTGTTAGAAAGCAATCCTCTAAACAAGTTCAAAGTATCATATATTTCAAGTGACAGTTTCTTTGAAAACAAACATGGTGTTACTCAGGACCATTTAATGAAAGATGGTATACCAACATTTGTTATAGAAAACAGGAAACATTTGCATGTACCGCAAGGCCTTTACCAGAAACTAGTCCATGGTCTTTTGTACGAGAATCGTTGTGCATTCAATATACAATTACGGGGCTTTAAAACCGAACGTAGTATACATGCAGAAGAGATACGCAATCCATCCCTAGGACAACGTATTAAGAATGCATTTGGCTTTACACAACCAGAAAATCTGGACTCAAAATTGTTACAAACAAATCCATTACAAACAGACAAACTGAAAACAATGCTTGCAAATAACGACATCATTTCTGAGACCGAGAAAGATCGCATTAAAATCGCCTTTGCTGAGGGTTATCTGCACGGAAACAATACCAATTCAAAGGGTGGAAAAGCGACTCGATATTTTAAACTAGTCCAACAAATTTTATCAATCTTCCTCTTTTTGGGACTGATAATTGCTCTGATGGCAAGTGTCGGTGGCTCTGCCTTCCGGTGAGAAAACGTACACTTTCCAATACTCGTTTCTAATTAAAACAGTTTCAGTATCCAATTGGGAAACCAAGTGGAAGTCGACCCGGAAGACATCCATGTTACATTCGAGGATGTGAAGGGAGTTGATGAAGCGAAACAGGAACTTAAAGACGTTGTTGAATTCCTCAAGAATCCTGAAAAGTTTTCCAATTTAGGTGGTAAATTGCCGAAAGGTGTCTTATTGGTCGGTCCACCGGGAACAGGGAAGACACTGTTAGCTAGAGCGGTCGCTGGTGAAGCGGGTGTGCCGTTCTTTCATGCTGCTGGACCGGAATTCGATGAAGTATTAGTGGGACAAGGGGCTCGAAGAGTACGAGACTTATTCAGTAAATAAACAAATTTTAGACATGTCACCAAATTATGAATGTGTTGTATTTTAGAAGCTGCCAAAGATCGGGCACCATGTGTAATTTTTATCGATGAAATCGACTCAGTCGGTTCAAAACGAACAAATAGTGTCTTACATCCGTACGCAAATCAGACAATCAATCAGTTATTAAGTGAAATGGACGGTTTTCATCAAAATGAAGGTGTCATAGTTTTAGGGGCGACCAATCGAAGAGAGGACTTGGATCAAGCGCTGTTAAGACCGGGTCGATTCGATGTCGAGGTTAATACCAGACGAAAAACAGTCAATTTTGTTTGGTAACAATTTTATTTTGTAGGTAACTGTTCCGACGCCTGATTTTGGTGGACGAAAAGAAATATTAAGTTTGTATTTAGCGAAAATTTTAGCAAAGGACGTCGATCTTGATTTGCTGGCACGTGGGACGACTGGGTTTACGGGGGCCGATTTGGAGAATATGGTGAACCAAGCGGCTCTTAGGTATCTATGCAATATTTAATTTTTCTGAGGGTGTGCATTAAAATTGAAATTATTTTTAGGGCTGCTATTGACGGAGCAGATAGTGTTACTATGAAATATTTGGAATCGGCGAGAGATAAGGTGTTAATGGGCCCAGAACGAAAGTCACGAATACCAGACGAAGAGGCAAATTTGATAACCGCTTACCATGAGGGTGGTCATGCGGTGGTCGCATATTTCACGAAAGACAGTCATCCTTTACATAAAGTGACGATTATACCGCGTGGGCCCAGTTTGGGGCATACGGCGTACATTCCAGAGAAGGAACGTTATCATGTTACAAAGTCGCAATTGTTAGCCACAATGGATACGATGATGGGTGGTCGGGCGGCGGAAGAACTGATCTTCGGGCCTGAGAAAATCACCTCTGGTGAGTGGTACAACGAAAAAATGTTTTGATTATTTTTATAATTTGGGATTTGTTTAGGTGCAAGTTCGGATTTAAAGCAAGCGACTTCGATTGCGACACATATGGTAAAAGATTGGGGTATGTCGGAGAAGGTTGGTTTACGTACAATGGCTGAGAATACGAAACCGTTTAGTGGTGAAGCGTTGGGGCCTTCGACAAATGAAATGGTGGATAATGAAATTAGAAGAATATTAACTGAAAGTTATGAACGTGCTAAACATATTTTAAAAGCACATGCCAAAGAGCACAAGGCTTTAGCTGAAGCTTTAATGAAATATGAAACATTAGATGCTGAAGATATAAAAGCAATTTTGTCAGACAAAAGTGCAGAAAAATCATAACTTTTCTTTTTATAAATTATTATAAAATTCGGTAATTTGTAGAATAAATTTCCTATTTAATTTGTTAATTGATTTGTAAATAATTTAATATAATATATAGGCCTTATGATACTTAAGTCGTGTGTTTTTAATAACATTTTGGCAATTAACATTTTAAACCTTGATTAAGCAGTTCCTTCTTATATTAGAGAATAGAGAGTATAACCTGGGGTGTGCACTTTATAGGAAGAGGACGGAACATGCAATTAGTTTTGTGTAACGACACAAAGCGCTGCAATCGGGTATTTTTAGAGATGTTAAAGAAGTTGTTAAACGTTTGTAGGTGTTTGTCATAGATTATATACTAAAAATTGTTGTTTGCTTGTGTTCTCATATATTTGACAAAGTTTAACTTTCAAGTGTTTTTGAATTTGTTTATTGTTGTTTTGAGAAAGTGACTCTTATAAACTTTATAATGGTTAGGTGTTGTGTGCCTAAGTGTGGAGCCTCTCAACGAGACGGAATAAAAATGCATATTCCACCAATAAACGAAGATGTGTGTTTCTGTTTTAGTAATTGTAAAATATTGTATTAAAAATATATATTTTTAGTTATTGACCAAGTGGAGGTCGGCAATTGGCATTGAAATGGATGTTGGACCTGAGGGTGAATATCGCAGAAAATTTTTTGTTTGCGATCAACATTTTGATGCGAACTGCAAATTCAAAACAAATCGAAATCGATCAAATTTAAAGGCCTCTGCGGTTCCTTGCCTTAAACTGCCGACGAAGGCTATTGAAGGTAATTTTATAATTTTAATTTACCTATTTCAACCTACTTAACTTGTATTAATCTTTTACCGATTTACCTGCTGTAATAGTTTATACAGCACAGTAAATGTTTAAATTTAATTTGTATTTTAACTATTTGCAAAATAGTTTTGCAAAATAGTTTTGCAAATAGTTAAAATACTGTACAAAACATTAAATTTATAAAAATTATGCGACTATTATCCTCCAAATGATTAATAGAGATGTAATGAGAAAATACGGAAGTCTGATTCGCCTTCTATATGGATGTATATAGGTCTCTATAGCAACGGTCTATGCAGGGTGTAACTGCTCGATTGAACAAAAAAAAATGGCAGATTGAGGAAGTCATTCTGAGTCGAATGGTTTTTTCAGTTTTTCTGGGAAACGTTTCCTAACGGAGATATAGGCCTTGACAGTTCTTAAAAAAATCTCGAATTTTTCAAATATCTTTTAAGTGAAATAAATTGGAACAACCAAATTTGGTGCACTTGCGTAGGTCATCGGGGACAATGTTCGTATAAAATATGAGAAAAATTGGTCACTGCCAACATGACTTTTTGGCAAAGGGGTAGCTTAACACTTTTGTTATTTTTTTGGGGGGTGATGAAATTTTAATTTTGTTGAGTTCATGAAACACCGTTTTCGAGAAAAATGTAATTATAAATGAACTTTCCATAATTATAAATGAACGGTCCATAACTTTTTAGTTAATTAACCGAAAAATCTGAAAAAATTATTTAAATTTCACTATAGGCTATATAATTCTTAATAAATTTTTGTTAAAAATTTTTTTTTACATGCCGATAAGTTGATGGCCTCTCTATTTCCTCAACGAGGTATTTTCATGGAAAATCCAATGAGTTTTCGACTCAGAGTGACACCTCGAATCTGTCATTTCATTTTTGCTCAATCGAGCAGTTACACCTTGTATATGTATAGAGCAGCAGTGACATTAATCTTCGTAGGCCACGATCAAACCAAATTTTGCGGAATAAACCTTGTTTATTGCAAATTAGTTCATTAGTGAATTTTAATTTCATATGTTTAGTGTTTCTGCAAAATAACCCATTGTTACTCTGTCCAAAAAGGTTTTACCATGAACTATTTTCCAAAAGATTCAAATGAAAATTCAAAACATGGACTTCAGTGGGCTACTGAAATAAATCGAACTAATTGGGATCCTACTGATTACCCTTGTGAGGTAAGTTTTAAATAAATATACAATCACTATTTTCATTAGGTATAGTAAAATGTTTTAGAATCATTTTGCGTCCGAAATATGGGAAACTACGAGAGCAAATGGGACCGAGAAGATGAAATGTGATGCTGTGCCCACAATTTTTTCAAAATGTGAAATATCATCAAAAGAAAAAGTTTCACCGAAAAAGAATGATGAAGGCGAGAATCAGAATAATACTTCAATTGCTTCTTTTCAATCAGTCGTAGCCCCACCCTCACCATCGAATTTGTCAAATCAAAGTCACAGTGATTCCGATTATACAGAGTCCTCCGACTCATGCGAAGAGTGTATTGTTATAAGAACAGAGCCTTTAACAGAAATTGTTAACTTGAGCAATTCTACTCCTTCGAATAGCGAACAAACTAAGTTGTCATCAGTGGATAAAAAATCTAAGATATTTCTCGAACTAACGGATGAACAGAAACTCGGCATGTATGAGAAATTGTCTCAAAGACAAAGAAATTCTATCAGGAAGTATAAACTTCAAATAAGAAAGTATCGAAATACAATTAGAAGACTAACACAACAAATAAGTTTATCTAAACAAGTTGAAGAGAAGTCAATGCTGGAAGATTTGTTTTATGACGACCAAATTGTAGCTTTGAGAAGGAAAAACAGGAATATTTCTACAAAGTTTATGAGATGGTCAAAAGCGACATTAGAGAAGGCTTTGAAATTGAAATCAGCCTGTGGTCCGGCTGGTTACATGGAAGTTTTAAAGCAAGGAATTCCTTTACCATCTCTGCGAACTTTGCAAAGAATGGTCCCCAATGAAAATGTGTTAAAAGAACAAAACAATCAGTATTAAAAGAACATTTATATTCATTATTCAATTAATAATAGAACACAATGACTTCACATAAAGAGAAAATCATTTTTATTTTGTACACCAACTGAAAAACTCCTTTGACTCTTATTGTTTAATTGACCTTAATAAATATGTTTCGAAGTGCAATGAGAGTGTTCAAATCGCATGTAATCAATAAAATTTGAATTTTTAAAATTTCATTGTTACGGTTTACAGGACACTACAATTCCTATTATAGAAAACTGTACTAATTGCTATGTCAGCCGTCAGGTTGTCTTGATTTTAATAGAGAGTGGGAGAGGCTGTCAGAGCCAGCAGCGATATTTCACAACATCGCAACAGTAGCGCCACTGCTGCACAAAATATAAATAAATAATATCAAATATTAAGTTTTGGTGTCGATGAACGTGTCGAATGTTGCAAGCACTAATCTAAAAATGTTAATTTGTCCTTTACTAATTTATTTGTAAATAAGTTTTGTCGTTGTAAAGTTCCATAAATCCCCTATAAAATGACTACAGAAGAAAAATTCAATGCTGCTGTAAATGTAATTAGAAGTTTACCAAAAAATGGTAAGGTTATTATTATATAGTACTTTAATTTTAATGTAGGTAAATATCAAGTCAATGATATATCAATTTTTTTTACTTTTAAACGAAATCCAGTTTTCAATGATCACTGTCTTTATAAATGCATGAACCGAAAGTAGTTGGCTTTGTAATTCGTCGTATAATATCAAGTTTTTTCTGTTTAAAAATTATTGTACTTTGACATCAACAAACCATAGAAAATGAAAACAGTACTAAATTATAATTATATCACTTATCGATATACATGACATGAATTTATAATAAACTTATACAATTGTATTTATTTATTTTTTTCGATTAGGATCATATCAGCCAAGTACCGAGTTGATGTTGAAGTTTTACTCTTATTTCAAGCAAGCTACTCAGGGGCCATGCACGGGGTCCAGACCTGCCTTTTGGGACCCTGTGGGCAGATACAAATACGATGCCTGGAAAAAATTAGGGAACATGTCTCGCACAGAAGCAATGGAAAAATATATCAAGGAACTGCATTCGTACAAAAATTCAATTCAAAACTCAACAATTCCATTAAAAACTGTTTTTTTTAGTATTGTTGAAACTATGAGCTATTCGGACAATGTGGCCAATTTCCTAGAAGCCACCAACGAATTAGATGGACTTAATGTAGCTGATTTACATTTAGTTGTGGGCGATGTTATTGAAAGGGTCCGATCGCAGCCAAATTCCCCTTTGGGTACATTTAATTGATTCTAATTGAACAACTCAAATGATGGTTAACGATTTGTTTTTAGCTTCGAGAGAGGGCTCACCATCTAGACTTATTTCGAGTTTGAGTTCCTCACCGTCCGTCTCACCAACACCAAATGACGTTGAATCGGACATCAGTGACGATGAATACATCGATACTATTGAAGTAAACTGGGAGCAAAGTTTCTTTTTTATTAGTGTAATATGTGGTTTGTGTCGTAGATACCGGATTCAAGAAAGTACATTCCACATAGTGAGCTTTTGTCAAATGGCTGTGTTTCGCATGTTTCCCGTTCACGTACAAGATCACAAAGTAACACAACTGTCGATATTTCTCAGGAAATCACCAAAACCGTACAGAATCTAAAAAGTGACATTGAACGATTAAATAGTAAAATTACATCATTGGAGACCGTACAGAAGAAAGTCAAAGAAACGGTTAGAGGTAATGGTATCTTTGGTGGTATATCACCTCAAATTTTAGTACTAATTTTCTTGTGGCCCTTTATAGCCACTTTTGTGACAAACAGATTTCTATTGAAACGTACTAAATAAACCTTATTTTAGAATAAAAAAAATTTTCTTATCTGTTATATCTTTGGTTGGTGTCTTTATTGTGGTTTATATTTTCTATTTTTTTTTGTTATAGATTATTTTGTGTATATAAGATAATTTTATTATTGCTGATTGTGGTATGGAAATTTTAATAAAAACAGTTTACATACATTGAGATTACTGGTTTTTATTTAAACTACAATTAGATTCTTTTAATATCATGGTTTCTAATAATTTCGAGTTTTAACAGGAATCGAAGAGGCCCTTCTTCCTCATCTTTTCAAATTCCTTGTTGATATCGTATGTTCTAGAAAGAGAAACCAATTAAAATAAGGTAATCATTCCAAAAGTAACAAACGTACTTGTAAAAGTTTGCATATGCATTCACTCTAACATCGTTGTAGAGGAATTTCTGTGCTAGAGCGGCAGCTACACATAATCCAACTGCAACTCCAATGTTCACCTTGATTTGGCTTTGGAGAAGTCCCCGAAGTTGAGGTTTCTTAATATTAGCCACGGAACTGGACATTTTCTGTAAAAATTTTGTAAATTACATTCAAGAACTATCTAGTTACCTTGAATATTACGTAATATTTTCAAGTTATAAATAATTGTCAATAGAGGTCTATTGCATGTGAAACAAACAATAAAGGGCAGTGATTTGCAAAATAATAAGATGATTTTTGATAATGAATACTCACTTTAGTTGAAAAATATAATTTTTAGAATAAAAATGTCAGATATCAAAAAATCAATCAAGAAATGTGAGAGTGTCGCTGTCAACAGTGTCAACTGTCAGATTAGTACACATGCGCAAATGCGAAATTAACGAATTCGGGAATTCGTCCAATAACCTCAATCTTAATATCACCGTTTGTAATCTCCCAAAAAAAGATCTTTATCTTTTAGATGCCTTCAAAATTAAATAAAACGTGTTCCTACAACAATTAAAAGTGTGTTCTAAACGACTTGCGTATCATGTAATAAATATTCAAACAGATAACATTAAAAATTGCAGTACAAGGTGAGAATCCAAATTTCGAGATTAGTGTAATATAATAATTAATTAACATTATTGTTTTAGTACAACAGATTTCATGATGTCGACATTCTATCCACGATTACCTAGCGCTATTCCATTACCATTGGAGGAAAATGAGCTCAAAATTATCGTGGAAAAATCAAAAGATTGGGCTTTAATGCACGGTGCTGCAATGCGCTCTAAAACGCATTTTTCACCGGATGCCTTACAATTTGCTCCATTCGTCTTAATTCCATCTACATTCCCTCGGGTTGAATTCACCAAAGCCGTCAATTTGCAACAGACAATAAACGAATTAATTCACAAAGTGGCCCACAATCGCGACTTTCTCACCGATACACTTCGCGACACTATCAAAGTGGACGAATTCACCGGGAACTTGTTTAAAATTTATGAAGCTGTTATGGACGAAGGAGTAAATCAGGTATATACACGCTTAATAATGTTCCGTAGACTTTTTCATTCGCATTTTTATACATTTGCTTTACGTGTTGAATATAAAATCATTGTAATTAATTAGACATTAAGTCTTGGTTTGGTGCGATCCGATTTAATGTTGGAGAGTGCCTGTCGTGTTAAAAACCAAAACTGTCTGGAAAATGCGAATTATTGCTGTTGGAAACAAGTTGAAGTGAATACAATCGCTTCGGGCTTTGGCTGGTTAGGGCCAGTCTCGAAGCACATTCAAAGGTAAAGTCCATTCGACACGAGAATTGATCCAATTTTGATTTTTTACTCCTACCGGTAATGAAGGTTAATTCACTCACTTTATTGTTTCATCTTGAACATTGCGCTCATTTAGCACAAGTTTTTTTGTTTATTTTTCATTGCTTTCTGTTTCTGTTTTTCTGTGGTTTTTTTTATGGTAACTTCGGTTTCTTTTCAGCATATTTCATTGGGTTTACTTCGTTCTGATTATATGGTCCATTCTGATTCAAGTAATTGCATAAAACAAGTGGAGATCAACACGATTGCGTCCAGTTTTGCTGGAATTTCTACACAAATATCAACATATAATAGGTACGATTTTTAAAAAAAGATTAGTTAACCTTCATTACTGGCAAATGGATGGATGCAAAAAATCAAAATTCCATTTATTTTAAATTAGTAAATTAGCGAGTCTGTTTTTCTCTTGTTTTTAGTTATGTTTTGCAAGAATTGGGCCATAGTGACTTGCTTCAAAATGTGAGTACCTCAATAATTCACCTCAAAATCCTATGAATTATTTTCGTAAATTGTTTCAGTTACCTGAAAATGGCGCTCTGGAGGGTCTGTGTGGCGGAATGTTAGACGCTTGGCATTTGTATGGCAATAAAAATTCTGTTATCTTGTTTATTGTTGAAGATGTGACGTATAATATATGTGATCAGCGTTTTCATGAATTCCAAATACGGAAAATGAATCCAGAGGCGCGCGTTCTAAGGCGTACGTTATCGGAAATTGCACAATTTGGATGCCTAAATTCCTCGGGCGAATTACTAATGTAAATGTTGTCGTTTTTTCATTAATTGCTTTACTGAGGATAATTTTTAGTGACGGAAATACAGTGGCTGTGATTTACTTCAGAGCTGGTTATGAACCTGGCCATTATCCGACACAGAAAGAATGGGAGGCCCGATTATTAATGGAACGGTGGGAAAATTTTATGAAATTTAACCAATATAAATAGTAAATTGTTTTATTTTCAGATCGAAAGCCATCAAATGCCCCTCAATACAATATCATTTGGCTGGAACTAAGAAAGTGCAACAAGCACTCGCCCAGCCTGGTATATTAGAGCAATTTTTAACAGATGAGAAGAAAATCGAAAGTTTACGTGATATATTCATCGGTTTATATGCACTCGATTTGAACGAAGATGGAAATCGGGCATTTTCAATGGCAATCGATGACCCGGAACGGTTTGTATTGAAACCGCAACGTGAAGGCGGTGGAAATAATGTTTATGGCAAGGATATAAAAACTGAACTGTTGAAAATGAAGGAGAGTAATGAGAGAAGTGCTTGGATTCTAATGGAGCGCATTAGACCGCCAGTATCAGCTGGGTACATTGTTCGACCGGGGGGACCAAATCCACCTGAATTGGTGGATATGATTTCAGAATTGGGCATTTTCGGTGTTGTTATCGGGTAAATAAATTTTCCCATAACATTAAAGGCTTCATTTAACTTATTACTGATAACTTTTCTCCACAGGGACGCTGAGAAAGTGTTGATTAATCGGCAAGTTGGTCATATGTTGCGAACAAAAAAATCAACGGCGAATGAAGGCGGCGTTGCTGCCGGTTTGGGTGCATTAGATAGTCCCTGTCTCATTGATTAAAAAGCATTTTTTATACTAACGGATTTTATTGTATTTTATACAAATATATATTTTATTTCTGTTAATTGGCCGTTTCTTTCAACATGAATCGAACAATCCTTTCGCTTGCATTTTCGCAAATTCTGCTTCAATGTCGTAATTTGCATAAAATTCGGCATACCTTGCCATTCGTCGTTTTATATACAGTTCATTGAATAAAATGCCAGATGCAGCTGTTATAAGGGCGGTTTTTATGAACATTATTTTCGTCTGAGAGCGCAACATGCCCCATAGTTGAGGTTTCTTCATATTGAATGGTGTTGACACTTGTTGAAAACAAATGAAAAGGAAACTGGTAAACTCAAAGCACACTATAAGTATAAAAAATTATAGTATAAAAAAAACACGATAAAATTTTTAAATTTTATTATTCAACTATTTTATGTAAGTGTATAATACAAAAAATATTGTATAAACAAATAGTTTATTATAATTATAAAGATAATAAGATATTACTTAAAACAGCATTGCCATGATGTGAATTGATAAAATATATATTGCTTTTTATTTAAAAATTGTAAAAAAGTACAAGTAGTACCATTTGAAAGAAAAAACTTCTGTGGGAATGTGTACAGCGTTATAAATGAAAAAAGAATGAACATAATAATTATAATACACTTTCAATTACTTTAAAGCGATACAATCACACACTATTTCACTTCTTAGTTTTTTTTGTACAATAAATATCCATTTGTCAAAAGTTTTGAACCCTTTTGGCAGTTTTATAAAGTATATAATATATAATAGTAATTTTTTCATCATTTGTGCGTTTTTTTTATAAAAAATGACATCATTTTATAAATAGAAAAACAAATAACAGAAATCTCTTATAAATCGTCTTATAGGACTTTGTTACAATTGAATTAGTTTCAATAGAAAACCAATTTCACGTTGTTGTCTTCTTTGTTCGATAAATAACATTTTAAAATAATCAATTACGTCTTAAATGTATAAAATACGATTTAAAAAAAACAATGTTATATCGTACTTAACAAAAAAAAATATTAAAAGTACAAAGGAAAGTTTTTTCATTTGAAACCGAAAAAACTGAAAGGGAAAATATCTATCTATACGAATTGAATGTTATCATATTTGTTTATAAATAGATATATCCACCTCCCTTATTAATGATATTGCAATTCAAAGCCCGAATTACATAACCATTCAGCAGGGGGGTGGACGTGACCTCAGTACGCTGACGCTTCCTTATATTCACTGCCATCCATTGTAAAGAAATCTTCCAATTTCCATTGTAACGTTTCGAATGTGGGCCTTCGCATCGGATCCCTATTCCAACATTCCAACATAATGTCGTACAATGCGGGCGGACAATTTGGTGGCGATGGCATCCGATAACCATGTTCAACTTGATGCAGTACTTCGGCATTCGTCATACCTACAATAAAAAAAAAACACATTCATTCACTTATCCTTTTCCCCTTCATATTTTATTCAACATGTATTCAAATATTTATTCAACTTGCATACAAAACACATTCCCAGTGAAAAATCAATCGATTTTAGACATACCTGGATATGGGATTCGGCCGTACGTCACTAATTCTGTTAATAAAATACCAAACGACCAAACATCCGATTTTATAGAGAATTTACTATAATTCGCCGCCTCTGGTGCTGTCCATTTGATCGGGAATCTCGCCCCAACTCTAGCCTCATATTCATCTTCCTAAAATCAAAAAAAAAATATCATATTAACAATACGGTCAATAACACCAGTCATTCAAACAAACCTTAATTAGTCTAGCCAAACCGAAATCGGCAATTTTCACTACATTACTATCAGCCACCAATACATTTCTAGCCGCTAAATCTCTATGTATATAATTCTGTGATTCTAGATACGCCATTCCCGCTGCAATTTGTGCAGCCATATCAATTAACTGCTGCAATTTCAATCCTTTCCCTTTCCCTTGTAAATACTCCAACAATGAACCATTTCTCATCAATTCCGTTATAATATAAATTGGCTCTTCCACTGTACAAACAGCATACAACTGTATCAATTTCGGATGTCGCAGTTTCTTCATGATTTGTGCCTCAGCTAAAAAGTCCTTGGGATCCATAGTGCCTGGTTTTAGTGTTTTTATTGCAACTGGCGTTGTATTATTCCACATGCCTTCCCATACTTCGCCGAATTGGCCGTGGCCCAATTTTCTTATGAATTTCAAGGAGGTTCGTTCAATTTCCCATTGGTCACGTGTACGATGCGATAGGCCTTCCGGTTGTGGTTTTTCCACCTGAACACAAATTCACATTGAAAAACAGACACAACACTCAACTATTTAATATGCATGCAAAAAAACAAACAGCTATTGACTGACTCTATGTTAGTAGTGCAATTGAAAATCACTTTCATTCTATTCAAGTGCTAAAATAGTCAATAATCATCTAGCAAATCTAAGAAATGAGCTTAATGTAAACGTACCTCGTAGTCTTTCTTACTCTGCACAATAAAAAATCATTAGAAACAGAGGATTATTGAAAGAGAGAACAAAAAAACAAGTAAAATATGTAAAAATTTTGTAGCCAATAGCTGTTTAAGAATGGGAAAATATGAACAAAACAAAATGTAGAGTTTCAGGTTGCTTATTAATGGAAAAATGAAAAATTTACCTGAACACATGGCTTGCATAATGCAACACAAAGTCCGTCTGCATCATTTGAATAATGTAAGACGAGTTCTTGTAACGTACGGAAAGTTGTTCTTCGAGCTATGAAGAAACCGCCTTCATCTAATTGTCTAATTCGATAGTGTTTTACTGTATCACCATCACGAACTGCAAACAGACAATCAATAATCATTACAATTCATCTTCAATAGATTTAAACTAAAATTAACATTTAATATTCCATAGGGGCACACGGGTTTGAAATAAATCAAACACATTGAGATTTTCTCCCTTCACAAGCAATAATTTCTTTGTATAATCGTGCATAAAATTTAAAAAAAGTGATCGTTCAGCAGATTTATAAAAAATGCTTGGAAAACTGTATCAGAATATAAATCTTGGAAAATTTAAAGTGCACCAACCATGAATATGTAAATACACTAAGAAAAAAGAGACATTCTCATTACCTGACAATGAATAATCATTGTGTCTGCTCTCAGAATCCCGAATAAGAAAAGCTCCATGTTCATTTTCCGGTAGAAGAAGTTTCTTCTCTGCTTCTATGCGTTTAATTTTACGGAAATACCATCTGAAAGTAAAAGAGGTGACTTAGAAAAAACATTCTTTCCAAAAAGGAATTAATAAAATAAATGCAATAAATTCCAATCCCATGAAGAAAGTTTGATTACAATAACATTCAATTAAACATGATAACATTGGTACGGTTATTAATTGTAATTAGAAGTTCTTTGGAAAGAAAAATACGAAAAAGTCTCAAAAACAAGCTGTAAAATTTGAGAAAATGAGTTTAAATCAGAGCACATGTTTTACATTCATGGTCAAGGCGGAAAAATGTAAATAAATGTCAATTACGGCAATTTTTATAAAAAAAAAAACATGTTCGACAACTTCGAAATTTATATCAATTGGCTTTTTATTAATCAATTTAAATAATTTAAATATACATTTTAAGTCTTCGAAGAAAAAAATCAACTGTAAATTTTACTACTTAAACAGTTACTCTTCTACAAGATCAAACTTAATAATAAAATAAATAAATAAAATAATATCAATATAATATTCTTGGTATGTACTTAAAAAATTGGCAACTTGTTCCATATTTAATACAAGGCTAATATGATGAAATAGTTAAAAACATTGTTTGCGAAATTTCTATCCAATGCCTACTTGTATACACGTTTATAGTATAGGGGCGTTTCTTGACTTGTCGATTTCAAAGAAATACTCAATTCCAATTATTATTGCACGGGTATTACCGTATTCAACTGAAATGCATTGAGAAAACCGAAAAATGGGGCTATTTGCTGTGGACCAAGTTAAGGGACAAGGCTAAAAACTCAGCATGCATGCATAAAATTAAAGAGCACATTTGCAACTCTAACTGATTATGTTAATTTTGACATAAAACATATACTTGTAAATTAATAATTAAAAATTAAAATATGTACATGGAATCGATAACCGACCAAATCCGGTTAATATCTCAGCTTAAAATTTTTTTTCTCTTCATCAAAAATTAATACGGATTATATTACACAATGTCCTTATTTATTTTTAACAACCTTAAACCAGAATTCGAAGAAATTTTCAATGGTGATATTTTCCATGAATATCAAAATTCAATTTAGAAATTTTTCAGAAAAATGTTAAAGAATTTCCCATGATTGCAAGGTAAATTATCCACATATACAGTGGTATGGAAAAAAAGGTCAATAAAATCACATTATTAATTACTTTTCCAATAACAAATGACAAATTAACAACAAATTAATATCATCAATAAGTCGATGATAAAAAGAAACGTGTTTAACCAACGAATAACAACAGGGAAACGTGTGATGAATTACAATTGTAAAATTACATTATTTTTTATAAGCACCTCCACAGTTGGCTTTGATTTCCATTACGTCAAAATTACACATACCTATAGAGAATCAACAATTCATAAATGACAATAATAGTATCAACTGTCAACTGTTTATTTATTGGCCAGTTTCTAGAATTTTATAAATAAGACAAACTTGTTATGTACCAAGTATTGTATATTATGTAATTGATCTTAATTACATAAAATACTTTTCAATTGGAATAAAACAACATGAAATGCAATTAATATATTAAAATCAATTCGGTTTTTTGAATGAGGTTATTTATAATTTTGGATTGTTTTTTCTTTTTGTCTTTGGAGGCTCACTTTCTTAACACAATACCTGTTAATCAATATATGGAAAGTATGATCTGGACCAATAAAGAAAATAACCAAAGAGAAAATGAGTCGTTCCATCAAAACAAATGGACAAAAGTGAATCGTAGGTAGGAGGAAAATTTTACTTTCGCTTAATATGGCACATATCAATCATCATAATAACAATTAATTTCAACATTAAATCGTTTATCCTTGAAAAAAACAAATGTACGTAGTTGACAATTATTTAATAAGTAGCTATGACAACTTTAAATTTATGTAATCCATCGAAAGAAATTAGAAAAAAACAGTCAAAGGAAGTAGTAGACCGAAATTTAATATTAATTTCCATTTATTAACCTCTTTTTTATTACTCGTGTGTAGTGTCCTTATGTGCTTATTATATAATAAACAAATTATAGAAAAAATCGAGAAAGTTAAAAGTATCATTGAAAAATACCCAGAATAGCCTCTTTGACCATCACATAAAAAATTTATCACACGAACACCTCATAACAATCTTAATTACAATTAGTCGCCAAATTAATATCAAATATCCAATTAGCATTTTAAACAATACAATTGAATTATTTATATAATCACCGCCTACTTGTGTCTTGTTGACAAAAATTCAATATGAAACAAAATGAACAATCACGTATTATTGACCTCCTTGTAAAAAAAATAATCGTTCCGGTACAAGGATGTTCCGCAATTGATAAAATTCCTTCCGGACCTCAAACTTTGTCCACACGAATTTCTCGCATTTTATAAATTCAGCAAAAACTGATTAACACAAGTGCGCACATTTTTTTCTTTGTAGGTTAATAGTTTACGAATAATTTTCAATAATTATCGTGTGTGTTAAATTTGTGGTACGTTTTCAGAACACAGAGGCAAGCCCATCATCTGCACAACCGGATCTTCTCATTCACAAAAAAAAATCATCTGATAAATAAAAATTGATGCACATTTTAATGATTCTTTACATAACCCTTATAAAGCGTCAATTAATCATATAAAAAAATCAGTAAGTTGATGAAATCGTAAGCGAAATTCAATAAATATGCAAATTAAATAGAATTGCGAAAGTTGCGTCACTATATCGTCGTTTATGAAGACAAATTCTATTATCGGGAGTTAGAAAAATTCACTAAAACTCAACCAAATAACAACATTATATCGATATAAGAAGAATCAAGTTATGTCCATATGTAATAACCACATCTTTCTCACGCTGTTTCTTTTTCTCTTCTATTCGGTGCACTCTTATAAGAGTTGATTGCTTTAGATTGGTCACAACTTCCATTCAAGACATGTATAATAGGCATAGTGTATGTATTATTGTTGCACAAGTTTTTCACAGGATGTGTGTGGTTTCTTTCATGACTATTTTTCTTTTTCAACAACGTATGTTTAGTTTTCAAACTGTAACGGTGTTTTACTAAGTTTTTTTATTGTGTTCTCTTCAACTGTACTAAGTAATCGTACTTAAAATTTTCATCAAAGTTTAAATTAGTCGATTCGTTAACAGACATCGATCATATTTATAAGATAGTTTTTTAGAAGAAAATAAAAAATTTAACCATGATGAAAATCTAAAATTATAACATCAGGAATGTTGATGTTTATGAAAATTTTAAGTAGGTACTCAGATAATTTTTATCTAATTCGTAAACAAATCTTAAACTGTTTTTACTTAACTTATACTCATTAATGATTCTAAAATGAAGCGAAATAAATAGAAAAGTTCTGAGGTAAGCAGGCAAAATAAGAAGAGCCTTGTTTAAAAATTTTGAGTTTTTCATATCAATCAGTCGAACATTCTGATATTTAAGAATTACAAAATTCACACTTAATTATAAACCACAGTCTGTCAGTTAAATATTTGTCAATGATTGATGCGTTTAAAAACAATTACATTTTTAACGGTCATATTCTCGTCATACATAGGTAGAGATTATTAGAAGTACTATTTAAATACATTTTTTTGATAAATTTTAGGTAGCAGGTGTGAACTATTTTCAATGTCACTTCCATAACTACTTGTTTGATTTTGCAAAATCTTTGATAACAGATAAGATTAAAATGAGAATTAAGATTGAAATGTAATCCAACATGGATTTTCCCTTTTTTCACATTGTTTCATTAATTTAAACAATTTTAAGTAGTTTTAATACCAGTTGACAAAACAAACTTCTATTCAATACTTTTCCACATCCAACGCTAATTAAAAACGTTGCTTATTCCGCAACCCTACATTATCTCCTCAATTTTCAATAAATATCAAACTCCATTATCTCAAATCAACAAAGCAATCATTCAGTAGCAGGAAAATCTCATTCATATAATACCATTATTTAAATTTTTTAAATAATAACTTACGGCTGTGAACTGAAATCGTTGCATTGCGGTTCCGAACCCAAACTAAATTTCCTTCTATTCCTACTCCACGCTTCCCATTGCTTCTTCAATCTGCGCTCTGAATTTTTCGCACTTAGATGTTTTTTCAAAAACCGTTTCCACTGTACATCATTATTATTTTCTGACAATGTTTCATCACACTCAGAACAACTACTATTCGAACCGACACTACTTTTCCTACTATTCAATTCACACCATGACGATTTGCGACTTTCTGGCGTCGATGGTGTTGACTGTGTTGCTGTTAAACTACTTTTTCGACTCTCAAAACCCGATTCGAATGATTTCTGCTCTGTTAAACTACTCTTTCTACTATCGGTTGGTGAAGAGACTTTCAAATCATTCAATGAATACCTTCTACTACTAATACCATCCCCAAAATAATTCTGTCCATTTTGTTGTTTCAACCATCTAATCACATGTTCATTTCGATCATCTTCCAACACTGTCGAATTACCACCATCAAACAATCCACATTCATTCACATTCTCATACAATTTCTCCTCTTTTGGCACATAACTCCTCTTCCTTGTTCTAACATTAATCTCATCATTTGGTAGTCTCTCAATTGCACTCACAATATCACCATCCAA
This sequence comes from Silvanus unidentatus, assembly GCA_963930825.1. Lineage (NCBI taxonomy): Eukaryota > Metazoa > Arthropoda > Insecta > Coleoptera > Silvanidae > Silvanus > Silvanus unidentatus. The sequence continues at coordinate 4,484,027 of OZ005759.1, forward strand.
TGCATCTTTACTGTATTTACAATACTTTTTCAACAGATGCAAAACAATCGCATCGTTCCCTCTATTCGTTATTTCAGTCTTTTTATCTAACTTATCAGTCTCTTCTTTTAATAAATTACTCAGAAATCCATTATCCTTATTATTTATTGATCTCAGTTCCGGCATCGAAGGCCTACGTGGATGTTCAACAATTTTATCTTCCGGTATTTGTACCAAACTGATTTTCCTCTCTAATGTTTCACAATTCCGTTTACCACCCTCCAACTGTCTATTATGTTGCAGACGCAACAATTCCGAATGTTTTTCACTCAATTCAGCAAAGCCATCCTCTTGCAGGATCAATTCTTTGTTGGCGATCCGTTGCAAAAAGTCCGATATGGCCGCTTTATGGTCTTCCGTCAATTCACCATGCAATCTGATCAATGACAATTGTAATGGTATCCATTTCTCATCTTTGTAACACCAAACAACCGCCCCTGCGTTCACCATCACTTTTATACGGCAAACAGCATCAAAATGGCCGCCACAGCTCTCTACAAAATGGCACCAAACAAAACAAATGAAACTCGAGCACACAGAATAAGACAGTCGCAAATTTGTTTTTTGTAGGTTGAATTGAAAATTTCAATGTCAATGACTTTGTGATGGCTTTCTTTTAAACATTCTGTATTCAAATTATGTTCGTTATCCAGTACAATTTTTATTGGAAATTTCATTTCATAAGTGGCTAGAATTTGAAGAAATGTAAGAAAAAACGTGGTTGTATAAGACTAATTGGCTGGTAAAATTAGATACTTAATTGTTGCGTGCTAATAGATAACCGCCTCTTTGCAGAATTTTAGAGAAATTCTAGATAGTTACGAAAATGAAAAGTGAAACTGAAACCTTGTCGACAAAAATTTAATCCTCCTTGATTAAAAACCACACACCCTCAGAAAATAAAATTATTCAAACCGGCCATCTTGTCCGCGATTTATTTGCATACAATCGATTTGGCAAATTTTACAACAATGACTCACATTATCTAACAGAAACTTGTATGTGTGTGGCTCTAATGTTGGATGCAGGATGCACAAAAATAAACTAGAACGTCTAATGAGACGGCGAATTAGGTACAAAAAAAAACTTGATTTTATATAGAATGTCCTTTAAATGTGCTCTCGTCTAGATGATACAACGGTATATACTGTAGATTACAAAAATGTCAATAGCACCATTTCATAAAATTCTATAGTTTACTTTAATCAACAACATGCCATTTTTTTTTCAACGAAGTTGGCTTACATCCGTCTTCAAATAATTGTCTATGGTAACGGAAAAAAACAACTAAAACAAAACCATTGACAGAAAATTATCAATTTAACCTACTTTCAAAAAACAATTCCACTTATTGTTATAAATTTATTATTGTAAATAATTCACAACTATTCAAACAATTTTCAAAACAAATCGGACTGTTTTCATTTTAAACATTAAATAATAATCTAGTCTTGATAAATGATTCATTTAATTCGTTAATTGTTTAAAAAAATAATTTCAACTAGTTAAAAATAATACAGTACCTAAAAAACGAGTACACCACACTGTTAATTTTCGCTTAAACCGTGTTTTCAATACTTTTCGATATAAATTCGAATGTACGAACTATTTATGTTAACTTAGAGCCGCAGCATATATGACAATATGTGCGAACAAGCAAAACACAACAACTGATTTCTGTGTTATATGTTGAACGTTGTGGAGAGTCAATTAAATTGTCCGATGCAATGGGTCTCTGGTGGGGTCTCTCCACTTGCCTCTTTGCTACTGCTAGCTTCTCTTCCACCTTTTAAATGCGAGATTGAATTTTATGGTTTCCAATATCAATTTTCTATTCCATAATAATTATCGGTCAATATTGAATTTTTCATTGGAAATCCACTCACATCATGGCGCCGATGCATTGTTAATCCGGCAATTTTTCGGTCCATTTTGCACCACATAAGACTCGATTCTGGCCATTGTGTGAGTTCAAAGGTGAATATCCTGTGTATGTTGTTGTGTGTTCGGAGATGCTGAGCCAAATTTGCAGTTTTGTATTTATTCGTTTCAGTTAATCGTTTATGTCCCTGATGCAAAAATTTAGCAATTCAACCTTTTAATCAGATAAATTGGCCATAAAAATTAGCCTTCTCACTGCAAGCATAAGGCACACAATGATTATTTCGACGATATTTCCGCAAGACCAAAGCATGTACACATACATTCCATGGTGACCTTGTGGAAAAACGTTAAATTTGGTAGCCAAGATGGAACACACCGTGACATGGTCAATTATGGGGGACAATCGCATAAAATTCAAATTGAACAGGAACAATACCAAGTTTAAAAACATAAACACACATGCCAAACATATTATGAATTGTTATAACATTTAGAATATTAAATCAATTATTTAATTAAGTAAGTGATGAACAATTTTTTTTCTGTTTGTCTATGGATTTAATGATTGGAAAAACCTGGGGTAAAATCAGGTTAAATCGTTTAACAGATCAATTCTATTTGAATTGCTGGTCAATTAGAAAATTTATAAAAAGAACAATTAACGGATGCTCTAAAAGAAATGTCGTACCAGTCAGTGGAATAAAAGATGGCGACCATAACAAAACTCCCTAAAAATATGAAACTCTGCCCTTCGAGTGACTGGAAATGGCATTTAAATAAAAATCCAATAAGGAAGGAAAACGGGATAATAAAATGGAAATCAGATGGGAGAGACAGCCATGAATTGGCAATGGAAAGAATATTTAAATAAAACATATATAGGTTAGTGAAAACGATTTTATAAAATACGGTAATTATCGTTTCAAAAAGATTTCAATGTGGATTTTTTGGTATTTTTTTAATAAAACATTTTTAACGACTCTATAAAACAGTTTCACTTTTACTTGTAAAAAAAGACAATGAAAAACCCTTATGAAATGGGTATAACCTAAAAACCTAATCAATAAGCACGAGTTCCTTAGGCATAAGAAAAACTAAACTTTCCATTGAATCCACATATCAACAATTGAACTTATTGTTCTTTTTTTTTCTATTCAAGTAAAATAAAACACCTTAAAGGCGATTTTGCTCAGATATTCCAATAATTGCGAATTATTAAAAGCATTGTGGTAAAGAAATTGAAAATGAGGCCAACAAAATGATTTCTTAATAAACGAGAAAAAACCCATTACACACACACACAGACGCAGTCCTAATTAAATTTCAGCGAAAACGAAATAAATAAGAGAAGCGAGTCGGACCCGTCTCCTCCTACACGTTTATTTTCGGCCTGAAAGGATGCAACTTTGGAACAAGACCAACATAGGATTGCAGTTAAAAAGAAAATATAGTCCCTGAATAATTTCACGTCAAGGTCGTTTGGAATTCTGGTCATTCACTTTGCGACCTTCCAAGTACGTCCGTGATGATGTAAAACATCAAATGCACATTATAAGCAAATGGCTGACCATTTCTTTTGCTCATTTTCCAAGATGAAATCGGACTGTTGCACAAAAACTATTGAGGAATTTTTGGCGATTGGACCAGCAGCGACTCACTGGGGATATTTCCATGCACCGTTGACTTTAAATGCAATCAAATAATTAATCAGAGATGCGGATGTTGTCATTTAAGCTGGCGTCAGACAAGACAACGGGAAACTTATCCAACTTTATGCCGGCTTTCTTGTGCTATTACCAAATGCGAAAGAAGACAGACTTTCACCGCCATCCAAAAATATCGTCATTTAATCCCAGCAAAAAAAGATGAGACACAATCACGGCATCATGTTTTTATGCATACACTCGTGTAGTATACGAAGAGGTCATCATCGTTTTGCTTTTTTGTTGTATTGAATTTTACATTCTAGAACAGTGGAAAAAGAAAAAGGAAAGAAAGACCCGGGCGCCAACCGCATAAATGCAATAAAATTGCAAAACATTATTCAAAGTAATTACCGTATCTCTAATAAATCTAAGTAGTACTTAAAGTTCTTTTATATTTCATGTGTGACTTTTTTCGAAAGAAATTACATACTCTTTCCTGTAAACATTATCGTCAAAAGTAGTGTATCGTTTCTATTTATAGAATATAAAGCTATATAATTATTTTATACCCTACACTTGTACATTTCTGTCTTTTTGTTCTTCATTTTATACCTATTGCGGTTTTCTACAACTATCTTCAAATTGAAACCATTCAAATTTACGTTATTTGTAGCGTTTCAAACGGGTTTTAAACATTTTTTGAAGTTGTTTATTTTTCGGTGTTTTATACATTTATCAACTCTTAAGAATGGACGTATAGAACTTATTTTATGTAAAATGAGGCGCTGCATCGTGTGGTCCAAACCGAAATGTCTTATCACTTACCGTTTAGAAGATAGAGTAAAAATGAATAAAACAGAAATTTGAAAAATTACTTTCTTTCTTCTTGGTCGTTTGTACTTTTTTCCAATAGTAAGAATAGATGTATCGAAACTGTGTCCACAGGGAAGGTCGCAATTCCGAGTTGAATGGTGATTTCAATTACAATTTTGTAATTATTTTTTCCGTCTTCGAACATAAATTTGCAATTACAAGGCCGAAATGCATTTTTATTTCTATTAATGGATATTAATTTTTATTATACATATACTGAAACTAGAATATGTTGAAAGTTTTACTCATATCCGTGACAAAAAATCAACATAAAAAAAATCGAAATTTTCCCAATAAAATTAAAAAACTTAATCGTAAAGATTATTGTACTGGAATTTCAAATATTGCAATAACAAAAAGGAACTGAACACATTTTTAAGCAATTTTACAAATTTCATGCTGTTTTCTTTGAAATAAAAAAGCTGTAAAAATCGTCGGATTTCTGTTTTCAAAAGATTTGTTTACACATTCGTACCGGATTATAGACAATCGCCAAGACAACCGCCGTGTATTGTGTGCTGCCTAACAACAACAACAAAGAAACCAGCCATCTAATTATTATTCCTTTTATGAAAAAATCTATTACGAAAACTGATAAATTATAGCAAAATATTTAACAACAAATACTAAATAAAAATTTTCACTAGATATAATTTAATCACGATTATGGTTCGCTAACTCTTTTCATCCATTTTACAACACAATATAATGAAAGTATGTTGGATTAAATGCAAAAATGAAATATGAAAGTTGAAATAATTTTATATAAAATGCAAATTGTTATCGTATGTAATTAAGCAGACGAAACTCCATTATCAGCATCGTCTATCTAAATTCAAATAAATGTACAAAATAAACATTAATGTAAGATAAGTTTTTCCTCGTAAAAAAAAATTGATGTTATCTGGAATGGAACATAAATTCTAAGGAAAAATGCTAAAACGTATTAAATTCCGACAAATACGTGATAATAATTTTGTATTGGAACTGTTATTTCATAAACATACGATACCAAACAGACTATAATTAATATTCTAATTACTTACGACCAGTCTAGTGCATATTTAATAAATTTATTATTACTGCAAGTTAACATAAAGCCAAGGCAATAGAATAAAAACGGAAAACGGTAACTTTCTAATTGAACGGAGACAACTCTTTATAATCAAAGTAGTCTGTATATTTGCATACAATTATGCCATTCGATAATATTGTGAAAATCAGAAACAAAGTCTCCTATGGAATTGGAATTCGATTGGGGAAAAACAATGTTAAATAATGTGCTCCAATTTCCCATGAAATTTATAATAAAAAGAATGTTAGGTAATTATTTAGCGTGTGCTATATGGGTGTGGGCCAAACCCACAGGAATACGAATTGAAGGACATTGAGAATTATTAAAAAAACTGTTCTCCACAAAAACGGAAATACTAAATTATTTACAATCAAGCAAACAAACGAAATTGTTGTTTATTTTTTAATTTAGAAAGGAAAAACTTGAAAAAAATTGAATTTTGAACAGAGAATTAAATTTTTACAACATATCCGAATGGGATATTATGAAAATAAATGTCTAATTAAATAAATGAAAATCGTTAATAGGTTATTTGAAATGATAATTTCAACGGTCCAAAAGAATTCTGGAATAGATACCTTTGTTAATGATTAATGCATTCAGTTGTTTTCTATTTTTCAACGTCAACTTATAAAAAAATGTTTACTTCAGAAGTAGCTTAACGCTAATTATTACATGTTAATTACTCATTTTATAATAATATAGATAACCGACAATAATTGCTGTAAAGTTATTATTCATGCAAAAACTTGATTATTTAATGGTAAAGTGCATAAAACGTGATGAATCCAGGAAGTTCCTACAGCAACTATGATAATTTTAACATACCAAGGTCATTCTTTACCGAACACAAACTTGAAAATCTGTTTTGAGTGGAATATTTTTGGAAATTGTTTACTTACGGTTCAGCTTCAATGCTCTTCAGTTTCGCCACATAATTCGAGGGGATGTAGCCTTCTAGACGACTTCGTTTACTTTTCGCCAGCCACCAATCGCCTTGTGTGTCATTTAAAATCTCTAAATGATCCCCTTTACGAAAACTCAAATCCTCATCTGTTCTGGCATCGTAATCGTATAAGGCGACGAAAATTCGTGCACTCGTCTGTTCTGGTTCAGGATTCGACACAGCCTGCTGTCTGATTACTTCAGACGGGGGCGAAGGGATCGGGTTGGGGTTAGGTGCTAATGCACTTTGTAATGTGTCGATTTCGGCCACACCAATTCGTTCCCTGTTTCGATCACGTTCTGTTGTCGAATTACTACTAAAACAATTGCCCATTTTTCCACCTAACACAACAATACACTGTTGCTCGCACCACCAAACATTTAATTCAAACACAAAACACAATCACAATATTGCTATCATTACACGACTGTTTTCTATAATTTAATAAAATAACGGTGCAAAACTATAAACACAATTTGAAAACAATGTTTATTTAGTAGAAAATAGCATCATTCTAGCACACAACACAACCTCAACAATACGCCATTTGTACAAAACTAAAATGTTGATGTTGATGGAGGTGGTAGGGAAAAGGAAAATAGAAAATGTTTTGTTTGGTGACTTTCACTTTAAGCTGACAGATAAAGCGGTTGGTAGACATGCTTCTGTTGTTATCGGATTGTTTAGTGATAAGACGAGAGGTGTCACTAATGTTGCCCTATTTTCTTTTATTTTATTATGATGAACAATCCGGATGAGTAATAATTATTTTTTGTTAATTGTTAAAGAGTTAATTTTCTGTTTATAGAAATCAAGGAAATCCGTATGAAAACGCCACGGAAAATCTAGCAAACGGATTGATTGGTAAATATGAACCGATTTTAAAACAAGTTCAGGAACAGTTGAAAGAGTTAACGTAAATACTGAAAGTTCAGTGTAAAATTCCCAATTTCAAAATAAAACTGTAATTTTAGAGAGAAACAACTATGCCTCCAAAATCAGATACACAGTGAAAACTTAAGTTTGTCCGAAATGCAATACAATCATGAAATACAAGAGTTAACGAACAAAATGAAATTATATCAAAATAAACTAGTTAATATAAAGAAAGACATAAAATTTCTGCATGACAAAAGTACGAAATTGAAGGTGTGTATAAAATATCACAGCCAACATGCAATCTTAATTTAACGACTTTTAGAAACGTGCCTTAAAGCTGCAACAGGCCAAAGAACGCGAAGAGTACATCAAGACACAAAAAGAGTTGCTCCTCCAACAAGAACAAGACTTAATCAAGCATTAAAAAACTTGTTAAACATTTTACAGAATTTATTAAGGAAAATAAAACAACAACCTATTTACTATGTGCTTTTTTATTTATGAAAAAAATGTAAATTAATCTACGCTTCATAACTTGATAAATCATGATCTTCCCTAAAGTAGCAAAGAGACACGATACATAATTCAATGTTTAATGAATGATATCTACATATTTTTTTGCCAATTGTTGAATTCTGAGGTTTTATTTTTATATTTACTGTCATTTCGACTAGTCCAACTGCATAATCATTTCATTTGTTCAACATTTGGATTATTGCCAATTAAAATTTATTAAAAAATCATTCACCTCGTAGCAATACAATTTATCTGCTGTTATTGTATTTCTTTTATTATATGTATATGTAATATACACACTGTATAAGTACTATATACAGAAAAAAAAAATCTGGGAAGATTTGTCGAAAAAATCAAATTTCGGTAACAGTAGAACAAATATTGAACAATTACAAAAAAATTAAAAGAAGGAAAGACAATTGATTTGTACTTATAATACATCATTATAAAATAAATTATCATAAAAATAATAATACCACCCACAAAAGCAATTTCCCAAAAATATATAAACCTTTAATTAAAAAAAAAAATCGAAATATTCTCTAGAAAACAAAACACTACAACTGTTATACGTGTTTCTAGAAGAAATTTTTTAAATTCCATAATACAATAATATTGCTAGAGGTGATATATTAAGTTTTGTGCACACACTGAGCACTTGGCGTTCAATTATAAATTACAACACAAATTTTGCTTTATTATTTTTTCTTTTTTCGTTACTCGTTTTTTTTATTTTAACACTGTCAATCCAAAACTACCACTTGTAAATCATCCATTTTGGTTTTCAATTGTCGCCACGGTTTCCTTGCAGCTCGTCTCAATTCCGCCAACGTTACTTGTCTTCGCATTTTCCTATAAACAACAAACTATTGCGACATCTTTCGGCGAATATTGCACAAACGAAATTCAACTTACTTGCTCGCATCTGTCGCCCTAAAATACACGTCATCCGGCGCATCCATCCAACTAATCACTTGTTTCCTACCAGAACCACTACGAGTCATATGAGCAATTTTTGGTTTACCATTTATTTGTGCAATATGTCTTGGCAATGCTTGTCCGGGCATCATCGATGCCGCCATCAACGCCTGATATTGTTCAGGACGAGCGATTTGTAATGGTTCCTTTGTTATACGTTTCGTAGGGGGCGCACTCAAGGCGGAACCTACACCAATAAACAAACATTTATTACTTACATTTCAATCGAATGTGCTTTGCATCAAAAATAAAAAAAAAACTATTTGTATGACGTTAATTAAATCTCTTATAAAATGTCAATAAAAGTGAATGAAAAACTATGATTTTTTTTGTCTCTCTTTCTCTTGTAATCAACTTACCATCATCCCAATCCAGATCCGAATAGAAGCCAATAAAACGAAAATAATATTAGTTGTCTTGTAAATGTTGAAAGTCAATTAACACATTCATTGAATATTAAAATAAACATTACAGGAAAAAAAATTATAAATATTTTCCCACTCTATTTTTATATACACACACATTCACACACATACATTCACATTTCATTTATTACAATTGGCAATGCAAATTATAAACAAAACATTTTAAGCAAATTAACAAAAAAAAACATTCAATACTTACTGTCTATACCATTCATTTCATCATAAGCGCGTCTCTTCAACGATGGCGATATATTATTAAGTGGAATCTTCTCAGCTTCCGGTTTATTAGGAACACGTTCATACAACAAACTCCCATCGGGCGCTTTTGGTGGCTTTGGAAATGCAACACGATCCGGTTTTGGTAACAACTCTTTATCAGTTAATATTAACCATTGTGGCGTTATTGGTCCAGGCCGACCTAATCGTGTTGCAATATCTGTCACACTGCCACGATTCTTTTTCTTATAAATCAACAATTGTTTCAATTCTTGTATACTTTTACCAATCATTTGTGTACTACACTCTTGTTTCACTGCTTGTATATTAATTGCAAAGAATGGGGCACGTGCTGCATGCCTTGGACGCATTATATGTCGACATAAACGTCGCGAGATCCGCGTTATTGGTGTTGTATATAAATAAAACGCAGTACGTGTCTTCATTATTGGTCTTGGTGAACCGGAACGGATTACAATGCCATGTGCAGTTGCATAATGTCTTCCTAAATGTGCTTTCAATTTGAATTCTTTACCACAACCGCCAACATTACAACGGTGCGGCCGATGCGGCATCGCCGACATCCGATCCTCGTCCACATCGCTGCCCGACTTCTTTTTGCCACCATTCTCAAAATCACCATCACCGAATCGGGTCGGTATCTTTAAGCCGCCATATTTCTTCCAATAATTCCAGCACATGTGACATAGACGACATTGCATATGGGATGGACCCCATGCATACCATTGCGTTGAAACAGTCACTAGAACATTTCAAATTATAATAACGAAATGAATAATGAAAATAACCGATTAATATTGTGACAATCACAGTTATTTTTTTATCATATCACACAACCATTTCCTCATTGCAATATGTATTCAAATCGCCCTCACACTGTGTTATTTTTATTTTTCACCGCAAAATTACGGTCGCATGTATGGGGTGGAACCTTTAACTAGTGTGGTGGTAAATGAAACACATAATCGCCTACTAGTCAGCTCCCCACACATTTCATTATCGATAAAATGAATACGTTTGTCGCGTTTTTAATTTAAACCTGTTAATTTTTTTGTTTTACAGTTGGATTTCTAATAAACACATCTTTGCAAAGAGAAAAATCATGAAACAGTCATTTTCATCAAACATCAAAACTTTTGTATAATTTTTTTAATTAACCTCAAACTAGAAACCACTCCGATTATTCAAAAAAATCGATTTTATTATGAACGATTTAAATTAATTAATATGAAATTATTGATTCCACTTACCATTACACGATTCGCATGCCTTTCCACCAAGTGAAACAGCTGGATCAGTACTACCATTACTACTTCCATTCACGATACCTTTGTTATTATTTAAAGCAGCTGGATTTGGTTTGTTACTGTTAATAAAAAAAAATAATGAAATGTATTTTATATCAAATGTAGGTAAAAAAAACTCACTAGTTAGGAATGTAGACTTGTTTCAATTTCGATTCAGCTTCAACAGCTTTAACACGTTTCTGTTGTACATAACGATCTGTTGTTTTCCACATATAATAATATTCTATAATATTTTTCAATGTTTTCCATGGTAAAAAGTCTTGACGTATATCATTGAAATCTTTGCCATATTTATCTAATGCCTCTTCAAATAAATTCGCCTCAGCTGCACTCCATTCCTCCATTTCATCTCTACATAATACTGGCCCACTAGATGGTACCAATGAACACATAGCACTCTCTATATCGTAATTGTGACGATGTAGTGTGTCCATTGCATGGAACAATGTTATGTCGCGGCTTGCTGCCGCCGCCGACATATGTAACGATGGCTGTTTAACACTCGAACTACAATCCAATGCTCTGGCAAATGTACCAACCGAACGGCTTACAACTAAAAATTGATCAATTTGTCTATCACTTAGATTATGTTCTGGTGTCCATGTTAATGTTTCCAATTCGGCTAAATCACGTAAATCACTTTCTTGTTCCCTTAGACGGGACGGCACATCACATTGATACCGAGTGCCAACACGTATTTCACCTTTGTCCGCCAACAAGGTCTTTTGTGTTGGATCAAATACTAAGCAGTAGAAAAACATGTCGTCTTTATTTAAATATGATACTAATGATTCTGTTTCGTTGAATAAAGTCACTGAACACTTTCCACGTATATGTGTTGCTGGTAATGTTTCCACTTGTCTCGATAAGAACAATTCACGATGTTTCATTTGGTGTCTTTGTTTCGGTGTCAATTGTTCACCACCAAGAACAACGACACTAGTTGTAGATGATGATGTTGTTGTTGTTGTGGTTGTTGCTGCTGTTGCTGTTGTTGCAGTAATACTTCTGTTACCGTTATTACCCGATTCCGAACCCGGACTATTATTTAACTCGTCTAAGGCACCTACAGCCACAACAGAGAGAAAACAATTAACAATTAATCACATCAAAAGAGAAAAAATTATAATCAACAATACACTCTTTTTCTATCCGAATTTACAGTTTATGCTGGCAATAGAAAACAATTGAATGTCGCAAAAAAATTACATACAAAATCGATTTCGATTTTTAACTGAAAAATTCGGACGCTCATACAAAGAAAAATCCCCTAAAATGATATTCTATTTACTTTTGTCAACGATAATATCAACGATTATGATTATGTAGTGTACACCTGTATATTATAAATGTATCACATTTAAAAAAAAGTAAATTACATTCAAAACTATAAAAAAATCCAAAATCCTATTTTCATTTAATGCATTTACACTGATCGTCAAAGTAATTATATATTTCATTTCAATATTCATTATTCAAATATTGGCACAAATCGTCATCAACGTACAGAATTTGTACATGAACAAAAATCACTTTACACATATGATAGAAAGAGAGCGAAAAATTTGATAGCCTAATCATTAAGTAACGAAACAGGAATAAAATACTTAATCAATATTTAACTAATTACGTACACAACTCGTAAATTACTGACATAATACATTGATAAGACTGTATAAAAGTACACACAAACGTTCAAACTTTTGCTCAAAAAAAACCTAATCATAATGAATCAACAACATTTCAGCCATTTCCTTTTGCTCTTGAAAACGGGGGCAGAAAAGTATCGTGAGCTTATTTCGAGAGAGCACCTCATATGTATATATATCGATCCAAAGAGCGGGTAGATTTCGGAGGGGTTTTTAGTGGGCGACTGAAATGGGGGCTGGTGGTGGTGGTGGTGGTGGCCTCTCTCTCCTCTAATATAAAACGAGTGTATAGAGAGGAGAGAATCGGCACAGGATGGACGTGGAAACAGCGGCTGTTCAAAGTGGTGGCGGCGGCGGCAAAAGGGAGGGCGACGAGAGGTGGTGGCGGGCACTTTGTTGCGGGCCGCGGGGGTAACGGCAACACAGCGACACATCCATATACACACACACACCAACGGATTTTATTCAATATTCAACCACTTCCTTGAGGAAGATCATCTAAAGTCTCTCTCTTTAAAACAAACCGAATTCGAGCCACTTCAATTTAGATGATTTTGTGCCCTTGATAACAAACTGTCATGTAACAGATTGATGTTGGACACATGTTTCATACAAATCTAACCTCAAAATTAGCATTAACAATCACAGCAATTTTTCCATATAAAGCCAACTTGCCATTGTTTAAAGTTCAAAGTTCAAACGCACATACAACAGGTGTATATCAACAGAGAGTGGCAAGATACGTGCCTCTCCTTCAGTACATTCTATTCGGGATACCCCAAGAGTTCGGATGACGTGAGGTTTCAGCCCCCCAAATGTGGGAAAGTTAACGGAAAAAAAATTATCAAAGAACGCCACCAACGAATTCAAGACTGACTGGATTTCAATGGATTTCATGTTTTTGTTTGCGAAATGGTGACAATTTTTTATATAATTTTTTTACTGAATTAAAATGCATTTTTGTGTGCCATATATCGCATTTTTAGCACATTATCTATGAGATAATATTTGATTAGAAAGACTAATCGGAAATAGGCAGGGTCATACAAAGTAAATAAGAATGTAAAATGTATATATGAATTTTTCGCCACATTTCAATGAATATTTTTTAGAGAAATTGAAATATAGTACACGAAAACACACCTTCATTCAAATAGAGAAAAAAGCTGAAAAACAATTAAATATGGCCACCGTACACACACAGCACACTAGTTTCATATACAGCTAAACATAATATCCGGTCAGGTATCGGAACGCATTGAAACACTTCGCTTTACCACTTTTAATTTTCAAATGTACTATAATAATATTAATATTAAAAGTAATAAATAAAAGTTATTACTCTTGTTGGTAATTTCATTACTTTTGTAGAGTTTCATCTATAAGTAAAAATACTACTTAAAAATTTATTATTAACATAACATTAAATCGCACCATTACTTTCCTATCGATTTACATAAATACCACCATTTGCCATAATAAAAAAGCATGTAGTCAATTATATAAGAAAAATTTAATTAATTATACATAATTTCTAAACCGTACCGTGCTTTGACTAATAATATCGATTGAATATTAATTACGACAAATTATTACAATAACGCGATATCCTAATGTGTGGAATAATTAATTTCGGAGATCATTTCAAGTTCTGATTACCACACGTCAATACAATTATACCCAAAGACAATCAAATGCATTTCCAAACAGTTAGAGAGTTAATCAGAATGGATTCCACCCTGCCTACTTGGACAGGAAATCTAACAAGCATAAGCAGAACAAGAAGGCCACCACTCGCCGCGGCCCTCTAGACAAAACCCGCAAACAACATAACGCCGACATGCCAAAATCCCCCAAATTTCCAATAATGGATAACAATAGACTGAGAGGCATCGGTATTCCGCTTTGACTCTCTCGTCCACTTTTTGCGTGTAATTATAAAAGTACAGTCCGGGGTAAAAGAAAAAGCATCTCGCAGTTGTCATAGCGACGCGGTCTGATCAAGTACAGTTGTGGCAGGATTTCGCGAAACAACCAAACATATACATACATACACACATACACATTCATACACTACAGTCGGTGACAAGACAGGTACAGTCAGCGAATATCGATCGCCTAATCAAGACTTTTGCCCCACCACTCATTTAGAATGCGTGAAAAGCGAGGAGGAATGTCGACCCCACAAATAGGTACCAATTATGAGGAAAAACACCATCCCCGAAATAGAGCCACCCTTTTACCAAACTATGCTTACTGGCGATGATGGTCACATTTTTGACGGTTATGATGGGAATTGTGGTGCACTTACATTGGTGTTTGTCGGCAAGCTGAATCAGCTGGCTAGGTAAATCCCGTCTTCGATAAAAACACATCACCTTTGCTTCAACATTACCCGATGTTGTTTTGTTTAGTTCTTCAATACGCCGGATTTGGTACGGGGACGTCGACGACGTCTCAAAGTACACATAGTCTGTTGAAAAACAAAAAACCATCATTACAAATTATTACGAGTACATTATGCATTAACAAGTTGGCATTGCAAAGACGGCCAACGCTGTTCTTTCATAATTGCTTGCTATTGACATTGTATTATAAACAATTGAACATAATGTGGTTAAGGGGGATGCAGTTCGTTGGAAGGAAAAAAGTTACGGGACACTTGCACCTGGTTGCCTTCAATTTCAATAAATTTACATAAAAATATCTCAATTCTATACGAGATTATTTTATTTATAGGTACAAGTTTTTTTTGGACGGCTGCAACCGTTCATACAAACAATTATACTCGATTATTAACGTATACATTTCATACGAGGAGCACAGCGTGTGTATATATGAATATCTCCCGATAAAGATGGTCCATAGGGAATACAAGAACTAATTTTCCTTATCAGAATGTTATTAAAACGCATCCAAATTGAATTCTTTGTTTAATAAACATTACCGGGATGTACAATAACGACTATGAGAACAATACCCGAACCCAACAAATATCTATGGGTTTGAAGCCGGTTAATTAGTAATATTGCAAGTAGATTACATTTTAGTAATGAAAAAAACCTACCTCCGACACGATACATGTTAGCTGTCATCTTTCTACACAAAAACAATAATTGTCTTTCAACTAAATAATACTACATGTGTATAACACATATTTTTTGAATAAATTTTCATTTATTTTATTATTTTTTCTAATGTTTTGTCACTGATGCACGTACCACCACCAAGCGAACAGACGCCATTTTCTCAAACTCCCTGTTGTTGGCGTCTGGGCCATAAAGAATCTAGAGAGTGGCAAAATTCAATCAGCGCCAAAAGAACTCGCAGCGGACAGTAGATGAACTGTGATCAAGATGGTAACACAGAAATATGTAAAAAATACAAAAGTTTCGTTTTCTTTTATTTGACATTTGCGTTGTGCGCACTCTAACCTCAAACAACAACAAATTTGAATTTTACAATACTAAAAACGAGTAGTTTATTCAAATCGAACAAAATCTTTTATACAACAAAATGAGTAAATTTATATTCCTAGACATTTAATATGCTAATGGTCCCATTAATGAGTACCTCATCAACGAATAATTTCCACAATTATCACTTAAATGACAATAAATTTCCAATAAAAATAAACAAACAATACATACAATAAACAAAAAAAACATTGTTCTCTTAGAATACCTTTTTCTTGGCGGAATTTTAACTTGTTCTTCAATTTGTTCTGTCTCTAAAGTACTGAGATTTTTCTCTTTTAAGTCCGGTTCAAAATTAGTTTGGGATGAAGTCGCGTGACAACTAAAAAAAAATCAAAACCCATTAATCTGAAAACTTAAAGACATATATATTCTTACATTTTTTCAGGAGAACTAGTCTGTACATTTTGTCTTAGAATTGCCGCATAATTTGTCGCTAAATTCCAACATCTCATCATTCTCAGTTCATAACAAATGGCCCCATACTGTCCAGCAGACTTGACTAGTTCTTTCAATAAACCCTTCACTTCTTCCAATAGCAGAAAAACGGGTAGAATTGGTTCATGTGCACCTATACATTTATGGTCACGTAATCGCAATGTAATATCTTTAATTAAATTTAATAATTGCTTTTCCATTTTCGTACAACGTTCTTGCTGCTTTGATTTACGCTCCTTTGTATCTCTGCCATCCATCGCTAATTGGATAACTAGCGTACTGAAAAGACGATCGAGTTCATTTCTATCCAACTTTTTACTGAAATCAAAACAATGAAATAACAACAATCATCACTAATTTATCATTTCCTACAAAGTGCTGCATTCGTGCAATCCTAACGACTCTAAAAATGCTTCAGAAAGATTTGGAAACGCCTCTTGATTCACAGGAATATCCACAATTGGTTCACAATCAGCACAACTATCATAAGAAGTATTGAGCAATAAATTTATCTGCCTTAAATCGCCCTGTGTGTTGATCTCCAATGAAGGACTGTCAGGACTATCCGGCTTAGTAACTAACAATTTTGGTATCGTAAACTTTTTCAGACTCTTTGGATCTTTCAATGGGAAACTTAACTCAAATACAGAGTCAGATGAATGATTTTCAATCTCGAATGGACTATCGGGACTCTCAGTGCGATGCAGCCATACACGTTCCTCAATATTACAATCTCTAAATACTCAAACAGTTTAAATTTATCGCCTCATTAGTGAATTTTGTTTCACTTACGGATACGGTGAACCACAAGTTTTACTGTCCAAAGTTTCATCCATTTCGGATTTATTTAAAAATTTCTCCGACTAAAATTTAACAGAAAAAAAAGTCAGTTATTGATTGCGTCAAAAATTGAGTGCATACTAGAAATTCGGTGAGTATAACAGCAAAATCTAAAACCACTTGCAACTTGTAAAGTTCCCATTCGGTCAACGAGGAGAAATTGCCGACTTCATTCAAGTCCAGTTCGTTGACGATGTGATGGAATTCTTCGGAAAATATTCTCGTCTCTCCTTTCCAGCTTTTAATTACACTAAAGACAGACAAAATCGAAAGTCAACAATTACAATGTTTTACTCAAAATTTACCCAATAAGTTTCTCTTTTCTGTTGTAAATTCCTCCAAAATCAGTTAGGGAAGAGAGTTCTTCTTTCCTACACGATAATTGAGTCTCAATATCTTCTAATTGGTTCTGAATTTTTTCAAGCTTTGTTTTGAATTTGCTTTCGCTTTCCAAAAACTTCTCAAACTCCTCATTTTTCGTTTTAATGTAAAGAAGCTCGTAATCTTTCTCAACGATTTGATTTTCATGCTGTGCCACAATATTCGCTAAATCGCTTTTTTCCTTCTTTAATTTCTCAATTTCTGTCGTTTTCACATTCAGTTCAAAATTTAATTTATGATATTCGTTTTGTAATTGCTCTTTATTTTTTACTAACACATAAATCTGCTGTTTGCTTAAATGCACTTCATTACTAAGTTCCAAAATATTTTGTTGTAATGAAATAATCGACTGAGAATGTTGGTTCTCTTTGTTTTTAAGACTCTCTTCCAAATTTGCCACTTTACTCAACATTTTATCCCGTTCTTCTGTTAATATTCTCAATTTATCGTTATTTCTGTCGCATATATTTTCCAAATTCTCAATTTTCTCCAGATATTTCTCCTGAATAATTCGCTGTTTTTCAAAACTATTCACTCGCTTCTGTTCAAACGAATCGTTTTGGTCGTCTTGCATTCTGAGTTTCTTTAGTTCCTCGAATTTTTTCAACAACAAACTCACCACTTGTTTCAACTGTTGCACATTGTTATTCTCATCAATTTGCGCATTAACTAAATAACTTTTTATTACTGTGATTAAATTACCAATTTCTTGATTCTCTTGTTCTTTCTCTTTTCGCAAATTCTCAAGTGATGTTTCTGTGCTTTCAAATGCAGCATTCCGTTCGTTCCAATCTCTTTCCAACTGTAGCGACTTGTTTTTCTCTATTTTTAACTCTTTTTCAACTGTTTCATACTCCACCATCAAACTGTCATACCTTTCATTTTGCAAAGCAACATTTGAATTTGATTCCCTTAAATCGTTTTCCAGTGTTTCGATTTTTCTCAATCGTAACTCGTCCTTTGACTGTAAATCCTCGAACTTTTCCATGATTTCATCATATGCTAACTGTAAATCGACTTTTTCTTTATTCAATTGTTCGCATTTTGATTTGTATTCGTTCAAACGACTTCTATCCGCTTCTAAATCTGTCCTTAGCGATTGTATCGTCTTCCATAACGTTCTCTTCGCAATGTTGTCTTGATTCAAAGATTTTCTTAGGTCTTCTATTTCTTTCACGTTCTTTTCAATCACCGCTTGCAACGAACTCACCGACGAATTCAAACAGCTCTCCAATTTTACCTTTGATTCACTGATTTCATTTGTAACAGTGCAACGTTCGTTAATGTAACTTTGGATTTTTACCATTGTGTCTTCGATGTTATTCGTTAGTTGCGATGCCACTTCCTTTTCTCTTAATTCCTTTTCCAGTTGTTTGGATTTCTCTTCCCATTCGCGGGTTAAGTTGATTTGCGTTTCGAGTTTCTCTGTCAACACTGCAACACACTCAAGTAAAAAGATCATAAATTTCGTTTTGGAAATAATTACCTTCAAATTCCGCCAATTTCTCTTTAAGTAAATGCCGTTCCTCTTCCATTCGTTCCTTTGTCATCTTCAAACTGTTCACCTCTTCCATCAAACTCTTTCTTTCTTCTTCCATACATTTCAAATTTCTCTCAAAATCGACGCGATCTTGTTCCAATTTGAATTCAAGATTGGCAATATGTTCATCCTTCTCGAACATTATGCAGGAAACGTTATCTTTCTCGTTTGCCTAAAAATTAAAATTCTTAAACAAATTCAAAATATTCTAAATGGAACATACTTTCGCCATTTCGACATTGAGCGATTCATGCGGCGATTCCGGCTCATATTTCTCATGCCAATACAAATCCTCGTCACTGCTAACTTCATCCTTTGTAATTGCCACACTTTTCCCCTCATCAGAGCGTTCTATAACATATAAAACCGGTGGTGAAGCAGTGATTTCCGACTGATCTAAAATGTCCGCTTTGCTTTTTGCAAATGTTTCCGAATCTTTTGGAGTGCTGCAAAATTGTTCATTTTTTATGCGAAGCAAAGGTTTATTATGTATGTGTGTAGGTGATTTTATGTCAGGTGAGATTGGATTTATGATTTGTTGCAGTAATCGCGGACTGTTGTAAGTGTTCAGTGTAAGAAAATCTTCATTCGTTTTACTATCGTTTAAAGATTGCCGGTTTGTGTTCTTACCATTGGCTGGAGTCACACCAAAGCATCCAATTGAACTTCTACGTAAATTCAATGACTGTCTTTTAACGATTTTCTCAAGTGATTCGTTTTTGTGTGCCAACAACTCGTTCTCGTTGTTAAATTGATCCAATACGTCCTTTTGCTCCTGATTTTGATACTTTAAGCCATCGTTTATTTTGAGTAGTTGTGTGATTTCTTGCTCTTTTAATTCCACTTCAGTTTTAACGTCGATTATTAATTTTCTTGCTTCCTGTTCTCTCCTACACACGTCTTTGTATTTTTTCTCTAACGCAATTTTCTCCTCTTCCAATTTTGTGATGCAATTGTTGAGATATTGGTTATCCTTTTCGGCTGTGGCTAAATTGATTTGGAGTAGCGCCATTTGCTGTTTGGTTGTCGACAGTTCTTCCTGTAAATCGTCGATTTCGTTACGATCTATACGTAAATTTTCATTTAAATGCTGCTCCCTGAAAAATAACAATTAACACTTGATTTTAACTGGTTTAATTTCCGTACTGTTGCAACTGTTTCTTCACTTTACACAAGTCTGATTGTAATATTTCGTTTTGCTCTTCCGTTGCGTTTAATTGGAGTCTTAT
Organism: Silvanus unidentatus; assembly: GCA_963930825.1. NCBI lineage: Eukaryota > Metazoa > Arthropoda > Insecta > Coleoptera > Silvanidae > Silvanus > Silvanus unidentatus. Next base: position 4,504,385 of record OZ005759.1, read on the forward strand.
TAAAGCTGTTTCATTGGAAACTTTCGCTAATTGATGGTTCAGAATCTTTATCTGTTCTTCTAGGAAGACTTTTGAATCTACAATAATTGAAACAATAAATAAACTACATAAATGAATCAATCAACGAACCAGGACCATTGTTTTCAGCAAAACTCGAATTTAAGCTTAAATTTAACAATTCCGATCCGTTGAGCAACTTCTGACCGAAACTAGCGCGCGGAGTAGACTGTACATAAGGTAATTCTTTATCATCGATGTGATCCAATTTACTAGAAGGGCCATTAGTCACGTTTAGTCGTAGAAATGATTTTAGGGTTCATATTACCTTGGAGTTCGGTTAAAACTGTCGTCTCCATCACACGTATCGGACACTTGTGTAGCCCAATCTTTCATCACCTCGTAAAAAAACTCACTGCTTATAGCAGCATCCTCATTTTTGGGGTCTAAGAGCGATTTTAGAGTATCCAATGCCGATAAGTCTTGGATCATATATGGTTGAATGAATGTGATTAATTTCGAAGCAGGAACAGAGTTTGTGTTTGTTGGATCACACGATGAATAAATATTCTTCATAACAATATTTAAATTTTCTAAAAGTGGTTTTAATTCGATGATTATGAACATTTTTGGGGGTTTCAAAAGCATACCTGTTTCTGATTCTGGAATTTTTGTATTTGGATCCATTTTAATGTAAAAAAACGTAAAAATAGTACAATGGACAATTGTATAACATTACACATAAATAATTTTTGTAATCAAGTTATTTCCATAGAGTTGTCTCTTAACTTTTCTGTGCACGTTTTTGCAGAAAAAACCTTTTTGCGAGTTAAAATTGGTGGAATTTTTCACATCGCAGTGCGCATGTCTAGTGAGAATTTTTGACGATATTCAAAATTCAAATTTACGCGCGAACAAAACAAACACATGTAATTTATTAATAAATTTTATATTTCACTGTACAATACAATGTTTATGGATACTAGTTCTCATAGAAATACAGGTATAAATATATCAGTTCAAAAGTTGGACTCTCTGTTAAGTTTTTTTAGTTTAAATCCACTTGTATCACAATAAGTAAGTGCCAATAAATGAAAACTTCTAAATCGAATTAGTGAAAAATGGATCTTAAAACAGAATTATAGTCTTTGGATGATATTTTCGTTTCTGCTAGTGAATAAATATGATCGTTTTGTAAATTATTTATTAATAATAATAGTAGTGAAATGGCACAAAAAAAGTATTTAAATTATATTTTCTACATATTAAATATGAAGTAAAATTATAAATAACCAGACTATCAATAATAATTATTATGAGTCCTTACATAAGAAAATTATTTTACATTAGACTTAACTATTGTCTTTCTTCAGTTATACATTATAATAAACATTACAATTTTTTATTCGTTTTTCATGTTTTTTAATGTCTAAGTTGGGTACATATGAAAATATAGATGTTTATACAATTTATATCTTAATGGTAAAATTGTCACACAAATATATTTACAAATTATTAAAGAAATACTTTTCTATGTATAATATATTTTTTACATTAAATCCAAGGAACTTTTCTCCCAAAACAAAAATTATTGTACTTTAAAAGACAGTGTTTTTTTCTCTGTTCAAAAAACCAAGCACAATAAAAGAATTTTTACGTTCCACCTAGACAATAATACAAAATAAATAATTTTTAACTGATATGTTTCACATAATATGTACACATGACTCCGGTATATACAATACTATTGTTATTCATTTACCGAAAAAGCGAACTTAATATTTTAAAACCTACAAAATAACATAAAAAAAACAGTATATGTTTCATATATTTAGAAAAATGTTCATTGACACATTTTTACTCTATCTAAATAGATTATACAATTTCATTTCTTTCTTATTATTTTTTTATAATAATATACAAAGAATCTTCCTTATATACACATATACCTACAATTTTTTTTGCTTGTAGAGCTGTCAAATTGCACAAGTTTACCTTATTTTTTTTTGCTTTAAAGCTAATTCGAAGAAACTCTTGTTATTATACATTAATAAGTAATAAGATTTCATCACACTTAAATAATAATTCATTTCTAGTTGCGAGAAAAAAATCCTCACCGTTTCTTACAACACAATAATATAATATTTGGAGTGAAAATATCATCTACTTGCATTTTAAATGGAAGGCACATGCACTGTGTGTGTGTATTTTCAAAAGTGGCGCACTCAACCAGCATGCTTGGATAGATTCAATGGCATATCTAAACAAAAACATCATTATTCCAAATAACAATCGAAATTACCATGGACACAAACCTGCAACAGTGTCATCCCTACTATCGATATCTCTGGAAGGCTCCACCGCCCACGAACAGGACGGCGTCTCTTGTCTTATAGGAATTTGCAACGGTGAATGGTAAATGGGCGGCACAACATACCCGCGTCCATACGCCCCCAAATACGGCGGCACCGGATACGGATACACAAATGTCGGCATATACGACTGATGCGGATGATATGGCGGATAACCGGCCCGTTTCTCCACCTGCTAACATGCCCAATTTAACATACAATCGAATTGAATGGCGAATGAAACATTTACCGATAGCTCAATGGACCGCAATCGGTCCACACTCTCCGAATACCATCGCTCCTCCGACGTATTGGTCGCATACGGTTGTGTAAAATGGCTGGGCGAATTGTTAGGTGAGCGTTGTTTTACATTACGATCGTCGGCAAGTAACGATGTGATGCTATAACTACAATTCCGTGCCGGTTTCACATCGTCCGTGGAGACAGTTGCATTCCCATTCACGGCAATCGGACTGTTTCCTTTCGATGTAACGACAGGAGCATGGGGAACGGTTTGGACCTTGTTTCGACTCCGTTTCTGACAATTGTTGTCCTCGATTGGTGTCTTATTGTTCTCCATTTCGCGTAGGAAACGCTTCCTGGGTGAAACGACCATTTCCGCTCTGGGTGGTGTACTAAATAAAATGGAAAACATTAGAATGAGCAAAATGCTGATCGAGCGATTATTTCACCTTGTTCGAAAGTTTCTTTCGATTAAATTTTGCACAATACTAAGTAATCTATTTCCAGGTTTATCGTTTCTTTTATTGCACTTCACTGACACATGGCTCGACTCGTTTTTCACAAACACAACCACTTTTTCTTGTTCGATTAATGTGGAATAGGGTCGACGGCGTTTTGTTGTTTTACGTAAATGTGTACGTTTCGATTTCGGCCGCCAAAAGTATAATGTTAATTCCTTGGAGAGATTTGGACGTGGTGTGGTCTGTTTCCAAGAATGGTCACGTTGCCAGGGGGACGATTGGATCGAGCTGTTATCATCCGACACTGGAAAAAATCACACAATTTTATGGGGGGATTCGTTTAAAGCCATTAAAAGCGCTTTTGTTTTGACTGGCCATCTATTTATGGTGCATGCCACCATAAACAATGGGTTCGCATTGTTGTTAAGTGGAAATGTTATCAATAGTCATAACAAACATGAATAAAACCAGTCAGTGATGGTGAAATTGTTTATTTTCACATGAGAATGTGTGCCACGTGGGCCACGAAAGGGCACTTTAAACTGAAATTTTTGTTCCGTTTAGGTTGTTTGATTTTCTCTATTGGATGAACATGAGTTTCTTAAAATACGATCCAAAAATAAATTGCAAGTGTGCAAAGTTATTAGACCATAAAGTGAACAAACAATAGATTTTTAGAGAGTTAAAAGTCATTAGAATTTCAAGGAAAAAATCTAAATGAAGAAAAAACACACACAGACCGGATAGTGGAATAAATTGACAAATGTGTTTTGATGAAATTTAGGAAATAATGAAATATACTGACCACTGAGTGATGTACTGCTTTCTTGGCGATATGTGGGCGTTGAGGCTGCTGTTCCCTGTGGGGGCCAGAAGGTTTTTCGAGGCACAGACACCCAGGACATTCGTTCACCCTCACGGGCCCTTTCCAATTCCAATATGAATTTACCATCTAAAAAAATGGGTTGGAGAGAGAGTGAAAATGGGGTGGCATAATAAAAAAAAAAGAAACTTGAAACAAATATAGAAAATGTGTTCAATTGTTTACCTTTAAAGAATTTGAGGCGTCCCCCTTGCACGTAATTCGTTTTGGAGCACTCCTCTTTAATAAAACTCCCATCAACAGCATTTCCATTCATACCATGTCTTCTGTTGTGCCCTTCTTCTGTCATTTTGGAACATTTTGTCAAGATGGTTCGATTAATGGGTTGAAAATCGGCTATATACATTTCATAACGTATTCCCAAGGGCCCGAATTGCCCACACACTAAACATTTGCATCGTTAACACTGTTTTGCTGATGATGTTTCTCATTCCTTTCCACCTGCTGACACTACTGTAAACCGTTGCGGTAGTTTCACATCAACAACATTAATTATTAAACGGTCCATATCACATCTTATTAAAGATGTCTTCCACATGTTACAGGCATTGTTTTCTATATTCTTTCGACTGTTTATTTTAACCGACACTCCGAATGGTGGAAACACCAGCCCTCTCACTTCACGTCCCGTGCTCAAAAATTTTTTGATGATGTTGTCGTTCAACTACGGCTCAGTCGGTTACTAACACCATCCATCTCTTTATTTTCATTTAACACTTTATTTTCACACTTTACTTGATGTTTATACACTTTGAAGTGTTTGTTAGAATGAAAGACATTGTTTGGTAGAATATTATCATTGTTAATGCACATTTATGGCTGCAATAAATGTTTAAATATTATAAAATTCAAATTTAGCGCCTTATAAATTTTACAGTGCCCTGAATTCGTACATTGACATTTGAAATATTTTTCATGAAACTGGTTTCTTCTCAAACAATTTTATTAAATATAAGCTAAACAAGATATTTTATTAAACGATTGAAAAGAAAGCAGTACATCTAATTGTTATTATTAAGAAAATTTGGATTGATATTTGAAATTGAAAGTATATGTTATAGAGATCTGTAAAACCGGCTATTTTCGATATTTGACAGACACAAGTGACATTTTGTTCTCCTAGCCTACAATTTCACGTTTGTAAGCGTCGTTTGTTATGACCTGTATTTCTGATTAAATATCTTCCAAAATACGTGAAAACAGTTCATTTCGAGTAAGAACAACATATTAGAATCACTTTTCTGGAATACATACGCATTCTGCGAAAATGGCAAAAAGTTCCGGCCGTAGCCAAGTCTACGAAGATTTATCGAATGTTGAATTCGAGACCAGCGAAGATGTGGAAGTGATTGAAAAATTCAAACATATGCATCTGAAAGAAGAACTCATACGTGGTATCTTCGCATATGGTAAATACATCACTGTTAATGAGAAAACTAGGTCACTCATTTATTTAACCTTACTTTCTAGGCTTCGAGAAACCCTCAGCCATCCAACAGCGTGCTATCAAGCCCATAATTAAAGGAAGAGACGTGATTGCCCAAGCTCAATCTGGTACTGGAAAAACAGCAACTTTTTCCATATCCATCTTACAGACACTCGATTTAACAATGCGTGAAACGCAGGTGTTGTGTCTTTCACCAACGCGAGAATTGGCTGTACAAATACAAAAAGTTATTTTGGCTTTGGGCGATTTCATGAACGTTCAATGCCATGCCTGCATTGGCGGCACTAATTTAGGGGAAGATATCAGGAAATTGGATTACGGACAGCATGTTGTAAGTGGAACACCAGGCCGAGTTTATGGTAATGAAATTTCAAACAATTCATGCTTGAAATCATCTTAATGTCTTACATTTTAGATATGATTCGCAGACGAGCGTTACGTACACGGTCAGTGAAAATGTTGGTTCTCGACGAAGCTGATGAAATGTTGAATAAAGGATTCAAAGAGCAGATTTATGATGTGTACAGATTTTTGCCACCATCTACACAAGTGGTTTTAATATCAGCCACTTTACCACACGAAATCTTGGAAATTACTTCCAAATTTATGACAGATCCAATTCGTATCCTCGTAAAACGGTAACAAATCATTCACTTGCATTAATATTGTACTAATTAAATCATTTCTAGTGATGAACTGACACTGGAAGGTATCAAACAATTCTTCGTCGCAGTGGAACGTGAAGAATGGAAATTTGACACACTGTGCGACTTGTATGATACTCTAACAATCACACAGGCAGTGATTTTCTGTAATACAAAAAGAAAAGTCGATTGGTTGACTGAGAAAATGCGTGAAAATAATTTCACAGTCAGTTCGATGCACGGCGATATGCCACAGAAAGAGCGTGACAACATTATGAAAGAATTTCGATCTGGTCAAAGTCGTGTTTTGATTACGACTGATGTATGGGCTCGTGGTATCGATGTGCAACAAGTCAGTTTAGTTATAAATTATGATTTACCAAATAATCGTGAATTGTATATTCATCGTATTGGACGTTCTGGTCGTTTTGGACGTAAAGGTGTAGCCATCAACTTTGTTAAATCTGACGACATCAGGATTTTGAGGGACATCGAACAATATTATTCGACACAAATTGACGAAATGCCCATGAATGTGGCAGATTTAATTTGAATATTTATTGTCCTTGGTATTATTTAATCCGAGTTTATAATATAATCTAACTTAAAAATAAATGGCGGTTAATAAATAACCATTTTTCTATATAAAATAGTTTCTTTTTAATTTGAACGATTGATAATTGAAACTTAAAATTAAATAGAAAAACAAATTATTATTCCTTTGCGTCTCCGATACCGTCCGGGTTTATGGCAAACATTGCTTCCGATTCAGGGAGACAAGGAGAATCGTAAATTTTACACATTCTTGTTTCGCCTCTACCCTTTCGTAGATACAGTCGAGTGGTGGATGCATGGGCCATTATATTACCACCGATTGGTTTTTTGGGGTCCGCATTAAACATGGTCCCTCCATCGACTTGGGCGACCACTTGGTTCGTTAATACCACAGCGACTCCAAACTATAACACAAAAAAACAAGATTAAACAAATTAAATAATTTACATTGTTATTAATTACCTCATCTGCTAAACGTAACAACATTCTTAAAAATCTAGCTAAATGCATTTGACGAGCCGACAATTCTCCTCTGCCCGAATAATCGGTACGATATAAGGCAGTGGCACTGTCGACGACGAGAAGGGCATAACGCGCCTCTGACATCATGGCAGCCGCTTGGATGAGTAGTTGGGTCTGATGGTCAGTGTTGTATGCTCTAGCGTATGCTACATTGTCTAAAACATCCTGTCCACTCATTTTAAATCGCTCAGCGACGGCTAGTAAGCGTTCAGGTCTAAAGGTGCCTTCTGTGTCGATGTAGAGGCATTTACCTTCGCCGCCTCCGCTTTCAGTTGGCAACTAAATAAATTTTGTTAAGAAAAGTGAATAAATGAATTTTATTTTGAAATCACCTGACAGGTAACAGCTAATGTATGGCAAATTTGAGTTTTTCCTGTACGAAATTCTCCAAAAATTTCTGTTATTGAACCAGTTTCAAAACCACCACCTAATAAACGATCTAATTCTTTTGATCCTGTTGTTAATTGAATTAATTCTGAACGTTTTTGGTGAAACTCGGTGGCTGTTGTGAATCCCATTGGTACCAATTTATGTGCTTCTGCTATAATTTTGTCTGCTTTGCCATCGGATATGCCTTTGATTGCAAGTAAATACTTTTTGGGAGTAAAAGCTATTGACTCGACAGTATGATATCCGGCTTCAATAATTTTTTTTATATCGCCACTCGTTATCCCATTGCCCTGAAAGAATTCATTCCATAAGTGATATTAATGGGAATATAGGAGAGTTGTACTTCAAGGCGTGTTAAAGGCATGGGACCACAATCATCTAATTCATCTTCAGCTGCTGAGGTTGTTGTAACAGCAGTTGTTTTTGCTTTTTTACTAGTTTCTTCATAATCCTCTTCATCGTCCTCGGCTGTAGTTTTTCTTTTTAATTTCTTATTAGAGGACATTGTATCACAATCGGCTTTACTCATTTTAAAATTTTATCAATTTGGTTGTTTTCGAGAGTAACTGTGACAAACAAATCACAACAGGTTAAGATTTCAATTATTTAGGGAATTTTGATTTTTAAGCAAGCGGTTCTGCATACAGCGCCACCTTGCCTTCATTTTCATACTAATAAACGTTTGTGCGTTTGTAGGTTATGTTATGTTGAATTTTGTAAAAAATTATATTCAACAATAACTAAGTAATGGAAATGGATAATCCGGATAATCTTCTTCCACCGAACATGGAACTTACAGTTCCACAAGGTAAAATTTACTCTATACTATATAGTTATATTTTTACCCAGTAAATTTGTAGGAATTTCTATGGACCAGCCGCCTCCATTAATTGACAAAGCACTGCCGTCCCTGCTTTCATTAAAAATTGATCCTCCTGATCAATTAGTAGAGAGCAATGCAGAAGTAGTTCTGCCCCAAGCATTGGAGGAAGTATTAGCGTTAAAAAATCAGCGAGAATTTGAGTTGGGAACTGAAGAAAATGCGGAGAATACAGTTAATACCCAAGAAAGGGAACCGCTGTGGGAGAAAGACGATAATGTCGAAAACATTGTTGAGGCTGAGATACAAACCGATAACAATAAAAATAAAGATACCACCAAAGTAAGTAGAAACAAGAAGAAAAAGAAGCGAAAGAAGAATAGGAAAAGTAAACAAAACGAACAGAAAGAAATGGAAAAGTCAAAGGAAAACGAAGAAGTTGATGAACTAGACGATAATCAAGACGTGGAAGTTGTGTAAGTAGCTAACTTTTACCATTCTTACAATATTCAAATCAATTCTTTTGCAGTTATATACAAGAAACGATCAAGTTACACGAACTAGCACCACAGTATCGTCAATTTTACACTATTTTCGAATCGTTTAAGATATCCGATCAAAAATCAGATATTCCACCACCAATGTTAGCGACACCCACATCTTTATCTAGTAAATCTGTTAACAATGCACTGGGGGACGAATTCCAAGAGGAAATGGATGAGGGTGAAGAAGTAACTATTTTACAAAAAAGTTTTTATCCATTTCGTTATACAACTGTTTAATTTCCAGAAAAAGGCCGATGATAAAAGCAAAATGTCCAAAAGAAAACTGAAAAAACTAACACGATTAAGTGTTGCCGAACTAAAACAGCTCGTAAATCGGCCAGATGTTGTGGAAATGCACGATGTCACTGCAAGAGATCCAAAACTCTTGGTGCAATTAAAGGCCCATAGGAACACAGTTCAAGTGCCCCGTCACTGGTGCTTCAAACGAAAGTATCTCCAAGGCAAACGCGGTATTGAAAAGCCCCCATTTAATCTTCCGGATTTCATAAAACGCACCGGTATTATGGAAATGCGCGCCTCATTACAAGACAAAGACGAATCAAAGACATTAAAAGCTAAAATGAGGGAGCGTACACGACCGAAATTGGGCAAAATCGATATCGATTACCAAAAACTCCACGATGCATTCTTTAAGTAAGTAAATCTAAGATTGTCATCTTTTCGATTAAATGTGATTGTTTTTTTAGATGGCAAACCAAACCGAAAATGACCATTCACGGCGATCTTTACTACGAGGGCAAAGAGTTCGAGACTCGTTTAAAAGAAAAGAAACCAGGCGATTTATCTGAAGAATTACGCACAGCATTAGGAATGCCAGTTGGCCCGAATGCCAACAAAATCCCTCCGCCATGGCTGATTGCAATGCAACGTTACGGTCCGCCGCCCAGTTATCCGAATTTGAAGATACCCGGTCTAAATGCACCAATTCCGGACGGTTGTAACTTTGGTTATCATGCGGGCGGTTGGGGTAAGCCTCCAGTTGATGAAAATGGAAAACCGTTGTATGGTGATGTGTTTGGAACGAATGCAACAAATCTAGATGTAAATATAATTTATACATTTCTAATGAATTTTTGTAATTGATTGATTTGTTTGTAGGACATCGGCGAAGATCCCAGCGTCGATCGCACATTGTGGGGTGAATTAGAATCCGAATCGGAGGAAGAGAGTGAGGAAGAGGAGGAACAAGAGGAAGAAAGCCAACAGCCACCGGATGAAACAGGCCTAGTGACACCAGCCGAGGGCTTAATAACGCCAAGCGGACTAACGTCAATACCAGCCGGAATGGAAACGCCCGAAGCGATCGAATTAAGAAAAAAGAAAATCGAGAATGAAATGGAAGGGTAAGTAATGTTTCAATGCAAATTTATAGAGCAAAAATTTGGTTTATCTACGCTCGACATGGAAAGTGTTTCATTCTAAACTGTTTTGGTTTTGACACATAGAAAACGGTACTTTTTGCAGACCGTGTAAACAAGTACTTCTACACGGTTTATGTGCAAAGTCGTACAGAAATAGTAGATTACATACCAAGGCGGAAAGGGCAGTATTACTGTCGAGAGAAAAGGTTGCCCGCTGAGGCCGTAGGCCAAGTAAGTAATGGCTTGTTATTGGTTGCCCAATATGAACATAATTAAAAATTGTAGTAGCCAGGATTTTGGGAAACCAGGAAAGTGACCACTTTCCTCTCTAGAGAGAAAAGTAAATATTACTTGCTTGAATATAACAACATATTGATTGTGAATAAAATAGTACACGGCCAAAGTGCATTCTTGTCTGGATAAATTGCCCACTTCGGCCTGTTTTGGCACATTGAAAACTGTACTTTTTGCAGACCGTGTAGACAAGTACTTTTTTTTGCATTTCGGTGCCATAACAACCGCATTCACACCCGCTTTTGCGAGCGAGAATCTTGATTCTCGACCGGCTATAAAAGTATAAACTTACTGATTTTTTTTTTAATTCAAAGTTGTAAGTCTCTAGCAAATGTAAACAGGTCTGCGAGTCGCTCTCCGAGAGTATCGTTGTCGCTATCAGCGAGTTTTCTTTTGATAGCGGAATCTCAAATGAATACTCATTTTTTTACTGCGAGCTACTATCAGAAGTTTTGAAAAATGCCGAACAAGAAGGAATGGTCAAAAGACGAAGTGTTCAATTTAATTAGTATTTATGAGGAACATTCAATATTGTGAGACAGTAAAAATAAAGACTATAAATTACGGGACAAAAAAAATGAAACATTAGTGGAAATTGGGAACATTTTCGGTTGTTCAGCGGAGGAAATCCAACGGAACCTATTTCACTCCTTCGCTGAATCCATGGTTTCACCCAGCAACTTCGATTGGTCTTCTTTTTCATTTTTAACAGGGTGTAAGCAATAATAATTGCTTGCAATTTTTCACGATTCATCACGCTATTTTATAGAATTCACTTAGAATACACCTCGCACTTTTGTTACGTCAAACGATGAACTAGAAATCGCAAAAATACTTGCGAGTTCTTGGTGGTATAGTGTATACAGACTTGAGAAACTCTCGGCGAGAGCTCCTACTGCGAGATTTTTTACATTTTCTGAAAGTTAACTTTCTGAAAGTGTCTCTCAAATGTATACACTTTTTCTAATACCCTCGAGAGTAGGTCGCGCAAGTTACTCTCTAGTGTAAACCTAGCATAACTCTAAGATATAAATTTCAAAACAAGTGCTTGTTTTGATTTGTTGGTTGAATGTTTTATGCAATCGTAAAATACAAAAAGTGATTAAAATTAAATAAATTTTCGAGTTTTCATATAAAATCTTGAAAAATGCACCGAAATGCAAAATAAATTGCATAAAGAACTGGTTCATTAATATACTATTGTTTCAGTGGTGAGACTCCAATGTTGTATCACATAATTCCTGAAAAACGTAATGAACGCATTGGCAATGCCATGATGGCCAGTTCGCACGTGTACGATATCACAGCTGTAAATCAGCCGCCGCCCAGCGTCTCCCGACGTCCAAGCGACCGCGAAGGAATGGTTGAGTTGGCATTAGATCCATCCGAATTGGATATGGACAGTGATGCGATGGCGGTGCGATACGAGCAACAAATGCGTGAGAATCAATCGCAATTGCAAAAGGAGGATTTGAGTGATATGTTGGCGGAACATGTTGCCAAAGCAAAGGTTACATTCCACTCTAAACAAGTGACATTTTTTATTAACAATCTTTTTTTTCTCAGAATAAACGCAAACGACAACAGCAAGATACAAAACAAACTAAAAAATATAAGGAATTTAAATTTTAAGCAAATTATGGTGTACTTTGTGTTTGTTTCAAGTATGTATTGAATAGTAAACTATCTTATCATCATGGTCGAGTATGTATTGAATTTATTTTCTTGATAGAGACTAAATTATTTTATAAAATTTTTATTAAAAGTAATCAATTATACCACCAATAAAATAAAATTGAAAACAATATTATAACATATAAGAAATACACCCAATCTTTTTTTTTGTTACATTGCAGTACGAATGTATCACAAAAGTCTTTAACAAATTCTACCATAACAACAAAATTCTTACAATTTAGCATTTGCTTTTAATAATGGTGCCAATTTCTGGGCCATCATAATATTTCCAGTGATCTTCAATTTGCCTTTCATGAATGCCTGTTGTGGATTCAATTTGCCTTCGGCCAATTGCAAAAAGTCTTCATCGGAGATTGTTAATGTTGTATTTGGTTTGCCTTCCGGTTTGCCACAATAAACATTGGCATTTTTCAAATCCATAGCTAGGATATTAACGATTATTAATTAGGTTAATTACAAAGCAACTTTCATGTAATTTTCTTACTCCACTGCTTCATTTGCTTTCCATTTTTCGTAATGTTGTACAAGAATACTCCACCAACGGATTTCGCTTTATTTGGATCCGCTTTCACCTGATCAATAATAAACTCAAATATGGCATCACTTTTTAAACTCTCTGCAGATAATTTATTAATTACGGGCCTCATATTTACTGACTTCAAATCGACGTAAGCACCTAGAAATGTTTACGAGTATTAATATCAATTTTACTGTGACAAAACTAAAAATACGCACTGCTTTATCAAGAGTAGATAAATTCACTGACTTAATAGCACTTTTTTTTCAATTAATTATGTTAAAAGCTTAACTATCTATTATTGTTGGCTAAATATATTGACTTTGCCCTCATAGACTTGTCGCCATATTAAGTTCTATCTCACCGTTAACCGGCTTAGGACCAATCATACGACCGATGAAAGTCTGACGCATTCTATCTCCATTTCACATACATGCATACAGTTAGAAAAAAACGACAAGCACTATCAAAATCCATCGAATTTACTTAATCCTTGAACCTATGTTCATTGATCAAGTGTTTTTTAAACGAATGCAATTTTAAAAATGTACAGACTAAAAACATTTGTTAAATAACTAACATAAATTGTAAGCAAATGAATCATATTAGCATGATAAAGAATTTCCAATCAAAGTTTGTTTTGAACCTACTTTCACTGTTTATCTACTTGATACCAACATGACAACAATAATTTATACCGCATAGGAATTGGGACTAGGAAAATTTAAATTCACTTACCACTAACCACCACGGTATTCGTTTCTGCAATGCTCGTTTCGAAATAAATACGATTTCCCTCCCGCCACATATTAACTTGCAACGTTTGTCCTGGAATTGTCGGTTTCGTAAAACGTGCCTTCAGTGCTTTAAATAACGATGTATCGTAGCCAGCGTACGCTTTCAGCACCAGACGGGCAGAAATGCCCAAAGTGCACAATCCATGCAAGATTGGTTTATTAAAACCAGCCATTTGGGCCATCATTGGGTCGATATGCAACGGATTCGGGTCCCCTATTCAAATTTTTCATAAACATTAACACATTTCTTCAATTTAACAGAACTCTTTACCAGATAATCGGAAAATGGCTGCCTGATCGACACTCGTTTTATATGTTAAAGTTTGGTCCGGTTTTCTGTTAGGTTTCGCTTGGCATGGCACGATTTTAGTGCCATTTCTAGGACCACCAAAGTTGCCAGCTCCAACAGCAAACGAAACAATTTGATTTCGAAAAACTAAGTCTCCATTCTCGTTGAAGGAATCAACTGCAAAAGAAAATAGCAATTTAACATGCCAACCAGAATTTTTCTTCAAACTTTCACACCATTGTAAACAATGCTTGCACCAGATCCTTTATCTAACACCTCTTCGACAGAAATTTTCGATTTGATTTCCCCTTCAGTTGGCAAATCACCCAAAATCTCAATAAACTGTTCACCATGCAAAATTTGTGAAAGATTAACTTCTTTTCCAGGCACCACATCTTTAGTATCCGACAAGAAAAGGGCCAACAGTGCCGGTTGGATGAAAAATGTCGGCAATACAGAAAACTCTTCATGATTTTCATACAGAAATCTGGCCTCTTCCGGTGTGGACAGTGAAGAGCCCACACCCAAAGCGTATAAAATCGCATCTTTATTCACATATTTATAGTCGATTTCTGGCGTGTTGGCATCACTGCCACCGCTACTATTCCTAAGACCTTCTAATGAAGTTATCAAAGCCCCAGTCGCTTCTTGAATGCTACCTAATCGCTGCGAGTTGCTGGAATCTGTAATTCTCGCCCAATTGTTGCGTACATTTTCGATCGTAACACCGTCCGTTATCCTAGAACGCAACAGAGCGCCATTTGCACGATCAATTGTACATTTTCCAGCCCAGCCGGCAGCTGATTCAATGATCGAACCATTTTCGGTGCAACTTTCGTGGCACAGGTAAGCTACGACTGGTGCAATTAGGTCCGGTTTGAGTTCCTCGAACAAATCGGGTGGTAAAATGTCTTCGGTCAAACGACTCGCAGCCGTTGGTACAATAACGTTGCAATGAATGTTGTATTTGGCTCCTTCAATAGCGATTGTGCTCGCCAAACCAACAAGACCCATTTTGGCGGCGGAGTAATTTGCTTGTCCAAAGTTTCCTATGAAATGTGAAACTCATTAGATAAAAAAATTGCATAGAAATCGTGGATTCTAACCGTAAAGGCCAGAATTGGACGAAGTCATCACAACGCGTCCATAGCCCTGTTTCTTGAATGTTGGAAATGCAGCTTGAGTTGTTTTGAAACTGCCTTTAAGATGGACTTGATGCACCAAGTCTAGAATTAAACAATTATTATGAAACCTTCTTCAAGGTCACAATGTCGTACCCCAATCTTGGTCAGAAATTCGAACAAAACTCTTGTCTCTCAATATGCCTGCATTGTTGATAAGAATATCGATGCGACCGAAATTGTCTAAAGCTGTTTTTATAATTTTCTCACCATCCACAACCGAGTTGTAATCAGGCACGGCAGTTCCACCTAGAAATTGAAGGGGATTATTAGACTAAAATTTCGGTAATGACTGTTTGTTATACCAGATTGCCTGATTTCATTGACAACAGCATCAGCGGCATTTGATGAACTTCCATCTCCGTGTCGTGAAACACCCAAATCGTTAACAACCACTTTTGCGCCCCTTGAAGCAAACAAAAGGGCATAAGCTCGTCCCAAACCAGCTCCAGCACCAGTTACCACTGCAACTCTTCCATCAAAACGTAAATCTGCCATTTTAATGTGTGTTTGAGAAAGTCGACTCACCAAATAACTGTAATTATTTTATGTTTACTATGAAAGTTGGAATAATCAGTTGAAGTGGGGTGATTGTACATTGGACTTTAAAAACAATATCAAGTAGCATGCGTGAATATTTATTTTTTGAATAATTTTTGGTAAATTATGAATTTTATTACCTGTTTTCGTCACATTTTCCATGAACAGCAAAAAAAAAATTAAACAAATCAACAAAAATTATTTTAGGTTATAAAAAAATTATTTTCTTTCTTCGGTCATAAGTCGATTAAACGCGGTCTACCAAAAGTAACCGGTCCATAATGGTATTTACCATTCACGTAAAGGCGGTTCTGGTTACTCTGAGTTATGGCCAATTTTTTATAAAATTTAAATTTGAATCACTGAAATTTGATCAATAACCAAAGGGTAATCAAAAGCTTAAACGCGACATTACCCTTGGTTACCTAAATGTCAAAATTTTGACACAACCACCTATAACCAAGGGTTTAGGTTTAACCCATTGATGTGTTTAACCGCGGTTATTACCAAATAGTCCGCGTTTAATCGGCTATATACAGGGTGTCTCATTTGAAAGCTCCCGCCGTAAATCTCTGGAAAATGGTATAATAATTCTAGAAATTTTAAATTTTGGCTAGGGGGGTTCATATACATATAGGTAATACTCGTAAAAATACCTCAAAATCTATCAATCCTAGGTGAAGGTTATGCTTATACCAAAACTCGTATGTATAAGTAATTAGGCTTTTCCAAAAAAATATTAGCATTGAGTGCACATGTGTCAATTTATGTCATAGAATAACCCAATGTGGCCAAAATTTCAATTTTTTTTAGAATTTACCATATTTTAGATATTTACGGCGGGCAGTTTTAAATAGACACCCTGTATATGTATAGTCGAAGCACAGATTATATTCTAGTAGAATAATCTGTGGTCGAAGTAACAATTTTTTTAATATAAAAATGCACTAAGATCACTGGTAAATTTTTACGGATGAAGCGCAAATTATAGGATAGTATTTTTTTAAAACACGGTTAACACACATATACAGGGTGTTCAGTTTGAAACAGTAAAAAATAAACATATTTCGAAATCAATAAAAGTTCGATTGAAATTTTAGCTTCAGGATCTGTGCTAGGTAGGCGTTATCCGGAGTAATCTCATCGATCTGAAATATTTTCAAAATAGTGGAACTTCCGATTATATCGGAAGAAGATAGAATAAGTGATGTTTTTCTATCATTGGAAATGTTTATGTTACGGTCCAGACCTTATGGTCATTCTAAAAATAAGAAATCAAAGAAAAGCTCCTAAAACGGGATTCGAGTTCAGCATCAGAACAGTTTAAATATCGATAGTTGTATTTAACGTTCACTTGATTTTCCAAACGCAAAAAATCATGAGTGTGGATTTTGCTAAAATAATCAATTTCCAAGCATTTTCCATTCGGTGAATAGAATATGTGCATAGTCGTGGAAAATGTGTCTTGGGGCTGGGGCACAAGTCTGTAAAGAGCTCAGTAAATTTTGGTGAGTTTTATTGATTTTTCAGTACGTACAAAATAGCCCTTTCTCCGGTTGTATCGCCATCTAGCACGGATCCCAACTAGTTTCCAATTCTACTTAACTTTCTTGAATCAACGACTCCAACTCCATCAAACAATGTACACAGTTGTAGCTCCAAAAATTAAGAAAATCACATTAAAAAGAGTATAAGCTAAGTTTTTATTAACATTGTTGAGTTTTACTCAACTTACCCGCATTAAATCTATGTACTTTTAATTAAAATATATGATATGTTTAAATTGCATGCAGGTATAATGTATGAATAATTTCCAAATTATTTGAATTTCATAATTTTTAAAATGTGAATTGGTTTTCTTTATTCTATCAAAAATATGTAAATAAAACTTGGAATAAAACGACATATTTTGTACAAAATATTTGGTTTTTATTGGGTTTTAAAATAGTATAAAAATTAGAGTTTGTAATTAAACAGATTCATTTTTCCAAAAATATTTTAAAAAAGTCATATTTACAAGGCAATGTAAATATCTGCAATTTTCATCTGCGATTTATTCGGTGATGTAATTCTTCATTCCCTTCGTCAACAGCGTACTGAAGAGATGTTTGTTCCCCTTTAATTTTTATTATTACAATTTCAATTTAAAAATAACAATATTTTAACAATTTTTTTGATTCTTTTATTTAACAGCATAACGAAGTGGTGTTTCAACTGATTTATGTTGAGTATCACAATTTGAATTTAAAGTTAACAATTTCTTTATTCTCTTTCCAACAGCATAATGAAGAGGTTTTTTTCCATTTTCATCTTGAATATCACAATTTGGACTTAATGTTAACAATAATTTTACAATTTCTTCATTCTCTTCTTTAACAGCATAATGAAGTGGGGTTTCTCCATTTTCATCTTGAATATCACAATTTGGACTTAAAGTTAACAATAATTTTACAATTTCTTCATTCTCTTCTTTAACAGCATAATGAAGTGGTGTTTCTCCATTTTCATCTTGAATATCACAATTTGGACTTAAAGTTAACAATAATTTTACAATTTCTTTATTCTCTTCTTCAACAGCATAATGAAGAGGTGCTTTACTCGAATATTTACTTTGAATGTTACAATCAGCACCTAATTGAATTAATAATTTTATAATAAAAATGTTCTTCATTAAAATTGCCAAATGAAATGGAAATTCACAATTTCCAGTTTCATTAACATTGAAACTGTCTAAAGATTGGATTGTTTCAATTTCATTTTTAAGAATTGCTTTGTGAATGCAAATTTTCCGTTTTACACATTCATTATTATTACAATTTAAATTATCGTTTAGTAATCTTATAATTTTTTCATTTCCTTGTTCAATAGCATAATGAAGTGGTGTTTTCCCATTTTCATCTTGAATATCACAATTTGGACTTAAAGTTAACAATAATTTTACAATTTCTTCATGCTCTTCTTCAACAGCAAAATGAAGTGGTCTTTTACTCGAATGTTTACTTTGAATGTTACAATCAGCACCTAATTGTATTAATAATTTTATAATAAAAATGTTCTTCATTAAAATTGCCAAATGAAATGGAAATTCACAATTTCCAGTTTCATTGACATTGAAACTGTCTAAAGATTGGACTGTTTCAATTTCATTTTTAAGAATTGCTTTGTGAATGCAAATCTTTCGTTTAATACATTCATTATTGTTACAATTTAAATTATCGCTTAGTAATCTTATGATTTTTTCATTTCCTTGTTCAACAGCATAATGAAGTGGAGTTTCTCCATTTTCATCTTGAATATCACAATTTGGATTTAAAGTTAACAATAATTTTATAATTTCTTCATTCTCTTCTTCAACAGCATAATGAAGTGGAGTTTCTCCATTTTCATCTTGAATATCACAATTTGGACTTAAAGTTAACAATAATTTTACAATATCTTCATTGTCTTCTTCAACAGCATAATGAAGTGGAGTTTCTCCATTTTCATCTTGAATATCACAATTTGGACTTAAAGTTAACAATAATTTTACAATATCTTCATTGTCTTCTTCAACAGCATAATGAAGTGGAGTTTCTCCATTTTCATCTTGAATATCACAATTTGGATTTAAAGTTAACAATAATTTTATAATTTCTTCATTCTCTTCTTCAACAGCATAATGAAGTGGAGTTTCTCCATTTTCATCTTGAATATCACAATTTGGACTTAAAGTTAACAATAATTTTACAATATCTTCATTGTCTTCTTCAACAGCAAAATGAAGTGGTCTCTTACTCGAATATTTACTTTGAATGTTACAATCAGCACCTAATTGTATTAATAATTTTATAATTAAAATATTCTTCATTAAAATTGCCAAATGAAATGGAAATTCACAATTTTCAGTTTCATTGACATTGAAACTGTCTAAAGATTGGATTGTTTCAATTTCATTTTTAAGAATTGCTTTGTGAATGCAAATTTTTCGTTTAATACATTCATTATTGTTACAATTTAAATTATCGCTTAGTAATCTTATGATTTTTTCATTTCCTTGTTCAATAGCATAATGAAGTGGAGTTTCTCCAATTTCATCTTGAATATCACAATTTGGACTTAAAGTTAACAATAGTTTTACAATTTTTTTATTCTCTTCTTTAATAGCATAATGAAGTGGAGTTTCTCCATTTTCATCTTGAATATCACAATTTGGACTTAAAGTTAACAATAATTTTACAATTTCTTCATTCTCTTCTTCAACAGCAAAATGAAGTGGTCTTTTACTCGAATATTTACTTTGAATGTTACAATCAGCACTTAATTGTATTAATAATTTTATAATTAAAATGTTCTTCATTAAAATTGCCAAAAGAAATGGAAATTCACAATTTCCAGTTTCATTAACATTGAAACTGTCTAAAGATTGGATTGTTTCAATTTCATTTTTAAGAATTGCTTTGTGAATGCAAATTTTCCGTTTTACACATTCATTATTATTACAATTTAAATTATCGCTTAGTAATCTTATGATTTTTTCATTTCCTTGTTCAATAGCATAATGAAGTGGTGTTTTCCCATTTTCATCTTGAATATCACCATTCGGACTTAAAGTTAACAATAATTTAACAATTTCTTCATTCTGTTTTATAACAGCATAATGAAGAGGTGTTTTTCCATTTTTATCTTGAATATCACAATTTGGACTTAAAGTTAACAATAGTTTTACATTTTCTTGCTTCTGTTTTCTAACAGCATAATGAAGTGGTGTTTTGTTGCTGTTGTTGCAATGATTTTTTAATAATTCACAATGATTTAAAATAATTTTGAATGATTGAATACAACACTTTTTTATTGCTACATGAAATATACTTCGATTTTTTTTATCAATCAAATATTTTATGAGATCTTCATATTTTGAAATTTCCTTGGCCAATTCAAATATTATTGATAACAACATATCATTATCTTCATTTGTAGCATTAAACAATATTTTTTTAAATATGTCTCTTGTTTCAAATTGTTCCAAATTACCCCAAACTGATTTAATAATTGTTTTAATTCTCCTCTGGTACTCTCCTTCTTTCGATAAATACAAATTTAGGAATACACGAGTATTTTGAAATACATCGTCAATAAGTATTTTTTTAACAAAATATTCGTTAAAGTCATTTTTTGAACATTGATGACATTTTTCTATCAGAAATTTTGCTACAAAATATTCAGCGAATGATTGATGTATAAATTGTGGAATTCCATTATTATGTCCAACTATTATGCCTTCAATACATTCTTTATATTTCAATTTAAAATTTTCTAATATATCTTCTTCAAGTGAAAATATATTTAAATCATCTAATTTAAATATTACCAAAAGAGCATATTTCTGACAATTTCTTAGAAACTCGCCGAATGTGCGTTCCAAATTGAGAAGTTTTCTGGTTTGAGGATTTACGGGAATTTCGTTTTTTGTAGTCAAATGCAATTTATAGTAAATATTTTCTAAAAATTTGTCATACAAGAAAATTAAATCAATCTTTTCTGGCAATTCCGGTTCGTGGTTCTCTGATTTTAAAAAATCTTCACAAGTTTGAAATTTATTATCCTTATTTCTATTGATTGCAAATATTTCTGAAATCATTATTAATAATAATGGATTTCCAGTAAATGACTTAATTTTGTCGTGAATTGGATTGTTTAACAAATTCAGAATACATTTTACATATTTACATATTTTATAGTTTTTGCTGCCTATTATTTTTTCAAACGTGTTTATTAAAAATGAAATCTGATCCTTTTTGTGAAATTGTTGTAAATGTATTGACAAAACCGACAAACGATTTTCTAAAACAGAAACAAAATTTGGTCTGGTTGTTACAATTACTTTTGATATGTTTGTGAATTTTAAAAAATGAAACAATTTCAAGACTAAATCCGAATAATCCAAGTAAATTTCATCAAAAGCATCAAAAAGTAAAATTACTTTATCCTGATTTTCTTTTAAATAGAATTTTGCTAATTCTTTTTCAAACTTATTTTCACCAATTTTTTGATCTAACATTTGATTGAGAAGTTTAATCATATCTTCAATAGTGTTTACATTTTTATCAGCTTCACTATATTCATCATTAAATAATTGTTTATATTCATTTAAATTAAAGCGAACAACAACATTAAATCCATTTGTATATTGTTTACATATCTTATTAATTAATGTTGTCTTACCCATTCCAGGAACACCACTTATTACACAAAATTGATTGTCCCTAATTTTATCAATTAATTCACTCTCTGGAATTGAACATGATGTTCGGTATTTTTCTATTTTCTCTATTGATCCTTTTGTGCGTTTCCATAGTAGATTCTTATCTTTGTATTCCAGTAAATGTACATTTTTGTTATTTTCAAAATTTTTCTTGCAAATATCTTCGAAATCTTCCATGGCATGAACACTTGAAGTTTTTATAATCGATTGATTTGGTTTTATTTTTTTTGAATTCTTATCATCTATAATTACAAATATTTCATTTTTCTTTTCTTGGTTATTTTTTATGTTTCGATTCTGAAAATTTTTCTTATCGTTTGTGTCCTGCTTCTTTACTTTTAAAACAGCATTCTTCAAAACAGAATATTCCAATGTTCGAGGTACATAATTGTATATCATTAAATCTGTTCTTGAAAAAATCAAATCTGATCCAAAGTCATTACTGTCTTCTAATAAAAGTGTTTTCAATGTTTGACCATCAATCAATTGTTCTTCGTCACAAATTATTTTATTTAATATCGTGTCTTTTCCTTGCCATTTAATTTTCATCTTTAAAAATTCTTCTTTATTTGTTATGTCAGCCATTGTTATTAAATGTTTATCCTCCAGTTCAATTATTTGTTTAGAATAGTTATTCACTTTTCCGAATAAAAGAAGTTTTTGTTTCCCATTAGCAGCTTTAATTAGTTCTTGAAAATTTTCTATTCCTTTTTCCAGACATTCAATAACAATGACATCATAAACGGTTGAATTTTCAAATAACTTTATAATATTTTCTACAATTTCCTTAGAAATATTATTTCCTTCAATAAATAAGAATTGTATATTTTCATTTGTTTCAAGAAACTGTAAAATTTTAAATGCTGTGAAAGTTGTTTCTTCAGTTTTAACAAAACACGCTATTTTCCCGTTGTTATTAAGGAATTGTTTTATTCCATTGATTTCTTTTGAGCATTGAATATTAAACCCACTGAAAACAGATTTAATTTTCTTTTTACTCGCCATAGACATTGATTCTATCGTTAAATAATTAATATTTTGCGACATAACTTGAAAAAATTCTTCTTTTTGACTGTTGATAATCCAGTCTTCTTTCTGGCGTTTCATCTC
Source organism: Silvanus unidentatus (assembly GCA_963930825.1). NCBI lineage: Eukaryota > Metazoa > Arthropoda > Insecta > Coleoptera > Silvanidae > Silvanus > Silvanus unidentatus. The sequence continues at coordinate 4,527,292 of OZ005759.1, forward strand.
TCTCCAATTCCGGATATGATTTTCAAGAATATTTTCCAAGTATAGAAAATTAAGTTGAAAATAATTTCTGGTTTTCAGTTTAACTTCTTCTTTTAATTCATTCAAATCAGGTTGTCCAACATGAAATTCCAGTATAGAAAAAAAATCTTTTATATCTTTTTCGGCAACATTTACAAATTCTGGTAATTTTAATGGGAATTTTTTGTTAGAACTGTCTAGAGGCTTCTCAAAATTTTTTTCACAGCGCCATTTTTGTTCTAACAATTTTTCTTTCTCCTTCAAAACATCAATTTTTAAAGCAGTTCTTAATTTCTTGGCTATTTCGGAAATGTTTTCGTCTAAAACGAATCTTTCATCGAATTTACAATAATTGTACTTCGTGGATGAATCATCATATTCCAACTTCAAAATATTCTCGTTAAACAGCGCAAAACTATACCATTTATATACTTCATCGTTTTTATTCATTTTTGGTAAGTTGGGTACACCTTTGTACCAATTTTTTAAATTTGCATAAGGGTTTAGTTTTTTGACTAACATTTGAAACGCAGGTGCTCCTTTTAAATCACCTTTAATTTTGGATAATCCTTCTTTTAAAGTATACACTTTTGATTTGTCACTTTTACTGTTGAATATTCCTTGAATGCCCATTACCTTTTCTTTCTTCTCATTTCCTAAACTCTCTTCAATATCGGATACATTAGAATAAATGATTAATTTTTCCAACACATTTTCTGTTCCTTTAAAGGATTCGTTGATTTTTAAAAAAGATAAAAAGTACTTTTTTAAATCAAAATCCTTTATATCTAGAGATATTTGTTTTTTTCCCATCAAAACATTTTCTGTTATTTTTTCCTCTCTATTATTAACTAATTTTACTTGACAGCAAATCCATTTCGTCTTCCCATTTTCTTCATATTTAACTACACAATCATCAAACTTTTCAGCTACTTTAACTTCTTTTCCAATGTTACATTCATATTCTTTGCTCCGTAGAAGTAACAGAACGAATATCAGAATTTCGTAGTATTTACCTTTTGATTCATCTGCCATATTTATTCTTTAAAAATAACATTATTTTATATGTATAAATATAATTTATATGATTTTTTAACATAGGAAATTGCGTACCTTTATATAAAATTGCAGCAACAAAAATAAAATTACAACACACAACTGATGATGAAATATAACCAAGAGCTTGAATCCTGTCGACCCGTCCGGGATACCTCCTACACGTAAAATAATAACTAAATTGCAATAAAAGTGTTTCGTTTTATTTTCATCTACCTTTTTTACAATCGGTATCGGTTTTTCAACGTGCTCTTCGTAAGTTCGTACTCCTCAAAGTTTTGCAGTTTCAGGTTATGTTATCCAACTATTTCACCAGGGGTACGACACTCCTGTTTGAGATTTAGTACGCATGTGCCAAAAATTTATTTAAAAAAATGGCGACCCATTGCAAAATGTAAACACATACGGCTACATTAACCTAACTTCTAAGCGGTGTTTAGCTTTAGCAAAGTGTTTTTGGCAAATCTACTGTTGTTGTTGTTGTTATAAACGTTTACACTGTTGTTGTTCTTGTAATAAACATTTACAATGATCCGTATGTGCTTTCTATTTTAAACAAACCCCTATAATTAATTCCCGGTGCCACTGACATTAAGCAAACCCCAACGAATATACCGGAAAAAACACTAGCAAGCCTATGGATTTATTTAACAAAATGGCTGAAGGTCAATGAAACGCGTTCTCCAAAACCTATTTATAAAAAACAGAGTGTCGCTTCTTATAGGTATTTATTCTTTGATTTCACTTCAGTAAATAAAACCCCAAATATCCCTAAATTAAAAAAAAACAATGGCGCCATTTTAAGCTAATTTTAAGGTTATTCGGAATCAATTTCAACAATGAAATTTAGGCGAGTGCAACGGCCATATGGAGCGGTAGTGACATTAATCATCGTAGGCCACGGTTGAAACGAATATAACAAAATAACATAATCTATTACGTTTATTAAAATTTTCAGGTAATTTTAAACAATGACATAAAATAGATCAAAACATTAGATAGTAAATTCATCATCTTTCAAAACAACAACATAGATAAAAAATAGATAAATCCTTTCCAATAAGTTAAAGTCATTGGAAATGCTTATTAATCTCCACATATAAATTGTACTTGTCACGTTACCCTACACCAACATTACATCAAAAATGATAAACAAAAATTACACAGCCGCTACTAATTGTGGACAATTTGGAATGTTGCACAAAACATCTTTCGAACAACTGCGACTATTCCTCTCCTCAAAATATTCAAATAAAATTGGCTGATTACAAAATTGACAATGTTCTCCACATTGCAATCCTGTAAATGGCATCTCCAACATAGTCCACACTTCTTTCAAATCATACACCAATTTATCAATCATCTCTTTTGTATGATGCGGTGTCGGTGCCAAACGCAACTTCTCCTCTCCACGTGCCACAGTTGGATAATTAATCGCTTGAATATAATGGCCCTTCTCTTTCAACAACGTATCACAAACCATTCCACACTGTTCCGGATTACCAATTTTAATCGGTATAATATGCGACGGAGTATGCTCCACCGGAAAACCGTTCCTCAGTAAAGAATTCCTCAAATACTTAACATTCTCCTGGTGTTTCCGACGCAATTCCCTGCCCTCATCGGACGCCAAGATTTCAACTGCTTTCCTAGCACCCGCCAACACGGTCGGTGGCAGCGAAGTAGTGAAAATGAATCCAGCAGCATACGACCGGATCATATCGACTAGAAGAGAATTAGACGCTATATAACCGCCCACATTTCCAAACGCCTTCCCCAACGTCCCGGAAATGATGTCCATTTTATGCAATTGGTGATCTCGCTCCCCCACACCGGCCCCATGCTCTCCATACAGTCCCACTGCGTGCACCTCGTCCACGAACGTAAGCGCCCCATATTTATGAGCCACGTCGCACAGTTCCTCCAACGGACACACGGCGCCAGTCATTGAATGAACCGTTTCAAAGGCCACAATCTTTGGCACGTTTTTGTCCACTTTCCGAAGCATTTCGTCTAAATGTTGGGGATCGTTGTGACGGAAAATATGCTTGGGAGCGAGACTATTTCGAATTCCTTGTATCATAGAAGCATGATTGCCAGCATCGGAGAAGATATGACAACCGGGCAACGCCTTGGCGAGAGTAAATAAAGTGGAATCGTTCGCTACAAAGCAGGAAGTGAACAAGAGAGCAGACTCCTTTTGATGTAACTTGGCCATCGTCTTTTCCAACGATTCGTGCAATGTTGAGTTACCCGAAATGTTACGGGTGCCCCCAGCACCCGACCCGTACTTCTCCAGGGCGTCCCTAAAACGAAATTCGTTAAAACTGGCAAATATGGTGAATTGGGAAAGTTACTTGACGGCATTCTTGACATCAGAATGACACGACATGCCCAAATAATCGTTGGAACACCAAACGATGATCGGTTTCTCGCCCCACGAATATTCCATGGCTTGTGGAAACTCGCCAGGACCGGCCAGACGGTTGACTTTCTTGAAAATACGATACGAGTGTTCACGTTTCTTCTTCATAATTTGACTATGGAAGAATTTATCGTAGGCGAACACATCGTCACGATTGGGAATCATAGACAAGTTTCCTGTTTCGATAGTGTCATCTTGTTTCACTTCCTTGATGACGTTGGGGACTTCATTGAGGAAAGGGCATGGCGTTTCCTTTACATTGTCTATAAATGTTTTGTTAATTACATTGTGTATTTTCTTCTAGTGAACGTTTTACCTTGGACTTGTTTTAAATTGTCGGAGACGGTGCCGATGTTTCTAGAAATCACTGGACATTGACTACCGTACGTTTTTAGCAACGTCGAAGCGTAATTTCGCACATAGTTTTGACTGAATCTGGTCAAAAAGGGGCAAGGCATTGTGGAATTCGATGCAAAGTCTAAAAAGGTTAATTACATAACCTTAATAAAAAACAGTGGAAAATTAATTATAGATTAACTTACAATTGGTAATTGGGTGTAAACGTGTAACTGTTTTGGTGATGTTTGTCAAATGACTCTGGAACAAAGTGATTTTCCAAATATTTTCTTTATTAGAAAGTTTCAATTTTAAATTACTTTCGAATCAAGTAGGTCAAAAATGGTCCGTACTCAAACCGATTGATTGACCGACTGAAGTTCGGTAATCAGCGAACTTGATTTTATATGTAGAATAAGCTTTTAGACAGATGACAATTTTTTGATTACATTATAGAGTCAATTGAGTATCTAATCAGTATAAATGATTATATAATTTATAGAAAAAATGCCAACTAATGATGAAACAGTGCAAAAATAACCAGCAGATTGAACTGATTTTGTTTTTGAATGACAAAACATATTTTTAGAGTAATCAATTTATGGACTTACCATTTCAAACTTAACCGCGTATTTCAAAATTTCACAAGATTTTATTTCAGACACTATCCTCAGATGGATTCACTTTTCCGTCTAAATATTGGATTATGACTTGCATTTATATAAAGAATAAAACGCGATACACGAAACCTAAATTATGCAATTACGTAAAGAAAAATTTAAAATTCAATGGCATATGTTTATTTAAATGTTCTTTGTGTCCAAATGGAATTAATTATATAGCAATTACTTTTATATATTATTATAACAGAAAATTTAGAATTAATATATATATATACATTTGAATCAATATCAGTTCTCCATGGATGTCTTTGTTACTCGAGTTATTATTTTATATCGACAAGTTTGATAAAAAATATAAATACACATATATGTGTATTTTTCGCGTTATTATTAGCTATAATTTAAAAAATACGTAAAAACCGTGCATGTTCATATGAACTTTAGTACTACATATGTATAAAAAAAATTCAATAGCGAAAGTAATTAAAGTAAACACAGACGGCTAAAACTTTCACAATTTTTTCATTTGTTTTGAACAAATTCATTTTGTCAACAACATTTGATTGCATCATTAATAAAATCTAACACAGTTTAATTGCCTCACCTATTTCCATTTCCATTAAATGTAAGTATAATCTCATATTAAATTCCAACGAATTTTATCCCCGCCGAAAATGGCATCATTTCAAAACTTGCCGCTTTTATTCAAAAATCCAAAAACAAATGGCATCCGATGTTGCTCACGCATCCACCCCACGTGCGAATGCATTTTTTCCTTTTCCATATCCTCATTTTAAGTATTTTATCCATCATTTAAATCCATTTTTAATTTATCTTTTCACGGCGACACCAAACAAAACTTCCCGAACGAAAAAACAACATTCTAGTCAACCAACTGCTAAAAACATCGCACAATTATTCTTATTTACCGACCAATCAATTACAAAATTGTGGTAAGTGAATTTTCAAGTATATTTTTATAAATACAATCATTTCTCTAATGAGTTGGGTGGGGCGTGTGTGTGAAATTAATTCGCCACGTGTTAACAAACGCAACATATTGTCAATTTAATTCCTGTATCTTTTGCAATTAGATAAATTGTGGGGAAAAATCAACGTAAAAATGGTAGACGGCACGACGGAATCTTCAATTAAAGAGGAATCACCAGTGGAGGAACAATCGACCCCCCAATATCCAATGGCCAAAGTAAAAGGCATCCCCAACGGCACATACCGTCTTGTTGGTTGGGGTGTGGACACCACCGGCAATCGGCTAATCGACGAAATCTGCCAGATCGCCGCCTACACCCCCCAATCGGCCTTCTCCCAATACATAATGCCCCATTCCGATTTCAATCCGCAATTCAGTAAACGGCACAACGTTTGCATCGTCAACACGCACATTTATCGCCGTTTGCGGAACACAAGAACAAATCGATTTGTAAAAACCAAAAGCGAAATGTGCGCCCTTGCCGATTTCCTCGACTGGTTGGAGACGGTTAAGGGCGATGCCAAAGACGGCATCATCCTCATCTACCACGAAACATTCAAAGTGTCGCCTGGGATGCTGTTGGAGGCTCTGAATCGATACAATCTCACTGACCGTTTCACCAGTGTGGTGAAAGGGTTCGCAAATGGCTTTAATATCGCACAAGCGAAGTGTCCAAATACGACGAAATCATTCAGTTTACCGACCATGTGCAAGGTGCTTTTAAACACCGAAAAAGAGAACTTTGGATGTGCTGTAAATTGTGCCAAAATGTCTTACGACATTGCCATCCATTTGGCGCAAGGCGATCAAAAGGATTTGGATACGAAAGCGAGTGGCGATTGCACGGATGTCGAGCCACATATCATCGAATTTGTGTGTCCGTTTGCGAATCCGATCGATGCTGAACAAGAAGAAGTAGCAATGTTGAAGGTGAGAAAAGGGAAAGACAGTTTGAGAGGTTTTTGAATTGTTTGGAATTTTTCTAGGAAGTTGTGACACGCCAGAACACATTCCGGCCGATCTTTGGTGCTTTGTTACGTGCCAATCCAACTGAACGGAAACATGCATCGTATTTACGTCGATTGTTGGCTGAGAATGATTTGGATTACAATGCGATGCAAAGTGCGTACGAAAGTGGTGCCAAAGAGGGCATTGAAACGCTTATTAAGTCTAAGGTGAGTGGATTTTTGGACATGTTTATGTGGTGATTTTCATTGTGTTTTTATGGTGTTTAGATTTGTAATGTGAATGAGAAAGATTTGACTGAACTGTTGGAGATATTGGACCATTTCTTTGATCCGGAAAAGAAAGCAATTCGTCCGCAACGTTATTTTAATAATAATCGACGTCCACGTAGAAGATCGATGAATAATAATCGTAAGAAGAGCACTTCGGAATCAAAGACTGAAGTTATTACTGGGGAAACTACAAAAGTGGAGGAGACTACAACTGGTAGTGATCCCGAATCGCCAATTGTTGATACGAAACCAGTTATTGAAGCCCAGTGATTTTATTATTTGGTGCCTTAATTATTCTAGTGATTAACATTGTACCTTAACATTTGCAGTAGTTAACAATTTTTCATATTTAGAGATTTCTTTTTTATTTTATTAATGGATCACGTTTGGTAGGAATTTATTTTTGTTAAATAATTTTGAGAGATTTAAGATTTTTTGTTTTTTTTTTTATTAAATATGTGAACTTTTTATTTTTGTGATAGGTTGTTAAAGAATCTGTACAATTCATTTTGTTAAATTGTTATTTATTAGTTGGATTTAATAAAAGTTGATTAACAGATTAGGGTTTGAATTGACTGTTGAAGAAATTTGTGAATTTCCTTCTTGACATTTGAAGAAAAGACTCAGTAAACTGACCAAGAGGTGGCGCTCTATATACTAACTTTAACTTGGTTGGAAATATTTTTATAATTACAATTTAATTGCCTTATATAAGTTCTAGTTAAAACGAAATGCATACAATAATTTGTTACGGTTTTTAATGGGTTTATTAATTGACAAGAGTTTGTAAAATATTATCAACAATTATTTCCTAAATATTTATTTAAGTAATTCATTACACTCGACACTAGCATATATCATTTTTTAAATTGGGATTATCTGTAGTTATAGTTATATGTTTGTTTGTCTTTGCAAAATTGTCCCAAAGGAAATTATGCATTTAAATAGCAATATAATCCGGATATAATACCATTCGTGTAGGTGGGTATTATAAGAGAAACATCAATTGAATTCCATACTATATAATTAGTTGTCTATCAGAATTCGCTTAAATTCTTGTTAATATTGGTATGTTGTATACCTATTTATTGAAATCCGATGGAAAAACTTATAAATAAACAACTTGTTTGATTTGTGGAAATATTATTTGTTAAGTTGTATTATTGGCAAATAGGATATTTATAGGATTTTTAAAGCTGTTAGATACGGTTTAGCTGATGGTCTTATGACGGGGTTCCAGTGGGTTTACAAAGTGTTACACACCGGAACCAGATGGCCTTTGTTCCTCCGTATATTTTATGCCAAGGGGTATCGTATCGGTATTCTCTTTGCACAGGTGTTCATTAGAATATGAGGGGTTTTCATGTTGCTGTTCCTATCAATCCATATCAGATGCATAGAGAAAACGGTAAAATCGGACACCATTTTCGTTTGATCGGCATACACACCACAAAAAGTAGTAAAGAAAAAAATATAAACAATTATTTTCAAAAAAATAAATAGTTGGCGATGGGGAATGACGTTTCTCCTGGTGGTCAATTTAAAAAACGGCTCACTTTTCAGCAGCTTATCAGAGAAAATATCTAAATTTATTCCAGTGGTCAAGAAATTGACCGAGATGGATTTTAATCTGAAAAAGTGTTGGCGTGTTTATTTGCTATACTTTCTACAACATGGAATTCTACTTGATTTGCAGAGTGTGGAGCAAAAACACGATGAAAATTATACTAAATTTCCACATATGCACAATTAATCAACTCGATGCATTTGATTTAATTTTTTTTCTGTTCGTTTGAAAATGTGTTCTATACATGTTGGTGTGCAGTCACTTTTTGGGGCATATGCTCGGATTTCTGGAACAAGCTGGCACAGGTGTGGCGTGTTATATAACACAGCACGCTATAATGTGTCTGTCTGTCTGTCAGTCGGCAAACGGGGCCTTCAAGTCCCAATAAATTCGATTGGAAAAAACGCGAAAAACATGCACACACACGTTGTTGCATTTCCTTGCGTGAGAAATAGATTAGGGGCGAATATTAGGTGAACAATATGTAAATGGCTACTAAGAAGAATGTTGAGAATGTTTTTTTTCAAAATGGCTAAATTTCCGAGCCGACTTGATACCGCATACATTAAAAATCTTTGCAAAAATCCTATGGACTAATTCTAACGTTGCTCTAAACTATAATAGTCAGGTAGATTTTGTAATATATGTAACAAAGGATAAATTATATGTTATTATATCAACTACCTCGTCTTTGTTTCCATTTCAAAGCACAACACTTGAAACAACGATAAAAATGAAAACCTATAATTTTAAGATCTTCCAAAACCAAAACTTATTATTTTCGATTTTTAAATCCTTAAATTTTAAATGATATTTCACGGTTTTTGGTTTTCTTAAAACCGCCCTGAATTTATTACGCCCTTTTTTCTCTATAGTTCATTTTCTCTGTTCCAGCAAAAACACGCCAACGCAGGAAAAATTAAAAATGCATCCTGACCTACTGGGTTAAATGAATTCAAATTAATTGTAAAATAAAATCCATTTCACATTCGAACGCACGTACAAATATTTACAATTCGCTAAAGGAAATATGTATTAGCCAAGTGGAAAACAATCTTGGTATCGAGAAAAGAATACCTAGTAAAATATTTAACGGTTTAATAACCATAAGTGTCGTTATTATTGTCCATTATTAGAATTGCAAAATGCAGACTGAAAAGACCGGATGTGAAAACACAGGGAGTAGGCGTTGTAGGATATATTTTATTACATGTAGGCTCTGTACAGTTCATAGAAACATTGCATCAAAAATGTGATCGAAAAAGAATCGCAATTTTTTTTCTACTTTGTATATAACTCACCAACATAACTAAAAAAAGTCCTAACGAACTTGCGAACAAATCAACGTTCCAGTAAATTTAATGTAGTATAAAACTGATGTGAAAAGTTTTCTTGAAAAGTCATTGAAAAAAACTTAAATTCAATGTTATATAGGTGGCTGGTGGTGGAACTCTTCAACAAACCAAAACCTACTTGTGCAACATATAATTTGAAATGCGCATTCTGACAACGGGCGAGAGTCCCGCAGTTTTCCTATACACACAACGGTTAATTAATACGGAAAATTGTAAAGGGAAAACACTTTTTCACTTTTACATACATCGCATAAAATTAACAATTATCGCAGGGAAACATATCATAAATTATCCACTTGGTGCTCAATAACAAGGGATTTTATATATGGTATATGGTTTTATAAATTAGGGGGAAGTGCATGCAGTATTGTGGATAGGTGGAGGCATTGTAATATTTTATTGTTCATGTACCAGCATACAAAAGTCACGTGTCTAATTTTATCATAGTTATCTATGATGAAAACTTTCCACTTTTCCCCCGCCCCCCACCAACAAAGAAACAAATGAACATTTGGAAAATAAAATGCAAGAATTACAAACACCTGCGTGTGTGTTCATCAATTTCATAGAATCAAATCTCTCGAATATAATGGCATCATTACAAAATCATCTCACTAGAATATAAACAATAACATTGAAAGATAGGCGTACTGGAGGGTAATGTTGCAAAATGTCCACATTTCAAAGATTTCTTAATTTATGCAAAATAAATAGTTTTTTTATTTTTTAATTGCTTTGTAAAAAAATTCATCAGCCATATCATGATGAACGGAGAACGAAATTCACGAGAGATGTTGAAATGTGTGTGTTGTGCTCGCATTTCAAAACACACTTTAATATAATGATGATCACATCATACCATCATTAAATGATCTCTTTGCAAATTCCAACATGATATGTTAATTTCCATAATAAATTATTAGGTCACGTTGAATAAGAAAAATTCTATGGACTGCTAAAGGGGGAACTGAACTATGGATAATTGGGACTCAATTTCATGAAATCTCAAATACATCTCGACTTTGATTGGAAACCTCAACATTCTGGTGGAATTTTCAATTGGAGATGCTGTGTTCGCATACTTATAATTAATAAAATATTATTATTCAAACCGTTTGTCGGTGGATTTTTTTGTCCGGCTTCGAAAGAGCAGGTAACAGTTAATCAAGCAACTATATAGGAAGGAATGGGGGAGGCAGTGGTGTATTATGGACCCGTCATTTATTGCACTTGCAACAGTACAGCAAGTTAGGGGTGTTCCGCACCCTCCTATGCAGCGCCACAATGATTGATGGTGGCGGACAGGGGAAACTGCACCCCAGCATATAAATTACACCCTTTCTGTGTCCCGGTTGGGACAGCAACCCCTACACACGAATTTCATCCCCAGCGGCTGCACAATGCATCCCGGAGAGGGTGACTTTGAAGGTATTCCCTTATATTGGGAGATATTAGGTGGACAGAAGCCACCCACATGTGGGATAGTTTCAGAGACTGTTTGGGGAAGGGTTGCTTATTCAACAACACCTGATGAGAAAGGAAACGGCTTATGCGATTTTTATTTTTGTGAATGTCAAAGTGGAATAAAATTCTGTCCAAGCAGGCTGTGTGCTCATTATTATTACGATATGTACATATAATACAAATACAGTAATAATAAATGTACCTACGTTGAAAGAGGGTCGTAAATATAGATTGCCGGTCCTGCGTACATATTATTGTTTGTTTGTCATATTATTATAGGAAATTAAACTTTTGTTTGTTTTTCATACAAAATACATAACTGTTGTTGTTGTTCGGTAGGTACACATTTTTTTTATATGAAAGAATAAAAAAAGAACATGGATCATTTTCTCAATTAGAGGATAGAATTGAAAAATGATTGGAAAGTGTTGAGAAAACTGTAACATTTCACATGCACTTTTAACAATCTTATATTCTCTATTTTGACTTACAATTCGAATCATAACATTTTCTCTATATTTTCACCAAAATATTACTATATAAGGTATATATTATTACATAGTGTATATATAGCGACATCCTTTCTCTCACCCCCACGTTATCGTGGCCGTAAATTCGACTCTGTTCGAGTGGTCGTCTCCGTCGTTCGTTCGGCGCCATCCAACCACCCCCAACCGGTTCTCTCTCTGTCGTTCAGATTTCCAACAAAACGTGCATCGCTCTCTTTTCCACTTGCTGCCAGTCGATGGGTCCTTCTTTAACCCGTTATTAAAGGGGATGGATTTAAAGGGGCACATGTACAGTGCAATGTGCCAAAAAATGCACCGTTTACGTATACAGAGTGACCGTCCGGACTTTACTGGACATAAATGCAATTGGGAGTGTTTTTATCACACCCTGTGTATGCACAGTATAAAAACAACAGAATTATTGGTATTTCATAATCACAGTTTTTTGCAGGATTTTTTTTTAAATCGGTAAAAATGAATGGCTTGATTATTTCCTTTTTTTCGATATATCCGAAAACTGCATTCACTTCTTTGTTTAGAAAAAGTTTTTATAGGTAACAAGGGATCCTCCTTTACATATATTTTCATTTATGAAATCGTGGGTTTTCCACTATTTTTACAAAAACATCATAATAGCTTAAATGAGTTTATATCGGAATTTATTTTAAAGTCAACACGTTCGGATTTTTTTATTATTTGTAAAACTCTCGTTTCAATTCACATCGTCATTCATTAAAATGATTTTAATTGTGCAGGTATGTATGTGGACGATTACTAAATAATACTTGTATGTAGTTTATTAATTTTGTTTATTCTATATCGCACGTGCATAATTTGTACAAATTGTGTTTACATTAAAAGTGATAGTGTGAAATTTGTATTAATTTGTATAATTTCAAAGAGACACTTTTTATGTGGAATTATTTAAAGAATTTGGTTAGGTTCAGTTCCGCACAAGGGACCGAATTGGAGCGTCAACATTTTCATTCCATTTCAGTGATACAGGAACAATTTTCCGATTCAGGGTCCAGAGTCCAGCAGGCGTGTGTTTATTACTAAGAAAATAAAGGGAGGAAGAAGTGGATCCCTGAAGTAGGAAAGGGTGGACAATTTTTCGTTTTTCTTTCCTTCTTATGACAATGTTTGTTGAATAAACAATGTTTATTTTATCAATGAAAATAGTACATATACTAATTTAACGATACTTGTATGCATAAATTATGTTTAATGTAGTACGTACTTGGTACGTAGTCAAAGTATTGCTTTATCACTTGTAGCAATTACGTCAGTGACACCAATACATGTACTGGAAGCAACATAAAACAACAGACAAAAGGGACTTTATATTTTCCAAGTCTTTTGAGCAATTTGTTATATTTTCACTGTAATCATAAACGTTTGCTAACAACGATATTGACAATTTCTGAAAATGTTCTAACAAGAGTTCAAAATATCATAAAAATTCCTATAAATGCAATAAAACATGCTTCTGTAATTTTAAAAACGACTATTACTGTAACTCATTAAAAAATATTTAATAAATGCATTTTTAAAAGAAAGTTTCGCTTCAACTCGATAATAAAATGTGCTTTAAAATATTTCAAATACTTATCTATCAATACTGGTTTTGTATATACCGTATATACCTAGTTTAAATTTAAATGGCGAAAACCACCAATCCGCCACATAGTTAACAAAACTAATCAAGTTGGCATTGGAATATGGAAAAATGGCAGCAACCAGTGGCGGAGCCAAACGAAACATCCAGCTATTCCATATTTTGAATATGACAGTTTCCACTACTAGACCACATCATTAAATTTAGAAATGGATAAAGGCATCTTTTGTATGTCGAAAACTCTCATAATCGTTGTATTGTCTGTTGTAGTTGTGCTCTTCACTTTCAACATCAAGAACCACTCCACAAAAACACTTACCATCTTCTAGTTGTCTCTTCGGCTGATGAAGAAGTACCTGTTGCAGTCTGTTTCACTTACTACTCATTCTCTCATTAAAGGACATGTCAAACAAATTTCCATTTTCCCCCCGGCTTTTGCCGTATAATCGACCACGCCAAAAAACCGCCACCACTAAAACTGTATTATCGTAATTTATGAACTTATTTCATGATTTCCGTACGAAGCACTCCCCGAAAACTCCAACCACACACGTTCGATAAATAACGATATATACTGTATAGTTTTTAGATTTTAATTTAGGGGAAAGCTTTTCGCTTCGCAATTTTTTTACTCTCTATAACATTATCATTTATTTTTTATTTAAAAAAAATTGATGGTCTACTACACTTTCACGTTCATTTACTAAAAGGTTAGCCATCCTCTCAGATGGAGGGAAATGTGTAGTTTTATTTTTTGTAGTCGTACAGGGGAAGAAAGAGGCCACCTTCTTCCACACTCTTTCAAAAATCCATCCCTTAGGATGGTGGCCAATTAAACCATTTCACACGACAAATGATTGCATATTATCGCAATGTAAATATTTAACTGCAATTACAGTCATTAAAAATAAACAGCAAAAGAAGAGTGCCTCGCAATATCCATATGCAATTCAATGAAAACAAGCACATTGCAAATAAAGTAAATAGAATTTCTATCTAGTAACGGTAGAGTGTACGGTACGTTAATATAGAGTTGTTGGTGTATGTGGTTCTGGTGCATCACAAGATTCCTCTTACTTCGGGCTGTTTAATTATCATTAGTCCGTTCATGTTTACCAAGTTGAATCTATGAAATTTGGTGTGGCAAACCTAGGAAACCGTATCCGATTGTGTGTATATCTTTCATTAACAGTGTTAAGTAAAGAATAATATCTATCTTTGTAATTGGAAATTGCACAATTCCGAAATTTTACCAGAAAAACTCTAGACTTTGTGTATTTACGATTCTCTCTAAATTTGTGTAAAACAATGGTTTATGTTATTTTCAGGGTGATTCAACATATTCTCTGTACTTATACTTTCAATAGCGATAAGTATGTAGAATATTTCGGCTTTTACTGACCTTGTTTGGAGGCCGTGACAAAAATACTTTTATAGACATATTTTAATGGCAATTTGATTATGAGCATCTTAAGTTTTTCAAGGTTGCTCTTAATGAATCGTTGTCTTTCTAGTTTTTACAATTTCAACTTGTTAAATAACAAATGTTAAAATTGCAAAACATCTTTGAGTAAAGGCGAGACGGCTTTGGTTTTTATTCAAAGTTTTGAATGCAATTTTCCTATAAACTCAAAAAAAAAGAAATCCATCGTTAACATTTTTTCTAGCCTGATATTCACTGAATGTCCTTTTCATTTCGATTACGATTTTTCAACAGAGACCAAAACCACTGCATCGGTAAATGCAATTTTCAATTTACGTAAATTCCAAATGTAATCTTACCTTAGAAAATCTCCTGTAACAAACATTATCGATATGTTTCCAATTAATTTGGAAGACATTTTCCAATATTTCCATCTATATTTGCTATTCTAGATGATATGTAACGAATATTTGTTTAGATATATGTACATAACAGCAGTACATAGCGAGTATATAGAGTACTATTCGCATTTAAGACTGTAATAAGAAATGGTTGGCTGTATAAGTTGGAAACGTGGAACGACAATGGGGTGGCAGGGTGGAGAACGGCATCGGCAAGCAGGCAGGCACATAGTAGTATCTGTAGCTAGAATATATAGCATCATATATAAGGGGGGTGAGAATACGGCAGCCCAGCACCTCAGGCGGTCTGATAAGACTCCGGGGGTGGCGTGTGGACCAGTCGGTTTGCTATTAGTGCACGCTATTTACACTCTCGCTCCATCACTGCACACTATTCGACTGGTCGACTAAGGTCTTAAAGCGATAGACTATAGCGGGATTAAATTTCCTTAGCTTTAGATGCAATGAATTCGATTTTAATTTTATTTTGTCCCAGTTTAATGTTACCTTCACTACCTGCTATATGCAATTTTTTTGCGTTTTTAATTGTAAATCTAAACCCTAACAAAAATATAGCAGGATGGAAATTTCCTGGTTTCAGGTTAGAACATTAAAAATTCCACTGGTAGCTTCAGTGCTTTTTTGGATTTCTATCGATTTATTGTGACTCGTGTATTTTTTTTAAAAAAACCTGAGAAAACCAATGTTCTAATGTTCGTTCTTTGGATGTCAAGAGATCCTCACATAACCTTTTCACTGACTGTTCTAAAATAATACATCTAGGAAACAATAATTTCTTCTATTTTCAATTTAATAGCAAAGTTACAAAGAATTTCTGCATTATAAGATGCAAGGGGCGTTTCTATTCATATTTCTCTGAAATATGAACTAATCCTCAAGGGACATTCATCCAATTTTCACTCACACACACACACAACTAGAAATTTTCTCTAGGTTGCTTCTTTTTAATAGTAATAGCAAAATGTACATGCAGATATATTCATTAAAATTTTTACATATTTTCCGCATTTAACTGTCAATGTTTCCAAGCGGGAGACGGCCGACAATGAACGTCACCGTAATAAAAAAAGGTAAAAGATGAAAGAAGGTTTCGAAGGACCCATAAAGAATCAAACCGTGCGCTTTATATAATAACTGTATATTGTTGCAATTCGTAAATTGGACCCGGCCACTTTTGTTAAATGAAAATTGCAAATTGCAGTCGTTTATTTTATGATTGGTGTGCCATATAAACCGAAAACAGGTCCGAAAAGGACCTGAATACCAAATATACAAAAAAATATTCCAATTTAATGGTAATACTGTATCGGTACGTTATTCCCTTCACAATAGGAATGATAGTTGTAATAAAATTAAGCCGACTAGGACTAACTGTCATTTATTACAGACATCTAGTATGCACAATATTACATAAAGCGCTCTTTGATGTTGTGCTATTTAGCAGGTGGTGCCGCATTCATAAATAAATATTTACCCGTTTTAATTTCTTCTAATATTTCAAACACATGAGTGGAAAATATTTTTAAAGTAATTTTATAACACCTTTGCAAGTCGGTTCGTTCCAGGGGGATTGCTGCAAATTTTAACCTCTTCACTGTCATTTCCTCGTTGTAATCCAATACATTTACGTTCCTCTGCACTGGATTTGGCATTTTCGGAAAAACAATGGATGAGTAGGCCATGCGAGGGTCACGGATTAATATCCGAGTGTGTGTACTTGTCAAAAGTCATGGCCTACTAATAAGGTAAGAGGTAATCCATTTGCAAATATAGACTGTAAAAATTAAATTCATGTGATAACAAAATGCAAACAAATTTTATCTACCCGAAAACAAACAAATAAATTGTCTTGTGTTTTAAGTATTTGTTTTGTCATTTTTCACATTGCCAATTTCTTATCTTGTCAGTAAGCACGTGTGGCTCATAAGTACCTACATACCTCTAATATTTGATAATTAGAAAAATGCAAGAGCTGAAATTCGAATGTGTGTAAAAGTTTTCCAGAATCCGATACACACAAATGTCGTAAAATGAAATAAATTTATGTAACTGGTTTTTAAGACCCATAAAAAGATCTTTACATCCTTTTGTAAAACTATGTAAAATTTCAAAGAGTTGTGCTGTATGTGAGTGTGGAGGGGGCGGTTTGGGGGCCTGTTTGCTAGAATTGCACAACGGCTCTGTGTGTGGAGGTAGAGGAGCAGAGGATCTTTGTGTGGAGCCTGTTCCGTTCCAAGGCACACTACAATATAGTGTGCAGAGCGAGAATGGCCCAGTGACAAGTGCGGCTCCCAGAGCCCTCTTGCTCCCCGCGCTCTCCAGCCGCCTCCATTGCCGCCTCCACATCTAGACCGTACTTCCAAACCCTGACAACTGCCACCCACCACGCCCGCTTTCAACCCCCGACGGACAACTTTTTATGTTGTGTATACTAAAGGGGATGGATTCCGTTCCTTTGCACATTAAACCGATATACCCGAATTGTACAGTGCACAGCACTCTATTCCATTTAAAAAAAATTCTAATGTACATTTCTAGTTGGCTGTGTGTTTGTTTTAACCCCATGACATGTCCATTTCAATACTGCTTTATTAATAATTAAGCCAAAAAAATATATATTGAATGACGTCACAGTCTCCAGCAATATTCACATATAATAGATGCAAAAGAATTATTATGTTATTAGCCTTGAAATAAATTATTATTAAACAAGATTCGAGTTGATTGCAGTTAGAAGAGAGATGCCAGTGGCGTTTCCAGTGTATCTTTCTATTAAATTATTATTAAATTTTGTGTGCGTTTTTTCGTTGTTGCCCATCGGCACAATCGTTTTCATTAATTTTAAAGGGAATTTTTTATACAACTTGCATGTAAGTTCATTCGAACAGCGGACGGAACATTTTGTGAAATTCTGACACAATAATGTCAGTTTCGAAGAAAAAACATTTACAACCGAAGGAAATTCTTTCACTTGTCTAATTATAATATTGCCGATAATGCAGGTGACCATCATCGCTTATGTAAAATGCAAATGAATCCACAGCCAAGTTTTCAAAAAGTAATAATTATAGTATTTCATTGGTATTATACACAGTTGGCTATGTATTGCAAACAAGCGCATAGATTTTATTGGTTTTCTGGGTTATATAACAGTCGTTTTTTCAACTAGCTGCTAACCCCCAGTAGAAAACAAACAAATAATCATAAAGTACGTTTTGTTATGAAGATATTCTCAGGTGATTTTCATAGAAATCAGTGTTTATAGGTTCCCTAACATGAGTGTGTGTATTTGTAGCGAGGAGTATTAAAGTAAAAAGGAAAACTAGCCCTAAAGCCTGCCTGGTGAGCGCGCGGTTCACAAACAAACATATTACATATATAGCGGGCTGTGCATGTTGTATATTGTATAGCGTTGCCATAGTAACGGTAAAGAATCCAGTCCCAAGATAAGAGAAACAGCGAAACCAAGAAACCTGGGTAGAAAGTTGCGTTTTCTGTTACTTGTGAGACAAAACGCAGAAATGTTTTTTCGCGATTTCGGCGAAGGCGCCAAGCAAATGCTAAATTGATTAGTACCAGAAATATTGAATAATTAACTAGTACACGTCTCCCGATATCGAATTTTGAAAGAACATCGTCTCCCGTTCGCTGAACATTTTTTTTTTCTACCGGAAACGACAGCGAGTGCATGTTTACTTTTCCAGATAAAACGGAAACCGGATGTGTACATTATTGGCTCATGCAAGGCACTCTCTTACAAAGGAGAAAATTAATCAGATTTTCGGTTTTCGCTTTTCAAGAGAACTCAAGTAGAGTACATTTTTAATAAGAACTCATATGCGTTCATGGGCGCTTTATTTTCTTTATTTTTAATTCGAATCTAATATGCAAACATGCAATGTTAATTTCGAGAAAGTGCATGCACCAAATACATAATACAAACATTGGTTTAAGTGTGCATTCGTAGGGCCCAAAGCGTGCATTATAAAAATAGTCCATTTCTGTATAAACAAATCGCTTTGAAAATTACAAATTTCTACAACATCTTCGAACGCTGCTGTGTCGTCGGTTCGCCTTGCATACATAGTGCCCGAAATAGCTTCGATGGGGATATTGGTGAGTCTGAAAATTGTACATTGAAAATGCTCTCTATGGAACCGTCGACTTTTCCGCAACACGGATAGAATTGTTCCACTATGCACGGGGTAACTGTGTAGAGTAATTTCGTTATATTGATGGCACTAGATTAATATTAATGGTTGCCAAAATGAAATTCCTGACTAAGTACTGCGAAAGGGGGGACTTCCACAGCCGATTGCAATATGGCGCTCTCTTTGAAGGGCTTTTTAATTGTTGTTTCATTACACTTTCGCTACATTTTCAATTATTCCGTCCAAATACAATTCCAGAGTGCGAAAATGGGGCCATGGCACTATTTCATTGTAAATTGTGCAATCATTAAACTTGCATGACTTTTGAAGGAATATTTTTCCGTCTGCCAATACCTCGATCATTTATTTAAAGTCAGTCTAGACGATCGCAATAAATAACATCGTACATATACGCATATAGAGCAAACTTTTTAATTACAAGTAAAATAAAACAAGTAAATATTTACAAAATTAATTTATTAATTAAAAAGTTAAACACACGCACATACACTCACCACACTGAATATTGTTTCATTAAATTTTTTTACATAAAATCGTTTTCATATAATACATTTAACAAATATACGTGAGCAACGATTTAATTTTCTCTATAATACAATATATTTATTAATAATAAATGCATTTTATGCCTTAGATTTGTGACAAAACTCCATATACAGTCTTTACAATTGAAATGTCGACAAGTAAGTTATTTAAAATTTTGTATTTTTGAACAACTTCTGGTTTAATACAGGCAGTGAACATATTACAAAATAGGATTATAATTTTTTTTGTGAAATGTCGCCCCCTCAATACCATCGAAGTAATGTGAAAAGTTCGGAATGACAAGATGGTATCGCAAAATATAGGAAAAAATACAACAACAGTTCAAACGCATTATTGACGTCATTGAGTCATTGTCCTCGCGAGTCACTGACATGGATATGGGCATGTACCAAGTGCACATACATGCATTCTACACCCAAACACAGACATGGGCCCATCACCCATCGATAACAACACCCTTTTTCCATTCGGAAATGTCCAATTTCACCGGGCATCCATACTGGACTCGGACTGTGATCCATGATCCGATGAACTGCTACTGGTTATCGTCTCCGATGATTTACTTTTTGGTTTATATTCAGTTATGACCACTGTAACACTATTCACTGTCACTTCCCTTGTTTGTCCTGAACTTCTGTCGATATTTTTCAATCTCGGTGGATGGCGGCGTTTCTTCAACGATTTCTTGTCCTTCCGGTCCTTCTTCTGGTTACTGCTGGCCGGTAGAAATTGTGTGGCCACTTGTTGGGCAACTAATTGTGGATTTAATCGTGGTTTACGGGTCGATGTGCCCTTCCGTACATCGCATATTGAACATTTAAATGCTTCTGGTGTATTCCGGTAAGTGCACACACTGCAATCCCAGAAATTCTCTTCTAAAACTTTGGCCTGCCGCTTCGGACGACGTATTGGACTTTTCTTGTCCATTTTTCTATAAAATACATTGAATTTTGCTTACTCTAAATGTCCATTTCAATGCGATATTGAAATGTTAAACTGTACACTGTGGCCGCCATGTTTACTAGCACTTTTGCCTGTTTTCGGGGGATGGTGGCGCGCATGTCTTCAACGAATGCACAGTGGGAACGCGGCTACATTCACTCCGACAAAATCACTATCGCTCTATCTCACTTGCACTTGCACCGTTCTACTCGGTGCTGGTTTTCTCGTATTATTTTATACGATTTTTTTCTACCACAATATACGGCCCCGCAATCTTTCATTGATGAGTATTTTTATTTTTATGCAACTAGTACACACATACACATTCGTGTCCACGATTGAATCACTGTGGTAATCATTCGTTTTTTTTCTCGCAACTGTTCAAGTGAAAAAATCCCACTGTTTTTTGTTTTATGGAGAAAAAAAGAAAATCGCACTCCTCCACAACACCAGCTGTCATTTGTGACAGTTTACATGGGTACAAGTCAGATTGTTCGCTGTAACAATATGTAGGTATATCGTGTGTGTGGGGTCTTTGCACAATAATCACGTATTCCTCTTGTTGCATGCAGTAATAATCGTCAAAGAAACGCTATTATTTCAGAAAAGATTTAAAACCGTCTCATTAATATTTCATAGAGATTTTTTTTTGTTAGTTGGAAAAAGTTGTAAGAATATGGAATACATAAGTAGGAATTGTAATACATGGGAAGTGTGGTCTTTTTATGGTGTAACTGTAGGTGTAGGATTGACCTCTTCGATTTAATTTATTACTGACAATGGGACAATAAACGTGAAAGTCGATGTTTTCGGGTAAATCCATGCAAATTTGGGTGGTCCATAACTGTGACCATATTTATAATAAAGTAAAATTCGAATTAAAAATAATATACAGTGGACAAAATGCTGTATATGTGAAAATGTATAAAAAGACATAATTCTATTCTGATGACGACCATCGGAATCTGTTGAACAGATGAGAGAGGGTGGACCTGGGACTAGACGAGGGATAGATCCCACAAAAACCGGCCAAGCCACCTTCCTAGAACCCAAACTACGTTTCACTATTACAATAATACCGAGAATTCGTTCCATATTTTATACCTGCTGCCTTTCTTCTATATGAAATAATGTATAAGACGACGACATAACAACATAGAATAGAGAAAAAATTCCTCTTCCCAAAATGAATGCTTTCAAATATATGGATGTGTGTATGGTACGACGAGGAGAGCGCTGTGTGGCAGCGCCGCTGCATTCTATTCATCCACAGTGTGCTGTGTAAGTATAAGGGCCCCTCGATACACGTTTTTCGTCTTTGGATTATGTTACTTGTGTAATATTAAATTTAAGGTATAGAATTGTCTGAGTTTTACAATAGAAGAAGAGTATCGTTTCTTAACAAAAGAAACTCGGATCCACTATTTTATATCACACATAAGCTCTCTGAGGTGGAGCTGTCACTCAAAAAAGTTTGTATGGCATGAATGCGTGCCGGGGGGTGGTGCACGGTGCGGGCCCTCATTTTTCCCAAACTAAACACTTCTTGTTTAATGTCTTTCATAAATGGGACGATAACTCGTTTTTTATACAGAGTGGTTCGAGTTAGATTGTGCCAAAACCGAATAATTTGTCGTATATTGATTCAGAAAATATTATTTTTTAAATATTTCCCGATTGAATTAAATGTGGACAATGTTTCTGTGAAATTTTTCACCCACAATCTGAATTTAGTAATGGGGCGGTTTACCACCCTGTTGTGTTTTGTACGGGTCCTTTTTTTGAATCCAGTTCATTTGATGGCAAACTTAATAAGGACTCTTTCCTATCTGCTGCATTTTTAATAAAACAACCTGTTTCTTAGAAGTTATACCATTTTTTATATCTCAAAATCATTTTGAATTTAAGCATTTCAGTTTGACTCGACTAAGTGCAACACCCTGTATAAAACATATTTCTATTCAGTAGTCAAAAAACAGGTTGTTATTATGCGATTAGATTGCTGTGAAAAGATATACAGATTTTTAATCGAACTATCGAAAGCGAATTTTTTCCAGAGCAAGATACGATCTTTAAGTACTCTATTTTTTTTCCATACACTGTCCAACGTTATTTTTTCCTCATATTCTAAGTGACACGTTTTTGTTTTTCTCGAAAAACATATTTGTAGGTAAAATGTATTGTTTTTTTTGTTAAATTATGTATATGAGTTGCATGTTAACGTCGTCGGTCGCGAAACGTACCGCCGGCGGCGCGACGGCCGTTCGCTCGCCGATCGCTAGTCGGTTTGACACGCAATGCAGCCCAAGTCGGCTGTGTGTTCTGTTTTCTGTGTCCAAGGACCGAAACCCGACATAGAAATCATTGCGTCACTGCAGCTTTCTACGCTAACCTTCAGCTCGGTTTTTTTTATGATTTTTGCATAAGTTCTCGGTACATTATTTTACCGCAAAATGTTTTTACTTGTTGAGAAATTAAGAGGAAAACATTTGCAAGGAATTTTTCCGTTAATTTACATGCAGGAAAGTTGAAAAGGGATTCGGATAATCGATATAATGCTGAGAAGAAAGTGATCAAAGTATGCCATTCTGCCATTGCGTATGTGAAGCAGCCCTTATATAAACAATATATTTAAGTAGGCTATAATTTTAGTTGGTGAAATGACAGTTTCCTGATATGTAAAACAGTTGTTATTCGTTTCAAGTATAAGCTGTTATTATTTTTGTCTGTTTCTAAAAAAGGAATTAATTTCAATTATTATTTATGTGTAAACTTAGAATTTTCATTTTGTCTCACTTTCATTTTAATTGGCATGATAAAATGCACATGCATATAGTCGCAAGAGGGCAAAAAAAATTAAAACAACGTGTATCAGAAAACGTATTCTTTTGCAAAGAACTCACTAAATAATCTAGAATAAATTGAAAATGCATTTCATTTTCTCTTTAGTTAAATTAAAACTGTTCATAAATAGTTCGTACATGTTAACCTTTTGTCACGAGAAAAGTCGGTGTGTTCTTTTTGTTATTGGACATGATGACTTTGAAAATATTTCAGTAAATGTGCACTTCATGGTATAACTAGCGGATAGTATCAGATGGAAGGACATGGTCTCTTCTTGCATAAAATAAGATGAGAGCATATATTGGTAAATTAACTTTTGATAGGATCTACTGGCTGGTGGAGAAGACGCGGTGCTATATGCAATGTCTCTCTCAACATAGAGTTTTCTTGTGAAAATGTAGACATGTTATTTGGGTCGATGCTGCAGGGATATAGCTTAGTCTTAAATCTGCTACTTTACTGCTTTTATGGATCTTTTAGTATATTTTATTTTTCTTTGGTCATACGAACATTTTTCACATGCATGGAAAAATGTGTTTCTCCACATTTTCCGCAAGCGTAAATATCAATATTCTGATCTTAATAAACCCAATTTGAAAAAAGTGTAACATTAAAATGCCATTCAAAAATACAGTAAAACATCGAAATTAAGTAAATTTCCGAAAACTGAAATTGTAGATAAGTTGCGTTTAAATTGTACGTCCTTCGCGGCAATAGAATTGCCGAACGTCGACGACGGCATCAGAGCGTAGCGTTCGGCGCTTGACGGTCCCTCTCTGCTAAAGGTTTTCAGTAGGCGAGGGTGGAAAGAGGTGGAGAAATGTGCCGTAACGTTGACGTCGCGCTGTACAAGCGCGCAGCCCGAACCGTTAGTAAAGTTTGAGGTCGTGCCGACTCGTACGCTCTTGTGCTGTTGCTGTGGTTGTTGCGTCATTTCCACTGTACATTGGCCACGCCATATTTTTTCAAAAAAAAAAACTCTTTCACAGTAATACTGTATTTATAACGTTAAACGGCAAATTTCGATATTTCTCATTTTCATTTGCAAAATAATTATGACTGAAATGAAGCTCGTTATACAACTGCCAGCATTAATTGAAGCAATCAAAAAGCGGCGCGTTCTCTACGACGCAAAGGCGCCATCCAATGCGGTGTTGAAGAAGAAGAATTGGGAGGATGTCGCTAAGGAAGTTTCCGATGATCATTACATGAACATGACAGAAGAGGAACAGGAACTATTCAGTGAGTTTCTAGTGTTATTTTTCACAATTTTTCTTTTTTGACACACTGCCGCACACCGCGCTAAATTCCATCACGGAAATGACGTCTTTTTGTCTGTTGTTCCACCTGAAGTTGGCAACTTATCTCACAGGCAACAGCAATTTCTAAACAGGAAATCAAAGCAACCACTATATGTCAATTCAAAGCACGCTTCTTTTCTATTCAGAATCAGCCGCCCTCTTTAATTTTATTTTTTCGTAAAATCTAATTTCTCCCAGTGAAAAGCGCGGTGAATGGGAAAATTCATTACTGCAATGACGCCACTTTGTCAACCTGGGCCAATTTGAATTCGGTTTTAATCCACGATTTCTTGCCATTTTTCCCACAGTCAAAGAAGTTCAAGTCAAATGGAAAACGTTAAGGGACAACTTTACACGCGCTTTACGCCGTGAACGGGAGGACGAACTGATGGGCACGAAACGGCGACGATACGTCTATTTCGAGCAGATGTCTTTCCTAGCACCGTACTGCCATAAAATGTAAACTAATAAACGCTAGCATAATTTGTCTTTGTCATAATTTCGAGCTTCTCTTTAGCAATCGTTCTAACAGCAGCATCATCTACGTGGACGAAACTAACAGTCATAATGTGGTCGAGATACCAGCATCGGACCCGAAGGGAATGGAATACGAGGAGGAAAGTTCCAGTGTGACGTCGATACTCGATAATACATTACCGAAGGATGGCAATCCGGCATTGACGCACATTTTACAAAAACTGGTCGACTTACAAAAGGAGGACAAGAATGATGATGTAATGGGAAACAAAAAGTTTCTTTTGTCCCTATTACCATTCTTGAGGAAATTACCAGATGATGTTAATCTAGAGGTAAGATTACAGTTGCTTAGTGTACTACAAAGTTACACTAAAGCCAATCAGTAAGTTTTCCATTATAATATTCTTTGTATATAAAATTATGTATTTTTACAATAAAATTAATATTTCAAAAAAAAATTTAATTGTGTTTATTTACTGTTAATAAAATTACCCGAGACCATGATATATGTGTCGATCAAACGACCACAATTTTTTTAATAAATTCAATCAGATTGCGATCGTTGTGTGTGTAATATTTCATTGTCAATATTTATTCGATTTTTTTCCTTTTACATTTAATCGTAGGAAAGTTTGTGCAATTTTATACGGCCAATCTATTCAAGTGTGGTTGTTGGTTGCACTTTTGTTTGGAGAAACTTTGCTGGCAAAAAAACGAGATTTATCAGCCAGGTTCACAGATTAGTGCTGCATTTTGTGACACACACGCAACAATCTAGGACACTTTCCGTGCATTTTCCGTGTTCTTGCAAATGAAAACATTACAATCGTTTATAATAGCGTACTTTTTGTTCTTGCAGTACGGTTTATTTAAGGAAAATTCTACGCAAGTATATTTATTTGGGAACATACGAAGCGCGCGCTGTGCGTCATAAAATAATTAAACATGCCAAAAGCAGAGTTTTCGAAGGAGAAGCACCATCAAAGCAAAGCACCACAGGCAGGTATTATGTATTATAGAACATAATTTTTTATTGGACTTAGGAAAAGTGCCTACTTTATCTAACTGAATAAAGAAATACTTTTAATTAGATACATTATTAGTTTTATAAGCCGGAGGGGCTCGTTTTATATGATAAAATGCTAGACACTTTTTTTTTTGTTTTCTTCGTTTCATCGTCAACATGACTTATTTACACTCGCGATAAACTAATCTCTACTTTTTCTTACCATTTCACCATCGTATCGTTTCTATATCGGTTCGTAATATAAATGGCTGCACTTTGGCCTTTTCGACAATATTATCGCATTTTGACACTGTGCGCCACCAATTTTATAATTACACAACGTTATTGTCTTAGAAGAGAATTGAGAGTGTGTAGCGTGTATCAAAATGTGATACACATACGATCGTGTCTAAAAAGTTTGTCCGGCTACGTCAGTGTTCCTGTTTTCGAAATCCGCACACCTTGACCTATTATCCTTTGCACCTTCTTTTTCATAGACATGCACAAACGTAGAAAATAAAAAATATCATGACCTACTTGCAGTCTTTTTGTATTCGTAAATAGACATTGCACGTATGAATACATGTACGAATAAATTGTTTGTTGAACTTATTGCACTTTGGTTTCCAATTGCGTTTCCGATTTGGATTGCCATTATACACTTTTGTCTATTCGCACTGTCGACCGGAAATTGAAATTAATTTTTACCCGTGTTTTTCAGCACTCTTTCTGTAAATTCAATGAGGAATTGAGGAAATACGGTATAGTGGATAATTAGTGATTGTTTTAGATGTAACGAGCAAATGAACTTGAATAAAAGGCCCTTTAGTATGTGGAAATGTGAGTTTTGAATTGGCAGGAAAGATTCATTTCAATTTTTTGTACGATACATTTTGCGATGGTGGTTTTGGAAACCCAATCAAAAATCGGAAACTGAACATTTTTTAGGGTATATTCTTATCTATATGTCTGGTTTTTTTTATAATTTTTGATTAAAAAAAATAATTAAGAAAAGTAGCTTATGTGCTTTTGGGATTCCTGATTCCTCTGTTAAATAAATCCATAATAGTGTTTCGACTTATCTATTGAATTAAAATTAAATTATCTATTTCCATTGCCACCTTAATTCATAAATTTATAAAAATGGAATTTTCTTATATCTCGTCGAAATTTTTCAAAAATATTTCGAAATCGATCTACAAGATCCTTGTAGATTATTCAATGCGATTGTTTATAAATTTTTAATTTCCACATTTTCATGCATTATAAAAAAAGTCGATATAGTATTATTTGTGAATCCACGATATCCCATAAAATTCTCCTTTTCGTTTCGGTTTATTTATGTTAAAACATGACCCTGTATGCATATTGAAGTCTTAGATGTAAGGTATATAATGTATACTAGTTTTAACATTACATTAAAATGTTTTTCCCGGCATGTGAAAATACCTTCAAAATTGTATACAAAACGTCATTAACATATATTAGATTTAAGTATTTTACTAACAGGTAACAGGCATGTTAAAATGTTATAATTAACAAAGTTACTAATGTGTCAAAGTAAAAAAGGAGTTTCTAAATATAGAACAAAAAGGCACCAACTCACTTTTCAATTTTCCGAAAATTGTTCGGAAATATTGGTGATAACATTAGTCAAATTAAACCAAATAATAAAAAGCTTTTGTTGGTTTTCTCACAAAATTGATTCTGTACATTATTCAAGTTCTACGAAATGATTGTTAAACTGCTGTGAATGTATCCATGTTAAAGATTTACTAAGAAAATGTATCATAGAAATATGTCTAAGATAACATATTTATATTTTCAATGAATCCCTTTCACAGTTTTATTGTGTTTTATTCAATTTTTTATATTTTCACATATCGCATAAATAACTGAAACGAATTTTTTATTCAATTACATCGCACACTCCCACAATTACGTCGTTGTTCAACAGAATTTCATATTTGTAACATACAAAATGTAATTTTTTTTCTTTATTTTTAAAACACAAAATGTACCTTTTTCGCATTTTATTGTAATAAAAGTACAAAACACACTTTACAGGACGTTTGTTGAAATTTACGTTTTGTATACATGCAAAGGTGTGTGTGTGGCAGGTGAAAGTGATAGATTTAAAAAAATTACAATAAAATACATTTTTTTTTGTCGACTTACACATGCTGAGAAAGCTTTAATTAGAACATTTAATTTATTTTCTGTAAAAAATGCTTTTATTTCAATTCGGAAAAAGGGAAAATCATTCAAATTAATAAACTCGTACTAAAACGTTGTTGTTTTTTTCATTCAATGTACAAAACGAAACAATTATGGCTAGAGTCGTTAAATTTTACTATAATAGTTTAATCAAGCCAGTAATAAATGCATTCTTAAGTCTAGTTAACATTTTTGCCATGTTTTATAACCATATTCGAGCACATTTTTATCTACATATTCATACCGACATTAAAACAACAGTCACCCCTTTTCCTTTCGTGCGCCACTGTATCCTATCATCATTTTAGGAAGATTAAAATTTCGAAATTACGTCGAACCTATTCGGTTTTCTTGAAAAAATTAAGGACAGCCTAAAATCCGATGACCGTAACTGAAATAAAACCAAAAAACCTTCGCCTATGTCTGTATTCGGTGGTATTATTTTTTCTTTCGGTTATTCGTTTCGTTCATATCACCCGTAGTCTGACGTAGGAAATTCTTATTTATTAAAAAAAGGTTCACTTCAAACGTTCCAGACCAACTCTTGGACTTGTCAAGTGGCCCAATGTCGTTCATTTGCCTTAAAGCCTTGCACCGACACCGAATATTCCCTTGGTCGGATACCGGCATTCTGGTGCCGCTCTCTCGCCAAATGCGACCAAAATAGTCGTCGACATTCAAACAAGTTGAAAGTACTCCGAGTTATTGAATTGAGCGATTTTATATAGCCACCAGCAGCAATGCTTATGCTACAGGCACACAACGAACACCCTCCGAACTAATATATTATAGTTTCTATAGTCGTTTCGGCGGATGTTTGGCACATTTTTCAACGAATTGATGAGATTTCGTTGCAATTTTTTTTCAACTTCTCTCTCTCTCTTTGTTTCGCTTTTCTATTTTAAATTCGTTTTTAATTTCACTTTCGATTCCATTGGTTTTTAATCTAATTAGTCCGATGCAGTCGATTGTTTTGAGGTTATGTACACATTAAACTGGAAAATTAACTTTTCTAAATGCGCCCGTTTTGTGGACTGTATCACTGCATGTTGAAATTGCTTCATTTTTTTTTTAAACAAATATCATTTTCACATTGAATACCTTAGATATATGTATTTATCATCGTAGACAAGACTTGTTTTTGTTTGTCTCGATCGCCTTTATCGAACCCACTTATCAGCACATATCAGAAGACTGATAAGGAATTGTTTGAAAAATTGAACTCTATATAGGAAGGTATAAGTTTATTATTTGCACAGTTGTTCGTATGTTTATAGAATTTAAATAGTCATATCGCTCCATATACATCCAAGTATGTAAATGACGCCATATTGAGTAACTAAACAATAAAAACATACATTATTATTGCAATATAGAAAAATCTCCCTATATTTGAATATGAGTCAAACAAATTGGGAATTATTACATTGACTAAACACGATGTCAGAGAATTTTCCACGAATTTTTCAAGCGCCCTTGACATAGAGTCAAGAGGGAAACGTTGCAATTTTGTAAACTAGCCTTAATCAAAAATTTTCATTTTCCACTTTCGTATATAAAAACATGACGCACTTACATAACATCCAGCAAAAAACACATTCAAAGATTAACAAGATATATTGAAAAGTAAGAAAAACCATTCTGTTTCACGATATTTTTTTTATTTAATTATTATAAACTTGTAGTAACTGACCTTGTTTAAAACTTGTTTTCTACTATATTGTCTTCAGACAATAGTAGATATTTTCTGATGAAAATTTTAATTACTCCTAAATAAACTAAAAAAGTTGATGCTTCCTACAAAAGTTGAAAAACGCCTAAAGAGTCAATGCAAGTCACCCTTAACGTCACCCACCCATTTCCTTACGCTTAAGGCTGCTTCACGAATGTGTCGCCATTAAAAATGTTGAAATTTTCAACTAATCAGCACATCTGTTTTTCCTTACCAGCCCCGACTTCTCCGAAACGTTCCTACCCTTAAAGCAATATTAAAATTTCATGAATACCAAACCCCAACAAATCGACCCACACACAGCCAAATACCGAAAATATATCGAAATAATGAATTTTTCAATGTTAGTTGCAGTATAAGTGGAATTGAAAAAAAAAATTGTTTTTCTATATGTTATTCATGCACTGTATGCATGATTGTATGAATCATCTGCTTGAATACAATCGAGTACATCTCCTTTAGGCAGTCCAGCCAGCCACCACAGTAAATGAAAGAACGAACACGAAACGAACGAGCTGTGCCGCTGCTGCCGTTCGCCCAATGCTCCTATATAGTGGTGGTGGTGGTGGTGCCTGTTTTCCTATACGTGTGTGTGTGTATTTGTGAATGTTGGTGTGTGCATAGAACCAACAACTCTGATGAACAGGTTCTGCCTGTGCTGCCATATAGTAGGCCTAGAGACTGAAATTTCAAAAGCAACTTGTCAAGTGTCAGGCAAAGAAAAGAGATGAAAAACAAGTTGAGTGAAAAGAGAACATACGCAAGTGATCAGAGGAGGCGAAATTCAGATTCAGGTAAGTTACTGGCGATACGAACGTCGAGGCCAGCCCGTCCAGGTAGTTGGTAGGTAGAAAACGGAGCGTATACAAAAGACGAACTTGAATAGGAGTGCGTTTTACTTTGGAATAATAAGAGAGTAAATGCAGACTGCGATTTATTTTTGTATTACAGAAATTAGGCGTACGATGAAAGACAGAGGGACGATTTTTTTTTTCGGGAAAAATTGGAATGCAGTAGAACCACTTGTTTTTCGTCGTTCAACACTTGCCTGATGGCTGAAAACAGGATAAAGAAACCCTTCAATTTGATTATTATTGGAAATTTGATAGTGGTGATCACGATTTCTACGTTGTTTTATGAACTTTTTCAATATAGGCATCTAATTACTATTAGTTGCGAATAATTAAATTAGACATGTTATTGAATTTGCAATTGTGCAAAAACACGTTGAATTACACATTTTGGTGATGCTTGCCTCCAACAGACATTTTGCTCATTTGCTATAAATTTGAAGAGTGTGTAGCAACCTTTAGTGTTATAATTGTTCCTTATATTGCAATTACCAACATTAATTGATATTACGAATTTTATGTAAAAACAACAATATTAAATTTACGATATAAATTTTTTATGAATATTTTATATTTTTATAAAAGCATGGCAGTATTTAATTTCGCTTTAAAATGTTCAATTAATCAATCCAATTTTTTATCCATAATTTCCATTAATATCCCATAAGGACACGTTAACAACATTCAAAATTGATAATTGAAACATTTTCCCAGCAATTTTCCGTGTTGTTCGTGAAACAGGCTCTTTTGGTGTAGATATTTTATTTTTGAAAATGTTATTTTCAGTGGACGCATTTTAAAAATATGTAGCAGAGAGACAGACATTATAAATGCAGTAAAAAAACACAAAAGAACGCATACGTCTGTGACTTCCACAGTGGAGAGTGGACCATCCAGTTTTGTATACAATAAACTGGATTTTTCCTCGATATTCCTATTGGAAAGTTCAATACACGGCAAAATTTTACACCTTATTAACAATTTTTTCAGTTGCTTTATTCATGAGGCAACGTGTGTGTGAGTGTCCGTTAGTTTTGTACATTTCTTTCTATTCCACTGTACTTATGGAAAAAAATTCTATAAATCGTATAGAAAGAGGCAGCGACCTGTGTTAGAATTTATAAATAATTCACTTACCTACTTCCTGCGTTTGAAAAGTGCGTGAACGATGTATCAAATTACGTTGAATTATACCTGGAATAGGAGACACACAGAAACACATCCTCTCGTTGCCAATACACCAGCGACCATCCCCTATTTTCGCCCCATCCGGACATGGACAACGTGATTATTGCCAATCAAAGTTTGATTGGAAACAATCGACGGAGGCGGTTTGTTTACATTACTGCCAAAAAATGACCATTTGAATGGTCACTAGATTTCATGGCCAGCGAGACAACATCGGTTGATAACTTCGATTTCAGTATTAAATTTGAATATTCCAAAGAACAATTGTTAAATATATACCAAATGACGTATATACAGTTCTGGTTAAAATGAGTAAGTTTTTTCCTGTATCAATGGACATTAAAATAGAATGAGCCATCTAAATAGAAGGTAATTCCAATATCCAACGAATTCACTTCACTCAAATGTAACATTTGACCATTTGAAATTTTCATTATGCAAATAGCAGTTGAATAGAACACCAGAAAATGAGGTATACATCATTAAAAACCAGGAAGTAATTGATAAAAATTTTTATTAAGTTTAAATTTGTTCAATTTATAAAAACATAACGTAATAGTAACAAATATTGATAACTTTACGTTTATTTTTTTGATGTTTATTTACAATAAATGATCACTGTACGAGTTTTTACAGTTCATAATAATACAATTTGAATAAATTTTTTTCTTTTGCACCTTGAAAATATAATTTTGTTTTATAATGAAACGTATGGCCCTATTACATTCAGAAAACAAAAAATGGGGAACAATTATGCAACATTTTTTCATCATAATATGTACTAACAAAACTGAATTGTTAACAGAGAGTGGAAAAAAACAAATTTTGTATAAGATAAAATACAAAAAAATCGCCAAATATAAAACGTATCGAATGAAATACAAAACATAAACTGAATAACATGTTCGAAAATAAAAAATTAACAATTCTTTTGACAAAAAATGATTGCATCTAACGCACAATATCACATAGAATTTACATATAATAAAATGAATACCTTACTTATAAAAATACCGGAATTTATGAAAAAATTCACATTTTCTTCATTATCATCAAAAACATTCGATGTTCAAAAATCTTGAATTACTTTTTTATTAAATAAAATATGGCCATAAATATCAAGCAATATTTATTTACTAGCTTTGGTCGAGTTGAATTTATTTTACTTCTTTTTTACTTAGAAACACAAAATATTTCTTACATAATGTCACATAAAAAATGGAATTAGGAGAAACTAATGAAAAAAAAAATGAAACAAGTACTCTTGTATATGTGTGAGAAAAAAATTACTATGTATGTATTATCATATGTGAAACACTTTTATATTATTACTCAAGTTAAAGTTTTATAGATTATTTTATGTGTCTATCTTTCTATTCATTCATCATTCATTGTGCAAGAAATATTTTCTTGTGTATGTGTTTAACATTAATAAAAAAGAAAGAGAACAAACAAATGAAAACAAACAGAACAAAGAGAGAGAGGGGAAAAAACGTTCAATTTTTGCATCCACATTTCCTATTCTTTAATTTTTTTTTAATATGTATGTATATCATGCTTATTATTCATTAATAGTAATTTCACTTTAGTCGAATTTTACGTCATTCGTTTTAAAAATCGTATCACAGCTCAACGTGCATATCTCCGACCCGCTGAAAATTCGAAACCTCGCATGTACTACCAACATGACAACAACAATGGAATGTGAACAAAATCCAGCCCATCAAAGACGTCTCTGTCTACCGTTCCTCGCCAACTTGATACAACATAAAACAAAACGGCAAGGAACCCACAGAAAAGGGCCAATTGGACAACATTGAACATGATAGTTGTTGTTCTGTCCATGCAACATTCCGAATTCGTTCAACGGGATGGAAAAACGCATAAACATTATTAAATCCCTACTTAAAAGACTACGTTTCACCTAACATGCCACAAACCCAAATTAAGAACACTGAGCTGTGGCAATTTCATAATTCTTTCCAGTCCCACCGTTGTGATCCTCGTACATCCATACAAATCAATACACTTAAGTCTAGTTAATGATTCGGCAATTGTCATTAAACCTTTATCAGTTACCCGACTACACTGTCCAATATTCAACGTTTCTAAATCGTGCAACGAACTGGCCAATTTCGTCAAACCATCATCCGATATCTGGCACGCACTCAACGACAAACTCCGCAAACTGAACAATCCCTGCGATATATGCACCAATGCTTGATCACCAATTTTGTCACAAAACGACACATCCAACGAGGATATCCTCGAACCGCCCTCCGCCAAATATGCCATACCAATATCGCTTATATTATCACATGAACGTAAATTCAATTCACGTAAATTGGTCATTTTTGCTAAATGTTTTAAACCACTGTCCGTTATACTTATACAAAAACTTAAATTGATCGATTTGAGCGATATTAGTCCGGTAGCATGTTTCAGTGCCTCATCCGACAATCTTTGGCAGTCTTGTAAGCCTAAATATTCCAACGATTGATTACCCATTGCCAAATGGCTAATACCTTGATCACTAATATGCCAACAGCTACGTAGATTCAGTCTTTTCAATTTCTTCAGTCCCCAAGCAATCAACACCAGACCAGTATTTGTTACATTACAACAGCCGCCCAATTCCAACACTTCTAAATTCTTTAAATATTGCGCTATGCGACTTAACGAATTGTCTGTTACTTGTTTGCACAATGACAAATTCAATTGTGTCAATGTTGGTGAATCGGTGAGGAATGCATGCGATATACCCACATCGGCCACATTATAACATCCGCTCAAATTCAACGACTCCAAATTGGGTATACCCTGGATGACGTCACGTAGGGACCGTCGCAACGATAACACTTGCACCCGTTTGATGCCACGCTTCACTAACGAGGCGAACAACGATGGATTCGCACGGCGTAAATGCAACTTTGCCTCAACACCGCGCCACACGGACTTGTGGTAAGAGGCGTCTCGCCATGCGGTGCACACTTGGGCCACACGGCCCTTGTCCCGCACCTCCAAGTAGCTGAAGATGATGGCCAAGATCTCCGGATACAGGCAGGAGATGTGCGTTCGGCCCAAATCACCAAAACACTCGCTGCTCGTCTGTTCGTCTTCCAGTTCTTCAACGTCAAAGGGACCCGTGGCGCTGTTCCGTTGATGTTGTAATGCGTGCAACTCGTGGACGGGATTGTGGAAGTGTTGCGGCTGATGTAGACGATGGTACGGCTGGTATCGTGTCGAGGCGGCCGTATGATGGTGGTGATGGTGCCTTAACAGTGCGGCCGTTGACAATAAAGGAACTGGTAACTCTGTGTATAAAACTTGGGTCGGATCTTCCATCATCGTTGTTGGTGGGACCGCTTCGTGTGTGCGGTTCACTTATTTTCGACTCACACTTGGTTGTTTTGTGTTTTTCGGTCGAATTTTCCGTTGTCTCCTTACGTGTTTTCTCTATTTTAATCACATCACAACTAACTTAATCGGACACGATCATACTCCAACAACGGCTCACTTCAAACTGTTTTTACAACTTCCACAGCACACTGCCAAACGTTAGGCGACTAGAGGTGCGATTGGTCGACGCACTAGTCACGTGCACACACAGCCTCGTATTGATTCGGTTTCTTACGAGCGGTATTTTTAAGTTACACGAGGCTACTCTCTCTCATGGTGTTTCTCTCCCCACTTCGGAACACTCTGGTGGGAGGGTGGGCGGTTTATTAACTCGGTTTGGTGGTGTGCGGCGGCGACACATCGGGGAAAACTATTTTTTTCCTTCTTTTTGGAAAAAAAGACGTTATTTAGGTTATTGAGAGAAATGCGAGAAAAAAAAGAGGAAAATTCTGCTTCATTTTCTAGACTGCTTATTTTTTTTTGTTTCAAGGTTCTTGGCCCTCTAAACTGCCCCACTTGATGATACAAAAATAGTAAATACACGTATGTGTTACGTGTGCATTGAGAGGCATTGTTTAGTTTGTTTTTCATATATAAACTTTTTGTTAAACAAATAAAAGAGAATACAGTAAAACATTTTCATAGTAAATATGCGGGCGCGAGTGGGATGGACGTACAATTGCGAACGGCGTGGATACATTCCCTTGAAAATTCAAGCGGA
Source organism: Silvanus unidentatus (assembly GCA_963930825.1). NCBI lineage: Eukaryota > Metazoa > Arthropoda > Insecta > Coleoptera > Silvanidae > Silvanus > Silvanus unidentatus. The sequence continues at coordinate 4,563,733 of OZ005759.1, forward strand.
TATAACCAAATGAATTTCTGGTCTGTTTTTCGCGTATAATCATTATTATTATTATTATTAAAAAAATATGTCTACATTTTGTTAGCCAGTGTCCCTATGTATATTTATGTATTCAGTATGTGTTTTTTTTAATAGCAAACATCCTCTCGCTAAAACTAGAAAAAAGTATTAAAAACGGGACGTATCAAGTAGGCGTAAGTGTTGTCTAACTTCATAGACTGTTAAACAAAAGAGAGGTTTTATTACTTTTATAGCACACTTGATTACTTAATTTTGTTCTAAAACCAATATATGTATCAAATAAACACTAAAAGTTTTATGGATTTTATGAACGCGATTTTGTTGGAATAATATCAGAAAAAAAACTAGTTTAATGCATATTTTCAATAAACTAATTGCAAGTATTAGTGCAATTTAAATGGGCATCTTAAAATTCCAAATGTACCGCTTTATGTTCACATAAAAGACATACAACAAAAATATTTTATAGTTATAATATCTTTCTACTTTTACTGTGTTATATTCTCAGAGTTCTATTTCTTTATTGCCATTGTTGATGCAGTAAATATTACAGGAATTTTTATATTGTGGGGCAATCTAATCATAAAACGGACCATTTTGCACCTTTTTAAATACCGCCATCCGTCTATAATGAAATTTATTTACAGGACAGGTAAAATTTGTACCATCCACAAAAGACACTTTAATAAACAGTGTCGCCATCTTTACACAGAATGACTCAACAACAGAATATGTAATTGCAGCAATTTATCACTGAAAGAAAACATTCATTTTTCAGTAAAAATTGTTCTCATAAAAATATTCCAGCAATTTAATTCTGATTTCCCTTTCACTCATTTCGTCATATCTTTTATGATGTTAGTGAAATACTTGCCGGAATGCATGGAACTTGAAAATTAAATTACAATACAACAAAGGCCTTAATGAAACAATAAAACCCAAAAACAAAGGAATGTTTCTAAGAAATTCCGACAATGTATATACGAAAATGGGCCTTTATTAGACAATGGCCACTTTCGAATCTCTTCGTTCTGTCTGTTTTGTATTTTCTTGAAGATTTTCTTCAAGAAGTACATATAAAAAAACATTGCCTGTTGCATTTAGATTTAGGGACTGAATGGATTTGAATCAATATACATAGGTACATACATGAATCTTAATAAAATTGCTAATCTATTTGTTCCTTTTGCTTTACACATTTCAAAACATTCTTGACTAAAGTCTTTTGTACCAATGGCACGATATCGGCACACGCTTTACAACCATAAGCAACAATTTCGTTCAAGTGTTCGAGATTCATGTAACCACCTTGATAGAATTGCGATACTTGTTCTTGTGTAGACAAAAACGACATAATAACAGTACCGTGACTTTCGTCAGATTGTGGCATCTCGCAGTAATTCTCTTCGCCCAGATTGGGATCGAGGAACTCTTTTGAATTTTGTAGTCCAACAGTCACCGATGTGATCAAGTCGTACATTGGGACGCCGGCATGGGCCAATGCCAAACCGGCAGCTGTGATTGCTGCACTAACAGCGGATCCATCGTTGTGCAACACCAAAGCGTAGACGTCCACTTGGAAATTGGGGAACTCGTGTCGGCAGACAGCAGCCTCGAGTGCCTTCTTCATTAATTCACTGTACAGTTTTTCTTCGTTGTCTTGTTGGTGGATGCGGCGTTTGGGACAGCTGAATGGAGCGAATTTAAACTCACAATAAACTTCACCATTTTGACTATAGTCTGAACGATTTGGAATTTCACGTGGATCGAATACGGACACAATCACTTTTGTATCGCCTTGTTCCAAATAAGCGGAGCCTTTTGCTTGGGACACAACGCCAGTTTTCATGAAAAGTTTTCGATGGTCTGTGAATGTGCGTCCATCTAAACGTTTGCCGTTTTTTATGACGTCGTTTAAGGCTTGTGCTTGTTGTTGTTTGCTGGTTGTCGCATATAAATGGTATGATATTGTGTCTTCGGGTGCGATTATTCGTCTAAAATCCACCGGCATTTTCACAAATTTTGTTTAAAAAGTTTATTTCACAAGGTAACAAGATAACAAAAGTGAGGTTATGCTTTCGTGAGAGGTGAAAAAGATTAAGAACACTGTAATTTGTAATTCTATTTTAAGCGATTGTGGATAGAGGGCAGTTGATGCGTTCCAATTTAAAATTTCAAATTCGACCCATATATTTATGAATTCTTTTTATCTACCAGTATCAATTTATTGGGCGGAAAATATATTGGATTTCACTCTATTCAATTAAATTTAGTCTAAGTTTTAAATACTATGTCAACAGTCGTGAACAGCATGCTTCTATCAAGCAGTTTAACACTTTTCTTTTGCATATTTCCAGGTAGGTCTAGTGAAATCCACATAACAAAAAGAAATTTAGAAAATGCCTTTTTTTCAATTTTAGCATTAGCCTATTCTGAATCATCATGTGTCGATCATTCACAATCGGCAATGTATAGACTACGCGATGATATCTTGTGCACCTACGACGTCAACGTACGCCCTGTAGCTGATCATACAAAGAACACCACTGTAAAATTTCAATTGATAGTCAGACAATTTTCTTTTGTACGCTCTCCTTTTACAAGTTTATTTATTAACTAAATAAGTTTTAATTTTTAGGATTTATTCACTGATACCCTCATATTAGACAGTTGGTTATACGTGGTAGGAAAATCAAAATCATCCAATCTTTATCGTTTTATTTAAATTAATTTTCAATTGAATATTTTCAGAAATGGGACGACGAACATTTAAAATGGGAACCCGACAAATACGATAATATCCGAAAAATATTAGTTCCATCTGAGGACATTTGGACTCCAGATTTGGCACTAATTTCACGGTAAAAACTCAACAATTATTCCTTCCTTAAAAAATTATTTAATTCTTCCACTTTCAATAGATCTTCTGAAGAGAGCAGTCCAGAATTAATTTCCGATTGCAAATGTACTGTAATTTATACCGGTTCAGTTAATTGCATTTGTCCGAGTCATCTTTCAACATCGTGTAATGCAGATTTACGAAAATTTCCTTTCGGTTACCAATCATGTTCATTGGTATTCGGCTCCTGGTACCATGCTGGCGAAGAGGTCTACATTACACCCGTGGGCAACACATTAAGTAGTGCACTCGATACATCTGAGATGCGGGAAAACGAGGAATGGCTTTTCATATCCTCGTCAACAATTCGAGTACCTGGAATCTTTGAAAATTTAAACAGCACTTATCCAGAAGTATTAATTACATTCGATATCAGGCATCACAGTGACTCACACACGTCCACAATTTTAATCCCTTTTGTCGTTGCGATTTTACTCACATTCGCATCTCTGTGTATCTCTGCAGAGAGTAAAGAGCGTTTAATGCTTTGCTATGTGAATGTGATGATTCAATTTCTACATTTACAGAATATTTCATATCAGATACCAATGAAGTCGAAATACGTGCCTTATTTGATTTCTTTTTCGAGAGATTCGTTGCTTTTAGGTGTAATGACAATAGTTTTTAGTTTGTGGTTTAAAAAATTGTTGGAAAAACGTGAACCGCCCCCAATGTGGGTCTCAAATATTGTCACACACGTGCTACAATCGAGAGTCGGTACATTGTTTTCAGTTAGTTCTCCAAAGGTAACAAATACATTTCGAATATAGATTATAAACAATAAGATTTTACCATTTTAGGGCCATTCGACTTTGGAGGAAGACAAAGAAGAAATAATAGAAAACACCAATCAAACCCCCAACAAAGATTGGACAATTTTTGCCAGGTTTCTCGATCGTCTTCTCTTTATTATTTACATTGTTATTTACTTCTTCATGACAGTAGCATGGCTTTGAAAAATTGCCCTTAAAATTCGAATTTCAGTTTAAAGTTGTTTACCTATGTAATTTTATGCACTTATAAACTTTGTGTTCAAATGAAAAACATTTTTATTAAAAAAATAACTTATAAAAAATTACATCATTCTGTCTAACATTTCCAAAAAATTAAAAAAAAAACTAACAAATCTAATAGCGATCAGAAATTGTTAGACAAAATGGAAATCCCCCCGAAACCATGTTCCCAGATTGGCCGTCACGAAATCGCAATAAATGCCCACAATTATAATATTCTGCCGTAGTGCATACGTGAAGTTGACTGCCCCAAGCAAGGACTGTCCTGCAATAATAATTTACTTCCAAAACCAGATTCGCCTCCACTGCTGCTGCTTGAGAATAAGCTTCTTGTATAATACGGGATGGCATTTCCTGCACGGCGGGCCCGTAATAGGGCACAAGCGGCCACAACCACTGCACTTAAAAAGATCAGGCCGAGAATGCAAAATGCGATCGCAACGCGGTCAGATGAGACGCAGAATGTCCGATCGCCTGGTAAATTGGTGAAGGGATAAGTGGAAGGTGAATCTATGGAAAGACAGTTTTTGGTATTAAATATACGATTTGATTTGAAAGAGATATAAAGAATAGAAAGCAAACAAACCAATGTCCAGAGAAAATGCCAGGAGGTAGAGAAAATTTGGGAAATAATCACCCTGAAACGCGAGTGCAAATATAAAGAAAATCTCCGTGCATAACTAATTGTATATTTTTGTACAAAACATTTTTTATACAGTTTAGAAATATGTACAAGAAGTTTTGTTGGTTTTATGAACTTACCATTATCGCCAAATCGCTCGCTTTTCCGTAAATCGTCAATTTCAGGTGCAAGCACTTGGACACTATTGAATACTTCCAAACGGTCTAGAATTTCACCTTCTTCACCGCGTTTTTTGCTGTCTAAGATGCGACCAAGTCGATTAGTCTCGTTACTGCTGCCGCAATTAATCTAAAATTATCAAATAGAATTATGGTTTTGTTATTTTCTGTTTAATTTCAATACTTTTGGACAAAATATCCTGCACAATTGCAATCCACACGAGAGATGTAATCGATCTCGGTCGGGAAATTTGAACGCAGCGAACCGTGCAATTGCTTCCTGGTGTCGCATTAATGCAATTGGCCGGATTGGACCCAATTTCGGTGTGGGTAGCAGCAATTCATCTACAGGGCAACCGTCTTCGTCGATCAGCTTCTGGGATGAATCGCCAAGACCGTCATGAGCGCTACAATCAACCACTCTCCAGCCAATACCGGCTAGAAAAAAAGGAACATTTTTGATTTGTGTGGAAATGTGTTATGATTTTACCTGGCAAAGTGGATTTAACAGTGAGCAGAGCAGTTTCACCGACTTGCAAAGCACCTGAAGATCGATCGTCAATGTCTTCGGGTACAATTTCCATCCAAGCTCTGGCTGCGGACAGGGCTTCATTCAGTTCGTCCTCTAAGGGTTTGCCCTCCAACTCTTTGGACCAGCCTTCGTCTTTCATGCGACCAATTCTGGATTTATTTGATAAAAAATTTATCACATACGAGTATATAAAAAAACAAATTCAATAACTTTTTGGAACTAAAATTTAAACTGTTTGGTTGGCAACAGCATGTTTCAAACATTTGAATTTACAGGAATCTTTTAATCTTCAAAAACAAAGTTTTCTGTAAATTTAAATGATTGATTTTATGGTGTTGCCAACTAAATGGTTTAAATTTTAAATTGAAAATAATTTTTTTGGTCAGGCGGCTGGAAAATCGCTTATTCCTAACTAAAAGCGTGGCCTACGATGATTAATGTCACTGCCGCTCCATATGGCCGTTGCACTCGCCTAAATTTCATTGTTGAAATTGATTCCGAATAACCTTAAAATTTCGTTCGGTAACTAGCGATCCCTAGCGGTTGAAAAATTGAAATACAACTCAAAAATGAATGATTGATACACAATAACCAAAAAATTTCGTCCGGTAAGTAGCTCTATCTGTTGGTCATCAAATTGGACAATTATAAAACATAAATGATTTGAAAGCTCATTACAGATTCTGACAAAAGTCGATCATTTTAGTTTATATTTTTCAGTTAGATTTTTTTAGCGTGGCCTACGATGATTAATGTTACTGCCGCTCCATATGGCCGTTGCACTCGCCTCAATTTCATTGTTGAAATTGATTCCGAATAACCTTAAAATTTCGTTCGGTAACTAGCGATCCCTAGCGGTTGAAAATTTGAAATACAACTCAAAAATGAACGATTGATACACAATAACCAAAAAATCTCGTCCGGTAAGTAGCTCTATCTGTTGGTCATCAAAATGGACAATTATAAAACATAAATGATTTGAAAGCTCATTACAGATTCTGACAAAAGTCGATCATTTTAGTTTATATTTTCCAGTTAGATGGGTCTAGTTACCGAACGAATTTTGAGGTTAGTCGGAATCACTCAAACAGGGCGAGTGCAACGGCCATATGGAGCGGCAGTGACATTAATCATCGTAGGCCACGTTTTTTAGTTACCGAACGAATTTTGAGGTTAGTCGGAATCACTCAAACAGGGCGAGTGCAACGGCCATATGGAACGGCAGTGACATTTATCATCGTAGGCCACGCTAAAAGTCACTCAAAATCGTCCGGAAAACAACCTTTTGCCGGACGATTTTTACTGCATTTCTGATTCTAATGTTGGCAGTTAAAATTACTAAATTATTGAATTAAATGACACCTGTCAGGCTGACACTGTCAGTGATAGATTGTTGCATCTACAGTTTCCTATACATACACGATAAATTTTTAAATAATTTCAATTGTTTTGTAATTGTCAACCCAAAAAATTCCCCTGTTTCGTAAAATGTCAATTTAAATTTAAGTATGAAAATGAATAAATTTTAAACGCCTGGCCAAAAAATCCCGTGGATAACACTTGCCGAAAAGTATTAAAAATAGCTCGGCCCTTGTAATAACATAATACTTTCCGGCCTAGTTATCCAAATAACTATTTTGAATTCACCTGTGACTCTTGTTGTCTCCCAAAAAATCGCTTTTCAGTGCTTTTACCATATTGTCACTTTTAACAAGAAACACATCGTCGTTTGTTAAACAGTTAACTTTTGTCTCCAAATCAGCGATTTGCCGCAAGTGTTTATCTTGTTGGATCACTAAATTTACCGTAAAGAACATTTCGGTGATGCCATCATCATTGGTGCGCGAATTCAATCGTACACCACATCCCGACGTCGGTAAATTAATTGTTATTTTATGTGAAAATTCGCCTGTAAATGCATAAATTACTGGACCAGGAAAAAAAATTCTGCAATGTGTTACCTTCCGCATTACACTCTTGTGCGAAATCTTTGGCAAACACCAATCCCTTAAAGGGCTGCTTCAAAGTGAATGTGACATTCACAAAACTCGAATCGCACGTGTTGTTCAACGAAATGATTTTATTTTGTAAAATTGGTCTTTGGTAGCGAAGTCTTGGTGGAAAGGCACTTCTTGCATGGACTATTAAAAAACTTACAATTAACAAAAGAGGCAACCGATTAAGTTGCATCTCGTTTCATGAGGGAAATCTGTGGAACAATAGAAAATCAAGTTGTGGTTTCCAAAACCATTAAACTTAAACTCAATAGTTGGCAAAGGTATAGAGATTTTAAATCACCGAAACTAAACAAAAGACTTGACATTTTATGTAAATTTTTGATTGACGTTTTCACCACTTTCCATTTATGGGAATAAACAATATGCAAAGGTGATGAGTAAAAGACTAAAAGAAGTGAAATCTCAAGAAATTAAATCGTTGCATACTTGAATAATTGCATGTTATTGTGAACTGAATTTGTGTGAACGAAAAATTTGAAAATGTTTAACCATTTCACTTGGAAACAATAATTAACAGCAGGAGAGCAATGTCTTGTGTTGTACCGTTAATTAAACATTCAAGATTAAAAGCGGCTTCTGAATAAAAACGCGAAAATCGATTTATTTTTAAACTTCATCTACTGACCTATTGAGACATTAGAAAAAATGAAATTACACATGTCCATATGCGGCAGAAAAATGTGTTTTTTCTGGCCTTGAAACGGTAATGACCTCTAATAAAACATCTGCACGTTTTTGTAATATCGTAATAAAGACACAATACCGCTATTTCGTAATAAACAACCTGATATATCTCATTATTGCTGCGATTGTGTTTCTATTATTTTAAGACAAATTGTTGGCAAGATTTTGTTGCAACTTTTTCCTCAAGTTAATTTTTTTCTTCTTAAACAGAAATTCTATTTACATTTACAACATAAATCATTTATCTCTCGGTTTAAGTTTGCACAGCAAATTAAAGTAATTCAACAATTGTTGTTACAGTTATACGCTTACAGTTATGTAGAATTCCAACTAATTTAAAATTCCCTACAAAAATTAGCAAACTAAACGAACCCAGTTTCGAGTAAATTATTAGAGCTGTAAATGAAATTAAAATTTCAAACTTGCCTATTAGGCCATCATTTTCATTACTCGAGCGCGTTTCGATGGAATGTGCAGAAATCGGAAATGTTGCATAATTAACTCTTGGTTTTAATCACTTGCAGTTTCCCATACATAGAAAAATACATGCATTAATTAGTGGATGAGAGAATTCCAAGTGACAAAACGAATATATATATACGAATAATTTATAGCGTGCAAAAACGTATTATAACATAGAACAATATGAAGATACAATTGAAAGAAAGTTTTTAAACATTTTTATTTTCATTTTTAATTAGTTAACCATTCATTCAATTCGTTCCAATTAACAACCGTACCGTTCAGTACACACAATAAATGCTTGTTACAATAAGCGCATCTTGAAATTGAAAGTATGCGAATTCTTTTTCAGATTTGTGCAAAGTTTTTTCTTCATTACAGTTTAATAGATGAAAAACTTGTTTTTGATGTTTAACTTCCATCAGACATTAAACATGTTAACAAGAAAAAAATCATAAGTCTATCATATAATAACTATTGTTAAGTCTTTTACTCATTATTGAACGCAAAGTGATTTCAGCGTTTACCATCTGTCTGTTGCATTTAACTACTGGAATTGAGGCAAAGAAAAAAATCAAAACAAATTATTAATCATGCCACAAAGTGAACTTTTAAGGTCCAGAAAAAATTTCAATCATTCGGTTAACGGTTAATTAATATTTGGTATATTTATAAATGACTTACCTAAATTGTTTCTTGATTTTTGTATTTATTTCCAATAGACACTGGTTTGAAAAAAACGCGTCTTGTTTAAACCACCAGCCACGTTAAACTGGCACTTTTTTCATTAAAACCGACAAAGACTTAGCGAAGAAATCGCCTGTACATGTTTTATGGTCGCAAATTATTAGAAAAATGATTCAGTTAGTTGGGTTTTGAAATAAAAGTGGCGGGCAGGTGAGCGAACGTAGCGTTACTTGATGAAATACGGTTCTTCGTACGGGACTTGTTCCAGTCTTACGATCTCTTGCACCTCTTACTCTTTGAAATGCGCTTTGCATAATTGCCAAAGTCAGGAGGAGAGATACAGTAGGAGAGTTAGAATAAACATTGAATTTATTAGGAAAAACTTTATTACAAAACTAGAAATATTTTGTATAAAACGTATTTTTTTTTCTAATCGTCGACTTTTTCATTTGAGGGTTTGCCCTCCAACTCTTTGGACCAGTCTTCCTCTTTCATGCGACCAATTCTAGATTTGTATGATAAAAAAATACGAGCATATAAAAAACTAATTCAATGACTTTTTTAAAATAAAATTTAAACTATTTGGTTGGCAACAGCATGTTTCAAACATTTTAAATTTACAGGAATCTTTTAATTTTCAAAAACACAGACACAGTAGGAGAGTAAAAACTTTATTACAAAACTAGAAATATTTTGTACAAAACCTATTTTTTTTCTAATCGTCAACATCTTCATTTGAAGTTGATTGGACGATAACTTGAGTGTCGGAGTCAGAGGTGAAATAGTCAGGACTCAGACGACTGTATTTTAACGTATAGTACATTAAAGTGAGGCCTCCTTTGAGAGAGATTAAGGACCAGATTATTGGCAGGACAAAACTGGTGCTTATTGGAAGAATTTCTGAAAAATTTTGATTTTTTTATAGTGAAATTTGGATGAATTTTTGGTATTATATGTACCTCTTCGCAGCATAATTTCCATTGCACTGTAATAAACTAGACTTAAAAATCCTATTGAAAAGACTACGAATCCCAGTGAACAAATTTGATGCAAATTTGAAGGGGCGTAGAAATGGAACAGTTTCCCTTTTCTAGTGAGTATGTGAAGATATAACAGGATGCTGTATGTGACACCTGATAAAGAAATACATTGATAAAGGATATAGAGAGAAATATAGTTTTATTACCTGTAATTAAGCCTAGCACCGCTGAAGGGTGGTTTTTGAATATAATGAAGACGATAAATGCAGAATACCCGCATAGTAAATAAATTGTAGCGAGTAATATGGCAATCACAGACATGACTTTTACGTTTTGAATTTTTTTCACCTGGTATAAGTGCTTGTTTCAAGGATTTATATACACAGTATTTTGTTAAATGCACTTACATTGATTATAAACGAATTAATTTTCTATGGAAATTGAAATTGTGGTTTTTGTGAAGAAACGTAAACAAAACCAACAGATGATTAGGCTTTTAAGGCAGCCACACACGTACAGTTTTTCTTAAAGTGTGGGGCCCTTCAAGACATAGCCTGGAGGGGCCAATGTAAGAATAAGATTTTGTGTATTGCACGGTCCATCGATGCCCTCACCGATTTCAGCACACACGGTAAGGAAAATTTTAAATCTTGGACTGTAAAATTCAAGCGTTTAACAAAAACTGCACATGTGTGGATTGCTTTAGATCAAAAATAAACATGGAATAAGGCAGGAACAGTAGGCAACTATTAATACACCGGAATTCTCGAATCTCCAAACATCAAAATAATTTATTAAAAAACGACTTATATTTTAAAACTTATAAAGGTACAATGTTGCAACCCAGAAGACCTCTGCCCGACCATTTTTTCGGAATCAATTGCACAGTTATAAATCGATCATTTCTCTTTAATTTAATGGAAATTTTTGATCCTTCTGAATGTTGGACCAGTGTTGCAATATCAGTTAGGTTCTTGTAATTTGTTGCATTTATTGAGCCAAATTCGACAATTTCATCGTCAACGTGAATTCCCTGAAACAAATTCTCTTATAGTGATCCAAAAAGAACTTTTAGTATAAATTTACAGCATAATCAGCAGGTGAATTGGGACTAACAAGATTTACTTTTACAAATGGTATTTTATGTATGACAATTTCCGGACGTGTTACATCCACATCCATGCTGCTAACTCCATTTGATGTCAATCGGGCACTTGTTTCAGAATAATATCCCTCTAAACCGGATTCTATTTGTTTCATCAAACTTTTATGATCATTTTGTAAGCCTGAAAAGTGATTTGTGTGATAATTCGAGTTCGACTGTTTTTATATGATTTTTTTACAAATTATTCGATGTCTGGCGTGTCGCACTTGGTACACATCAATAGAATTTAGTGGAAATCCTTCGTTATCCACCAGAGGTTCATTCATTCCAACACCGTTCTGTAATAAAAGTACTTTCATAAAGGGGGATATAAACTTTAATGATTAGAAATTTACGTCAATAGTTTACATACTTTTTCCAAGATTCCTGTTAATTCTTTAATCTCGTTTTCAATTGTGTCCTTTTGTCCCATCAAGCGTAGTACTCTTTCTCGTTGTTCTTCCATGGTTTAATTTATTCAACGGAGTTTGTTTATGGAATCCGCTCTGTCACTGTCTGTCAACTAGTGTTGCCAACTCTTGAACAGCAAAAGTAGCAAACATCTATACTTCGATAAAGTTGTGTTCACAAATCTTTGTGGCTATGACGTCACGCGTATGTTTCTGAATCAAATCAATTAGACACTTGTGGTCAGTGGCGTTTCGTTTTAAAAGGGAACTCATATTCAGTCATAAATGCCTAAAAATCGTAGGCTTTGGTGAATTTTTGAATGAAAATCGGCGCCGATGGGCGTATAGGCGTCCACTGTGTTTTCACACTATGACATTTTTGATTAGAGTAATCCTGAATAGTTTTAAAACCTGTGCTGTACCTCTGTGAAACAACAATAATAATAGAGCTCAGCTCAAACATTATTTTCTTGTCCGTTGTTCCCAAAGAAATTATTAATCGGAATAACTAAAAGTTTAAAATACCATTTTTATAAAATTAAAAACGGTGCCTTTTGCACCTTTCATTTCCACATTAATATATTTTTATTTGAATTAGACGTTATGTATGTAGCTAACATACCTAAACGAGTCTATTTCAGATAAATTTGTCCAATTTTAAAACCACAATCCAAATTCATTTTAAGAAAGATTTTTAAACAAATAGACTTTCAAAACAGACCAACACAAATGAATGCAGGAAGATGGCAATCATTTATACTTATATAAGTTTTGTGGGTAGTAAATCGCTTATATTTTAGGTAAAAGTGAGGCTGACCAATCAGAGGCCAGCATTGGAAAAGGGTTCATAAAAAACTGTGCAATTTTGTGACGTCACAATTTCAAATGAATTTCTCACTTTTCAATTTCAATTTTCTCTTAAGTTAGGCGTTCAAATGGACTGTTTTTTGGCTCAGTATTCATTATTTGCTCTTTTCTAACGTTTTATATGGAAATTATCACGAATTTCGATACCATGCCACTTCCTAATTACGTCAGAGCCACAAACATTCGTGAACGGGAAATTACATACATATATACATACTATGTACCATTTAGAGTATGTTTATTGGTAAGAAATTGTGTTGTTGATTCAAATTATTTGTTGAAGTTTGGGGGGGTAGACACTGTAAGTACGCTGGAAAGACTACGTTTAAATCTGGAAGTTTAAGTCTAAAATTGACCCGCGTTTTTACTGCAGTCCGAGCCGCCATGTCTACTTTGAGTGTTTTAGTTCAAGGAAATATTACTAGATGGCGCTATTAGTATTTTTCTTGAAAAAATAGTTAATTAGGAGGCTTTAAGGGTAGAAAACAAATATAAAAAAGTAAGAAAAATATAATTAGTTAGTCTATGATATTTTTGATTTCAAAATAGACTCATAAACTATTTAAAATGACAAATTATTGCAGCTCTGATTGGTCAGAGCTTGTTACGTCACGAAAGTAACATAAAAAATTGTAAACAAAAGGTCATGTGATAATTTTGAACTTTTCAGGCACTTTTAAATTTCAGTTTTTTCAGAAATTATGCGCTGAAATGAGTAACTGTTTCGTTCAGTACTAATCATTTAACCTATTTTATCGAATTATATAGAAATTTCTGTGAATTTCTAACCTAGGTCACTTCCTCATTGTGAGAATTCTCGGACGTGTAATACAGACCCGAGAATAATCGGCAGAATTCTCGGTCTTGTAAAACGGCCCTAAGAGACGCAATAATTGTCAACTTCACAGCTAGTAATGGAAAAATTATTATAATCTTCCTTGTTTTAAATTTATCAAAGGAATCCTTTTTCCCATTTGTAATTCAGTGACACATTAACATAAATTAGGTACTAATTATTATGACGTAGCTTAAGGTCAATTTGCATGTAGACTGATTATTAAGTAAAATTTACCTAAATATGGGACTAAAGGGAACTAACAGGACGATCATTTTTCTTATTTCATGAAATATTTGGTGGTTCTCAGAAGAACCGTTAGGAAATAATTGGTAAAGAAAAGAATAATGAAATAAAAAATAGTAGACTAAAATTAAAGTTTAATATGGGGCCGAACCATGATGGGCCAAACGTGTAAAACTCTGAAAAAGAAGATAGTTTTTATTAAAATTTATAAGCAAATAATTTTTTGGTACTTACATTTATACTCCTTATACAGGTCCTTTTTCTTTATAAATTTAGATTTTAACATGGCATTGATGTCTGCCAAGTAAGACCTTTCTTCTTGAGTGATTGTCTGAAAAAAAAGTGTAACTTAATACATGAAACAAAATAATTATTTCTCTTACGTTGTTGTGTATTTTGCTCGTTAAGAATAGTTTATTTTGTTGCAGCTAAAATTCAAAGATAAATTAATTTAATATTTAAATAGTAAGATTTATATCACAATATATGTTGTATTTTACCAATCCAATTTCTTCCTTTAATTTTTGAATCTGTAATGTAAAAGTATTATGTAGTTAAGAAGTTATAAGTTTATTAGCTAATTTAACTTTTTTACCATTTCTTTAATTTTATCATTCCAAACCCACTTTTCTAGCAATTTTGCTTGTTGGTCTTGCAGTTCCATCTATAAAAATGAGACAAATATGTATATTAAGTACAAAATTTACTGTATGTTGTAATTTTCCTTACAATTAAATCGGCGAATAACTCTCTCTTATCGTCCTTTATATCAGAACAATTTTCGCTGTTAATCGAGGAGGAAGATGTTGAAGGCCCGGATTCAACCACATTTTTGTCAGATTTGTCTCCCTGTAAAAATGTGCAAATAACATTATCGAAAAATTAATAAAAAAAATAGCATCACTTACCATTTTAACAATAAAATTTTGAAACAAGTTAACAAATTAGTTGCAGCAATAATATTTGCATCTTTTATATTAAGGGTAAGTACTTAAGTAGGTACCACTCCCACCATGTCACTTCCTAAAATGTTCTCAGCACCACCCACCTAGCCAATGAGGAAGTGACCGGTTTTTTTTTTATTTTTTTTTTTGGAATCTACATTAAAAATGCTTTAATGTGATATAACACATGTGACCTTTTTTATGCCCCGTTTCGCCAAAAAAAAATAGCAAAGTTTAAATCTAAAATTGGCCCGCGTTTTTACTGCAATCCGAGCCGCCATGTCTACTTTTAAATTTTTGTAGTTCAAGTAAATATTACTAGATGGCTATTAGTATTTTTCTTAGTAAAATAGTTAATTAGGAGGCTTTTAAGGGTGGAAAACAAATATAAAAAAGTAAGAAAAATATGATTAGTTAGTCTATGATATTTTTGACTTCAAAATTGTCTCATAAACTATTTAAAATAACTATTTAAAATGACAAATTATTGCAATTTGCCGCAACCCATCATACATAGCCGGTTATTTCCACTAAAAATACGATCGGACAAGCTCTGACCAATCAGAGCTTGCTACGTCACCAAAGTGGTATAAAAAATTGTAAACAAAAGGTCATGTGATAATTTTGAACTTTTCAGGCACTTTTTAATTTCAGTTTTTTCAGAAATTATGCGCTGAAATGAGTAACTGTTACGTTCAGTACTAATCATTTAACCTATTTTATCGAATTATATAGAAATTTCTGTGAATTTCCAACCTAGGTCACTTCCTCATTGAGCATACCCTATCCCTAAATAGGTATGTTTAGAGGCCAATAGGTCATTCACCGGTTTTTTTTTCCATTTTGCCTGAGTACACCACTTTACATCCCCAAAAATAATTAAGGGATCAACTAAGGGAATGGGGAGGTGCCATGTAGGAACAGGGAAATTTTTAAATTTCGCAAATAATATGTATAAACGGTATACCAATACCTTTCTACAGCAGAAGATTTAAAAGAAAATATTGTTAATTAATGTATTATATATTATATTATATGTTATATGTATTATATCTCTCAAGGATATTTATAAGGATATAGGATATTTAAAATTCTTTGGAAGTACAAGTGCACATTATGCAGACTCCCTCTAGTTTCTACGAAATCCCTAAGTACCTATTTGTAATTAAAGTCCGGTCTCCGCTGGGCGTATAAATTATAAAACTATAAAGCTGGATTTATAAACTTGTGGTTCATGTTGAGGTTTACGGTGCAGCAAATCAGATGAGATAAATTCAAACCAGTAAGTAATTTGATTGGTTAAAGCATAAACCTCAACCTCAACTGCAAGTTTATAAATCCAGCTTAATCCTATGTTTATTCTTATAGTTCAATCACTTGAACTTTAACCAACTTCTTCCTTAAAATTCAATTTTATAGTGAATAAAACACACAAGTAGTCTTGTAAAAGGCACTTTTGCAAAAGATTTTTACGGATTTGAATTGAATTTAAAAAAGACAGATCATAGAATTTTTTAATTATATTAAATTGTATAAAAATGAAATAAAAATAAATTTACTTTTTCAATTAGACATTTCATTTATTATATTTAAAGATTTATGTAATTTTTTCGAATTTTTAAATTTATAATTTAATGTAAATGGTTGGTTGCATAAGTGGAATGCAGTTTTGAAATTTGTTTTCAACCTTAATTTTTTTTACTCGAGAAGTATTTCAGATGGAAAAACACTAATGGTCCACAAGGTTTTAGTATGTAAAGATATATTATTTCGATTTTTTTCAGATTTTTAATCGCCGTGCATTGAAAGTTATTGAATGCTGGTTATAGATTTTTTTCCTCTACTACAAATGGACAATGGACAACCCCAGGGTTGTCTCTGGATATAGGTAATACTTTAGGTGCCATTATGAGTATTACCTATATGAATTTTGCATTTAAAATGTGCATTTTTTTAATACATATATATTTTTTTTGACAGAGTCCTACTTTACCTACAGATTAATGAAACTCACTAAATTCATTTAAATAAGTCATCAGCCAATCACAAAGTCTCCGCCATTGCTTTTGAAAAGTCATTGCAATATTTACAAACGATAAAAAATTTCTCCAAAAATGTTTACTTCATCATCGGCACCGCCACTTTGGCACAACGGTCCTGTTCCAGGAGAGTTTTACAATTTTCCTGCAAATAAAACCCACAATTCCGGTGGTTTTCAACATTCTCAGTAAGTTAACCTCAAATTTTTTGAATGATTAGCAAAAAAACTTAATATTTTTTCTTTCCTTACATAGGGCTCCTGTAACGACTGCCACATCGGTTGTAGCAATCGCTTACAATAGCGGTGTAATAATTGCTGGTGATTTGTTGGGCTCATACGGTTCATTAGCGCGATTCAGAGATTGTCCCCGTATTATTAAAGTCAACGATTCTATTTTATTGGGAGCAGGGGGAGACTATGGAGATTTTCAATACGTTAAGGATTTCATTGAACAGAAAGTGTATGTAATTTATAATTGAAAAATCGAGGAATAGAATATTTTCTTTTGCAGTATTGAAGAAGAATGTTTAGATGATGGTCTCATACTGAAGCCGAAATCCTTATACTGCTGGTTAACTCGCGTAATGTACAATCGTCGTAGCAAGTTCGATCCATTCTGGAATAACTTTGTTGTGGGTGGAATCCAAGACGATGTCCCATTTTTGGGAACAGTTGATAAATTAGGCACTGCTTATGTTGATCGTACTATTTGCACCGGTTACGGGGCACATATTGCAACTCCACTACTTCGTGATGCCCTTGAGAAGAATCCAACATTAGGGAAAGATGAGGCGGTCACTTTGGTGAAAAAATGCCTGGAAATATTACATTACAGGGACGCTAGAAGTTTCCCTAAATACCAGTTAGGAATTATCGATAAAGATACTGGAATCACAATTGAAGGACCTTTACAGGTTGAGGAAAATTGGCAAGTTGCCCATATGATTAATTAAACCATGTTTTTCTATGTATTTTCTATTTAAAAATAAATAATAAATTGATTTTGTGCTGAATAATTTAGGTTTCTTTAGTTAGTACAATAATGTTCGTTAGGTGTCGCTACCTACCCGACCGGCAAAGATTTCTGCTCAATTTCTGTCGTATCGTCTGTTACAAAAAGTGACATTTTGATTATAATGGCTGCGTGTTTTCTATTGAATTTGTTGGGTAGCTGTTAAATATTGAGAAAACCTGTGAAAAAAGTGTTTTTTATTTCATGTGTACACCTTCTTTAATTGTAAATGATATTGGTTATAAAGTTTAAATGTAAGTAAATATTATAATTGATGTTATTGACGTCCTACACACTGAACCTCTTTTGGTAACCTGTGCCCGATTATTAAACTTCATTTATTGTGTAATTTATTTACAGTAATTAACTCCTCAATGAAATAATAACATTTTAAATTGTTGCATTTTCATTTAATATTAACAACTAAAGAAGTTCAGTCTTATCCTTACATTTTATTAGATTAGGTTTATTAAAGGCTTGTCCTCTTGTCAGATGTGTCGCATTTTTCCTTCTCCAATCTAGAGTAATAAAAATGTGATGTAATTACTACCTTGTAAAAGATTGTTTCAAAATTATCATCTAGAAAAACATCATACTAAACTTTCGTTTGTTTCCAGAATCGCCATAAAAATGGCATATCATTGTCCCCGTGATTTGGATGGATTTCTACCACTTTTACAAAAGTCAGATACTCGGATTCGACAACAAGTTGGTACTGATTTGCTAACGTTCCTCGCCGAACCCTCCAACCCTATTCTCTGTCAGGATATTGGACAGTTTATCGATGGACTTATACCATGGATGCAAAGTAGCAATTATAAAGTGAGAGCACAGTTTTTCCTTTGAAATTTTTGTGTAGGATCATAAAGAGATCGTAAATAGATATGTTTGGATATTCAAATTTTGTTTACCGTCATGCAGTTGTCCTTGTTTACCTTATCATAGGTGCGAATGAAACGAGGACACAACAATTATTATATTCAATTTTAATGATTGTAATTGAGAAAATTTATTACCTTTATTTACCTAATTTTAATGCATGTAAGAATCATTGTTCTACTGTTTCGTGTGTGGCTAATAATAATCTCGATATTATCGATAAATGACGTCAATTTACTCGAAAATTCATAATTAATTAACCAATATTGCGAGTGAAATTAGATTGTAAATCCCAATTACGAGCCATTCCGTGAAATTGTTGAAATAATTAAAACAAATGCGACAATTTCGAGCCCACGTAATTTATTCAAAGTTTTTCTAGAGTATAGTGATTGCTTTTTTTCCATCTCCTATTTAAAACGACAAAAGAATTTATACTTTCTGTATAATAGGAAAAAAAAAAAATTCACACGACACAGAAAGATTGAGCAGATATATATTTTGTTGTTGTATAAGTTGTTTTGTTTTGTGACTTTTTTTCTCATAAAAGAAGTGCAGTTTAGTTAAAATTTCTCTCATTTCTAGTTGTACGTCTCTCGTACTCAAATAGAATCGTTATTTTTAGTGTATCTGATAGTAAAACTTAAAATATCAAATGCAATTTACTTGCTTAAAATCTCAGAAATTTCAGTTTTTTAAAAATGTTAGAAAAGATGTTTTAAGTTGTTACACTTTCTGCCCTTGACATTGTCAATGGATATATTTATTTATAAAAGTTTCATCATTTACTCCATTATTATGTAATTGTTTTGCTTAATGGCTTTTATTTACGTTTCTTCACGTCATCGTGCCAATATATAAAATTAGTATCACTAATAATAATACCGATTATGAATGAGCATTTGTCATTATTTTTTTCGTTATGCTCTTCAATTCGGAATAATAGACATTTGTAACAAAACAATAACAGGGCAATTACGGCATTTACTTTGCCATGCTTGACTTGAGGTTGACACTCTTGAATATTTTCGTACTTAAGTTGTAAAACTAAAAATAAAACGTATAAAGTTCATCAGTCCATTGACCGAAAATGTCTTTTACTCTGGCTCCAAAGGGATGACAACTGGATATCGAATCGGAAATGACATAATTTTCTGTTTCTCGTAATTACAGGTGTCCAGTAATGGAATCGAAGCAATGACATATCTGATTGACCGTTTAGGTACCGATTTCCGACCGTATTTACAAACAGTTCTACCAAATGTTATTGACAGATTGGGTGATGCCAAAGACACAGTACGCGAAAAATCGCAATTACTCATTTTAAAATTGTTGGAGAGGAATGTGTTAACGCCACAAATTTTATTAGACAAACTGAGTCCAGCATTCAATCACAAGAATGCCAAGATTCGTGAAGAGATTTTACGTTGTTTGATGAATACGTTGAACGAGTAAGTGTAGATTGGATTTAATTTTGATTGTGTTTCGAAATTTGGTGTTTTTTTAGGCATGGTGCACAATCATTAACAATTAGTAAAGTTGTACCAGACATTGTGAAATTATTATCTGATCCTACTGCAACTGTACGCGACACAGCGTTTAATACATTGGTTGATATTTATAAACATATAGGAGAGAAATTAAGGATAGACTTACAAAGACGTAATTTAGTACCGCAAGCTAGATGGCCGACGTTATCTGCACGTTTCGATGAGGTCCGCGATAGTGGTGAATTGTTGAGTTCCGCTAAATGTTCGGATGCTGGTGAGAATGTTTATTTGTTTTGTATGATTGTTGTGTGACGGTTTTTGTGTTGTTGCAGATGTTGTGGATCGAATAGTAATGGCAAAGCCGGCAATAGCTGTGAAAAAGCCAAATTTAGGTAGTATTGCTGTAAAACGGACATTTTCAACGAACAGTTCATCGATTCCATCGGCTGGTGGTGTTGATGAAGATACATTTATAAAATCATTTGAGGATGTGCCAACAGTGCAGATTTTTTATCCGAAAGAGGTAACTGAACATTTGAAAGCGATACAAGAAATTATTTCCGATCCGAATAAGGAATGGAATAAGAGAGCGGATGCGGTAAGTATTTTGTTTTTTTTGTAATTAATTTGAATTTAATTAATTTCATTTGTTTAGTTGAAAAAAATTCGGTCGCTTGTTATTGCCGGTGCAACAAATTATGAGGAATTCTATGTTGGATTAAAACAGTTAGAAATACCATTACAAACGACAATAAAAGATTTACGTTCACAAGTTGTGCGTGAAGCGTGCATAACAATTGCCTATTTAGCAAAGACATTGACGAATAAATTTGATAAAGCTGCAGAATATTTACTACAACCATTGATTAATTTAATACAGAATTCAGCGAAAGTAATGGCAACAGCTGGCACAGTGACAGTGCGATTTATAATTTTAAATACGCACAGTGCCCGTCTTATACCGATAATAACAGCAAATGCGACCACATCGAAAAGTAAAGAAATTCGGAGGGCGTGTTGTGAATTTTTGGACATTATGTTGGCACATTGGCCCACGTATCCATTAGAAAAGCATGTGGCTGCATTACAAGAGGCGGTTAAAAAGGGAATAGCCGATGCCGATCCCGAAGCGAGAGTGATTTCTAGAAGGTTTGTGTCTCGGCTCAATTGACAGATGCTCAAATTGTGCATTCTTTTGTTTTTTTTTTCAGAGCATATCGTGGTTTTCGTGAACACTTTCCCGAACAAGCCGAAGCACTTCTACAGTCTTTGGATCATATTTATAGAAAAACATTGCAAGATGGAATGTCAGCGAGTTCGTCTAATAATAACATTGCGGCTGCCAGTGGTTTCAAAACACCAAGACAGTATAGTAGGCCGGCACCACACAGCGCAACAGGTATGTTGATTTGATTTTTTGGTGGATAGAAAAATCCCTAAATTTTATTGAAATGTCAATGAAATGTTGATGTTTTTGTTCTTGCCGCCTGGATTCGCGATATGCAGGTAGTACTGAAAACCTCTCATCTGGTAGTAGTACAAGTGGGCTGCAAAGGGCCCCATCATTGCCACGTAGTTATCGTCAACGTAGCGGCATACCAGTGCTTACCAGAGATAGTACGTGCCTAAATGCGATTTCACGTTGTTAATTTAGTTTTTTTGGTTTTTTTTTTAAATCTATTCGTCGATTTGTTTTGAATATACACAAGGAAAATTGTGCAGACGTTTGATTTTCATACATGATTATAATTTTAGATTCTGGTCGAAAAGGTTTTCGAAGTAATTCAGCAATCGATTTACAAGCGGCCCAAAGAGCTAAAGCCAGAGCACAGTATGCTGCTTTTAGCAGAAATAAAATTACATCTGGAACAGCAAGTCTTCGTACGTTGATTAAATATGAGATGAATTTTTTTTTTGTTTGTTTGTTGCGCTTTTGTAGAATTTTAGATCTCGCTTTCGCATGTCTGTAGTTTAGAATAAAATAGAATTAAAAAACATTAATTGCAGAGATTTATGTTGATGCTTGTAAAAAGTTTGATTTAAATTTGTATTTGACTAACTTGTTGCTTTTTCTTTTTCATGTTTGACTTATTGTAGAGGGAGAGGTAGCTCAGCAAGGTATATAATATTAATAACAAAATATTTTTTTTGATTAATCGCATGAACCATTTCCTTATCATTTGGAAATGGTTTTTAAAATCTCACGATCTTATTGTATTTTTTTATTTGTGTTTTTGTTAGCCCGTCCACGTAAAGCATCCGATACAACAACAATGCCAATAACTGAGCGTGTAAGTCGCACAAGAAGTAGAAATTCTCAATCACAACGTAAGATTTCAATTTTAAATATTGTGCAGTGTTGAAATGATGTTTTTTAAATAGCGACAAGTCGATCTGGTTCACCCAGTTCCCGTTTAACGTATTTATACAATCGAAATACGAGCGATCATCATGAATCGCCGCGTCCTAGACGTTTGTCATCGGGAATACCACGATCTGCGGCTGGTTCACGTGAAACGTCACGGGAAACAAGCCCGAATCGCAGCGGTTTGGGTCGTTTACGGCCAAGAAGTAATGATAGACCACCGATGAGTCCGGCACCACGTCCAGTTTTAGCACAGAAAATTTTACAACAAAGTAGAGAGGCGGAGAATGCGTTGGCTGATGCATTTGTATGTTTTCAAATGAAATTTTCATCGTTTAGGTAGTGAGCTTATTGATTTGTTTTTGTTATTTTAGAATGATAGTTCAACTGAAACGTATAGAATGTCAAGGAAAGCAATGCGGTCTCTAGAGAATCATTCTGACGAATCGGAGACGTCCAGTGTATGTTCGGAACGGTCGTATGATTCGTTTAAGAAACATAGTGATGTAAGTAGAATTTGTGGTCGGAATCAGGGTTATTTTTGTGATGATTGAAATCAAAGCGTACGACGAAACAGTAATTGATTACAAATTTTATCTTGTTTAATTTCAATGGTCACAATATAACTTTGAGTAAAAAATTATTATCTATATCCATATTTCCAATGTATCTAATCAATTACCTCATACATTTGGTTATATAAAGTCTTATTCGTGGAGTGGTTCACAACAAAGACTGGCAAGGGATATGTGGGAGCCCTGCCGTGTAAGTAATTTCCATTTACTTCAACACTCACACTGCTAAACTGCTTCACATTGGCTTTAGTTTTTGTTTTCACACTCTTAATTTTAGATATTAATCTGAAAACTGTTTTTTCAATTGTTGGGTTATCGGGGAGAAAATAATAAGTTTGAGAAAGCACTTGAAATGAGTGAATTTCAAAATTAAAATCTCGCACACCATTGCACTGTTTTCTAAAAGTTCCTACACATTTGCTTCGAATGTTTCGATTTTGTGTTCGGCACAAAAAATTTACTGTCTTTTCGTTAATTTTTCCAGGATATAATTGACATAATCGGACTGTGTGCAAGCACAAATTGGCAAGAGCGTAAAGATGGTTTGCTGAGTTTGCAACACTATCTAGCGAACGAGATGCGTTTAACGCCGGGCCAATTGAGTCATTTGACTGAGATCTTTACGAAAATGTTTATGGATTCGCATACGAAAGGATTGTCAGTGTTTTTGGACACTTTACACGATGTGATACGTATACATAAAAATGATCTACACGATTGGATTTATGTGTTGTTGCAACGTGTTTTCTTAAAAATTGGCACAGAAACATTAAATTCGGTACAAAATAAATTGTTAACAACATTGGATATAATACGGAACAATTTTCCAACCAATTTACTGATGACAAATGTGTATCGTTTTTTGAAAGATTCCACACAAACGCCAAATACAAAAGTGAAAATTGTTGTATTGAACTTTTTGGCGACATTGTGTAATAATTCGATTACGTTTGTTGCTGATGTGAATGCATTGGAAAAGATTTTAATCTATGCACAAGATCCAAAATCGGCGGATATACGTTCGGCGGCGAAATTGTGTTTAATGTCCATTTGGAATTGTAATACATCACAAGTGACAATGATGTTTGCTGAATTGTCTAAAGAGCAACAGGATGTGGCATTGAATATTGTGCAAAGTCATGTGAGGAAGAGTTCGACGGGCAGTGAGCCGGGAAGTCCGATGATTACTAGCAGTCCGAGTACGCCACCATTGAGGGACGGTTTGGATCATGACGAGATTTATAGGAGTTTAAGGAAGACAACGGCTGAAATACAGAATTACAGCTATGAAGCTTTGGGTAAGTTGTTAAAAATGGTGATGATTTGAGTGTATGTTTAATTGTAATTTGGTTTAGGTTCGAAATTGGACAGAGACAGAGATACAACGTCACAAGATTCGGGTATATCACAAATGTCTGTTGGAAATGATGTTAAAAATGATATTGCAGCTTTGGAGGAGCGTATGGAAGATTTGAGTGTTAAACAAACATTTTCACCGAAATCTGGTAATCGATCGTTACCGTATCAATTGGAGAATGGTATTAAAGACAATGATAATGAGAAGAATTATAAGAGTTTAGGTATAGTTAGAGAGATTTAAATGTATTTTTGGGGAATTAATTGATTTTTTTAGAAGAAGTACCACACAGTGACATTGTAAAGAGAGTGTTAGAACATTGTGTGGTGGATGATACAACATCAAATGCTGAGAAAATTTCACTATTCGCCCAATTACTCGATATTATCAAACAAGGACATGTAGAAGTGTTGTTACAGAACAAAAATTTCAAGTGAATATCGAAATGATTTTGGTATTTGATTGGATTGGTTTCAAAATTAATTTTATGTTCTATTTGTAGGCGTTTGTTACGGATAATTGTCGATCATTTAGGACAGAATAATTTAGAAACGCATGAGATAGTTTTACAAATTTTAACAGCGTTCTTCACTAATAAGGATTTAAGGGCGGATTGTCTATCATTTACTGAATTGTTGACATTGAGAGTTGCCTTAGCTTTCTGTGATCCACGACGGCAGGTTAGTTTTACTGTTTACGACTAGCTGGTATAAGTAGCGCCCTTTTGGTGGCATATTTTTGAACTGATGGACAGGCACACTTAAAATTTGTTGTTAAAATACCGCAAATTCACTTTTAAAGGCAAAACGTTAAATTTTCACCACCAGTGGGGGGCCATTTGTACTGGCGAATGAAAGTTGATGTTGTAATTTCGTTTTTTGGGGTAGGTTGTTAAAATGGCAGAACAGACGGCGGCAGCGATGGTTATATTCCCATTGAACAAGATGGTTAACTCGTTAGCACCACCAATACAGACCTGTGATTATCCGGCTATTCAGGGATCATTAAAAATGCTCACAATTTTATTTGAAGTGCATAGTGATCCGATACATGAGGACCATTTGAATCAGTTAATGCCCAGTTTAATTAAGGTAAGGGAATTGTTGTGTTTGTGAAAGAATTTTGAATAAAATGTGTTTTTTTTTGTGTGTAATGTTTCTAGGGTGCTGATCATGAGGACAGTTTGGTAAGAAAGAGTTCAGTATTTTGTATGGTAGCAATATATAAAAAAATTGGCGAAGAGAAATTTACACCGTGGATAAAAAGTTTGCCAGGGAGTAAATTGAAGTTATTGTCAATTTATATAAATAGAGCACATAAAAGTCCATCAAATTCTAGCTAGTCCATATTAAGTTATTAAATATTTTTACAAGTTCTTAAACAGTGTGAATATAAACACAAAGCAGAAAAAGATCTTTTGTTTGTTTTTATTACATTTGACTTTGAACAGTATTTTTTAAATAAAAGGAATTAATTGAATTTAAAATGGATGCAAGATAATTTTTTATTAACTGTATATATCGGCTGTTTAATCCTCTTTAAATAACAATGTTTATTGCTTATTATTAATCTCAATTGTTGTTCTATTGATTATAAAGTGACTATTTACTTATTTTAATAAAGGGGTAATGCTTTTTGGTTGCCCACAAATGAATGGCTGTATTGCTTCTATATATTTGATCCTAATGTTAGTTGAATAGTTTGTTAGAATCTCAAAAATTCGACAGATCAAATTGTGTAAATTTTGTGCCATCTTTTTTTTTCCTGTAATCTCTAAACAAGAATAAAATGTCTTTCCTATCATTTTAATTGTAGAATTTCATTCTTTACCTAGTCATTAATACAGAAAAAGAAACTCAAGCATATTTTTAATACGTATTAAAAGCTAATGAAGCCAATTAATGTTTTATGAAAGTCAAAGGAAAGTGGAGCGAGTGTTGTGATTTACACTTAAATATTATAAGTACACATAAATCTGTAATCAATTACACGAGAGTAGTTAAATGATTGTATTGAAATTAAAAAAGAAGAACAGTTCTATTTTGAACTGAATGTTTTGTTTTTTATTTGTATGTATTATAAACGTTAGATTCAAGAGTCAACTATTTTATATGCCAAAAATAATATATATATAAATAGTTTGAAAATTGTGATGTGCTATAATGAAAAGAAGAAGAAAATTTCAACTTTACAATGTATATACAAGTAGCTTCTTTTTGAATATTAAAATGATATAAAAGTACATGTTGAAAAGTGTATTATTAATTTTAATACTTGTCTACAATTCGAATATTTTCAGCTTCTATTGTAAAAGAAATGTTTTGTTTTAATGTTTCTCTTTTTATATGATTAACTGCCGTTTTCTTGTAACAATTATAATAAATAAATTATAAAAAAATATTTATTTTTTGTTCACACAATGAAAAATTTCAGCCATACGAAATTCGTTCAAAGAAAAAACATTGAATTAGTTTTTTATCAACACTTTATAAACCCTTCAATAAACAATATTATAGATATAACAACATATTTTTACATAAAATAAACTAATATAATATAAGAACAACAAATATTTATAAAGAATATGTAAAAAAAACCTTTGCAAACATAAAAAATTTAGGGATTAAAATTCTACATGATTTCAGCATTTTTTAACATCTTAAACACTCTCTTGGGCTGATCGATACTCAAAGACACTTCCACGTTCAACATAAGTTGTTAAGCGATCTCCATTAGTTCTTAAACAATCTTGACTTGTATTTTGCTCGGAATCACCATAACCACCTCCACCCGGTGTACTCAGTTGGAAAATATCCTAAAACATTCCATTAGCGGTAAAAAACACTCCTCAAAATATGACCAATTTCTCACCCCTGGCTGTACCGACACTGCCGTCTTTGGCCCCAAATTAATCATCCGTCCATCATTTCCTCGTATTAATCTATTCAGACCTCTAGCGCCTGGTTTTCCACCTATTACCCAAAAACAATCATGCAAAACAATATAAGATGTTTAATAAAACTCTCATTTCACCTTCCAGTCCATACGGTTGTAAAACTCGTCTTTCGGTTAGTACAGACAACGTTAATTTCGATCTAAATAAAATCTCCCTCTCAACACCATCACCACCACAATATTTCCCGACGCCTCCACTATGAGGACGCAACATGAACTTGCTCACATGCACCGGATAACGTCTTTCCAAAATTTCTACATCTGTAATGCGAGTGTTTGTCATATGAGTATGAACACCGGAACAACCATGCCATGTGGGCCCCTTTCATACGCATTTAAAATGAGATATCGAGGAACAGTGCAATTTTATAGTTACTTACAGCTCCACTGCCGCCCGCAACTGTCTCATAACAGCCCCACATTTCATTACCAAACGTAATATTATTCATGCAACCCTGCGAGGCGGCACATACTCGGAACGCTTTCAGCACAACATCAACGACACGTTGCGATGTTAAAACATTACCACCAACAACAGCTGCATCGTCGCTCGGATCTAATATCGATCCTTTGGGAATATTTATTTGAACCGGCGCTAAACAACCCTTGCGACAACAAATCACCTTATTTAAAAATTTTGACAGAAATCACTGAAAAAATACCTGATTTAAAGGCACATCATGTCCAACCATACATCTTAAACAATAAATCAGTGCTGATAATGTGATTGCCTTCGGTGCATTACAATTACCCCAAACTTCCGGTCCACTTCCCCTATAAAATGCAATTAAGACCTTTTTCAAGACAAAACCGAACCACCCTTACGTAAAATCACAAAAAGCCGATCCCTCCTCCTCATTTAAGCTCACCGTCAGACAAATCGGCGATCCATCATCCATAAAATCAATCGCATTCAATTCCGTTTTTCCTGTACGTTTCTTCGTTTCTTTTGCAACTTCTCGTAGCATATCGCGCACCGCCACTTCTGCATTCCGTTGTATGTGGCTCATGTACGCTTGTACCACATCCAGTCCGTACTGGGCAATCAATTCGGTCACCAAATCAATGCCTTTCTTATTAGCAGCCACTTGTGCACGTAAATCCGATATATTATCGTTCAAATTACGGCCGCCGGCCGCTAAAATCGCCGACCGGACTTCACTCTCAAGAAACTCTCCACTTTTTACAATAAGAAATGATTTGAAGGCAGCGCCCTCTTGTGACAAACTGGTAGAATGTGGTGGCATGGAACCGGGCGTAATGCCGCCGATGTCAGCATGATGACCGCGGCTCGCAACAAAGAAAATAGGCGCATCCAGGCCCCTACATACAGAAAAGTTCAGAAATTCATTTTTCTCAAAAATTTAAAGCGGCTGAATTGAGCCTCTTGACAGGGAAAATATGGAGGGTCACAGTTCTATACCAATAACTAATCGGATACAGCTTAAAAAATTCAGTCTTATAGAGAAAAGGATTCTTGTAAACTTGTTAGCTTTTGATTTTTGATTTTTTTTCCTCAGAACTGAGAAAAAATATATATGTAGAAAAAACGTAATATTGGTTGCCTAACTTGGCAAAAGTGCAAATTTGTATTTTTTTCTCAATTCTAAGCAAAAAAATCAAAAATCGAAATTTAACAAATTTACAAAAATCCTTTTCTCTATAAGACTGAATTTTTTGAGCTAGGTCCGTTTATTTTTAGGTGTAGAACTATGACCCTCCATATTTTCCCTGTCAGATGGGTTAAGAAATTACTTGTGAAACACTGGCGTTATAACGGTGAAATCAGGCAAATGGGATCCGCCAGCAGCCGGATGATTCGACAGTATCACATCTCCTTCATAGAAAACCTTTCTAGTTTTCATCTGAAATTGAACAGCTTCCTGCATCGCACCCAAATGTACCGGTATATGCGGTGCATTCGACACCAAACCGCCATCCGCCCCAAATAAAGCACAAGAGAAGTCCAAACGCTCTTTAATATTCGTCGAAATTGAAGTGCGTTGTAAAATCCGGCCCATTTGTTCGGCAATACTCATAAACCGATGACTAAATATACTCAATTGAATCGCGTCCAATTCTGGTCCAATTCGATTATCATCCCGTTCTGTACCAATTCGAATCTTCACATCCCCATACTTACTAATTGTGGCGGCACATTGAGGCTCCACTAGAATCGTACTTAACTGATCCATAATTATCACAGGACCATTAATTTCATGACCAGCACGTAATTGTTCCAATAAATAAACGTCAGTGTCCTCGAACTTACCATCGAAGAACACCTTTGTGACGCTAATGGGCCGAGCGGGTTCGGTGCTTGGTTTCACTTCCATCTCTTGTTCAATATCCGTCTTCCCAACACCTCGAATGCGAATATCATCCACAATCACTTCCCGATTCTGTATTGTAAAGCCAAACTCTGACTGATAGCGATTTATGAACGTGGTGATAAAGTCACCGTGCTTGGGTGAAGAATTTGGACCATTTACTGAAGGCATGCACATTAATGCGCAATCAGTGCCATCGTATCGAAGATGCAAGTACGGTTCCAGCACAATATGGTCGGAATGAAAGCCTTGTTTCAGTAATTCATCAATACATTGCTGTTTCAAATAGTTGAAACGCTCATCGAAATAATTAAAGTTTTTTTCTGAGTAGGATTTCGAGCAGGGTTCTTGCACTTCATGCACGACATCAGCTAATGCCATTCCGTACGCCGATAAAATACCTTTTAACGCAGAGAGTTAATGCCAAAAAGACTTATAATAGTATATATTTACGCTATTTTATCTATTTTGGTGAAAATATTGCTTTAAAAAAAATTATTTAGTTATTTTAGTATATAAATTTTTATGTTGGCTTCCCTAAAATGATGTGACAGGTAGGTTATTTTATCGCCAAATTTTTGAATTTCAAAATGTCAAACGTCAGATCTACCAACACCAAATTTAAAAAATGCACTACATTTTATATCGTTATAAATTTCAGAACGATAATGAACACTTTATGACACCAAAATAGATTAATCTTGTTATATTGTATAGTACCTGCATATTTGTGTATGAAAACGGTTTTCATTCCCAATGTACGCGCTATAGCGCAAGCATGCTGTCCCCCAGCGCCCCCAAAACAGGCCAAAGTATGCCGAGACGTGTCGTAACCTTTTGCTTGCGTTAGAGCCCTTATCGGCCGACACATCGCCTCATTAGCCACCCGAACAAACCCCATTGCCACGTCTGCAATCGACATTTCCCTGAAATCACCACCGGATTGTGACTTCTTCAAATACACGTTGATTTCTTCGGTCAATTCAGTAAATTTTTTAATTGTTTCATTTTTATCCAAAGGTGAGTCCTCATTAGGGCCAAATATTTTCGGGAAATGTTCGGGTAGTAAACGACCTAATGCTAAATTGGCATCTGTCACTGTTAGAGGTCCTCCTTTCTTGTAGCAGACCGGACCGGGATGTGCGCCCGCCGATTCAGGACCCACCACAAAGATCCCCGACCGGAAGAAGAGCATGGACCCGCCGCCAGCCGCCACAGTGTTCACATCTAACTGAGGGGATTGGATAGTGACGCCGGCGGTGGTACTCTCGTAAACGTGCTCGTAATGGCCATCAAAACGGGACACATCGGTCGACGTGCCGCCCATATCGAATCCAATCACGGGTAAGTTTGTCTCCTTTTGCCAAGTGGTCATAGCGTAGCCGACAACACCGCCTGCCGGACCGGACAGAATTGCTCGGGCGCCGTTAAAGTGGTGCATTGGAGTCAAACCTCCATCGCTCTGCATAAAAAGGACCATGGTGCCTTTGAGGTTGTCTTTGAAGCCGCTAGAGAAGCTTTGGACGTATTTTCGGACGTGGGGCGTTAAATAGGCGTCCGCACATGAAGTGAAACCTCGTGGAACCAGACGAACCATCGGGATGACTTGATGAGACAGTGAAACGTGGGAAAAGCCTGAAATTTTACAGAAATGAGATTCGATTGAAAAAGTGTTGCATGTTTTAAACCTAAATCTGAGGCAATTTGTCCAATTTGCAGTTCGTGATCGGAAAAAGCGTAGCTGTGAGCAAGAGCCACAGAGACACTCTCAATTCCCAACTGTTTAATTTTCAACAGTTTGTCTCGAACTTCGTTCTCGTCTAATTCTTTTGTAATATAAAATTGTTCCCCAGTGCTGCCTTTAACTGTCCGCCAATTTAATGTACTTTTATTTAATTCACACTTGGATTCAAGTGCGGGAATTATTCGGCAATCAATTTCAACGATTTCTGAATAAAGAATGTCGGGTCGGCGAATGTTCTGTAAATGATTCATTAGTATTTGATCGTCTCTTGAGAATTGTTGTCTAATACCAATTCGAAAATCTTTGGTCGTGCTTGATTTCCAATTAAAAGTATATCCCGAAAACCGGAATTTGTTACAAAAGCTATTCGTTCCCCTTTTCGCTCTAGAAGTGCGTTCGTGGCTACTGTGGTGCCCATTCGGATCCATTCTATTTGAGTGTTGTCCACATGTCCATTTTCATCAAGGACGTTCGATATTTCCTTAGATTAGAAAAAAAACTGTATACATCTGAACAAATTAGATTAACTCCATTTACTTCCTGCATAATTCGTCGAATTCCTTCTGTTGGTGCATCTTTGTAATGCTGTGGATCTTCTGATAATAATTTCAATACTCTTATTTTTCCACTTGGACATTTTGCAAACACATCAGTGAATGTACCGCCACGATCAATTGCGAATTTAAACTTGTTTTTGTTCATCTACAAAATTAAACATGAAGATTGTTTTAGTTTTCATGAAGATTTTGAAGATTTTAGAATGAAATTGATAGACAACCAACAATGCATAAAAGAAAAAGTGAGGTTGGAATTTAAAATTCTTTTATTTTTAAATAACACGCATTAAGAACTTATGATGAACACAAATAAAATCTTGCTATTCTACATTCTATAAATCATACTAAAATCGATTTAATATATGTTTAACAACTAACAGTTTAAATTTAGTCATATGCGAAGAGAACGATTTCATGTTACCTTATATCAAACGCACTTCTCACTCTATCTCAATCTAACACGAAAACAACTAAATTAATAATAAAATATTTGAGAATTTTAATAGAATTTCATTTATTTACTGTCTTGCATGTTAAACTTTGAACAAACAAATAAAATACTGAAAAAACACGTTGATAAGATAATGGAAACAACGGTCTAAACGTTTTGTTAAAAATATCTCTGTATTTTAATAAGATGTTTCAACATACATATACATAATATGCACACATATAATAGAAAATATTACACAACACCCATTTCATACATTAAATTACACAATATTATAGTATATATCCATTTAATTTATTGTCTCTGTTGCTTGATAAAATTAATAATACCATTTGTGGATACATCATGCGAGGAAGTCACCGATTGATTCTCCAATTCTGGTTCAATCACTTTGGCCAACTCTTTTCCCAACTCAACACCCCATTGATCAAATGAATTTATATCCCAAATAATTCCTTGTACGAATATTTTATGTTCGTACATCGCTAGAAAAAAAATCAACAATTTTTATTACACAACCAAATTTATATTCAAAATTTCCACTCACCGATTAGAGCACCCAACGTAAACGGTGACACTTTCTTAACTACAATACTATTCGTCGGCCTGTTGCCACTGAACTCTTTGTGAGGCCCTAACAATTGAATCTTCTCCTCGCTCAAACCGGACGCTTTTAAATTGTCAACAACTTGCTCTTTTGTCTTGCCCAGCATCAAGGCTTCAGTTTGGGCCAC
Source organism: Silvanus unidentatus (assembly GCA_963930825.1). NCBI lineage: Eukaryota > Metazoa > Arthropoda > Insecta > Coleoptera > Silvanidae > Silvanus > Silvanus unidentatus. The sequence goes on from OZ005759.1 coordinate 4,596,766, forward strand.
AAAATTAGCCAATAACTTATTATGATGTGTATTATTGCGAATTGGATTATGAGATATTGCTGGCACTATAAAATCAGCAGGCACAATTCGAGTACCTTGATGCAACAACTGATAGAACGCATGTTGCCCATTTGTTCCAGGCTCACCCCATACTATTGGTCCCGTTGAATAATTCACCTGCACAAAAAAATTGTTACAATTCAGTATTTATGGATAATTTTCGTATTTACAGGTTTTCCATAGCGTGTCACCGATTTTCCATTGCTCTCCATATCACCTTGTTGGAAATAAGCGGCGAATCGATGCATGTATTGATCATATGGCAATAAAGCATGAGTTTCAATGCCGAAAAAGTTATGGTACCAGATTCCAAGGAGCGCCAAGATAACCGAAGCCTATAACAAATAAATTTTTTTAGAATAATCACACAGTCTTTCAATTCAACAATCATTTTTACTACTACCAACTTTAATAACATAAATCCCCTTATAAATAAACAAAATAATTTTAAATATTTAAATTTATTGAAACAATAACGAAAAACTAATTATCAACATGTCGTGGCCTTCGTTTGCGCTTCTCCAATATTTCCCCATGCCTTAATTGCGACAAAATATCCTCCCCAACAATTTTCATCTCGTACATCTTCTGTTCCCTCAACTGATACCAATCCTCTTTAATATTCACTCTGTTCTCAAAATATCTTCTATATTCCGGTATACCATCCACATACTTTAAAAACGTGTCCACTTTTAAACGAAACAAATCAGACAATTCCGTTGCGACAATTGTATGCAATGTATTTGCATTCCTCGAACGTAACGCTGAATACGTTCCAATATCATCACCATCCGTAAAATGTCCCAATTCCATAAACTTATCATTATAAATAGCCACCGTACCAAGACCAATAAAATATACATAATCTTGTATTTCATTGTGCATATAAATGATATCATTCGGTAAAAACACTTCACGATCAAACGAACACATTAATTCACCAACAATCTGTTTAGGCATCATTTTAAATAACTTGCTTTTCTCAACCAAATTCCGACACAAATGCAATTGGATCTCGTTACGTAAATTCTCCGACAACGTTTCCAGTATAATGTTCTCTTTAAAATAATTCTTTTGGAAGGTGTACTCCAAATACGTGTTAATTCTTGTCCGCAATTTCGGTGGCAGTTTCTTCAAGAATTTAAATTTCCTTAAATAGTCTTGCAAACCTTCATATTTACACGCCGACAAATTTATTATCCCAAACACATGTAACATTTGTGCTACCAAAACAATCTCATACAATGTACCAAACATCATCGTACATGCAACGTTTAACTTTTCCAAATGGTATGAAAATGTGATGTTTCCATCGTTCCCACTGAAGAAATGTGTTGTAATCACATACAAAACTGGCATGTATTTCTCAGAAAACGATGAATTCGAAAATGGACCAACATTAATCTGCGTTATCCACGGAAGAGGCTTATCACCATTTATATGCTCATCAATTCTGCCCAACGTAAACCAGCAAATTGAATACGAGAAACATGCAAATCCATTCAACACAATCAATGTCTGTATTAGCGACCATACACAAACAGTAACTTTTTCATCAATTCTATAACTCTCACTCCATTTGTAAATATGAGTCTTTAATTTTGTTATATAAAAAAACTGCAAATATTGAGGTAAACCAGCATAGAACAATTTTGCCAAAGGGTCAATATTAGCAGGGAAGTAATAAAGAATAATGACGAAAGCAACTCTTGTATAAATCAAATCAATGAAAAAATTATAACGAAAATAACGTGCCAACAGTTTCTTTGGTTCCAATATAAATTCGTTTGTCTTCGGTACGTAATAGCCAGTCATACAACACAGGATTCCATTCAGTATAATAATCACCGCTTTTAATATATAAATTAATGAAGTATAATTACCAAGAATAAAAAACAGAAAAAATGCATCCCGTATGGGTTCCAGAATCATTGTGAATAAATACACGGAAAACATTACATTCTCTCTGATTCCATTGAATAGACTCAATGGATGGATGATGTAAGAGTGTGGTCCATTTATGTGCCGCTTACGTTCCGTGAATATTCCTGAATTGTTTCGGAAGTACAAGTTGCATTTAGCCGATGTTATGTTCAGTAACATGGAATTCCGTATAGAACGCATGAAACGTTGGAACATGTTCGCATTCGGCGGTAAACGTGGTAAATGGATGCTTTCATCGGGCTTCAATTGGCACACATGTTCGGAATAGAAACGCGACATTTTTGACAACGATTCTGTTTTGTTTTTCAAAGTGAACTTAATAAAATTGTAACTTACGTTCTTCTCCAATGGAGCGGTACAGAAATGCTTGTCCATATGCTGGGCGCCTTCCAACAGTTTCTTAAAGTTATCAAAACCAACGGAAAGGGAAATGCTTAGACCGATGGCAGACCACAGTGAATAACGGCCACCAACCCAATCCCAGAAACCGAAAATGTTCTTTTCAGATATACCAAATGCTTTGCATTTGTCAATTGCCGTACTTAAGGCGACAAAGTGTTTCTCAATAGCATTTTGCTGTGAAAATAAAATGTTTTTTTAAAGAGAATCTCGTAATTTACGATTAATTACATCTTTAGCAACTTCCAAGAACCAGTTCTTGGCAGTTTCGGCATTGGTAATTGTTTCTTGAGTTGTAAAAGTCTTGGAAGCGATAATAAATAAGGTGGTGTCACGTTCTAGACCCTTTAAAGCCTCCACCATGTGGGAAGCGTCCACATTCGAGACGAAATGCATACGTAGGCCTTTGTTGTATGGTTTTAGAGCCTCAGTCACCATTAGGGGTCCCAAATCTGAGCCTCCAATGCCAATATTGACTACATCAGTAAAGTTTTTGCCTGTGTATCTGAAATGTTTGGAATTTAGTGTTTATTTGCGCAAAGGGAACGTTTTTTATTACCCTTTAAATTGGCCACTTAGAACTTCATTTGTGAAGGCCTTTATGTGATCCAATTCCTTGATTACATCGGGCATTACATTGGCACCATCCAGAACAATCTCCCGATTGTCTAAATTACGTAAAGCTACGTGCAGAACGGCACGTCCTTCGGTTACGTTTATTTTACTGCCCGAAAACATTGCATTTCGTGCTTCTTCCACCTTACGGACTTTGGCCAATTCAAGTAAATTCTGGAAGACTTCATCTGTGATGCGATTTTTTGAATAATCGAGAAGAATTTGACCATCTTCTGGGGTCGGTATTAGAAGACTTGAAAAGAAAGAGGTCAAATGAAGGTTAACGTATGTAAAATGAGACGATGATTGCTTGAATTTTATGAATGGTTGTAAAGCGATAATTCGTGCAAATCATTTGATTATTATGCGCGTATGTGGAATTTTTACTATATAATAACAAATACAGACGATTGTAAATGTAAAGTAACATAACCTCAAATGAGTATTTTAATTATTAATCGAAATACACAAATTAAATGTAAAATATATTACTTTGCTGACAGAAGAACCAATTTTCCGTGGACGATATTAATTATTCAGATTTTTTTATGAAAACTTATAGTACAGTATTTGAGGTCATGTGAAGGTTGTTTCGAAAAACAAGAAAATTCAACAGAAAAACTCACCTGTATTTTTCGAAACGACTGGGATCACTAGCAAACAACTCTTTAATATTGATTTTCTTACCGGTTTCATTATAAATCTTTTGTAAACGTTGGAAAACTGGCTCACTGTCGAGCGATGGTTTCGATGTGATCTCCATTTTCGGTATGTTTAAATTGTGATTTGAAAGTTTTCCAGCGGGACAGGCGCTTTTGTAAGCGGCACACTGTTTCTCCGGTCTCTCCATTACGTAAAAATTTCGCAATAAATGATAACTTTGCAATTTATAATGCAATTTTGTATAGCAAATTTGTCAAAAAAATATAAAATTCAAATTTCAAAAATCATTCAATATTTAAAATTTGAAAAAAACAAATTGATGGTTGCATAAATATATTTAAATAAACGTCAATTAACATAAATTATATCACTTTTTGGTATTTAAAATCCATACGTTTCCCTTTGAAGATTAACGTAATCTGAGATCTTCTGTACATGAGTTTTCTTTTGCATTAATACTTTGGCTGCTTCTTGGAACTTGTCCTCATTTCGTCTTAGATACATCAAAGCGTCTCGCTTCAATTGTTCCAATTTCGAGGCGTCAATTTCTACCAAACTTATCATTTCGGTTAAATACGGATTAAATCTGTAATACACATGATCTGGTAATAAATCGTTTAGCATTGTATGAACCGCCTCCGTGTCAGTCGCACTATTCAGAATTGTATAAAACTTTTCCGCCCACGATGACGTTGACGATATATCAATTTTCTCCTGTGCATTCTGGGTAGGCACTGTCCTTCCTGTACCGAACGAAACAATGCATTGAATTGGCGTGTTAGGCCACAACAATTTCGCCTCGTGTAGTGCTATCGCTGCTGGATTATTTGCGAAAATGCCTCCATCCTGATGCAAAAGAGCATCTAATTTAAATTCGTCGAAAATGGTGGGTGCTGCAGCAGAGGCTCGAGCCGCTTTCCATACTTCGTGATGATTTCCACCAGGATATTGCGATTGAAATCGCCATGGTAACGAGTAATTGCGGAATACATAGGCGGAAACACGCGACTGGTTCACTACAGCCGAAACTGAGCAGATCTGCAAACAAATTATTACAGTTTCCTGTAAATAATAAACCAAGAATCCACTCACTTTGGGGCAATTTTGGAGACGAGCAGTTGAAATAAGAGAATTACTACCTAAATGCTCTTTTAAATTTGATTCCCATATAGAAGTGTCGTAATAGGAATGTGACCATACTAATTTACTCGTGCCTCTAATAGCGTTCTGCTGAAATACTGCGTTACTAATCGATTGGTAATTTATTGAAATGTCTTCCAACGTTCTATGATGAATACCTTAACAAATAAGCTCTGTAACAAATTTTGTCTAAGTTCATATTCTGGTCATACCTAAAGAATAACATATAATTGCGCCAGTGCTGACACCGCACAGTAAATCGAATAACTCATAAATTCGTTTCCCAGTCAACTCTTCCAATTTCTTCATCATTTCCAACACAAGTAAACCCCTAATACCGCCACCATCGATCGCCAAAATCCGAATTCCTCTTCCCTTCACTGGATCGATGTAACCGAGTAGAGCGAGTGCCTCCCTGATCGACTCCTGAATCTGATCGCTTCTTGTGGTCGGTCGTATTTTTAATAAAAGCCGCAAAGCACCCACATTGATTGCCTTGTTTTTTGATTCTGGATACTGTTTCAGATGTTTTATGAGAGCCTCAATTCTGTCGAGCAAAATACTGTCCGTTGGTGCAGTTTCAATTCCTTGAAGAACGAAATCTGCCCGAGACGTAATGGAGGTCTAAAACAATACAATCACATTGCAATGTTTTTTAGATAATTCTTTTTAGTAGCCAAATATATAGACATTTGAAACTGTGTATCCCTGTTTCCATTTGGGCAGTGTTGAGTCTTCTTTGGCTTTGAGAAGGTTTGGAATGTCTGGAAGTAATTTGCTATCAGAGATTGCATCATTGAACAGTTTCTTGGCGGATGCTGTGATGGGTAATAGGTCTTTGATGCCTTTTGGTAGTGATTTGTCGCTTGTGAATTTGGAAACAGTGTCTCGGAATTGATTGAATAGCTTCCATTGATTAAAAGACATTCTAGATGTGAAATTAATTAGTACAACGTGAAATTGAGAAAACTAACGTCCTTACTTGCATTATAGGAAAATATTATATGGAATTCCGAAAACAAACACAGTTTATTCTATGCTCTTTAAAAGTATTTCACATTTCGGAATGAAACCGAGTCAAACACATCACAAACAAACAACAACAATAATAACATACCCTGAAGTTGACGATTTGGTCTCTGCGCATATACATATGCAACAAACAAAACTCACATTTTTTCAAGAGTTATGCAACTAACAATTCATCAATTATAAAAAATATTCAAAGTTCTTAAATATTTAAAAGAACTCAAATAATACAACCACCTTCCAACTCACTTTATATATAATGTACAATTTCTATTACAATAAATACAACATATTACAATTTTTAATATTTCCTTTTTTTTCTAAAAAACGAGTGCATGTAAAGATGCATAAAAAATTAATACAAAACCGAAATCTTATCACAAAATTTCCACTTAAAATAAATACAAATTGTACTGAAAAGCAGTCTATAAAAGAGTTAAACGCATTTATACATATTACAAATATATATGATTCGAAAATACTGAGTATGCTATTTTTATTTTTAATCGCAAAAGGAAATTACAAAAAGTGAAAAAATATACATAAGGAACACAGATTTATACATATTTAGTTGTAAGTAGAATGAAAGTATTTAAGTTTATGAAAGAAAACATATTACAACAAACTATTAATGCATATGTAAAACTATAGAATGAAAATATTCGAATAAAATAATCTTTTTCTTGTATTTAAACAGTTTGTGGTGATGTACGGCCGTTTGTTTGAGTATAATCTTCATCGGGAAGAGGGCTACTACTTCTAGAAGTTGTTGAACTGCTACATGAATCACTGGAATCTGTTTCAGAGTCCTCTGAATCAGAACAGCCAACTAGTTTATTTTTTAAAGCTTCATTTTCAAGTCTTAACCGTTCATTTTCCACTTTTAATCGTTCAATTTCTCGCTTTAGTTCAGGCTTTGTGTCCAATTCCTCTTCTTCTTCATCGGTTTTTTCTAATCTTTTTGTTAACAATTCCACTTTGTTCTCCAAGATTTGGTATTCTTCAATTAATTGTGTTTTTGACATGGATAGTAATCGTTCAGCTTGTACACTCTCATATTGATCCACAAAATCCCTAATTAAAAACTCTTCATCGTCCGGTGATGAATAAAATTCACCATCGGAATCTACACTAAAACTCGAGTCTCTAGTCCTAGACACATCCCTATCGGCGTTCTTCAAATTCTCATCCAGATCTTCAATTAATCCATGGTCTTCTATTAAGAATTGATTGTTGTTGTGCGGTGCTTCTGGTTGTTTTATGACTTTATTCTTAATATATGGATGTTTGCGTTTGGATTTGCCGCGGCGCGTCTTGCGTCTCTTCGGTGGCACGTCTTCGGCTTTCTTCGAGTTGGTCGATGCGTGCGCATCCATTTTTTGGAGGACATTGTTGTTGGGAGCGTCTAAATCGACCTCTAAATGCACTTTTTCAGCACCAATTTCACTCATTTTATTATTTTTTCACACGATTTTCTAAAATTTCAACAATAGACGAATAAAATTCTTTACTTATCAGTCAATATTTGTCTAGGCTCTACACTGCGAAGTGAACACGAACTCGACCAAATCGCCATTTTCATTTTCAGTTCTTGCTAGTTTTCGTAATGCATCGTATGGGGGCGTAAAGATTGCAGATGCAGTTTTCTTTTAGAAAATATCTCTTCTACATAAAAGTATTTGAAAATGCTTAAATTTATTTACGTTATTTTATAATTAAATGTTTATTTTGAAATTACTCAAACTAAGTAAATCACATTATAAAAATGAATAAAATTGTACCAGTGACATCTATCATTAAGAAGGTTTCTCTCACAAAGTTTCCTTCATTCTGCCAGCAATCAAAAATTTTTAACCTAACTTTTTATATTGACAGTCTTTTGGGAGTTTTGTTATGAATTTTATACATTCAAAATGATGCAACAATACTTGAAAGAATTGGAACAGGTAACGTGATGTTGTTTCTAATTATTGTAAATATGTACAAATAAAATTTTTGAATAATTAGGAGCCGTTCGAGGCCGAAGAATTTGTAGAGCGTTTAGCTCATCGGATAATTGTTGAGATTAAAAATGGAAATGAAGAGTTCAATCCCACTTTGTTGCATGATTCATTCGTACAAACTATTAAGTATGTACTATTAATACATGTTACATATATTTATGTATTTCTTTTATATGTAATTTCACTCTAGAGACCTGAGTTTACTGGAAGAGCGACAAGAGAAAAAATGTGAACGTTTAGAGGCTACTGTCAGAGAAGACCAAGCAACATTCTTCCAAGAAGTCCAGAGACTAATGGAACAGAACAAGCAAGCAATCGACACATTTCAAGAACTAGATGGCAAAATCAATCATGTAGCGACAAAAGTTCTTCATTTGGGTGACCAATTAGACAGTGTAAACGGTCCTCGGTCTCGGGTAGTTGAAGCACAAAATCTAATGATACATTTAAGTGAATTTCTTAATATGGGTCCGCTAAATTCAGCCGTCTTCAACGATTCCACAAAGGTGTGATTTAAAGACGAAATTTTAAGTCTTACAAATCATTCAAACGTTATTGCTTTTTTTTTAGATTGATGAAGCTGCTGATATAATCCAGAAATTATATTTAATATCTCAAGATCTACCTTCTCCAAAGTACGAAATTAGATGATTAAAAACAATATTTTTAAACAATCTTCTTACAGATTTGATCACGTAAAATCGAAAGTCGAACGCAAATACGATGAAATTGAATTGGCATTAAGAGAGGAATTTTTAATTGCACAAAGAAAAGAGGATTTAAAACGAATGAAAGAAATAGCAACAGTTTTGTCACAATTTAAGGGATATTCAAAATGTATTGATGCTTATATTGAACAAAGTCAAGCGGTAAAAATGTTCCACTCCTTTTTAACTTCAAACTCTAGTTGAATACACATTTTAGGGCTGCCGATTAAACACAGATCTCTTTGGATATTTATTGCCGTTATGCCAACACCATTACGAAATTATCAGGAAAGTGTTTGCTAATCCTGAACAAGTAATGGCTAAGTTTGTATTAAACATTTATCATCTAACAATACAGGAACATATCACATCGAAACTAGATTCGAAATTGGAGAGTTTCACATTTTTACGCACTTTATACGATTTATATTCAAGGTCAGTAAATGTTACTTTCCTATTGCATAATTTTAAACTGTTGCTCAATTTACAGAACTAACCAATTATCGATCAATATGAGCGTATTTCAAATGGGAAATGATAGCAATTATTTAAACAAATTAACGTGTAACATTTTTAATAAACACATTGAAAACTATATAGGGTGAGCAAAACAATCTAAAATAAACGTTTAAAGACGTTTTACAAATATGTTTTCTGTAGAATGGAATTAAAATGTTTGAAAGAGAGAAACACCGCCAATTTACAAAAGTATTACGAATCAAAAAATCATCAAAAAAGACAAATTCAATCTGGAGGGTAAACAATCATTCAATACATACTAAATTAATTTATTAACATTTTACTGCAGTTTTCAAGAACTGAGAAGAGATTTACAAGCAGTGATAGGCGGTAGAGCGAATATAAACATTGCGCAAATAGAGAATTATGGCGGAGAGACTTTCCTTTCAGAAGAATTAGCGATAACAATTTTACAAGACACCAAAACCGCTTTCGAACGTTGTCAATTGGTAAGGTTTCACGCACGTTTCTCTCTTAAAATGCTAGAAATTGATTTGTTACAGCTATCGAAGCCAGAGGAGCGGCCACGCAACGCCTTTCAAATACTCGACGGTTTATTAAACTGTTTAATGGTTCAACATGTAGATTATGCTGTGGATTTAGGCTTGCAAGCAGTTCCTGTCGTGGAATCGGTCAAAACGCCGCCAACATTGTACTTTTTCACCGTCATTCACCAAACCAACAACATAACCCACTTAGTGGAGAAACAGTATTCTGATCTTGTTGTTCCGCTTGTTCAGTAAGTGTCTTTGATTTAAATTGAAGGAAAATCCTCATTTTTCTTTTAGAAACACACCAGAGTATGGCCACTGTATCCACAAAAAGAAATCTATAATGGAAGACATTGAACGTAAGATAAACAACGGTTTAGATCGCTGTTTAAATGCAATTGCCAATTGGGTGAAATTGTATTTACAAAGTGAACAGAAAAAGAACGACTTTAAACCAGAAACTGATGATTTTGATACTGTCGCATCATCGGTACGTTGAACACGAGAATATTGTATTGATTTAACATACTGTTCAATTTGTAGGCATGTAAAGCGGTTTCACAGTACATTCAAAGGATAATCAAGGAGATAAAAGCGAATTTAGATGGAAACAATGTGGTCGCTGTGTTACAGGAGTTGGGATTCCGATTACATCGTGTCATTTACGAACATTTATTGCAGTTTCAATACAACACAGCGGGGGCAATGATGGCCATTTGTGATCTAAATGAATACCGATACTGTACGAAACCATTGGGTCCACTTGTCACTGAACTGTTCGAAACTTTACATGCTTTATGTAATTTATTACTAGTGAAACGTGAAAACTTGCAGCAAGTTTGCTCGGAAGATTCATTAGTGAATTTGGACAAGTCGATATTAAATAATTTCATTCAATTACGAAGCGATTACAAACTGCTTAAGCAAAACATCGTCATTGTTTAATATTTATTTCCAATAAAAAGTCAATACGTACATAATTGAAAATTCGATTTATTTCATGAAAGAAAATCACAGATTCTCAAGTTTTAATTACAAATGGTTTATGGATTAGGTTCCAAGTATTTCTAAGAAAGAAATGAACATGTTTTTTCTTTAAAATGAAAAATTTATTTTAATTATGTATGTATACCGTACAAGTAATTAATAATTTAAAAATAAATTCAATGTTGTTCAGATCAAAAGTAAAAACACAATATTACAGCCAATGATGCTAATTAGCAGAGTAGGCATATTATTATTATTTTTTTCTTAACACACTTCCACAAATCGTCTATATTATTTTACACAATCAGTAACTAAATTATCGAGAATTTGTTTTAAAAAGTAGCAGCGACATGATATCACTATGTTGTGTGGACATAAAAATCAAATTGAATGTATAAGAGGGGGGATGGGTCGATTTTAAAGGCGTAAAATATAATGAGCGTTAATATTTTTTATTAACGCATACGATATCTGTTATTCTCGTGTACTTCGCCCAATTCACCTTTAAAATTCAATTCAATAACAAAGTCCAAATCGCGAGTATTTCTCGGATTCGGTTTCATTGTAAACACACCATTGATTTCTTCACCTTTCTTAACGGTCATATAGTCCTCAAAATAGAACACAGTCTGTTTCCAATGTGTGTACGGTGCATCGGGTGCTGTTGTGAAACCGATCCGTTTATGACATTTCGTAAATTCCACATTAAAGTATGTGACAAGCGCTTGCACATAATCATTCCTTCGTACAAGCAAAGTGAATGGGGCGCTAAATTCCAAGTCTTGTTTCTTCACCGTATACAAATCGACTTCCTTAATTAAAGCCGGTCCAGTGACCACCTGTTTCGGATCCACAACGTCCACCAACGGCTCACTAATCGCCACTTTCCGAATCGAACTCATATCAAATCCGTACACATCGTCCCACCAATTGATCTTCTCATCTTTGTATTGGCGATCTTCGATGGCAGTTACGAACAGTGAACAACGATCGGGGAAGAGAAGGCCGTCAGGCGTGAGCCATTTATCACGCGCAAATAATACTGTGTCCAACATACTCTCGTAAAACAAACAGTAGCCCATCCATTCCGATATGATAATATCAACATTTTGTATACCGTCCGGCAATGTGATCTCCTCCACTTTACCTTTGACTATCGTTATAATATGGTCCAGTTTATTCGATTCGACAATCTTACGGGCATAATCGACGATATTTGAACACTCAATTGCTAAGACACGTTTCGCACCGGCTTTAGCAGCGAACATACTTAATATACCAGTGCCACAGCCAATATCCATCACTGTTTTGCCAGCAAACAAGTGCTTATTGTGGTACATCGAATTTCGATATGTTAATGTACGTACTTCGTCTTTGAGCATCTCCTCATGGATGCCGAAATGAGCGTACGAATCGAAATAGTAATCGCGAGATGTCATCTCATCAGCGGGTATATCTTCCATTTTCTCTACATTATCTACGACACAATTTTTCGTAACGTGTACGTTGTTTGTTGTGACCGAATTGTGGTTGTCCATTGGTTCATTATCCATTTCGAGAGGTTAGTTGTGAGAATGGTTTTTTTGGGGGCCCTGTAACACCGGCGTTACACGTGCAAATTAGACTCGATTTGTTTTTACATGAATTTAAGTGAAAATAAGAAGGAAATTTATAATGGATATGTATTTACTCACCAATTATTGAGTTATGTACGTTTATAAGCGGTGAAAATGACGCTTAACCGCTTGAAAAACGCGTTTTCCGTTTCTGTTGAATATGGTTGGATGTGGATGCGAAACTCGACAAAAGAATTGTCAAATGTCAAAATTATGAATGGAATGGAAATTTGTTTGAAGGTCAAAATTGCATTTTTATGAGATTGATAATTGTGGTATTGATTTTACAAATTGTTTGCCAAGTGTAATCATGGATGAATATGTAAGGGGTATTTTAAACACGTATTTAATTACATTAAATAAGGAATAATTTTAAGTGTCTGTAATGTTGGTTGCATAATTACTTTATACAAACACTGTGTATTGCTGTATGCCTATAACTCAATTTCAAATTTAAAATAATTTCTTTGTTGATGTTCCATAAATAAAAAATATGCTCATTTAGAAAAATGTTCAATACTCTTAATGCACGTATCACGTAAAATAAATGGCTGATGGCCTATTCCCAGACAAATTCCCACTTTAAATCTTCCACAGATGAAGTATTAATAATACATGTGATAAAATGATTTGATTCGATCATCGATCATTATTTAATAATAGCCCATTTGGCTGGTAGATGCAAAGGTACATGTGTAGGATGATGGCTTAGGCTATTATGTTCGCTTGGCTAATCTTATTCGGACCTACCACACTCGAATCTCATATCCCCATATTGTACAAAAGTTTACGGGGTGCCCAGATGAGTAATTGTGTTATTGCTTGAGAAGCGAAAGCCACTCATTATTTAAAAAAGAAATACACTGTGTATAAATAGTGCAATTGCTATTTTTATCCACCAAAATGATTTATTATCATTTAATTTTTAAATACTCTTATAAATGTATGAGTTTTCCAGAAAATTAATGGACACATGTTCCGATAAAAACACTACAAAACCACCAACCCTTCATTAGAAATCATAAGTTGAGAATAAATCATAAAAAGGTGGTAGCAATTTGATAGTCAAGCACAATTCTTAATGAGAACAATTAATTTGCGAAATATTACCACATTTTCAAATTTCCTCCAAAGCCGACTCTGTTTTAAAGAATAAGATCATACAGTTGTACATATACCAGTTGTGGTTGTGCAATTTTTCAGATTGACGATAAAATATTGCCAGTAAAGTGCAGAAATTACACTACTAGACGGTGTAATTATAGAGTGTGAAATAAGTTTTATGGATTATTGCGTTATTATCAAATCGTAGCTAAGTGCCTACATACCTATACAAATAACGTTAGTGATTTTGGTTCGATGAAAATTTAGTTGAATTATTTTATTCTTCTCATTCGTTTCAATATGTGACAATCTGGGCATGTGCTGATATCCAGCAAAGTAGGCGCTTGTCACAATACCGCACATGAGGAAGAAGTAATTTGTATCCTTCAGCTAATTATTTAGATTCCATCGAAGGTTTTAATTACAGCACACATTTTTTTTAAACAATACCCACTCATTTACCTTGAACATGACGAATCCGATCACTTTTTTGATAATAATTTTATTACAAGATTATTAAAAGACGAAACTATTTTAAGGCTATATTACATATATCGGATGTGTTAGCTAAAGGTCATTAAAAGACCACAATAGAATTATTCAAATAAACTGTAAAGAAATAGCCCTGAAAGACGACCAAGCGTTTTTTGGAGTGAAACAGTCAACTATTAACGAGCCCCTGTGGCCTAATGGATAAGGCATCGGCCTCCTAAGCCGGGGACTGTGGGTTCGAGTCCCACCAGGGGTACATGCACATTTTTTCCTCCATCCTCCAACAACAAATCACTTTTTATGATAATGGAAGAACAAATCGTGACTTTGGAGTGTGCATAACGAAAGAAAAACCGCCCCTTTGTTGCACTTAATCTACCAATTAAACGCTATAAATGGACATGTATAGACATTAAAGTTAATCGTTGCAATACATAAGCTTCTTTAATTACGCACTTTTTTTCCCACTGTCTCTCTAAACAGCCCCACACAGTAAAGATCGATGTGCCGTATGAGAACTTGACGTATAAATCCGGGCCACTTCTTCAGGGCCAACTGCAATAAAAGCTCGTCAATTACGTGTGTAAAAAATGGTTTCTATAGCAATACATTTTTTCGAATCCACTTCTGTCGTTATCTGTAATTAATATCGAGTGGAAGTAATGAACACACACACATGAACACATTAATATTAGCTAATTGTACTTGGCCATTATATAAAGAGATGTTAAAAACGATTGAAAAGCCATTATTTATACATATAGAAGATTTTCGCTTTTGTAGCAACAATTTTATAAAATTACTGAAAAGGAAACGCGCATATTTCAATTGGATTTCATTTTATTTGAAAAATCAAAGTTATTTTTTCCCTGTATATTGATACACACTGATATAATAATAATGTAAACGGTATCGAAATTTTTCAATTCACTTTTGTATAAAAGACACATTTATTGTATTGTGTTGGCAAAATAATGGGACAAGTAAAAAAATATTATAATACTTGTACTCTTATGGGGATAGTGCATTTACCTTGGACTTTTTCTCATTTAAGACAGTTAGAAGTATTTGTCGGTGTTGTTGTGTTTAGTTTTCTTTTACAAGTACCTTCAATGTGTATGTATTAATAATAAACTACATCTATATTTGTTCTATTATGATGTAATTGAATATTATATTTAAAACGATAGCAAGATACACGCGGCCATGTACGATGGGATCGAAATGATAATTAAAACTGTATGCCAACATTTGTATGCACAACAATTTCTCTGCAAGAGCTTCACTTATTCAAAGACAGTTCCATCTTAATTGAGCATTTCTTTGGTCGAAGCGAAAGTCGATCATTAAGATGTTGTTAATTAAAATAGTTTATTTGGTAGTATATGTAATAAAACGACTTTTCCCCCAATAAAATGGACAATAAAGTGGATATGAATAAAATAATGACTGGTCCAAACAAACAATAACAACAATCCCGTGTTACAGTTATTCTATATTGAATATTTTATTGTAACAAATTCTTGTGTTATGCCACGGACCACCGTTAAAGTGATTTGCACGAATAAACTGCCAAGTGGATAGGAAATTTTTGTTATATAGGCAAAAGACAGATGTTACGTTATGTATTTATGAACACATTTATTATAATTTTACATGAAATATGTTGCCAGAGAAGAGTGTATGCACTCGTTTTATGTTGTGCGCAAAAATCAATTGAATAAATCAGAAAATGTCACTTTTATTCAACCTCGAAAGAATGCACCAAACCAGCACATTTTCTAACAATTATACAGTTATTGGTTTTTGAAGCACATGCGGCCAATTTCATATTTCTACTCCAGAATGTTTAATTATTCGGAAAAATCGTTCGATCTCATTGGAATTTCATCCATTAATGCTTTTGCAGCGGCGCTTATTTAATTCGTTCATGATAAGTGAATTTGCACCGTTAATTTCAAATCAGAGACGGCTGTATTTGGTAATCTAATCAAGGCAGTGAAGAGAAATAACCAGAGGGGACTTGATTTTTTTCTCTAAAAATCATCGTCAAAAATTTGTCAAGGAGGCGGTTAATAAAATTATTAAAAAAACTCTTTTCTGTCTTAATGACAATAGAATTTTTTTGGTAAATTTTAATTTCTAATCTTTAATCACAGGTTGTCTTAGGTAAACAGCTGGTCTCGATGAATATATTCATCAAGAACATCCATGCTCGAAATGTCAAATTACCGCCAGTTAACTGTCCCTTCTAGTTATTCACTCGCCCAACAACCCACTCGATTCAATTAGATAAAACGAAAATACCGAGCCCACAGCCAACTGCACCACAAATTATCGTTGCATGTGAAATAATCTATTATTAGCAGAGAGTGTGTATTAGAGCCAGGAACGTTATGAACAAACTTAATTTGATTAGACGAAAAGAGCGCACCGAAGAGTAATATTTATAGAGATCTACCTATACAACATGAGCCGGAAGTTTAAACAAACACATAAGAGATTTATGGTGATGGTTAAATGCAGAAAGAAAAACCATTTCTAACGCCACTGCACACATTTCCCATATCGGTAAACAACAGTTGATGATGGATAATCTGTCTGTATAGATGCAGTTATCATTAGTGAAAACGTTCCTGTGTTGTCCCTATTGAAGGAATTTTTTTCACAACTTATTTACACAATAGATGCGATTTTTCAGCTGAAAAAATCCTCTCCGTTATTACCAAACAATTACTTCCTCTCCATGTCCACAGTTTCAATAAAACGCATATCTATGCATGGTGTTGAGGAGAAAAGAAGAATGGAATAAAATGTGGAAAACGCACACACAGTCGCCGGACTCTCCTTCATCTCCAAGCGCGCAGTACACCCATTACATAAGAGTAATTGTACCTATATGCATCGTCTATACAATTTGTAAAGTGCAAATAATTTAGCCCAAGAATAACACACACACAACAAATACACTACACATTAAATAAGATATTGTAAATAAATACATTACGTTCGTACACCCATATATCCATAATAGGTTTTGTTGTTAAAATATGGTCATAATGGAAAAATTATTGCGCTAAACCAGCTGCTATTTTCCCTGACCTTAAAATGATGGGCAATTTGTGCATATACATCTATCTACAGCTCTTGTTTAAATTACCGCAATTTTGTGCTTGGAACAAGAGAAAATGATGAAAATAGAAGCACACAGCGCAGTGGTATGGTCTTGGTCCTGGAGGAAGATCGTGCACCAGCGTACACACCTTTTCATTGACAAAAACACAGTTAATTTAAACACTGTTATCAGTGTCTAATTTTTAGCCCATTTACTGCACCATTATTGAAATGCATTTCTAATTCTTCTTGTTCTTTCACCGATTGATTCTGCTCAATGTTGGGATCCTTTAACATTACAATACGAGTATTTTTAATCGCAATTTAAGCATTATTATAATACAGTTTAAGGAATAACGAGAGCGTAAATGATTATTGTGCGGCTTTATAATTTTTTTCTCTCTTCTTATATTTAAATTATTTATAGTCAAAATAATTGTAATTGCATTTAAATTGTCCACACACAAACACACATTTTCTGAATATGGTGCGCTGTTCAACTGTATTTATTTTAAATGATTATGTTAATTTATCAATTTCATTCTACTGGTTAATTGAATTAAAATCTCTCTGTGTTGCCTTTTATCTTAGCAACCTTTTGTTTACTTGAAAATATTTTCTACCGTTATTTTCACGTTAATCATTATTTAATCTAGTATTATTTGCTGTTTGTTTACATTTTTTTGCAACAATTCTGTGTGAAGGTACAAAACGTAGACAATCAAATCCAATAGTCATTATTAACATTTGGAAAAAATGTCAAAGTTGTATACAGGGGCAATCGAAATGACAATTTCGAATGTCAAAATAGCACCGCACTCTAAAGGAAAAAGTGACAGTTTGAAAAAAAGTGAGTGGTTTATTTGAGCAACGAATCCTTAAAGGAAATTTGGAAAAAATATTCGTAAAAGAAAACACTGATTAAAAGTTAAATTTTTGCTAATTTAAGAACTTGCTTTTTGGCAAGAAAATAATTTTTTTCTTGTCAGACGCCGCCTTTAATTTATGAAAACAAAAACAAATCAAAATTTGACATTTCTTCAGCAACTTGAATATAAACAAAGCACAAAGCAAACATCACAAAAATCATGGCATACTTGAACATTGTTAGTGCATGAAAAAGATGAGTAATCCTGCACCTTTGGCCAATGTTCCCACAAATAAGTCTTATTTAGCAAAGAATTTGTACGTGCACTGTATAAACGCCATTTCTAACATAACAAATAGTTTGTCATGCCTATAAAATTAAATATATCAGATGCACAGTAGTGACAAGCTGTAATCTAGTAATACTGTATATGATTAATGTTGAATTGATAACAAGACAGAATCTTTCTCCTTATTATTTTCCTTGATGCACTTCCTGCTGTGGTAACAACCAAATGGGACAATATTCCACTCAAAACATAATGAACATTTCCATACGATGTTAAAAAAATGGCGCAATTATTGTGTGGTTTATTTACGGGCGAGCGCATTTCATTCATTTGTTTGCACGTCATTGTCACCCATTCGCCATCACTTATTCAACTTCCGTCCATCAATCTACAAAAACACCATCCTTCATCTGGCCATCATTGAATCAATTGTCCACCAATATATCACCAGAAATCCTGGAAAAGGACAACAAAAAAACACACAAACCATCATCGATATGCAATCGAAATGATTATTAGAAGACGATTTTAATGTAATGTGTGTGTAAATTGTAATCAGTGCAAAGAATTCACGTTCCTGAAACTGCCATCACGTTCTTTTTCTAATATGCATGACCATACCACTAAGAATCTCCTCTCCAACATTCAATTAATTGAATATTTATCGTGCATTTTTCAAATGTGACCATAAAGTCATTCCAATTTATCAACAATATTATATGAGAGTCTGAATTGAGTGACTGTGGACGGTCTGTTGGGTTGAATGGCTCCACTTCTAATTAAATATAACATTTCTTCTCTTTTCTTGCAGTTATACAGGGTGATCGTTTTATATTTTTTTCTTGTTTCCGGTTTTCCACATTTCACACGGGAATTCGCTTGCAAAATTCACCATAAAAATCTAATTAAACAATTGTCACCATATATTTCAATAATACGGAAAACAATTGTAATAATTGCTTAAACCTTCGTTGTACGGGACGGTAATTAAACAAAATTTCTATAAATTATTTCCTAATTTATGGTGAATATTCAAAAATGAAAATGTAGGCCAGTAAATAAACAGGAAGAAGTCTACTGGCGCACATTAGAATATGAAATAAAGAGAAAAAAATTATAAACAAATTATTTATTATTATGGACGAAGAATGAACGGACTTGTGGCTTATTATTAGGATTTTTTCTTCTTAATAAAACTTTGTGGTCATGTTGAGCAATGGATCGTATTAGAATTGCCGTTAAAATTAGCGAATATATAGGTAGGAGTAATTATAGTGAATGTTTTCATCCCATTCGAAATGAAAAGAAAAGCAAAAGTTGATATGTATGCACATTTTACGATTGTAGAAATTAAATAATACCGTTTTTCAAGCGCTCTAAATGAGATCAAACCTCTTGGAGATGATTAAATTGGAAAAAAAGGCTAGTGGAGGTCCAATAAATTGACAACAAACATCCATATAAATATGAAATATTTTCATTAGGGAATGCAATCGAGTGTAATAATGCAAAAATTATAGATCCAATTATAGTTATTTGTGTGTGCAATTATTTTCACCAATAGCAGACAATACAATTGCTATTGTACATTACAAGTACATAAATTTCGTCTTTCTAATTATTGTTTTGTTTGCTGAAAATCGTGTAAAACATTTATTTTAACACTTTATAAGAGAAATATGAACGGTTCGGGTATATGAGATTATTTCAAATATGTACAAACGTTTTATATCTAATAATAAATATTAAAAGAGAGGAAATTGTTGTTAACAGTTAGAAAACGAATTTATTTCATTTTTATACCTACATTTGTGTTAAAGTGCACTCATCTTCGTAAATTGTGCTTTGATTTATAGGATGAACCGTTCGGATGTTTTTTTCTTCGTATTCGAGTGGTGCTTTTTTGGAATTCCGCATCGCATTAACGGAAACAATGTTAAAAAAAGGGTACAATTATTTGTCTAATTACTTTTAGCAGACTTGAAATTATATATGAAGAGAGAGATGTTAAAAAGATAAGAATAGTTTGCCAAATGTGTGTTAAGGTCGCATATAGTGGCGCAAAAGGAAGTATTACTGAAAGGTAAATAACAATCCATCTGACACTTGCTATTACCATGAATGATACGTTGTTTCTTCTTCATTTTACCAATTTTCTACTATAGCGTGCAATGAATAAAATATTCACGCATACGTACATAAAATTTACGAAATACACACATATACAACCAAATATATAATTAACATTTTATTCGATGGTGTTCAAAATTTAATTGCTCTGTGTAATAAGCTTACTTTGCATGGTGGCCTCGCAATTGCCCAATTGTCACAGTAGAAGAATTGGAAACTCGTCTAATCGGAAGGATTTTTAAAATGTGCACAATTTTCATTCCAACTTGTTCAAAAAATCAAAATTAGACAATTTTCTAATTATCCGTTTTAACATCTGAAATTGTAATAAAGAACAGAATTACTTCCTAATTGAGAAAATTTATGCTTCAATTATAAATTTAAAGACTGTCTATATGATGCTTCTAATAAAAGACGCCAGTTTTACAGCAATTCCTGAATCCAAGAAAAACCGGTTGCTAAAAACAGTACAATCCTTAAACGATCCTCATTTCAGGCACATAAAAAATGAAAAAGGGCCTCAGAATGTCCAACAAAGGGCTAAAAATAATTCCCACGAACCGTGAGAATGCTCATTTCGCGTAAAACTTGTAGTGGACCCGCAAAACGACACTCCACAATTGAAATTTGCATTATGACTAATAAATTTTCTTGTATCATCCAAAGGTGCATGAATGCAGAGCGCTCAGTGGTTTATGTTTGTTGAACTTGCGGTAATAACAATGAAATTCAACTATGTGTAAACTGAAACTAAAAAAAACAACAAAGTCTTATTTAACCAAATCATCAAGACTGAAAATCGACAAATTGCCAAGGGATTCCATCGAATAAAAATGCCTCCAACTGTGTGTAAATTCCAAAGAAAGGAAACATTTTTTTTTTCATTATATCCCACCATTTGTTGGCGACTTTTATTATGAAGATTTGTGATGTGTGAAATATGAATCGTTACTATCCACGGTCATTTTATATTTGTTTGTCATTATTATAAATGGAAGAGGAAAAAACGGATGAGACGAATCACAGAAATGGATTTTTATTTTATGCAAGCTCATTTTCTATACAAAATCGTTTGTTTTATTTGGAATTACACAAAATGGCAATTATGAAGATTTTCGGGAGGATGATAGAGAAAAAATCGATACAATTTGTCACACAGTCGACATGAACAATGGAACAGAGTGGTTGAATTGTTTGGAAAAAGTTCAATGTTTTTGAAAACAACGAAAAAATCCATAACACACATGTTAAGATCGCTATGATCGGATTATATAAGAGCACACATAAAAAGGGTATACATTGATGTGTTTTTAAGCGAACGTAATAGATGGAACACGATTAAGATTGCATATTAAAAAATGGTGTTGTTGAATATAAAAAAGGCGATTTCTATTGAAAAATAGACAAAATCCCTTGTGGTTGGTGGAAGAAATGGCACCGTTTTGGTGGGGTCTCAATGTCTATCTTTAAGAATGTACCAAGAAATTCACAATACTTCTTGTACGTAATCCGCAACGGCAACAAGTGTTTGTTTTCGTTGGCAAGTAGTGCGAATAGGACGCGAACTATTAGTGCGCACTTGCATTTAACAAATAATAAAATCGTAACTATGAAAATATCGTGAATCCACTTTAAAAACAAATTCTATATAATCAAAAGCACTTTTATTGTTTATCTCACAAATCAATCATAAGTAAATTACATTATTGTGTGAAAAAAAGTGTTGAAAGAGAGGATACACTTACATGTGCAAGAGGAAGTACTAAACAGTTTTGAAATCCAACCAATGCTGTTTTAATGAGATATTCAACGTATTAAGATAATTTCAATTGAATAATTATGGATACAAGGTAAATTTTTTCCACATTTAAATAATACTTTCGATTATTTCAATTTATTTGGAAATTAAAAAGCGGAACCGTGTGTGGATCTTTGAAAAAAGTGTCCAAGCACGGTTTTCCTCATGCGAGGATTGAACCCGCGACCTTACGGTTCCGACTCCAGCGCTTTGCCACTGAGCAAAATAGACCTTTTCACAGAGCCGTTGTTTTTCTTCAATATAAAGGACGAAATTTTCGCATCTTTATTTTCCATACAAATAGCGGTCTAATTATTTAAAAACGGTACATAAATATCATTAATAATAAAAGTGAATTTCAATTTATCGATGGTATTGTAAAGGATTTTATTATAACAAGTGTATACGAAATATTCACACAATATTACTGTTAGGATTTTAAAACGGCACAACAAGAGCCAATATCCGATAACAATAATAAATAAATCGGTATCGATTTCATTTGTATGTAATAAAAAGAAATAACTTTATATCCGTTTACTTTTCATTTAAAAGTAAAAATTGGACCAGTTATTTTTTCCACCGATGCACACAATAAAAGTGAACATTATTATAATTGTTTTCGGTACTTTTTATTTTTATATCAAATCCGAAAAGAATACATTGCTGTCTTCTTAAAACTGTGCACACCTCTAACGGATCTCATGTTCCATGTCATACACATATCAACTTAAATTGCAATAAATGTCGTTAAAAACACAAGTAATTATATTCTCGATGAAAAATTTAAAAAAACACAGTTTTAATTTGACTATCTCTACGTAATAATCGATTTCATCTGTTCTAGGTGGAAGTTCTCTATATTATTAGGATATTTAATAATTTCAGTGCCAAATGTAAGTGTTGCATCATAAATAATGCACACAGTGTTCAATTGATTTGAATTATTTCTAGGAGTTAAATTGCCAACAAACATCCGAAGACACAACAGCTGTAGAATATAGTATTAGTAGTAGCACAAGTGTTGGAATTGATCGTGTACCGATTTATAATTCTAGTGATCCGCAATTAAGTGCGGCCTTAACAAATACAAATAATAATCATAATCATACTAGAGAAGCCCTTTCACATGATGCCAGCGAACCAGATACAGTAAGTCCATAATAACACTTTTTCCATTTTCTAATAATGATGAAATTGTATTATAAGACCGGAATTTTGCTTCCGGACGCGGTGTGATGAGCAACATCTTATTTTTCAACAAATACCGAATTCAAGTAATTGCACCAATTTCAATAGCGAGATTATTTTCTGTGATTAGATAAATTGCTGTCACAAATGTCAACTTATCGCAGCGATAATTTATAATCGGTGAACAAAAACCGCAAGTGTGAGATTTTCTATGAAATAATTGATCAATTTAACCTTTAGTACGTTTTTGCAACCGCATAAAACTGTTATTGCATACGAGATCGCGTTCTTTAATATTGGCCTTGCACACATTCAAAGCCAGAGTGAAAATCCGAATTTTACATAATAAAAAATTTCGATCGTGCAAGATAAAAATCGTAGCGGAAATTTTGAAAATCATGTAATATATTCAAATTCGCCCACTTACGTATAGTTTGGAAAACAATACAAAACTCTGTATGATTTATGTGCTCATTTTACTTTCTATAAACGCATTTTTTTAAGAAAATATGCATGGAAAATGTTATGTAGAAATTTGAATGTGTTCTGCACTATTTCTGCAATAATTGCCTGAAATATGTGTCCATGTCGCGTTTTGAACTGTGTAAAATGATGCAAATGTGCCGTAAAATAGGTAGTCTTCATTGGGGAGACGTCGGGCAGCGGTTACGTGCCCATACCGGCCGTCCGATCGCGTCCACCGACCGCTGGACCGCCATCCGCCCCCGAGGACGTCGACTGGCAGCTACCGATCGAGAGTTGGGACCGCGAATATCGCCGTTTCCGCTTCAACAACACCCGAGTGCAACGTGAGTATTTTAATGTGCTTAATTAGATTTTAAACTGTGTCCATAGTAAATAAAATAAAATTGCAATTTTCGGATGCCGTTACAAAATCTATCTATAACGGCACCTAATTTTCATATTGTTTGTGTGAAAATATTTACGTCGCATGTAATTTTTCAATTATCTTCCAATAAAGTGTGGCGTAATCGATTCGTTTTCGTTCGATCAAAATCGGTGGGAGTTTTTGGTGCACTTTTCAGTATGCAGTTTAATGAAATTTCTAAATTGAGATTTTCTTGTCTTTTGTAGACATCGAAGCCGAGTGTCAGGACGATTATATGAAAATTCGCATCGGTTTCAATGGAACATTCACAGGACTCGTTTATTCTGCAGGTAAATTGGGTTTATTTTGTGTTTAATAAAAAAATAAATGTGGATTTTGTTCACACACAATTGTTGCATTGTTGTGAGATAATTTGAAATAAATCACATCACAAATTGGTGTATTTATGTTAAATCTTATTAACAGTGGACGACTAAAGAATGATGTGTTTGAATGGATTTTTCTAACTGTTTAAAAAGCACGCGTTTTTGTCACCCAAATTAGAGCAAGAGAGTCGCTCTTCTCGGTCTCCCGTTTAACCATCACCAACAAACCGTGTAATGTCGATTTTTATGTTTCAAAATGATTATGTAGCAGACACAGTTACATAAATTATACCGTATTATTGTGCGTAGATTTTTTACACTCTTTACTTTTCGAATACTTAGTGACGAATTTGCATGTGGAATGAGGAGGGACTTTCAGCCTTTACCTAATAACATTCAATCGGCATTTGAAATGGAAAAATAAACAGATTTTGAATAATCTCTGACTTTGTAACTGTGTTTGAGCGATTTAATTCGATATAAATTAAAGGAAATTGTATAACTGATATTTTTTTTACCACTCATCTATCTAGGATATGCATACGATCCGGACTGCATGTATATTAATGGAAGTGGACGTGATTATTATGAATTCTACATACAGTTAAATCGTTGTGGTACTTTAGGAAAAAATACTCATAATGAAGATAACAGAAAAACACCCACGGTAAGTGTATATTTGTATTTTATTCTCTTTCTATGAGCATTGGTGTGGAAGTGTGAATCAATTTACACTAATTTTAATAAATGCTAAATGCGATTTAACGATCTTTTTCCGTTAATGAGTTACTTTTCATTTTTCATTTTCAACGGGATTTATAACATTGTGTTGATCGCTTTTCAATGACGTCTTCTTTGAGAATATCTATTGCCCGGGTAGCTCAGTCGGTAGAGCATTGGACTTTTAATCCAAGGGTCCAGGGTTCAAGTCCCTGCTCGGGCGCAACCCTTTTTTTCACTCTAATTATTGCTGTTAAAAGGTTTTTTGACATTTTTTTCTCAAAATAAAAGATAACAAAAAGTGCATGTCAAATTATTAATAAAAAAGGGTAAAAGGGGAGACCGACGCCGACCAGTCTAGAACCTATGTCAAAGATTAGATATTAACCGTAAGTGTCAACCTTAGACGCCGGCTCCCCGTCAATGTGTGCCTACTGAATGTCAAACTTGCAACTTAAATGGCTAAATTGGTTTATTTTTAGAAAAACTTTATGTGGAATACCGTCACCGTTCAATACAATCCGTTAATTGAGGAAGAATATGACGAACATTTTAAAGTGACCTGTGAATATGGATACGATTTTTGGAAAACGGTTACTTTTCCATTCTTGGATGTCGAGTATGTAACAATTAAAAAAAGAGAAAAACCCTTTGTAAAAAACCGCATCGTTTTCAGGGTGGCCACAGGGAATCCAGTCGTATTCACATTAACACCGCCCGAATGCTATATGGAGATTCGATATGGTTACGGGACGACTGGAAACCGCGTTACAGGACCAGTCCGGGTCGGTGATCCATTAACTTTGATCATTTATATGCGAAGCAAATATGGTAGGGAGTTATATAAATGAATAAAGTAATTTAGTAAAATTAATCATTTAACAATAAATCGCTTTTGTAGACGGTTTCGATATCGTTGTGAATGATTGTTACGCGCACAATGGAGCTACAAAAAAAATTCAATTAATCGACGAATATGGGTATTCAATAACTACACAAATTATTTATACTTTGAATGAAAAAATGATTTCAATCAATTTTTTTAATAGGTGTCCAGTCGATGATAAACTGATTTCACGGTTTCGTGGTTCATGGTCAGAGTCTGGTGTGTATGAGACACAAGTGTATGCTTATATGAAGACGTTCCGATTTACCGGCTCGCCAGCCCTTTACATTGAATGCGACGTGCGGATGTGCCATGGCCGGTGTCCTGTAAGCGATCGCATCTTTTCCACCCACCCTCTAAATTGTTTTTCTTCATTTAGAGCCAACCATGCCATTGGAGGAATGTTAAAACAGTTCGCAAACGTTCCGTTAACACAACAGTCACCCCTCCGGTTCAAACTGCTTCCCTTTCGGAGAATGTGAACCTCTTCCAATCGTTAAGGGTGCTGCAGGAGGGCGAATCGGATGAAAATCGTAACATACCCAAAAACTGTATGAATTTAATGCAAATATTAACTGTGTGAATTGTTGAATTTTGAATTTTAGCTTCACAAGTGGACCCCAACAGTGTTTGTTTGAAGACTGGTTGGTTTTCGGCATTGTTGGCTTTAGGTGGCGGAGCAATGTGTCTGTTGGGAGGCGCTCTCCTGGCCACTTGTACACGAATGCGACGTGTTACACTCGATAAAATGCTCTCCAGTACCCAATTCAATGGATATATGAATCACAAAGGAAGTATCAATTAAATCGGTATTTTGTAAGTTTGTTTTAAAGATTTCGAATGGATCGTGTCATTAATTTACAAGAATAGTGCAATTTATAGTTAATTTATTAACAGAGCTAAAAACAATTGAAAAAAAATAATGAAATTTGTATAATTTATAAGTAAATCGTATTAGATTGATAAGCTGAATAAATTGGTAGTAATCAATATACATTCTTTGTACATACAAGGAGAATTATATTAACATTTCTTCTCCTGTATGTACAGTTCTAGTTGTTTTAAGATTGCGTTTTTCCCATTTCTCATTAATTAATCATATCAAAAACGCTTTCTTAATGGAAACTTGTACATATGCTTTAATTTTTAAATAAATAAAAATATACAAACATATGCGTATTGGTTGGTTTTATTCTGATGCACGTCTGCTCGCGTTGCCTCCATCCACATTTTCACTTTTTATGTGTAAACTTCTCCTGTTTTCGTTCAGTTTCTTTGTACTGCTTTCAGTTTCCTCTTCTTCGCATTCTTCCGCAAAACTACTCCTTACTGCCTCTGCCATCGCTTCTGGATATTGTGAGGATAATTTCGTTTTTATTGTTCTAATTTTTTTGAAAATATACTCTAAATCCTTTTTCATTTCAGTTAGCAAATGAATGTGTTTCTTAAATTCTGGAGCAACAGTCTTGAATCTATTTATGCACAGTGCGTTGCAATTCGTGAGCATTTCGTTAGTCTTTTCAAAGCGTTGAAGCCTGTAATCAATTATTACTAGTGAGAAAACATCAAATGTGAAATTAATTGGTTTTTACATTTGTTTTTGGGCACGAATCATAGTTTCTACATCTTGTTGGTCAACAATTCCTGCCAAACCTTGGATAAACACTTCAGGTGCTGTGTAGTTTTGAAAGCATTCTATACTAAAATCACTCTCTGTTTCTGGAGTACCTTTTATTTCGTCCATTTTAGTTTAATTTTAATTTATTTATCAATATTTTGACCAAAACTTGGAAAAGGGGCCATTTTTAATTCTAGATTAGACAACCAAACATGCAGATGTAACGTCTTCTTCGTCTAATTTTTGCATTTTGACATTTTTGTAACTAAAAAATAAAAGAAAAGTCACTAAAAAATTTTTACAAGACATATTTAGGTTAATTTCCACTTTTTTAAAACAATTTCTAAACATGTGCAGTGTTGGAGATGATAATGTAGAAGCAGAGACTGAAAAATTTATGCCTTGCATAGAAAAACTAAATTTGTTCGTACTTTGTTATGTAAATTTAATTTTATCATTAATGAAATTTTTTTTAGGTTATCGTCGACAAAGTGCAACAAATGTAGAGAAAATAAACCCATCGTAGTACTTAGAAACAAGGACCCATATTGTAGAGATTGTTTTATACCTGCTGCAATACATAAATTTAAGTCTCTGTTAGGAAAAAATCGTTTAATTTTTCCCAATGATCGTGTTTTAATCCATTATGAAATTGGTCATCCAAGTACTGCTTTGCTACATTTTATTCGAACTGGTTTAGATTTGAATACCCCGAAAAAACTACGTTTCGAACCAGTTGTTTTATTCATAGATGGTAATTTTTTAACACCTTCATATATTGTTTAAAAATACGTTTCTTTATAGATCAACTTCATTTAAATTTAGAAGAACGAATTGAAGTAATACGAAATGTAAAAAGTCAAGTGAAACAATTTGCATTTAAAATATATTTCGTATCATTTGTGGATTTTATCATAGATAATGAAAATTTGAAACATCTTGTGTCCGAAGATGACTTAGAAGTTAAAGATAATGTCTCTGATTTACGAGACCGGTTGAAAAATATAAGTAAAACGAATAAAGAGGAAATCGTTGGTATATGGAAGAGAAAATTGTTAATAGGGTGTGCAAAACATTTACATTGTAAATTTGTTTTTACACCAGAATTATCCAGGAATGTAGCAGCACAAATTCTCACTAACATTTCAATGGGAAGAGGTCCACAAATACCACTTGATGCTGTAATATTTAGCGATATTTTATTTATTTTGTTATTAAGCTGATATTTTTAGGGCTTTTGTGATGATCGTGATCCACAAGTAAAAATTTTACGACCTTTGAAACAATTTGATATTAAAGAGTTAGCGTTTTACAACTTCTTGTACAATTTAGAACCCATAGCGATTCGACAGTCTTATGAAAGTGCCACAAATTCGGTTCAAAATTTAATTAAAAAA
This sequence comes from Silvanus unidentatus, assembly GCA_963930825.1. NCBI lineage: Eukaryota > Metazoa > Arthropoda > Insecta > Coleoptera > Silvanidae > Silvanus > Silvanus unidentatus. The sequence continues at coordinate 4,625,761 of OZ005759.1, forward strand.
TTTGTTGATAATCTACAGATGGAATATCCAGCTACAGTCTCGACTATCGTGAAAACTGGTGATAAATTGGGACAATTTTCCACAATTTCCGAAAAAAAGTGCCTTCTCTGTGATGTAAAACAGTATTCTGTTAATAACCGACTATTTTAATATTAACTTTGAATTAATTTCAGGCAAAACTGGGTGAAAATTCCAATAAAGAACTTTCATCAAGTGAATCAACACGATTCTCACACTGGATATCCACTCAGTTGCAAAATAATGAAAAAACTCCCCAGGATCGATATGCTGCCTTAGTACAGAGTTTTAGTGTTGAAGAAATTAGTAATTATTGCTTTACTTGCAGTAAATTGATACCTTTCATTGAATAAAATACATTTTTTTCAAAACAATATTTTCAATTTTTTTTGAAGGATTTTAGTTGGTAACATTTCGCTTAGCAGGAACAACTGCACAAGAGACGCCCTGCTGGTGACAGATTTTTGAACTAGAGGAAAGAGGTCACACTTTACGTAAAAAGAATACAAATATTCAAAATTTGTTGTTAAAATAACCCCAAATGCATTTTTAAAGGTAAAAAGATACATGTACGGCATGAATTTATTAGTACATACAAACAAGAAAATTAAAAGAAGAAAGAAACTCCAGTCTGTTACTTTAGTTTTCTACCACTATTGGGGCGCCACAATTCGTTTATTATTTGGTTTTTAAACTTTTCTGTTGCCAGTCACTGTCAGAAGTCTGTTTGTTCAATAATTTCAAATGGATCCAATAAGATTGCAAAAACAACTAAAAAATAACGCAAACGATTTACAAGAATTCTGTAAAGAGCTTAAAACATGGGGAGAAGACATGAAACGCAAAGAAGAATCTCTTAAAAATGTAAGGATTTATTTTATGTTGTTGCTATAAACATAACCTCACAATTAAATTTTAGCCTCCTGTACCCAAAAAGGCTCCTAAAACTGACAAAAAAAGCACGACAATCAAACCAACTCGAAAAATAGGAGCTACAGATTACGCTGCTTGGGACAAATTCGATGTAGAAGAAGAATGTGTTAAACTGGATGACGATTTTAGTGAAAGCCCCGACATTTCTGATGAAAACAGTGAACAGGCAGTTGATAAAGCTCTTTTAGAAAAAGAAAAAGTAAAGTTAATGCAATGTCTCTCTTATAATTATTAAGCATTGGGTGTTTTTAGGGTAACAAGTTTGTTAAACAACAGAAATGGCAAAAGGCCCTTGAATGTTACTCAAAAGCAATTGGATTGTGGATGTACGATCCTGTTTTCTATGCGAATCGCGCTTTATGCCACTTGAAATTGTCACAGTAAGGTCTTATACCTAAAAAATCTCAACAGAAAATCTTCCATTTCTGAATTTAGGTTTGAAGCAGCCGAAACTGACTGTACTCATTCGATTCGATTAGATAAAACTTACGTAAAGGCGTACCAAAGAAGAGCAACTGCTAGAGAATCGTTAAACAAATTTGATCAGGCAGAGTATGATTGGCTGAAAGTGTTAGAATTGGAACCGAATAATAAAGAGTCCAAAAATGCGCTGGAAAAACTACAGAATAAAATAAACAAAACAAAAGTAAGAACTTTTTCAAATAGCTTTTCATTTGTACATAATTGCAATTTAAATGTTTAGAGTGAATCTCAAAGGCCAGTCTCCAAGTTTACCGCATCTAGAAATCAATCTAAACCAATTGTTGTTAATGAAAAAATAGAGACGAAACCCCAAACAACAAACGATAGAATAATTGTCAAGCCGATCAATAAAGCTCCTCATCTCCGCTCTAAAAAACCGCTTAGAAGAATTGCCATAGAAGAAATTAATAGTGTGGATGAAAAGAAGCCAGTTTCGGAGGTTACCGAAAAAATTGAAGCTTGGCCAAAACCGAATTCAATCAGCAGCCACATCCGTTGTGATGATTTCAAAATTATTGAGAGAAAAATGGACGAATCCAATGTGAGAGATAATAAAGAATTAACAAACTCTGTCAAAGAGAAAAACAAAATTGTCAATGAAACTTTGGCAACAAAAGAAAACATGTTGGTGGCTCCTAAGACGTCGGTTCAATTTTATTCGAATTGGAAATCGTTCAGAACAAGTACGGAAAAGTATGACTACTTGAAGTTAATACCACCTGAAAATATTCCTGACATTTTTCAAGAATCACTAGAAAGCAAAGCTTTTAGTGAGTTATTAGAAGTGATGGCAAAGCATTTCATTGAAGAAAAGCATCCTGTATTTAAGTATCTGAAGTACTTTACGCAAGTGAAACGCTTTTCTACATTCACAATCTTCTTTACGTCAGAAGACACGAAAAGTAAGAGTTTTATACGAAATATTTGTGTTGTTGAAAGTGTTTTTACGCTTGTTTGTTACAGATTTATGGAAGTTATTTGATTTTAGTAAACAGTTTGAAGGTGTATCCAAGGAAGAAGTTGATGATGTGATCAAAAAGTATGAAATTTAAACATGTATTAACTTTTATTTTTAATAATTATTACAGTTAAAATACAATATGAATAGAAAAATATTTGGTTGTTTACAATTTTTATAAAAAACATGTTGTGCTATTATTTTGTTGTGATACCTACACGTGTTGTAATTTTCATTGCCATGTGAAAGTGCGTTACTAGATTTTTTTCAAATATTTTTAAGCAAAAAAGCACCTTATGAATCACTTATTTACGATATTTGTTCCCCTTCTATTCTGAGATATATATTATTACTCTTACCTTGACGCAATAAAAATAGATTGTTTGTTTATAATGTTATCGCGAATACATTTCTCTTATTCATGTCAATAAACTATTATTAAATTTATAAGTTTTAGGTCTGGGTTTGTTATTAATAGTGATAAGCAATGAGTAAATTTGATACCCAAACGGACGCAATACTATCCACATTCTCGTCAATGAACGACATATGATTTTTGGATCTTTTATATGTACAACAATTTATTGTTTATGGTACCGGCCAAACTAGATTTCATGCCAAACAAGTTTTGAGTTTGCAAAATTTTAAAAAAATGGTCTGTTTTTTTAATGCCCTTTAGGTTAGCAGGTAATTTTTTAGAATTGTTCGCTTCACCTGAACTGTTTTTTAAGCAAAAAAACCATAAATAAAAAAAAATTGGATTTTGGCTTGGCCAAACTAGTTTGGCTGGTAACATCTATATTTTTTATGGTTTTATTCAAAATTACCGCCCTTCTTGTATAGCCTGCTGTTTTTTTTTTTGGTTTTTTTTATTAATTTTTATCATCATTAGTATACTAATATAGTTCAAATGTTTTTCAGCACAGACTAAAATATAAACCTTAATGGATCTTTTATACTTCCCATTTAGAATATTTTTCTGAGAACATAACTATTTTTTCTGTCTAAAGACCTAAATAATAATATATATTATAAACGTCCATGTTTATTTATTTAAAACTTACTAAATTAGTATAGTAAGTTACTGAAACTCAAAACAAATATCTAGCAACAACTCAAGAAGTATTTAATTATTTACTTTTATTAGTTTATCTACACACATTACCTAAATAACTTTTGAAAGTACCAAACGAATATTAAATTATTAATATTACCCAAATACCTACATTATTGAGTTAATTTTATGATTAGCTTTACCGATAGTTGATTATTTATACGGTTTATAAATTTGTTAACATCATCATGGTGCAAAGTATAATAGATAGATTAATTTTCCAAAAACGCTCTGCGATCACTAATTATTGAAACACTTTTTAGACAGGAATCTTTTACGTTTCCTAAAAATAATAACAATCTCAATATGGATTCAAAAACATGGAAAACGGGGAATTTGTTTTGTATTACTAACAATATTTCTTCATCTTGTCGCACAAACAATTCTTTTTGTGCAAAAGCCTCATTTGCAATACATTTTAGATAATGGATTACTAATGGCAACACAAATATTTGTTAGATTATTTAAAAAACTAGATTTTACGAAAATCTATATGTAAGATATTTTAGGGTTTTACAACAGGATGTATATTTTTGCAAAACACCAAAACGATTTTTTACTCCATGAAATGCATTCGAGACTTGAAAGTGTCTTTGAATACCGATCCAACAACTGATGTGGTTTTGGTTAAGTTTGCAAAAAAATGGATATTTTGGTTAAAGATCCATTTTATTTTTATTGCTATTCTGGCTTCCTACAATTCTATAATATTTTTTAATGATTCAAGCATAATTTTCATTGATTATTTGGAAGTGTACAATCAAAAATATTCACCAAAAATCATACGAACATTTTTAAACATCTTTTCGTCTATTGTCGCACTGTTTTTATATTATTTTACGACAATAATCTGTTACTTTTTCGTTTATAACATTTTGTATATAAGAATGATCTTAAAAATATATTCTAGTTACATTGCCAAGACAATTGCAGAAGAAGATTTAGAATTGGTAAAGAATGAAAGTTTCCAGAAATTAACAAAATGTCGATTGATTTTTTTGATAAAAAGTCATGAAGAACTTATGAAGTACATAAATTGAACTTGTGAGAACTTTTTAATATGAGATTCTTTTTAGATATGTTCGCCAATTACAATCATTAGCTAAAATGAATTTCCCAACTTTGACATTAGGAGGAACTTTATTATCAGTTTTTGTTATTTATTCATTTCACTCGGTTCGCAAAACTGTTTTCAGGTTGCATTGTTTTAATGCCTTTTATTTTTAGGAAACATATTTGAGACATTTCGGCTTAGGGAGATCGATTTATGGAGTTCTTGGTTTACAATTGACGTTAATGTTATATTTAATACCTGGAGAGATGCTTGAACAAGAAGTAAATGTTTATCACTCTCCTAACAAAAAAAAACTAAAATTTATGTTTATGTTTCAGTTTGATAATTTTTACATGAATGTGATGTGCGATTTGACTTGGTACAATTGGAATAAAGAAAATCAAATGATTTATTTGATATTTTTGACAAACTTGGCAAAACCAGTGACACTTTCATACACTAATAATTTTTCACTTAATTATAAAATGGGATTAAAAATGCTGAAAGTCACACTTTCGGTGGTTACAATGATTTGCAGTCTAAAATAGTTGGTTGTAAACACTATTTAAAAATTAATTCTTAATCTTGTTTAGTCACTCGAATTGCACAATAACGCAAATTATAATCCCCCGGATCAAAAAAGTCTTGTGAACAACTATTTCGATGATGTTTTCTAATTACTATATCATTTGGTCTTTTTTAAAAAATCTACTTTTTGGAAAGAGATTTTTGTTTTTTAAATAATATTTTATTCTGTATTAAATTTGATTAAACAATAAGAATTTTTTTCTTTGAAGAAATTTTTTTATAAGTTAACCGTAACAAACTTACCTATAGATTAAAAAACTGAAAGTTTATTAGGTGTACAAATATTAATAACAATTTATATGTATAAACTATACCTAATATATTTGAAATGAACAATTTTTTTTCTTTAATAAATAAGGTATTTTACTTTAGATGGCTTTAATAAAAGTTGTACCAAACTACCATAAACATTAAATAAAATGACCATATTAAAAAACAACAGGTATTCAATAAATTAAATTAAAATACATTAAGGGGGCCGAAATGGTAGCATTTTTGTCAAGAGGACAGATGTCCTTTGACCGAGGTATGTATACTATTTGTATTCTAAAGCTACGTCTACCAAAAGGGAATCGAAATTTGATGTTTATACATATTTCTTAAAAGTTCTATTCTTCAAATTCAAAATTACCGCCTTTCTTGTACGGGGCATTGTTTTACCCACCTAACCTAGGCCACTTCGTTTTTGTTTTGTTTACAAATTCAATAACAATGTCATTATTATAAACAATCCCAGAATAGTACATATAATAGTAAATAAAGAGAAATAATTATAATCAATGCAAACGTTCCATATACAAATGTACATTTATCAATCTATTAACTCGCAAAAACCCTAAACTCATTTTACAACCGGCCAGACGTCTTGAAAAAGACAAATGATGTAACCAAATTATTGCTGGTGCTATTTTAATCTTTCTTCCGTGTATTTTTCAGCAATAATAAATTGTTGTGTTTGGTCATGAATGAGGCGATATTTTGGAGGCGTGTCTCGAACAATCGTACGATATCGCACGTGTACAACGTAATACAAAATGACATATGCTTTTCCTGAAATTTTACGGTGGGGCCACCAGAACACAAACAGTTTGTTTTGAATTTTTTTCGTTAGAGTCGCACTATCTCGCGTATATTAAGCAAAGTGAATGCGATAATGAATTCAGTCAGTTAATTATCTCCTCTCCAGTAAGCAACAGTTTATATTTATACATCGTACTATCAACGATCATTTTATTACTTGTTGAACATTGTGATATTGTGCTTGGTGTTTGTTCAACGGACATTCTTATTTATTTCAACATAATTTATGGTGATGTCTTTCGGGAAGAATATCAATCAGTGCAAAAAATGCGTTTCATCGTTGCCAAAACGGTGAGTTGATTTTTATTCTCACTATAATAGTTTTAATCCTCTTTGTCAATTTCTTATATTCATCAAAATTGTTAACGTGACGTTTAACATGCATCGATAAATAAATCAGTTTCGCAATATTCCCTTCCCCTTACATTTCATCTACGTATTTCATATTTATTTTTACCATATATCAGCGTCATTTCTAAATTTATTAATTATTTTTTAGACAATTTGGTACTGGCACCCCAAACACCTTGGATTCCGACAAAATGAACGCCAAAAGTGTAATTCTCAACCAAATCAAGTTAATAACACAATTAAAGTCTTATTTATCAAAGATCACCAATGACCTTAGCAGTAATAGCGTTTTTGAAAATGCTTTAAACAAAGAGTTTGCTCATTTTTTACAAAAAATCCAACCGAAAGTCTATGGCTCCGATGTGATCAGGTACTTTCAGGCGGTAGCACCAACAACGTCAGAGAAAAGCGAGAAAAAGGCGTTGCAAAGTGAAAACAACAGTGGTACATCAATTACAGCGTTTCCTGGTTTTTTAAATGAATTGATGGGAATTAAAAGTGGCAAAGAAGATGAAAAACCCATCCCGAAATGGAAACTCGCAAAAAGTGACCGTATCTCAAAAGTAATAATATAAATAAACAAACTGCTGTCGGTATAATTAACGCTACTCTTTTCAGGAATCAATTTCTTCTCGTACAAACCAACTTTTAAGCTCCTTAATTATAACAGAAAAGAATCACTCGAAATTATTGAAAATCGAGAGTTTAATCGAGCATTTAAAGCGGTATCCAGAGGCAAAACACAATGCCGTCAAGGTAATTAAGCTGCAAACACTTTAAAGTGTCATTTCTTAATAGATTTGTTTACAGGAAGGCGCTGTTCGTTTGCTGTTACGAATGAAACACCAATCACACGACGAAAATGTAGAGAATGCCATCAGAGAAGCGTTCGCTTTGCTCGGTCACGTCGAACCAGTGCCAGGGAACGGTGTCCGCATTCTGTCCATCGACGGTGGCGGAGTCCGAGGCATTATGGTGATAGAAATGCTGCGAAAACTCGAAGAATTAAGTGGCCAATCGGTGCACGAGATGTTCGATTTGGTTTGTGGCGTTAGCACTGGTGCCATCCTAGCCACACTCTTAGGCCTAAAACAGAAGACTTTGGATGAAGTGTCGGACATTTACAAAACCATCAGTACTCAAGTATTCACACAGTCCACATTAAAAGGGACCAGCAATCTGGTGTGGTCGCATTCGTACTACGACACGGCTTTATGGGAGAAACTGTTGAAGGAACAATGGGGCGATTTGGAGCTGGTTGAAAGTGCTCGGAATCCAAAGTGTCCGAAATTCTGTGCAGTTTCGGCGGTGGTGAATCAGGCGCGATTGGCGGCGTACGTGTTTCGGAATTATTCGTTGCCATGTCGAGTGCAGTCGCAGTATTTGGGCAGCCATCGACACAAGATTTGGGAATCGGTGCGAGCATCCGCTGCGGCGCCCACTTATTTTGAGGAATTTAAACTGGGGAACATGTTGCATCAGGATGGCGGCATTTTAGTGAACAATCCAACAGCGGTTGCAATACACGAGGCGAAATTGCTGTGGCCCCAAACGCCGATTCAGTGTGTTATTTCGTTTGGTACTGGAAGAACGGCGCCGAATCCCATTGATAATTCGGAAGTGAGTAATTCGTCGTGGAAGAATAAGTTTTTTGCGATTTTGGATAGTGCAACGGACACGGAAGGTGTGCATACGATGTTGTCGGATTTGTTGCCGAGAGATGTTTATTATCGATTTAATCCATATTTGACTGAGATGTTGAATATGGCAGAGATTCAACCGCAGAAGATTGAACAGATGGAACGGGATGCGATTATGTATTTGAGGAGGAATGAGGACAAGTTTCAAGATGCAGCGAAATGTTTGAGTGGGAACAAAAGTTCGACGAGAAAAATACTCGATTGGGTCCAGGTACAGAAACAAATGTATGGATTCAATATAAATTAATTGTTTTATACCGATAGAACAGGATTTTTTTATATTGTGATATTGTTTGATATAGTTTATATGTATATAAATCGTTATTTATTTTAATAAATATTGAATATAAAAATTTGGTGTTTTGTGAGTTGCATATATCTATAATATTTTATTCATTTTTTCTGAAAGGAGATTTATCGAATATTTCACTGATACCTAATAAAAGACATCCTAAAAATGCTGAAATTGTTAATTTGGCAGTTAAATAAACATTTTCTTACCTGTTCCTAAAGTTGTTAAAACTAGCTTATGATTTCTATTTGATTGTGCACGGCTTGTGTGGATTAAATATGTGCCAATACTGCAAAAACAGCATATAGAAATTATTTTGCAAGATAAACAAGATTTATGGTCGCTATTTGCAATCATATTTCTTATTTTGTTAATAAAATGCAAGTGAATTAATCATTGTGAATGTGGAAGGAGAAAGCTAAAGCCAGGCCAGAAGAAATGTCTTAAAAAAGGAAGTCCTCCACCTACATCAACCAAATATCAAATCTTCAAATCGTTTGTAATATTTGAAAATGAAAACCACAATATCACCAATTCTATAAATTAAATAATTTCACAAGGCAAATTCTTTATATTATCAATAATTTATATTTTACATAGTTTTGTGAGTATATTTTATTTTTCATGTGGGAAACGTGCTTTAGCAATTGTTTATAGACATGCGCAATTCCATGTGATTCCGAAACACAATTCAGTGGGCTGCCAAAATGGCGACCCGTGATAGCAAAGCCCCTTTACGTACAGTTAAACGAGTCCAATTTGGTATACTTAGTCCAGATGAAATAGTGAGTATTGCAAATTCACCTTATTTAATGATGTAAAAATCAGTTACAATGCTATTTTTTGCATTACTCACCCATATTGCCCAATTTGCTGATGCCCCTTTTAAGAGGCTGTTTACAAACAACCAAAAACGTTCACAATAGGAATATGAACTCTAATAAACAATGTTTTAGCGTCGAATGTCTGTCACCGAGGGTGGCATCTGCTTCCCTGAGACGATGGAAGCAGGCCGCCCAAAACTTGGCGGTCTCATGGACCCCAGACAGGGCGTCATTGATCGCCATTCCCGATGCCAAACGTGTGCCGGGAACATGACTGAATGTCCAGGACATTTCGGTCACATAGACTTAGCAAAGCCAGTATTTCATGTAGGATTTATCACAAAGACAATCAAGATTTTGAGATGTGTATGTTTCTTCTGTAGTAAATTGTTAGTTAGTCCGGTAAGTTGTTGAATTATTCAGTAAACGAACACTTCGGTCTATTATAAACCAATTTTAGAATAATCCCAAAATAAAAGAAGTGGTCATGAAAACCAAAGGTCAACCTCGAAAGCGTCTCACCTTCGTGTACGATTTATGTAAAGGAAAAAACATTTGTGACGGTGGCGACGTGATGGATGTTGGAAAAGAGGGTGAAGATCCAAACAGTGGTAAAAAACAGGGACATGGTGGCTGTGGCCGATATCAGCCTAATATAACACGAGAAGGGCTCGACTTGACAGCCGAATGGAAGCACGTCAACGAGGATTCACACGAAAAGAAAACGCCATTATCGGCAGAACGTGTTTGGGAGATCCTAAAATACATCACTGACGAGGAATGTTTTATATTGGGAATGGACCCAAAGTTCGCACGTCCTGACTGGATGATCGTAACCGTTTTACCCGTGCCTCCACTCCCTGTACGTCCAGCAGTTGTAATGTACGGTTCAGCACGTAATCAGGACGATTTAACCCACAAACTAGCCGATATCATAAAATCCAACAACGAACTACAAAAGAACGAAAGTGCTGGAACAGCAGCTCATATAATCAGCGAAAATATTAAAATGTTACAATTCCATGTTGCCACATTGGTCGACAACGACATGCCGGGAATGCCACGAGCAATGCAAAAAAGCGGTAAACCTCTGAAAGCGTTGAAAGCTCGGTTGAAGGGGAAAGAGGGCCGAATTCGAGGCAATTTGATGGGTAAACGTGTTGATTTCTCCGCACGTACTGTCATCACACCCGATCCGAATTTGCGAATTGACCAAGTCGGCATTCCAAGAAGCATAGCCCAGAATATGACGTTCCCGGAAATTGTGACCCCATTTAATTTCGATAAAATGCTGGAACTTGTACAGCGCGGCAATTCCCAATATCCTGGCGCTAAATACATTATACGGGACAATGGTGAACGTATCGATTTGCGTTTCCATCCGAAACCATCCGATTTGCATTTACAATGCGGCTACAAAGTGGAACGACACATACGTGACGGTGATTTGGTGATATTCAATCGACAGCCAACATTGCACAAGATGAGTATGATGGGACATCGTGTTAAAGTGTTGCCGTGGAGTACGTTCCGCATGAATTTGTCATGTACGTCACCTTATAATGCCGATTTCGATGGAGACGAGATGAATTTACATGTTCCACAAAGTATGGAAACAAGAGCGGAAGTGGAGAATTTACATATAACACCGAGACAAATTATAACACCGCAAGCGAATAAACCTGTTATGGGTATTGTACAAGACACACTAACAGCTATAAGAAAAATGACAAAACGTGATGTGTTTATTGAGAAAGAGCAAATGATGAATTTGTTGATGTTTTTACCCATTTGGGACGGTAAAATGCCCAGACCCGCAATCCTCAAACCGAAACCATTATGGACAGGGAAACAGATATTTTCATTGATTATTCCCGGCAATGTGAACATGATTCGAACACATTCAACACATCCGGACGACGAGGATGACGGACCGTACAAATGGATATCGCCGGGCGATACGAAAGTCATGGTGGAACACGGTGAATTAGTGATGGGCATTTTGTGTAAACGTACATTGGGCACGTCTGCTGGCTCGTTACTTCACATTTGTATGCTGGAATTGGGCCATGAAGTGTGCGGCCGATTTTATGGTAACATTCAAACAGTGGTGAATAATTGGTTGTTACTTGAGGGGCACAGTATTGGTATTGGTGATACAATTGCCGATCCACAAACGTATTTAGAAATCCAGAAAGCGATTAAAAAAGCCAAAGAGGATGTCATTGAAGTGATACAGAAAGCACATAATATGGAACTGGAGCCGACGCCTGGTAATACGTTGCGTCAAACGTTTGAAAATCAAGTGAATCGTATTTTGAACGATGCTCGTGATAAGACTGGTGGCTCGGCTAAGAAATCCTTAACAGAATATAATAATTTGAAGGCTATGGTCGTGTCTGGCTCGAAAGGGTCCAATATTAATATCTCACAAGTTATTGCTTGTGTAGGACAGCAGAATGTCGAAGGTAAACGTATACCGTTTGGTTTTCGTAAGCGTACATTACCGCATTTCATCAAGGATGATTATGGGCCAGAGTCGCGTGGTTTCGTTGAGAATTCCTATCTTGCCGGCCTGACACCATCCGAATTTTATTTCCATGCGATGGGCGGTAGGGAAGGTTTAATTGATACAGCTGTAAAGACAGCAGAAACTGGTTATATTCAACGTAGGCTTATAAAAGCTATGGAAAGTGTGATGGTGAATTATGATGGGACTGTAAGAAATTCTGTTGGACAATTGATTCAATTACGTTATGGTGAGGATGGATTGTGCGGTGAAATGGTGGAATTTCAGACATTGCCAACAGTTAAATTGAGTAATAAATCGTTTGAGAGGAAATTCCGATTTGATCCAAGCAATGAACGGTATTTACGACGTGTTTTCAATGAGGATGTTATAAAACAGTTGATGGGCAGTGGTGAAGTGATTAGTGAATTGGAACGTGAATGGGAACAATTGCAGAAAGATCGTGAAGCATTGAGACAAATCTTTCCAAGCGGTGATACGAAGGTGGTGTTACCATGCAATTTACAACGTATGATATGGAATGTGCAGAAAATTTTCCATATAAATAAACGAGCCCCCACGGATTTATCACCGTTGCGCGTCATTCAAGGTGTACGTGATTTGTTGAGCAAGTGTGTGATTGTCGCTGGAGAGGATCGATTGTCGAAACAAGCGAACGAGAATGCCACATTGTTGTTTCAATGTTTGGTGCGTTCGACATTGTGTACAAAGTGTGTGAGTGAAGAGTTTCGTCTTAGTACGGAGGCGTTTGAATGGTTGATTGGTGAGATTGAGACACGTTTCCAACAAGCCCAAGTGAATCCTGGCGAAATGGTGGGTGCATTGGCGGCACAATCGTTGGGTGAACCGGCCACACAGATGACATTGAATACATTCCATTTTGCTGGTGTGTCATCGAAGAATGTAACACTTGGTGTGCCACGTCTTAAAGAAATTATTAATATATCAAAGAAACCGAAAGCTCCGTCATTGACCGTGTTTCTGACCGGTGCAGCAGCACGTGATGCTGAGAAGGCGAAAAATGTTTTGTGTCGTTTAGAACATACGACATTGAGGAAAGTCACAGCGAATACGGCGATTTATTATGATCCAGATCCACAAAATACTGTGATACCAGAAGATCAAGAGTTTGTGAATGTTTATTATGAAATGCCTGACTTTGATCCAACACGAATCTCGCCATGGTTGTTGCGTATTGAATTGGATCGCAAACGAATGACTGATAAGAAATTGACAATGGAACAAATTGCTGAAAAGATAAATGCTGGATTTGGGGATGATTTGAATTGTATTTTCAATGATGATAATGCAGAGAAATTAGTATTACGTATACGTATAATGAATAGTGATGATGGCAAGTTTACTGGCGGCGATGAGGATGTGGATAAAATGGACGATGATATGTTTTTACGTTGCATTGAGGCGAATATGCTTAGCGACATGACATTGCAGGGTATTGAGGCGATATCGAAAGTTTATATGCATTTACCGCAAACTGATTCGAAGAAACGTATTGTAATTACGGAAACTGGTGAATTTAAAGCGATTGCTGAATGGTTATTGGAAACAGATGGTACAAGTATGATGAAAGTGTTATCGGAAAGAGATGTGGATCCAGTACGGACATTTTCCAATGACATTTGTGAGATTTTCTCAGTGTTGGGTATTGAGGCTGTCAGAAAATCGGTGGAGAAAGAAATGAATGCTGTACTACAATTTTATGGTTTGTATGTAAATTATCGGCATTTGGCGTTGTTGTGTGATGTGATGACGGCAAAGGGACATTTGATGGCTATCACTCGTCATGGTATCAATCGGCAAGATACTGGTGCATTGATGCGTTGTTCATTTGAAGAGACTGTTGATGTGTTAATGGATGCAGCATCGCATGCCGAAGTGGACCCAATGCGTGGTGTGTCGGAGAATATAATTATGGGCCAATTACCACGTATGGGTACGGGATGTTTTGATTTATTATTGGATGCGGACAAATGTAAAATGGGTATACCGATACCACAGGCGCATGGTTCTGATTTAATGTCGTCTGGCATGTTCTTTGGTTCAATGGCTACGCCCAGTATGAGTCCTGGTGGTGCTATGACACCGTGGACACAAGCGGCGACACCGTATGCGGGCAGTGTATGGTCACCACAAAGTAAGTTAATATTAAATGTAATATTAAATTGGTATTAAATGTTTATTGTGTTTTTAGATTTGATGGGCAGTGGAATGACACCGGGTGGGCCGGCTTTCTCACCTTCGGCCGCTTCAGATGCGTCGGGAATGTCGCCTGGGTATGGAGCGTGGTCACCAGCACCACATTCGCCGGCCATGTCGCCATATATGGCGTCGCCACATGGACAGTCGCCGTCTTACAGTCCTTCAAGTCCTGTTTTCCAACCAACTTCACCATCAATGACGCCAGCGTCTCCGGGATATTCGCCTAGTTCGCCTGGTTATTCACCGACGTCACCAAATTATTCACCTACTAGTCCGAGTTATTCACCGACTAGTCCGAGTTACTCGCCAACGAGTCCGAGTTATTCGCCAACTAGCCCGAGTTATTCACCCACAAGTCCGAGTTATTCTCCGACTAGTCCGAGTTATTCGCCAACCAGTCCGAGTTATTCACCGACTAGTCCTAGTTATTCGCCCACAAGTCCGAGTTACTCGCCGACAAGTCCGAGTTATTCGCCGACTAGTCCGAGTTATTCACCAACGAGTCCGAGTTATTCGCCTACAAGTCCAAATTATTCTCCAACGAGCCCGAGTTATTCACCAACGAGTCCGAGCTATTCACCAACAAGCCCCAATTATTCGCCTACGTCGCCGAGCTATTCACCATCGTCGCCACGTTACACACCCGCTTCACCCGGTTATTCACCGACTTCACCAAGCTATTCCCCATCCAGTCCACAGTACTCGCCTGCATCACCGAGTTATTCACCGTCTTCACCGAAGTATTCACCAACCAGTCCCAGTTATTCGCCGACATCGCCATCGTTTGGTGGTACAAGTCCACAATATTCTCCGACTAGTCCGAGCTATTCGCCGACTAGTCCAAGTTATTCGCCATCCAGTCCACAACATACACCGGCAGCTAGTTCACGGTATTCACCGTCTTCGCCGAATTATTCACCATCATCTCCAAGTTATTCACCAACTTCTCCACAATATTCTCCACATAGTACGAAGTATTCACCGACTAGTCCTACTTATACACCTACTAGTCCGAGTTATTCGCCTGCGTCTCCTGCTTATTCTCCGCAGCCACCACGGTATTCACCGTCTTCGCCAAGTTATTCACCAACCAGTCCCGGACAGGAGCAAGAATAAATTTAAATGTATGATTAAATGTTAGTTTTGTATTTTGTTCTTCAATTTGTAGTTGTTAAGGTGTTACAAAAATAGGTTTCATTTTGGAAAATGTAAATAGGATACTGATAATAATGATATATTTTTATTATTAATAAAGTTTATTAAAGTGAATGCGTTCTGTTTCTTGTTTGTGTTTGATGTTGGAGTGTTTCAGTAATACAGTTGTTTATAATTAGTTACAGTTGCTTTCTTTTTACCACAATTCGAAGTTAATTCTCAAATTACAGAGTATAATCAGTAGTTAAACTCAGTAACTGAGTAAGTTCAAGTGTTGCTTTTATAACTTAGTAGAACCTTACGTTAATAGAAGAACCTAGTAATCTAAGTATATTACTAGGGGTGTCAATTTTTTAGAAATATTAAAGAACAACCAAATTTATTTGATGCTAGGTATATATATTTATTTGCAAACTATACTACAGAAAATTATTATCCATTATAATAAAAAAAATAGATAAGAATAAGATAAATAATTTTTCTAAATTTAATATTTAGAAAAATTGGAATTTTAAAAACGTTCAAATATTACATTCATTATAAAATCTAAAATTGATTGAGCTGAGTCCAAAATTACAAAGCACATAAATTGAAAATAAATGTTAACATCAGGACCATTTGGGCTTTGTTCAAAAATATGATCATTGGTATGAGATGCCGGTTGTAAAGGTTTCCACATAGGCATCGGAGGTGGTTGATGCAACATCTGCGGAGGAATGTTGCGAAACATGAGGATAAGGCAGTTGCTGATTGGCACAATTCGGCAGAAGCAGAGTCTTAAAGTCAGACGTCCCCGTCGAGCATTCAGTCGAGACCGTTGAAAATTCAATCGTGGACGTCGATAATGTAGTCGCAAACGTCGCGTATTCGAATGTGAACATCGAAATTTCGGATGCAGACGTCGTGAAACTGGAAGCAGTCGTCGAGATCGCGGGCAGCTACCATTTTGTCGAACAATTGCACTTGCGCCTATGTTATTCCCATAGTAATAAAAAATCATTCGAAAAATACGGTAGAGATAGAATTCTATTCTCCTATTTCTCCTGCTCCTATTCAACATCTTAAACGGTTTCCCTTTTTCAATTTCAAAATTGTTGATTTTTGACTTAAAAAAAATATAGGTAATGGTAAGCATAAATAAATGCACTTATTACCTTTTAGTATTGTTAGAGCAGAGCCTTCGATTGCACTTACGTGTGATGAAAGAGATGGTTAATTACTACTTAAGTCCTGAATAATCCCTTTCTAATATACGATTTCCTTTTGCTACCCTTAAAATTAACTTACTACGCTACGAAATCGCGCAGCAACCCGATCTATGACGACTCGTCACACACTAACTATACTCATGTACGCATCAACAGTCAACACGGCTGTTTGAGAATTGTATGGTTATATGTAGTCCAATCTTATAGCGTATTCGAATCGCGATTTGAGTGAGCACTGGTGTATTTGCATCTTTTTTACTACCATATATTAGAAGAAGATGCATATATCCCAGTGCTGCACTAAAACCGCGAATCGAATACGCTATTACACTTTTCCCGCCAATATAGCCCGCGCTGAGAGCATGACTCATCATACCTAATAATACATGTTAGCACTTGATCGAAGTCTGAAATCCGGATAAGACTAGTAGGTAAAATTTTTTCTTCTTGTTTATCGTTTTTTTTTGCTTAATAAACAGTTTTGGCGAAGCGAACGGATAAAAAAAATAACCTGCTAAAGTAAAGAGCTTCTTTGTTTGAAGTTTTGCAAACTCACAACTGGAATTTCCGGGGCGGGAACTGTGTAAGACATAGAGAAAGAAATAGAAAGAAAAGTTTAGAAACATTTCTATTTGGTACCGTGTATCTCTAGTCGGGCTAAATAGAAAATAGAAAGACGTGTTGTGTCTCTCTTGTCTTATTTTTTCCTCAAAATAACCCCAAAATCATAGAATAAATTAATATATTCGCGGTTTTTATTCAATGAAATTAGATTTTAGTTGAATGAAAAGTAGAATTACTTATATGTACCTATCTAACAGCAAATTAAACGTATTGTGACAAGTTTTTGAAAAAGTTGAAAAATAGCGGGACTTCAAGACTACACAAGAGCATATAGTTGTTAATTTCATGGAAATGTCCCCAAAACTTCAAAACATTTCTTCTATCCCACAAACTTCTTCTTTTTAACTTTAATTGATATTATTGCTAACTCCCTCCGCCGGGTACACACTAACTCGTCACCAGACTTAATCCCTTTCAAGTAAGATACACTAACTCGTCACCGGCCGATTTCAGGTAATTTTCTAAGGACCTTTCGGAGACACACTAACTGGTCACTGGGGTACTTAGGTATATTTAGTTAATTCTAAGAATCGTATCTCATTACTTCTATATAACTGTAATATTTATTGGACATATTCTCATTCTAATCAGAGACTAAACAGTTTTGTCTCTGTTCTAATATACCGTTCTCGACAGTGTTAGAACGTATTATTGAGAACGATTTTTATAAGTGCAATGGATGTGGAAGTAAAGTTTGTTGAGAGCCAAAGAGGTCATCTGATGCATTAGGTAAAATTATTTACCTTCTTTGTATATAGATACTGTATGTTCATTATATGTATACTACAAAATATATTTATATTTTTCGAAAAAACATATTGTCTTTTCTTATTTTACTTTAAATTTTATATCTTCATACCCAAAGATATTTAAAAGGATTAAAAATCGGGTGACCAGTTAATCCGTCCCGGTGACGAGTTGATGCATCTCACTAAGGTATCGGTGACGAGTTGATGTGTCTCGGGTACCTCTAAATTTTTGCAAGGGATTACCAGTGACGAGTTGATGTGCGCCCCCTCCGCCACGTCCGTAACGTAGATGTGTTTCCCTGATAACATTAATATATATTATTATAATAATGAATTGTCCAATTATTTGTTGAAAAAAATGCACCTTTAACAATTAAATTCGATTTAAATATAAGCAAAATTAGCAACACATTTAACAAAATTACTATGTTTTTAGAAATGATGGTAACATTTTTCTCTTCAACGAACTTTACCGATTGAATTAGGAAAAAAGTAATAGAGGCCTTTCACAGTACCAATTTTGAATAGAAAGAAAAAAATTTCTTGTCCAGTTCTTCACAGTTCCCGCCATTCGGGTTTGTTTGTATCGGGTTCTGCAACAATTAAAAATATTGTTGAAACAATGGTTTTTGAGTGTTGCAGAACCACAAACATTCGTGAACGAAAATATAGTCATTTAAATAAAAGTCCCGTTTATTTACGTCATACTAAAATTGAAAATCATTTTATCTTAAATGTCATATGGGTCAAGTTTTGGCGGGATAAAACTAGGCGCCAACCGAAGCAGTAGAGCGGAAGCGATGCGGGCAAATACTGACTATGGAATACAATGTATGCGCTTTCCTTGCAGCGAACTGCGTATCGCCTAGCGGTCTGCTGGCAAATGCTGCCGTTTGCCCGCTTAGTTTGCTCGACTTACTGACAAACAACTTGTATGACTAATTAAAATCGTCTGCGATCTGCGAACTCTGTCCTTTTTGGTGAACGGGGCAGCGGGGGTAGTTGTCCGCCGATTCCACCTATGAGCGACCTCGTGTGCGACAGTTTATCAACCTGTACAATATGATCGTTGATGCTGGTAAATTTGAATTTTAATGGATTTATTATTATTTGTGGTTGTCCATTTTTTACAGTACAGTTTAGGCTCTATGTGTTATACAATATTGTCAGAATTGATCATACTGTTGTGTATATCCATTTGACTAACACTTCACTTTGCCCTTGCGTTTTTTAAACTTTTTTCCACGAAATAGACATCATGATAATTAATTGGTTATTGTTCGTTGTAGAAAGCCCCGAACATATTTTAATTTTTTTTATCTTTCAACAAATATATTGTAGAATTTGTTAATTTTATTTCTCGAATAATGAGTAGGTGCTTCAGGTGACAAGTTTGGATTGTATTTTTTATTAGACACCCCCCTCACTTTTTGAAATGCGTACATAATCGCCAACATTAAGTTTATGTTTACTGTATCAAGTAAATATTGTTCGTGTTTGTTTTTTCTTATTAGATATGCCGGTTTTATTTTAATAATAGTCTTCACCTTAAAGAAAAGTAAAAATTTTCCGAGATAAAACCGAAAATTCAAAAACTTTCTCACGCTATTTACGTAGGATGAAATACGAATAGAAAAATAAATGATTTGCTATGATATATTTTCAATCCAATTCCAATACATATACATATACTAAGTTTTATGTATTATGTATACATAAAACTATTATCTATTATCTATCATATTATTACTATAAAAGAAACTGATGCATTTGCTTAAATAGTTTAGGGTAGGATTTTTTTATGTGTACATACGATACGAATTTATTAAATTGGTGTTGTGCAATTGTAAAAATATGAAGATTGAATTGAATACGTAGTACTAAATCGAAAATGTGTTACTGGCAATACGTCATTATCGTAGAAATACGTAAAATAATTATTGTCCTGTTCCCTTCCAAGATAAATATTGCCGTCTGTAAAAAATCACAAAAACATATTTATTATCCTATTATAAAAATTGAGTTCATATCCGATGAGGTAATATAACCAACCTGTTGTAATACGAATAAAAAATGATCTTATATCGGAACCAGAAAGCACATTAGCACAATCAGTGGAAAATATTTCTTGTCCATTCTTTAATATTATACATAGTTGATTGAATCGGTATGCGCCGAAACCGATTCTGTATATACCACTTTCGTCGGCAGTTAGAAATTCTACATATGCACCTCTAGTTGCTCTAACAGAAAAATGGAAATCGACTAGATATGATGAGTTTGCTCCATTTAAGTATTCCAGCGAATACTTCGTTTCGTTAGCTTTCCAATCATACACATTATATCTTGAGCACTGAGGAAGTTCTGCGAAATTTTAGGTATGCTATATTCTAACTGATATTTAGGAGTTAAAGTGTTACCAGTTGTTGGATGTGCAGGTAGATTTTTATTTGAAGAACAGTTATAGTAAAATCTATAGTCATTGGCGTAATATGATCCAAAACCAAAATATTTAATTGCTAATGGATTTTGATCCTGATATGTGGCCAAAGGTTCGCTCTCACCTTCTTTACCAACTGCCAGAAAACCACCTGAAATGTTCATAGTATCAACGTTGTGTACATACGTATGTGTATATTAAAAATATTTTCCAATATATAGGTACAATAATACCTTCAGTCATATGAATCCAAAATGATTGTATTTGAATAGAGGACAAAGTGCCTGGCAAATCTACATTTAGGACAACAACTCCTGCCTTATATAGAAATATGTTATCATTGTCAAGGCCACCAATCTCTAAAACATAGTCGCCAGAATATGTTGGATTCGTTGAATGCGGTTCAGTTGTAAGAGCAATTCTTGCCTCACTACCCATATCGATGGAAACATGTAAATCGACCATATAACCGTCATTTGTACCTTGTAATGACTTCAAAGCATAAAGATCTTTGAATATGTTATCATCATTTCCAACACCTTCGTAAACCATACATTGACTTTGAGCTGAAATTGAAAATCTCTTTTAATTCACATAAAATAAAAATTGTTGTTCTACTATTGTAAAAGAAATGGTAAAAACCAAATTAAAACAATTAATTTATTTATTGCAATAAAACTATGAGTGATAAATTCAATATTTAAAAACTTGACTACATACCAAAAGAGCCATAAATAAATAGGCAATTTATAAAGCAAAACAATAGTACTTTCACCATGATTCAGTTTTTTAGTCAGACACAGAGTCAGTGATTTTTGAGAGCAAATGTTATTTGGAAACCTTTTTATATAAATCCAAAAATGCAAAATAGAATGAATATCTATTCTAAACTTATTTATCTAAACTCTCATATACCTAATTCTTGATAATCATGATGAGGGTAAACTAAAATTTTCTTAAATCTTTTATTCCTGTCGTTCGTTTCCAATGGGTTGTCTGTTAAAATGTACTAATTATTATTTTGAGAGAAATGATTTCGTACCTACTTATAGGAATACCTATTAGAAATTTGAAAGAATTGTTGTTGAAATGTTTTCATACATTCATGATGTTGATGTAGGTTATAAATAGAACAAAGTTAAATTGAAAACCTAGTCGATATAAAATTACTAATCATTATCAGCCTATTTTTAGATATTACCTGTTATTGTCCGCTATTGTCTAAAATAACTTTTAAGTGCCTTTAGAATAATAATCTTTAAGTACAATAAATCCCGAGAAACACTGCATTAGCATAGGAAGATTCTGGAGAACAACAAATAACTACATTATAAATTTTGTGTTAAAAATTTCCATAATTTTCCATAGAGTTTTCTGTTTTAGAAGGTCCTTGTCTCTCCGAGTTACCCTATGTGTAGTAGTCTTTTAATAATGAAAACCCCTATTGTATAGGACGGTGCTTATAACTATAAAAACTTATTGTGAAAAATTCTAAATCACTGTCGTGCCTCTTATTTCCAACATAGATATTTAATGTTGGATGTTAAGCAATTGGCCGAGCGGAGACCGTGCACATTAAATTTCTATCATCTACGTGGGGTCGACTTTCGCGTTATTCGGCATTCTGAATAATTTTGTCTCAGCTACCGCGCTGAAAGATTTCTGTCTTTACCGAATTTATAAATTGAATAGTATCGTAACTAAATCACACACACACAAATACTCCCTTTACACAATTTATTTTTCTATGTTAATTACACGCAAACATTTATTACAAACAAATTACAAAAACCCAAATAAAAGTTTCCTACCAGAGTCAGCATTAACTTCGTTATTTTAAATAGAACACCCTATATTTTATTACATACCTATTTGGATTCTATGCAGAATTGTAATATCAGTTGATGAAAGGTACTATATGTTTAAAGTTAATACTTTTTGAGAAAAAAATAACTTTATTTTGGATTTCAACACTTGAAAAACTGTTATAACTATCTCTAAAATAAAAAACTTCGGATAAAATTTGAACTTGATGAAGAAAAGTAAGTACTCTTTACGATGACATAACTATAATTTTCATATTTATTTAACTTGAAATTTTTTCATTCACATATGTATAACATTGGGAAAAACGACATAGAATTTCAGGGCCCGAAATAAATTAACACCTATATAAGGGCACAGATTAATCTGTGATAAGGGGCGAATTTTGAAGAAGAGAATAACACATTGCTAGTAAGCGAACAAGTCACAGTCATAACCCCCGATTTAATTCAAATAAAGCGCATTCAAAGAAAAAGTCTTCTGGTGAAAGTACAATTACACGTGGAATTAGTGAAATCCAAAATTCCAACCAAAGTTGATTCAACCAATCCGCCATTCTACATAAATGCATCCACACATATTACCCCCTTTATATGTACATAGAAGATCGTGAGAATTTGCATATGTCAGACAATAAACACAAAAAAATTACCTTTTTTTGATAAGCACCAATTAAATTTATTTAAAATGCTCTTGAGTATTATAAAAATGAGTACTCGCATCGCTATGGGTTAATTTGAATTGTGAATAGAATATACATACGTTTATATGTTTTTTGACACATATCACCAATTTCTTTTTTTATTAAAAACAACAAATTATAAAATTTAATCATTTTATTTAACAAATAATACAATTACAATAAATATTAAAACTATTACAATAAAATAATAAATAAATAAATACAATACATTTACTAAATCTAAGCCTCATCCTTACATACTAAATCTAAAACAAAAAAAAATCCTCCAGTCGCCACGAAGGTCACACCATAATATACCCCCAAACATATCTCTTCACGATACTTCTTCAATCCAATCCTCTCCAAAAGTCTCTTCTTTTTCTGAAACTCAGAAAAATGTTTCAAATTAGAAATATTATTATTTTTTACCAAACAATTAACAAAATGCTTAAACATATTCAAAAATATATAAATTATAATACAAATCAAAAATAAAAAGGATATTTAAAAAGGATAAATGATAAAAAGGATATTTTTTGGGAGCTCTCAAAACCACGTCTTGTCACAACTTGACACAAACGTCGAATGATTAACTGTCAAATGCACTTCATTACGTCACCTCGGTTTTTTGACAAGTCGATCTTCATTTGTTTTCAGTGGGTAATTGTCATTGGTTTGAAAATATTTTTTGAAGTGTTATAGAAGAATTTCTTGTATTTCTTGTTGATAAATCCCAATTTGTGTACTAAATTGTGTATATACCATTCAGCTAATTACGTTTGAAGTTTTCAATTTTCATCAGTTCTATTATAAATGAAAGACAAGACATCGAGGGCGAATCAATTGATTTTACTTTTTGGATTATATATCCAACACTCCAACTCCAACAGCAATCGAAAGTGGAAAGTCTTCTGGAGGTTCTAGATCTATAACTATAATCGTTGGAAACGCGTGCGTAGCTATTTATGAAGTTGGTACAAATATTCAACAAGGGGGGATCCCCGGATAACAAGAAGTTATTTTTATTCTACGTTTTGTCGTTTTAAGTTGCAATAATATAGCGTCATGCGTCGTACACTGATCAGTTTATTCTGTATCTTTCTTTAGTGCACATACTTCCGTGCTTCGATACCGATAAGTTTAATTTAATTTCGTGGTAATAAAAAATCTATTGGCTGTGTTGCTATTTGATTTGTTGGTATGTTGTTTTGTATTTTAGCAAACACTCGTTCAAACAAATAACCTCAATTTACCATTAAATGGGTGTTGGGCGTTGTTAATAAATCATAAACAATAATACAATGGATGAAAAGCGTCTGCCTGATGGTAATGGAAGCCCCAAAAGAGGCGCAATTCGTCGTCCAAGACGTCGTCAAAAGCCTAAAACTACAGGTATGTATGTATATCTTTAAAGGGTATTAATAAAATCCATAAAAGAAGTGTCTTTATTTATTTTAAAAATTTTTGTTTAATTAGCTAATTTAGAGTATGTGTACTAAATGTAATCGATTTATCGTAGGAAATTCTTCAAACAATCAATCTGATAATGAAAATATTCAAGAGAAAAACACTATTGCATCTCCGGACTTATTTGGACGTCGGTCTCAAACTCCACTCTTAAAAGAGAAGAATGCCAATAGAAATGCTCGAGGTATGATGAGATGATTAGCTTGTAAATTATTTTATACCTATATATCTCTCTATTTTGTTTTAGGGAAGAATCGGGGAAGAGGGAAGAACGATAACCCGAGGAATAGTAAATCGCTACCCGGTAGAAATAATCCACAACGCAATTTAGATAACGGTATAATTGATCCAACAACATTTTAAATTTTCATAAAATTCATGATTTTATTTACATCATTTAGACAGGAAATCATCCAACAGAAGAGATGATCGTTCAAAATTAAATCCGAAATCAAATCACTCGATGAGTTTTGAATATATAGAAAAAGTACTTGAAGAAAATGACATTGAACATATAATCTTAGACCTAACAGACAGTCGAAAAGGATTTACACTTATGTTGGATTCACCAAAGATATCAAACGATTTTCTTGTACTAATCCTTAGACTGTTATCAAAAATATGTGAATCGACTTTTGTATCAAGTGCCACGGCTCTTTTACGTACAGCAGTCACCTCTAAATTTATGGTACAATTAAATGCTTTCATAGCTTTAATTCCAAGTCAAGGACCGAAAGAAAAACAGTTGAATAAATTATTATGGGAAGATACTGACAATTTTTGGTGCAATATTTTATTGGTGTGCGAAAAAGTTGTGGAATTGATTCCGTCAACGGCTGCTCAAACACTAGCGCATTTATTACGTTCATTAAAGTTTCTTTTACCAACTATTGAAACAATTCATGCAATACATATTGCTGACAATATTAAGGAAAAAGTGGCAACATTATTGGAAGTGGTTGATAGTCTTGTACAGAAACGAGAACAAAGACGATACAATAAACACGATGAGGAAGGACCACCACCTGATGATTTCAGACAAATTCCAATATATCCCACTTGCACCGAAATTACTCATGATATTAGTCCATATCTCCGTCCGAATATCATTAAGGGACCTTATAACGATGTGGAACATTATCTAGACATACAATTTCGCCTGCTTCGCGAAGATTTTGTCAAGCCATTACGTGAAAGTATTTGCACTTATTTAAATAACTCACACCAACGTATAGAAAACGTGCGTATTTACAAAGGAGTTCAATTCCTAAATACGGAAATTGAAAATGAACAAGACTGTTATAGAGTCAAATTTGATTTCAATGTAGACTGTAAGAAGCACAATTTCAAAGAAATCAATTTACGACGTTTTATGTTTGGGTCATTAATTTGTTTTACATGTGATAATTTTAAGAATACTCTATTTGGAAAAGTGGCAAATAGAGATCTAGAGAAATGCTTGGGAAAAGGTGAAGTGATAATTGGTTTTTCAGACGATCAGATTGGAAACATTGAAATTGGAAAACCATATTTGATGGTTGAATGTAAAATATTTTTTGAGCCCTATTTTCAAGTGTTAAAATGTTTGAAACGTATGACTCCCGAACATTTCCCAATGCCGCAATATATGATTAATGTTAAAAGTGAATCGACATTTCCAAATTATTTAAGAGATGTACAGAAATACAAAATATATAATTCAGTAATAGATCCGCACGCATGGCCTGTTGAACCAAAGATTTCGGGTTTAAATGAATCGCAACAGCAGGCTTTTAAAGCAGCTGTTACGCAAGAGCTTGCCATCATTCAAGGACCTCCTGGAACCGGAAAAACTTTCCTTGGATTAAAGGTAGCAGGAACATTGTTGAGAAATAAAAAGTTGTGGTTTAATGATTCACCAATGCTAGTGATTTGTTACACGAATCATGCATTGGATCAATTCCTTGAAGGACTATTGCCCCATACCGAAAATTTGTTGAGAATTGGAGGCCAATCAAAAAACGAGAAGCTTTCAAAACTTAATATAATTACAGTGAGACGCGGCAATCAAAGTGATGCTTGCTATGAACAAAGGTATAAAGTAAAAGTTATCAACGAGCAGCTGGCGTCAATTGTAAGCACTTTAAATGAAATAAACCAATACAAGGGCATATTCGATTTTTGGACATTTTTACCGAATAAAATAAGATTAAATGAAGAGTGTCCATGGCATTTGCCGTTATCAACAACACCGTCTGATAGACTTGAATGGTTACTTTGCGGAACATTGGAGAATCAAGATAGATTTCACGTATAATTTGCCAAAAAAGAAATATTTATTTTACTTTATGTATGTATATGTTTAATGTTGTAGGCTAACAATTTTCAAATTGCAACTGAACATCGCAGAGGTCAAGAAACAGGAGAGCATGCAGAAGAGAATCATCAATTGGAAGACAACTTCGAAATAGATGACATCTTTGATGACATACGAATTGTCAATTCTGTTACCACACTTTTAAGTTTAAGTGACTGCAATGAGGCTGTATATTATTTGGAATCGAAGATTAGATCTATTCAAGTCAATGAAGAACTTTCCGAATTAGAGAAAATTGTGCTTATTGAAAAACTTTATGATCATCTCATGGAATGGAATAGAAAGCATGTTTTGATAACGGTAACATTGTTATTTTTTGTATTATACGTATACCTAATTAAATTTATACATATCACTTTTACAGAGAATGTTGTTAAATGCAAAGAACGGCAGAATTGAAGACATCAATGACGATGTACTAGATTTTAGTGATATAAATACCATACATCCCTTAGATCGATGGAAATTATACTTCAAATGGTTAAATAACTATCGTCAATCGTTACAACAAAGAATTCCTGTCCTGAAACAAGAATTCAAACAAGAATATAAAGTGTACGAAGATTTGCGAAATATCGATGATGTTCAGATTATGAAAAAAAAGTTAGTTGTTGGTATGACAACAACTCGAGCAGCAAGTTTACAATCATCTTTACAAGCACTTAAAAGTCCAATTGTAATTGTGGAAGAAGCTGCTGAAATTTTGGAAGCACACATTGTTGCTTCGCTTTCACGATATTGTCAACATTTAATATTAATTGGGGATCATCAACAGCTAAAACCAAGTACATCGGACTTTAATATTGAAACTGACTACAATTTGGGCATTAGTTTATTTGAACGTTTGATTATAAATAAAGTTCAATGTTTTACTTTAAATGTTCAACATAGAATGCGACCGGAGATTAGTTCTTTAATAGTACCTACAATATATCCGTCATTACAAAACCATCGAAGTGTTAACAACAGACCGAATATTAATGGTGTACCAAAATGTGTTTATTTTCTGGATCATCACAATCTAGAAAAGTTTTGCAATGATTCGAGTAAGAAAAATGTTCATGAAGCGAAATTTTTTATAGCATTCGCAAAATATTTGATATTGAATGGTTACAAACCAGAGCAAATTACAATTCTGGCAGCGTATTTGGGCCAAATGTTTGAAATGCAAACAGAAAAAAATAAATATCTAGAGGATTTGAAGGATGTGCGGATTTGTTGTTTAGACAATTTCCAAGGTGAAGAGAATGATATCATTTTATTATCACTTGTACGAAATAATCCAGAAAGAAAGATTGGTTTTCTGAAAATTGAAAATCGCATTTGTGTTGCTTTGTCCAGAGCTAGAAATGGTCTTTACATAATGGGAAATATGGAAATGTTGATAGAAAACAGCAAGGTAATAAAATATTTCTTACTTAAAAAAAGTTTAAATAATCTTTGTTTAGATTTGGACGAAAATTCATAAAACTTTGATAAAACAAGATGCAATTGGACAAGAATTAACATTGCAATGCCAAATACATAATTCCTTCACAAATGTTAAATCTTCGGAAGATTTTCAGAATGTGTCTAATGGCGGTTGTAATATTGTATGTGATGCTGTATTAAATTGTGGCCACAATTGTGTGGACATGTGTCACATATTGGACAGAAAACATAAAAATTATCGATGTTTAAAACCTTGTTTGAAGTATTGTTTAAATTGCAATGATTTCTTTTCCTCATGATTATTTTTTCAGAAAACTGTGTCCCAATCCAGAGCATCTTTGCAAGAAAAATTGTTATGAAGATTGTGGGCGATGTATGTATCCAAAACAATGTCACTTAGATTGTGGCCATGAAGTCACTATGGCTTGTTCAGATGATCCAAAAAAGTTTCTTTGTTACGTACAACTTGAAACTACATTACTTTGTGGTCATCAAACGATGAAAAAGTGCCATGAAGATATTAATAAAATGCAATGTAAAGTTGCATGTCCGTTTCAACTAAAACGTTGTGGCCATGCTTGTGAAATGACTTGCCACGTTAATAACGATCCTGACCATATCTCAGTAAATTTTATAGTAAACTTTAATGTGAACATAATTAATTTAATTTATTTCTAGTATAAATGTAAGAAAGAGTGTACAAAAACAAGAGAAGGTTGTACAATGAGTAAAGATGAAGAGAAACATTTATGCCGAAAGAAATGTTATGAAGTATGTGAACCATGCGATTTTAAAATTTTGAAAGTTAGATCTTGTGAACATGCATATAAAATTGAATGCAAGACTGATGTGGAATCAATAATTTGTGAAAAACCGTGCACCAAACAATTGCCATGTGGACATAAATGCAAATCAAAGTGTTGCGAACCATGCGCTCCTTGTCAATCTAAGGTACGTTTATGTTATATTAAATAAAATAAATAAAATGTGTGAGTTCATCTTATTTAGGTTGAGAAAAAAGTTGAAGGATGTGGCCATCTTCAAAAAACCCTCTGCAGTAAAGAAGCCGACAGGAAAAATTGCAATAATAAATGTCCTCGTCAATTACCATGTGGCCATGTGTGTAAAGAGAGATGCAATCAGCCATGTACAACAAAATGTGAAGAATTGGTTGAGTTTAGCGTTGAAGGGGCTTGCAATCATACTATTAAATTCCTTAAATGTTATATGAAAAATTCAAACGAGCTTACAATCTCATCAGATAGTCCTGCATTATTAGAGCTTTGCTCTGAACCTTGCAACACAATCTTAAAATGCGGTCATAAATGTTTGGGAACATGTGGAAAATGTGTTCAAGGCAGAATTCACACAAGATGCAGTGAAAAATGTGGAGCTCTTCTTATTTGCAACCACGAATGTCCAATTTCTTGCGGAGAGACTTGTAAGCCATGTATGCAGAAATGTTTATATAAATGTGTTCACAGTCAATGTGGAAGGAGATGCGGTACACCTTGCACTCCATGCAATGAACCATGCATTAGAAAATGTATTCATGCACAATGTACCCGTAAATGTGGACAGAATTGTTCAATTAAGCCTTGTGAAGAAGCTTGTGATAAAAGACTTATTTGTGGCCATCCTTGTGTTGGTTTCTGTGGAGAACCATGTCCGAAGTTATGCAGAATTTGTAATAAAGATGAACTGACGGAAATCTTTTTCGGTAGTGAGGATGATGAAGATGCACGATTCGTGCAACTTGTCGATTGTGGACATGTGTTGGAGAGTGATGGAATGGTGGGATTGCTCCAGAGTTTAAAGGATGGTGTACAAATTAAAGGATGTCCTAAATGTAAAACACCAATCATCAATACTTACCGATATATGGATTATGTGAAGCAATCCATGCGAGATGTAATGGAAATTAAAAAACTAATTGTTGGAAATCCTGAGGAAAATTCATCTGAAAGAAAATTATTAGAAAATATGTTAAACACATTGTTTTTCACTGCTAAATTGAATAAATTACCAATAGAAGAAATTTATCTCGCATTAGTGGAACGTTTGAATTATAAGAAAAATAAAAGGCACTTTTTGAATAAATTTGAATTACAAGGAATGAGATCGCTAATACAATTGTCGCAAGAATTCCAAAGTATTTCGCAAAATATACGACATTCTGATATTATGAAATCATACAGTAATTTTAGTATGATTATATCAGCATTGAAGAGAAGTTTGTTATTGGAAATTACTAATCAGGAAATTGATGATCTTCAATTGGAAATAAGACGATTAAAACGGATAGTCGAACTAAAAGAGATCACTGAAAGTGGCATAAGTGGAAATGGTTCTAAATGTATGGATTCAATCAACGAAAAACTATTTTCATTGAAAAAATATTCCTATGAAGTAGATAAGAGTTTGGTTGGAGAATTAAAAGAATTGAGTAGTTTGTGTAAAGTAACACTAGCAACTAGTGAACATGAACGACAAGACATAGTAGAAGCATCAAGAATGATCAAAGGTCGCTGGTTTAAGTGTCCCAATGGACATTTTTATGTTATTGGAGACTGTGAAGGTGCAATGGTTACCGCAATATGTAGTCAATGCGAGGATGAACGTATTGAATGACCGGCGACTGATAATTTAGCAATTGGATTTTAATTATATTTAATTTTCGTTTATAATAATAAGTGTTTCTGTTTGAATTTGAATAAAGTTTCTATAGAATATTTATTTGCGATCGACATTACTGCAGCACTGAATGAGTAGGAAATTATTTGAAACATCATCTGAGAGTAGAAAATTCTTCTGGTGAAAGTACAATTACACGTGGAATTAGTGAAATCCAAAATTTCTGAGAACCAAAGTTGGTTCAACCATTCCATTTTACATAAATTCATTCACACATATTACCCCCTTTATAGAAGATCATCGTGAGAATTTGCACATGTCAGACAATAAAACATATAAAAAATACCCTTTTTTGATAAACACCAATTATAGTATATTAATGAATGAGTTGCATAAGGCAAATTTTATGGCAAAAGTGGCGTTATTGCTGATTTGCGAAGCAAACGTCGCCACGGGTTAATTTAAATTGTGAATAGAATATTATACATACGTTTGTATGTTTTTTGACACATCACCAATTCCTTTTTTTATTAAAAACAACATTTAAAATTTAATCATTTTATTTAACAAATAATACAATTATTACAATAAATATTAAAACTATTACAATAAAATAATAAATAAATAAATACAATACATTTACTAAATTTAAGCCTCATCCTTACATACTAAATCTAAAACAAAAAAAAATCCTCCAGTCGCCACGAAGGTCACACCATAATATACCCCCAAACATATCTCTTCACGATACTTCTTCAATCCAATCCTCTCCAAAAGTCTCTTCTTTTTCTGAAACTCAGAAAAATGTTTCAAATTAGAAATATTATTATTTTTTACCAAACAATTAACAAAATATTTAAACATATTCAAAAATATATAAATTATAATACAAATCAAAAATAAAAAGGATATTTAAAAAGGATAAATGATAAAAAGGATATTTTTCGGGAGCTCTCAAAACCACGTCTTGTCACAACTTGACACAAACGTCGAATGATTAACTGTCAAATGTACTTCATAACGTCACCTCGGTTTATTGACAAGTCGATCTTCATTTGTTTTCAGTGGGTAATTGTCATTGGTTTAAAAATATTTTTATTCACAATCAGTATGTAATGAGTCATTTTCCGATATTTTATAAAAATGGAAAGTGACCCATTGTTATATTCAAGCGAGTAATATTTACTTTCCTCTCTAGAGAGGAAAATGGTCACTTTCCTGGCTTCCCATAATCCTGGCTACTACAATTTTTAATAATATTCATATTGGGCAACCAATAACAAGCCATTTCTCACTTGTCATTTGATGAGTAACAACAAAAAATTGTCATTAGTGACATATGTCAAATGTTGACAGACAAAAAATTTATAATGAAACACATTCAAAAGACATATTTTTTAATTAATTGTGCCTGATTGTGAATAAAATAGTATACAAACCTCGGCGAAAGGGCATTCCTGTCTCGAGAAATTGCCCGCTTCGGCCTACGGCCTCAGCGGGCAAACTTTTCTCTCGACAGTAATGCTGCCCTTTCCGCCTCGGTATGTAATCTACTATTTGAAGTGTTATAGCAGAATTTCTTGTATTTCTCGCTGATAAATCCCAATTTGTGTACTAAATTGTGTATAACATACAGGCTAATCACGTTTGAAGTTTTAAATTTTCATCAGTTCTATTATAAATGAAAGACAAGACATCGAGGGCGAATCAATTGATTTTACTTGCCCTATGAATTTGCCCTAAAATGTGTCATATTCAAAGTGGAAATTATAGTTAATTTTAGTATTCCAAAGACACGGAGAGGTATTGAAGGCAATTGATTCTACTTTTTGAATTTCATTTCCAACAGGAATATATATAACCTACGGCCTACGTAATATTTTTTTTCACAATCAGTATGAAACAAGGCATTTTCAAATTTTTTATAAAATTTTTTTACCCGTTTTTTCTTTAACCAATAACAACATTGTCCAAAGTGCGGTTTATTACTTATTTACTTCTCCTTAAAATATTTAGCATGAAAATGTTGGTGTCCCATTTCCGACCATATGATTGGCTGTTGGGTTGCTGAGAGTGGGCGGAATCCCGTTCTAAGATATACACCCGGATATCGAAGAGATGAATGATATTTGTATTTTCTTTTCATGGATATTAGTGTCAATTTACATCTGTAAAGATTCTTCAATGTAACTAAATGTTTAAGTCTTTTACAACCGCCGCATAGATGGTAAATTAATGTAAATTCTTGAAACATCAATTTGGTGTTGAAAGATTATTTACATTTGAATTTTCAAATTTCAAAATGCTTTCCCTCTTGTTTAGAAGTGCTTAAAGTTTAAACATATCAGTTCAACTCTCAGTTGATGTTTCAAAAAATTTACTACTCATGTAGTGCTGCAGTAATGTCGTTCAAATCATATACCTACATATTCTATAGGAATTTTATTCAAATTTGAATACAAATACTTATCATTATAAACAGAAATCAATAGTAGTATATTAATGAACGAGTTGCTAATTAATTATTATTCCTTGGTCGTTCAATTCGTTCATCCTCGCATTGACTACATATTGTGGTAACCATTGCACCTCCACAGTCTCCAATAACATAAAAATGTCCATTGGGACACTTAAACCAGCGACCTTTGATCATTCTTGATGCTTCTACTATCTCTTGACGTTCATGTTCACTAGTTGCTAGTGTTACTTTACACAAACTACTCAATTCTTTTAATTCTCCAACCAAACTCTTATCTACTTCATAGGAATATTTTTTCAATGAAAATAGTTTTTCGTTGATTGAATCCATACATTTAGAACCATTTCCACTTATGCCACTTTCAGTGATCTCTTTTAGTTCGACTATCCGTTTTAATCGTCTTATTTCCAATTGAAGATCATCAATTTCCTGATTAGTAATTTCCAATAACAAACTTCTCTTCAATGCTGATATAATCATACTAAAATTACTGTATGATTTCATAATATCAGAATGTCGTATATTTTGCGAAATACTTTGGAATTCTTGCGACAATTGTATTAGCGATCTCATTCCTTGTAATTCAAATTTATTCAAAAAGTGCCTTTTATTCTTCTTATAATTCAAACGTTCCACTAATGCGAGAAAATTTCTTCTATTGGTAATTTATACAATTTAGCAGTGAAAAACAATCTGTTTAACATATTTTCTAATAATTTTCTTTCAGATGAATTTTCCTCACGATTTCAAACAATTAGGATCATTATTAACAGGTCAGGATCGTTATTAACGTGGCAAGTCATTTCACAAGCATGGCCACAACGTTTTATTTAAAACGGACATGCAACTTTACATTGCATTTTATTAATATCTTCATGGCACTTTTTCATCGTTTGATGACCACAAAGTAATGTAGTTTCAAGTTGTACGTAACAAAGAAACTTTTTTGGATCATCTGAACAAGCCATAGTGACTTCATAGCCACAATCTAAGTAACATTGTTTTGGGTACATACATGGGCCACAAACTTCATAACAATTTTTCTTGCAAAGATGCTCTGGATTGGGACACAGTTTTCTGAAAATATAATCATGAGGAAAAGAAATCATTGCAATTTAAACAATACTTCAAACAAGGTTTTAAACATCGATAATTTTTATGTTCTCTGTCCAATATGTGACACATGTCCACACAATTATGGCCACAATTTAATACAGCATCACATACAATATTAGAACCGCCGTTAGAAACATTCTGAAAATCTTCCGAAGATTTAACATTTGTGAAGGAATTATGTATTTGGCATTGCAATGTTAATTCTTGTCCAATTGCATCTTGTTTTATCAAAGTTTTATGAATTTTCGTCCAAATCTAAACAAAGATTATTTAAACATTTTTTAAGTAAGAAATATTTTATTACCTTGCTGTTTTCTATCAACATTTCCATATTTCCCATTATGTAAAGACCGTTTTTAGCTCTGGACAAAGCAACACAAATGCGATTTTCAATTTTCAGAAAGCCAATCTTTCTTTCTGGATTATTTCGTACAAGTGATAATAAAATGATATCATTCTCTTCACCTTGGAAATTGTCTAAACAACAAATCCGCACATCCTTCAAATCCTCTAGATATTTATTTTTTTCTGTTTGCATTTCAAACATTTGGCCCAAATACGCTGCCAGAATTGTAATTTGTTCTGGTTTATAACCATTCAATATCAAATATTTTGCGAATGCTATAAAAAATTTCGCTTCATGAACATTTTTCTTACTCGAATCATTGCAAAACTTTTCTAGATTGTGATGATCCAGAAAATAAACACATTTTGGTACACCATTAATATTCGGTCTGTTGTTAACACTTCGATGGTTTCGTAATGACGGATATATTGTGGGTACTATTAAAGAACTAATCTCCGGTCGCATTCTATGTTGAACATTTAAAGTAAAACATTGAACTTTATTTATAATCAAACGTTCAAATAAACTAATGCCCAAATTGTAGTCAGTTTCAATATTAAAGTCCGATGTACTTGGTTTTAGCTGTTGATGATCCCCAATCAATATTAAATGTTGACAATATCGTGAAAGCGAAGCAACAATGTGTGCTTCCAAAATTTCAGCAGCTTCTTCCACAATTACAATTGGACTTTTCAGTGCTTGTAAAGATGATTGTAAACTTGCTGCTCGAGTTGTTGTCATACCAACAACTAATTTTTTTTTCATAATCAGAACATCATCAATATTTCGCAAATCTTCGTACCCTTTATATTCTTGTTTGAATTCTTGTTTCAGGACAGGAATTCTTTGTTGTAACGATTGACGATAGTTATTTAACCATTTGAAGTATAATTTCCATCGATCTAAGGGATGTATGGTATTTATATCACTAAAATCTAGTACATCGTCATTGATGTCTTCAATTCTGCCGTTCTTTGCATTTAACAACATTCTCTGTAAAAGTGATATGTATAAATTTAATTAGGTATACGTATAATACAAACAAATAGCAATTCCATGAGTTGATCACAAAGTTTTTCAATAAGCACAATTTTCTCTAATTTGGAAAGTTCTTCATCGACTTGAATAGATTTAATCTTCGATTCCAAATAATATACAGCCTCATTGCAGTGACTTAAACTTAAAAGCGTGGTAACAGAATTGACAATTCGTATGTCATCAAAGATGTCATCTATTTCAAAGTTGTCTTCCAATTGATGATTTCTTGAAGTAAAATAAATATATCTTTTTTAGCAAATTATACGTGAAATCTATCTTGATTCTCCAATGTTCCGCAAAGTAACCATTCAAGTCTATCAGATGATGTTGTTGTTAACGTCGAATGCCATGGACACTCTTCATTTAATCTTATTTTATTCGGTAAAAATGTCCAAAAATCGAATATGCCCTTGTATTGGTTTATTTCATTTAAAGTGCTTACAATTGACGCCAGCTGCTCGTTGATAACTTTTACTTTATACCTTTGTTCATAGCAAGCTTCACTTTGATTGCCGCGTCTCATTGTAATTATATTAAATTTTGAAAGCTTCTCATTTTTTGATTGGCCTCCAATTCTCAACAAATTTTCTGTATGGGGCAATAGTCCTTCAAGGAATTGATCCAATGCATGATTCGTGTAACAAATCACTAGCATGGGTGAATCATTAAACCACAACTTTTTATTTCTCAACAATGTTCCTGCTACCTTTAATCCAAGGAAAGTTTTACCTGTTCCAGGAGGTCCCTGAATGATGGCAAGTTCCTGTGTAACAGCAGCTTTAAAAGCCCGA
Organism: Silvanus unidentatus; assembly: GCA_963930825.1. Taxonomy (NCBI): domain Eukaryota; kingdom Metazoa; phylum Arthropoda; class Insecta; order Coleoptera; family Silvanidae; genus Silvanus; species Silvanus unidentatus. The sequence continues at coordinate 4,662,246 of OZ005759.1, forward strand.
AGTTGCGATTCATTTAAACCCGAAATCTTTCGTTCAACAGGCCATGCGTGCGGATCTATTACTGAATTATATATTTTGTATTTCTGTACATCTCTTAAATAATTTGGAAATGTCGATTCACTTTTAACATTAATCGAATATTGCGGCATTGGGAAATGTTCGGGAGTCATAAGTTTCAAACATTTTAACACTTGAAAATAGGGCTCAAAAAATATTTTACATTCAACCATCAAATATGGTTTTCTAATTTCAATGTTTCCAATCTGATTAGTATGAAAGAAATACAAGAAATTCTTCTATAACACTTCAAAAAACATTTTTAAACCAATGACATTTACCCACTGAAAACAAATGAAGATCGACTTGTCAAAAAACCGAAGTGACGTTATGAAGTACATTTGACAGTTAATCATTCGACGTTTGTGTCAAGTTGTGACAAGACGTGGTTTTGAGAGCTCCCGAAAAATATCCTTTTTATCATTTATCCTTTTTAAATATCCTTTTTATTTTTGATTTGTATTATAATTTATATATTTTTGAATATGTTTAAATATTTTGTTAATTTTTTGGTAAAAAATAATATTTCTAATTTGAAACATTTTTCTGAGTTTCAGAAAAAGAAGAGACTTTTGGAGAGGATTGGATTGAAGAAGTATCGTGAAGAGATATGTTTGGGGGTGTATTATGGTGTGACCTTCGTGGCGACTGGAGGATTTTTTTTTGTTTTAGATTTAGTATGTAAGGATGAGGCTTAGATTTAGTAAATGTATTGTATTTATTTATTTATTATTTTATTGTAATAGTTTTAATATTTATTGTAATAATTGTATTATTTGTTAAATAAAATGATTAAATTTTAAATGTTGTTTTTAATAAAAAAAGAAATGGGTGAAATGTATCAAAATACCTGTCAGCAACAATAAAACGTATTCTTAGTGCAAATTCTTTTTGGTCCTGTTCCTGGAAATTCTTCATATCACTTAGAAGTACGAAGTTCATTAAAAGGGAATGGGACTATATTGGCTGGATGGATATGCGATATTAAATGTTGTGTACATCCAATTTTAAATCTTTCTTCTACATACTTGAACTACCGACAGCATTTCTTTAATTTATGTACCTGGAAAATGGTAGGCTTTTTATTCCTCTTGGAAATGAAATTCAAAACCAACCATGAAATTCAAAATTAACCAATTTCCACGTATAGAATATGACCAATTTTATAGGTAATTCATTTGTCATAGAAATGAAAAAAAATTGACTTCTTCAATAGCTGTGTGGGTGTGGTATAGGTACACAATTTAACACACACAAATTGGTGATTTATTAACGGGAAATAAAAAAAAACTGTTCTACATACTACATATAACACTTCAAAATATTTTTTCAAACCAATGACATTTTTTCCCACTCAAAACAAATGAAGATCGACTTGTCAAAAAATCGAGGTGACTTTGGGCGTTTATGTTGACCACCGTGTGCAGATAAATGTGAATTATGATAAATCTTAAGAATGTTTGGTCTAATTAGGCTTCTCCGAGTACGTCATCAAAGCTTCGTACCTAACTTCAGTTGTCTGCCTCTGTCACAATCAGCTGACAGTTTTTATTTAAAAAATCGCTGGAATCTAAACAATTTTACATGTAAACAGTTCAGATATATTCAGTTAATGAACCTGAATGAAAAATGTAACGAATATTTATTAAAATTAATAAATTCGGAAAAGTCAATTGCCAAATTGTCATCTGTTCTTGACAGAGGCAGAGAACTGAAGTTAGCTGATAGAGCTGTGTGACGTCACATGGAGAAGCCTAATTACTTTCGGTGCAAATATTACATTTGCTATAGGTTGTATGTCATTACTTTTTCATCTTTTTGTGTGATTGGCTTATTTATTTTGTTTACATTATACTTCAGCTTTATACGTGATAAAGCGTCAGCGTTGGTGTTCAGTCGCCCAGGTCGGTACTCGATATTATAGTCGTACTCCATTAAAAACATAGCCCATTTGGCTAGTCTGCTGCTTGGGTCTTTTATAGTTAATAAATATTTCAGAGGCCTAAGGTCGGTAATTATTGTAAAATGTGTGCCCACTAAATAGCATCTAAAGTGCCGAATGTAGAAGAATTTCTTTCAGCGTTATTTAACGTTCGGCTGGCATAGTAAATCGGTATGGCCTCTCCACTAGTGTCGGTCACTAGTATAAACGGTCGTGAAAAAACAGGATATTTCAAAAATTGGTGGTGAAATTAAAGCTGTTTTCAAAGTGTTAAATTCCTCTTCCTGTTCTTTGGACCACAAGAAAGGTGAATTTTTCTTGGTGAGTTTAATTAATGGTTGTGTAATTTTAGCAAACTGCGGTACGAATTTTCTGTAAAATCCACAAAGTCCTAAAAAGGCACGTATGTCTTTTACATTCCGCGGCTGTGGATATTTCTTAATTACTTCAATTTTATCAGGATCGGCTTCACAACCCTTTGAGGAAATAATGTAAATATTTTGCTTTTTCTTGTAGAAAATGACATTTAATTGGTTTAAATTTTAAATTACTATCCCTCATTTTGTTAAATACATTCATTATTTGTGCGAGATGTACATCAATATCACTGGTTGAGTAAACAATGATGTCATCCAGGTATACTAATACTTCTTGTTCAATTAATGTTCTAAAAATCGTATACATCATACGTTGCCAAGTTGCAGGTGCGTTCTCCTATCCCATACTCATACGCACAAATTCGTTGTGATTATCAGGTGTAGAGAAGATACTTTCTATCTATCTCTCTCATCTAATTCTACTTGGAAATAAACACTTGCTAAATCCATTGTCGAAAATAAACTGTGTTCAGACAACATATCAATTGTTGAGTTTAATAAGGGCAAAGGAAAATATCCGTTTTTGTAATCGTATTTAATTCTCTATAATCTATACAAAGTCGGTACTCGACATCATCTCCTTCATGTAATCGTTTTTCTACTAAAATTGCTGGAAATGACCATGGGAATTGGCTTTCCACTATTATTCCATTATCTAATAATTCTTTAATTTTCTCATTTAAAATTTGTTTTCACTGATAGGGTACTCGATACGGTCTCTTGAAAATTGGTGTTACATCTTCAGTTATAATTCGCCGGTGCTTCACTTTATTTGTACAAGTCAATTTCTCGTTTAGGGCTTTAAATATATCAATATTTGTTGCGAATTGCGATTCCATTTCATTTACGTTTTCTTTACTAATAACATTATTACTTCTTGAATTCCCATTTACATTATCTTTGCTAATATTTTTATTACTTGTACCATTTATTTTTACTTTATCCCTAATCATAGCTTGATTACTCGTAGAATTTACATTTACTTTTACAGCTGCCGTTATTTTTGTTCATGTATCTTCTTGTAGTTTTAACCATGTGTTACTAATTTTTATAAATCCCGTTTTCCAATTTACATTTGTACCAAATCGTTCCAGGAAATCAATTCCGATTAATAAATCCCCATTATATACAGCATCATCACATACGAAAAATGTATGATAAATTCTTTCATGCTTATTTAAATCGATTGCAATATCCACTGTACCCATAACATTAAGATGATTCTCTTGTACATCACATAATTTTACATTTGTTTCTTGAAATAGTCCTCCTGCTACAACTTCTAGTTTTACGACGGACACCATTGCTTCTGAATCTAATGCTCCTTTATAAGTTTTATTTTAATATTAATATGTATAGACATGCGGGGTTGTGAAATAGATTTTATTGAGGAGCAACGTTCCCAAGCCCGTCCCTGTGTTTGATTTATTGTTCTAGTTCCGTCGATTGGACAGGGGCGTTGCGGGGCATGAACGTCGCCGCGTGCTCGTTTAAATCGCTATTTCTTCTTGGATTTACGTTATTTTGTCCTTGATATTGGCTATTTTCTCTTCTATTTTCCCTCTTTCATTATTATAGTTTGTTCGTTGATTGTAATTGCTATTAAATCGAGAGTTTCGATTTCCGCGCGTACTATTATAATTACTACCATTTCGCTGTTGATTATTATTATAATTTTGTCGATAGTCTTCCCTCATTTGTCCACGATTGATATTTCCATAGTTATTATTACCATTCATTTTCTTCTTTGTATTCATTTTCCTCTTTCTCTCGCAAAATTAAATTCAAATTTTGGGGCAATAAAAACATTCTACCTGCTGTTTATTTATTTCATTAGTTGTGGCTGCTTGCACTACAGCTCTTATTGGTCGTCAGTTTGTCATTTGTTTAATATAGCGGCATTAGCGACTGTATTATCTCCATAATGAATTATTTCATTTGCAATTAGTTTTAGTCTTACAACAAAATTCTTTACTGTTTCGGAATTTTGTTGTCGGCAATTGAAGAATTTTTTATAATTTTGTCCCACTACTTGAATTTCTTTAAACTGTTCTATCAAAAAGTTTCTTCGAATATATTCCAATTTCGCGTATTCTTTATTTCTGTGTTTGATTCGATAAATGACTTTACAATCCCTTGTAACCTATTTTAGTAATTGAAATTTTCTTTGTCTCCCCAGTTTCCCCATTTAGAAATTTTGTTAATTGTCCCCAGAAATTCTTTAATTTTTGTTGTACTGTCATAAAATGGAATACTTTCTAAACTTATTATTGGCAATGATTTCGGCATAAATAAATTTCCATAGTGTCTAGTGTTATTTGGTTCATTTTGCGTTTGACTCGGCCCTGGAATTGGCTCTTCTGCTTCGTTATTTACGTTTTCTTCTTCATTAGTATGGAGTAGATTAGCGAAATTAGGCGTTTCTTCAGTTTCACCCATATTGAATCAAGTCTACTGTTGTGGTTAACAGAATTTTCCACGGTCTCAGAGCGATTTTCTCTTCTTTTTAGAATTCCTTAGCGAAAATCCCACTTCTGACACCAGTTCTGGTGATCGGCACCTTCGCCCGTTTTTACAAAAGCAAAGCTAGCTACTTGTACAGTACTCACTTTTTGTAGGTTTTTGTATACGGCAGGATGCAGGATGCCAATACGGGAAGGTACCACGACAATAGAGGGTTCGTCACTCTGAGTAGCTGGTGAATTTAATGTTGGGTGGTACCAGTGTTGATTTGAGTTTATGATTTTTTTTATTAAGGGATCTTTTAGAATTTAAAGATTTAATTGGATTTTAATGTTTAATATAATTTGAAGACTTGTTATTACACTATTCAATTACAACTTTAGACTAAACTAAGGACTGGGGAATACACTTGTTACTTATTTGCCAACTTATTTACTTCTTCATCTTATCTTTGACACCGTTTACACTATCTAAAACTTATTGTGTTACAGGATCAGCCTATTTATACTAGACGACTTCTTGTCCCCTTCTTCTATTGTTAATTCTGAGAACTAATTGCTCAAGGTTGTTATCTGGTGCAGCTGCGGTCTGCACGTATGCAATTCTCTCACAGTTTTTGGTAGAAGGGGTAGCAGGTGGTCATCACTTTCTTTGTCTTTTCCTTTACAATTCTAGGAATAATATTAGAACAAAGAAAGTGTCATACACGTGTTATTGCTTTCTTCTAAGAATTCGCGGATGGTACGGACTTGTCCGAGGTCGATTACTAAGATGCACACGTGTCATCGAGGTCATTTATTAGAACAAGAAAAATCTTATTTTGTTAATTATTTTATTTTATCCTATAATGTTATTGTAGTGATTACTGCATAGCAACGAATAACGTTAAGATACTCTTAACAGCACTAGTGCTCGCTGCGCTCGTTCTTCCAAACATTCTCTCGTAATGTAAAATGCGTCTTTACATTACTTGTATCGTAAATTACTATTATTTTCTAATAATTCTAATTGAGTCTTTATTTCATTTGTAATGATCCCGACTTTCGCGGAACCATCTTTTAAGACATTTTAAAATTTAGAAAACAAAAACAAAGTGAAAACAAACAAAATATAAATCGGCAATGATCGACTAGTGGAAATAGGCCCTACGTTGTGTTTATTTTTAAGTTGTTAAATTAGTAATAATCAAGTTCTAGACAAAGGATTGATTGTGGCGACTATGACGAGGTTCTTGAGAGAAGCACAAATAAAACACATATGAAAGTTTAACGCTTATATTGGAGAATTAGAATCAAATCAGACACAACAGCAAATGAAATATTATAAGTTAAACGACAATCATAAGTTAACAGAAAGACAAAAACGTTAAACCTTGTCGATTCTAGTCTGTAGTGAAATGGAAGAAAGAATCAGCAAAGAAAACTTCCAAGACTCTTTTCAAAACATAAGGATAATTTTGCAAAAGCGTACAAACAGGATGTAACGAAACTTCATAAATTCACAGGAATAAAAGTGAGGATAGCAATTCAGCATTTAGAATCCTTGAGATGTTTTGACTCAAGTGATCATTTAGGAACACGTAAAATATGTCATTATCAGGAACGAAACATTTCATAACAAATGAGAAAATCAATCATAAAAATGTTCGAGACAAATGTACAAATAATCACAAGAAAGACTCAAAATAGGTGGAGAAATCATGAATACTAAAGATTTATGAATCAATCAAAAGTCATCAACAATATAGGGTTACGAGTTGTTGTATGATCACACATCAAAACTCACTGCCAAGCTTTACGCGAAATAACTCTGCGAGACGCCAAAACTCACATCATGAACAGAAACTGAACATGACTCAATCACACACATAATGAGATGAAACAATATAGAATATACATAAATAAAAAACATATTGAGAGAATATATACCCCTCCCTTTCCCCGGTTGTGGTGCCTCCATGCAACCGAGTACCTCCCCAATAGGTGGCTAGCCTATGGGGGTAGCGACGTCTTTTGATATTCTCTATCTTTTTGTGTACTATGGTCTGCTTTGGTACATAGCACAGAGTGAACAAATTCAATGCCACTTCCTCATTATTAGTACACAATATTCGAAATCAGAGTGAATAAAGAGCTTGGAATTGACACTCTTCATTGCTCGCTCTGCACAACAAAATATAAATTCAAAAATATATAGAACACATAATGATGATGGAACTCGTAATCCAAAATTGTCAACTCAAGTAGTAAATGGATAATAAAAGAATCTCAGAAAATAGAAACAGATAAATCGTAAACGAACATGATAAAAATTAGATTTACAATTGGAAAACACTCCAAAGATTTTTAGTGCCCAGAAAAACACCCTTGTGAATTTATAAAGACAACTTAGACAAGTAATAAAAACATTAATTTAAACAAATTCGAGATCGGTTTGCAAGAACGGCAATAGATCGGCCAGGCGTGATGAATCTTCCAAAAACCCTGAACAACTACTGACTCAACTCCTATTGCTAGCTTGCTTCCCGCCGCGCTAACATGACTCATTCTCAAACTTAATCGAAAAAACACCAAATATTTGGTTTTTAATGAATAACAAAATTCTCCTATAAAAGCCTTTTGGCTTATAAAATTTATGAAAACCACAAACAGTCAAAATTCACAAATCAATAACAAACTAAATATTGATGGACATAAATATGGCGAAAAATCGCTCATTGTTAATTTCTAATTTAAACAAAACATTTTATTTTGTATATATGTAAGAATGAAATACTACACATTTCATATTGATTTTGCTTTGTTTTTAGAAATATTTATTTAACAGTTTAAAGTTGGTCTGTCTTTCTATAGCATGTATAATTCATGAAACAATGAAAGGAAATTGTTTATAGTTTTAACAATAGTTAATTTTTTTCAATTTATAACCCCCGTAATTAATAATTAATAATTTGTTCTTCAAAGGTGTATTCACCATAGTTCTCAGAAATTTTGGATTTCACTAATTCCACATGTAATTGTTCTTTCACCAGAAGACTTTTTTTCTGAATGCGCTTTATTTGAATTAAATCGGGGGTTATGAGTGTGACTTGATCGCTTTCTAGCAATGTGTTTATTTATTTCGGGCCTTAAAATTTAAGGCCATTTTTTAATGTTTTATGGCTTCACGTATGCTCAATTTTTTATATTTTCTATCAGTAGAAAATGATCATTTTTGTTATCTTAAATTGGCCTAAATTCCAATTCTACTGCTTTTTGTATGACATAGTATGTAGAAATGGAAGTTTTTTGATAGAAATGGATTAGACGATTAGAGATAACAAATATACATGTATTCAGTATAATTATTTATTTTTATTTTAATAATTTTAAAAGAGCTATGTATGTAATCATTGAATAAAATCGTATGTGATACTCGTATGTGAAACGAGTATCACATACAAAGACCCCCTGGGGCATGTATGTATATACCCCCAATGACCCCCATTGTATGTATATTATAGTGATCGATATACCTATGAGTAACTAGATACGCTAGTTAAATATATTAAATCAATGATGATGATTCATACATACATATATTATACATATACATATGTATGTATATGAACAAGAAAACGACATCATTTTTAATATCATTATTAGGATATTTAAAATAAATTAATTAATGTGATTAAGTGGTTATACTAAAACCGAGACTAAAACATCTCTTAAGATAAATCCCTTAATATAAAATAAAAAATAGTTATAAGTCAGCCTATATTCAGTTTACTAGTCAGTTATATCAGTTAGTTATTGCCTAATTATTGTAGATTAGCTGTAAGTAATATTGTTGTAATTATTTTTGTATTAGGGAAAATTATCTAATTATCAATAAATAAATATAGAATAATTTGTAGAAAATAAAAATGAATTGAAATTTTGTTGGTGACTTTAGTTTGGGTATTTAATATTTTTTTTATCGAAATGATTTCGATTAATTTTCAAATGTGTTTTTGTATTATTGCTATAAATATATGTATATGCTGATAAATAACTAGTTTTCTTACACATCGTTTATTTATCATTTAACTGAATTTACGGTTTTGTACTGTTGGGTTTTTAATTAATATTATACGGGCACAGAAAAGAATATTTCAGTGTTTAAATTTAGCGCTAAAAATAAAAAGCAGTCGTCAAGTACGCAAGTTTGCAGCACCGAATAAAAGTTTCATGCAATTTTAGCTCTTTTTCTCATGGAAAAACCAAATATTTGTATATCCATAGAAAAGAGTAATTTGCATTCATAAAATCAAATGTAGTGTGTGTTAGAATCGAGTGAAGTGAAATACAAAAAAAATCAATCAGCATAGGTAGAATTGAATTAATTACAAATGGTAAAAGCATTGTTTTTGGTTAGATTTTATTTTAATTCTTTATTTTCTCTTTAATCTTAGAAATATTGTATAAAATTTGAAATGGACAAAGGGCAAACACTGAGAAAACAACAATTTAATTCGCCATGTCTATTTATTTTATTTGCTTACATAATTTCATATTTAATATTTTGAAATTGTCACATTTTAAAATATCTCAAATATTACATATATTAGCAAAGCTAAGATTTGTTGAGCGGAGTCCAAAATTACAGAGAGCATATACTCAAGGTAAATGTTCACATCAGGACCATTTTGGCGTTGTACGGTAATCTGAACACTGGTATCTCTTGCCAATCCCATGGGTTTCCGTACAGCGATCGGAAGTGGATGATGCAACATCTGAAGGAGACGGTTGCAGAGCTGGACCACAAGGAATTTCTTGATTGACGCAGTTAGGCGAATGCGAAGTCCCAAAACCAGACGTGGACGACGGGAATTCGATCGAACATGTCGAAAAATCCAACGTGAACGTCGGCCATTCGGTTGGACACATCGAAACTTTCGTTGTAGCCGTCGGGAATTCGGATTTGACCGGCGAAGTCTCGGGTGTAGTCGGCGACCACTTTGATGAACAATAATTATTGCTCTTATGTTATTTCCATAGCCATAAATCACTTGAAAAATACGAAAGAAATAAGAGCGTATTCTTCTATAGTTATTCATTTTTTTGACTGTTTAATTTTTTAAGTGTTGATTTTTCACTTTGAATTTTTGTTATCACAATTTATTTCAGAGCACTTGTTGCTAGTACGTTTTGTGCTAAACTGCATCTAAGAGCGCCGAAATGATACTAATTTGCTGGTCAAAAATTTCTTCCTTTATATGCGAGATTTTCTTTCGCGCCCCTTAAAGCTCACCAATAGCGCCGGGAAGTCGCGCAGCATAAGTTAGCAGGAGTCTAGGGGACTGTCTCTCTCGTATATTTTAAATTAATAAGAGACAAGAGAGATTTTATTGCATTTGGCTACAGTTATTGTTGAGGGGGGAAAAAGACAATTGCAAGTACCTGTAAAATGAACACAAATCTGTTTATTGAAATACGGACACTTAATAGGGCGCACATCAACTCGTCACTGGTAATCCCTTGCAAAAATTTAGAGGTACCCGAGACACATCAACTCGTCACCGATACCTTAGTGAGATGCATCAACTCGTCACCGGGACGGATTAACTGGTCACCCGATTTTTAATCCTTTTAAATATCTTTGGGTATGAAGATATAAAATTTAAAGTAAAATAAGAAAAGACAATATGTTTTTTCGAAAAATATAAATATATTTTGTAGTATACATATAATGAACATACAGTATCTATATACAAAGAAGGTAAATAATTTTACCTAATGCATCAGATGACCTCTTTGGCTCTCAACAAACTTTACTTCCACATCCATTGCACTTATAAAAATCGTTCTCAATAATACGTTCTAACACTGTCGAGAACGGTATATTAGAACAGAGACAAAACTGTTTAGTCTCTGATTAGAATGAGAATATGTCCAATAAATATCACAGTTATATAGGAGTAATGAGATACGATTCTTAGAATTAACTAATTATACCTAAGTACCCCAGTGACCAGTTAGTGTGTCTCCGAAAGGTCCTTAGAAAATTACCTGAAATCGGCCGGTGACGAGTTAGTGTATCTTACTTGAAAGGGATTAAGTCTGGTGACGAGTTAGTGTGTACCCACTTAATATTGATGATAATGATTGATTCTGTATTAGACAAAAATATTTTAAAAAGAGGAATAAACTGAAAATTAAACTCATTTTTTAGTGTCCACTGTAAAATTATTGGTCGAAGTCTTTACAAAACTTTTTTCTGTAAGTTATAGACTATTTCTTATTGTTTCGCATACTTATTATATTTCGGCTTTTCAGTTTATTTTCAAGTATTCATAATTTCATATATTCGTACATATTTTAACTTCCACGTATGTGCAATTCATCATATCTTATGTGGAGCCAAATTATATATGTATATGTTGCATTTAAAGTAGAGTAATTAAGTGGAATATATGGCATGTTAGAATAAGAGTAGTATTGATTTAAATGCATGTAAAATAGAGTAGGAAATATTAGACAAGAAAATTATTAATACTAGAAACTTAGAATTGATAATTGTTAATTGTTAACCAAAATCGCACCTTTCAATCAATTAGCGTCTGGAGACGGAAATATCGCGATAGCATCAATATGACTAACAAGGGAAAAAATTAATAGATTCGTCTAAATAGTATCATTGTTGTTAATAAATAAGGGAAGAGAAAAATGTTAAGATGTGAAAAAGGGGATCCAATTACAAACTGACCAAACCCGAAAAAAGGGCAGAGCTAAACGTATAATCATAGGCAAATCTCGTTGCGGTCAAATCGACTAATATCATAAACAAAATAAACCTGTCCAAAGGGGAAGTTTCAATTTTCTGAAAGAGAAAAACAAAGCTATTTAAAAGCGAGGAAAGCGACCGATCTTATCAAAAACAGGGAATCTTACTGGATAAAAATGGGAACTTATGAGCAATTATTGTGTCGCGACGTCTTTTAATTGAAACAAACCCTCTCGAGAAAGGGGAAAATTTTTGTATAAAATGCGATGCGATTTTGGGGTAAAAGTTAGTTGCATTTGTACGTTGAAGTTGAATCTTGTCACCTGTTAGCTAGTCTAAAATTGTGTCAGAAGCTGAAATTTTGTGTCAATAAATTCACAAACAGTCAGAAAGTTACCATAGTTACCACTGATATAGTCAAGTCAAATTCGTGTCGCATAAAAATAGAGTGTTAGAAGTGTGATCCGTGTAATCCTGAATCCTGATCCAGCAGATTTGAAAGGGGAAAGATAAAGTAAAGAAGATGTCAGCTAACGGTAGGCTCTTTTATGGGTTAATTTCTTTGTAGATTTGTATTTGTAGTTTTAAGGAATGTTGTAGTTAGAGAATAAATGTTTGTGTATTGAAGCAAGGTGATTTAAACACAAAAATCCTAATGGCGATAGCTGTGCAAAAATGCACAGAGTTCCGAATGACGCCAGGGTCGAACCCCACTAGTTTAGATAAGGTCTTCGCTCGGCCTAATAATGTGCCAAAGTATACGAAGGCGTAGAACGGACACTAGTAGACTTCTTTTTTAAATTCATACATTTTTCTATGAATTCATACAATAAAGTGTGAATTCACAGAAAAATGTTTATTCACAATCAGTATGTAATGTGTCATTTTCCGATGTTTTATAAAAATGGAAAGTGACCCATTGTTTTAAACAAGCGAGTAATATTTACTTTCCTCTCTAGAGAGGAAAGTGATCACTTTCCTGGCTTCCCAAAATCCTGGCTACTACAATTTTTAATAATGTTCATATTGTGCAACCAATAACAAGCCATTACTCACTTGTCATTTGATGAGTTAACAACAAAAAATTGTCGTTAGTGACATATGTCAAATGTTGACATACAAAAATTTATAATGAAAAACATGTTATAATTATAATTGTGTCTGATTGTGAATAAAATAGTATACAAACCTCGGCGAAAGGGCATTCCTGTCTCGAGAAATTGCAAACTTTTCTCTCGACAGTAATGCTGCCCTTTCCGCCTCGGTATGTAATCTACTATTTAATTCACAGAAAAAAGTATGAATTTTCACAAAATTGTTTGAATTCATACTTTTACTTTTCATACTTTTTTGTGTGAATTCATACTTTTTTCTGTGAATTCATGTCGTGCCTGCTTTTTGGCACATTCTTACATTATTAGGCCGAGCGGAGACCTTTTCTTACAAGTGGGGTCCGACCCTCGCGTCGTTCGGAACTCTGTGCATTTTTGCACAGCTACCGCGCTTAGGATTTTAGTGTTTAAATTCAAATCAAAGAGTTACTCTGCTTCATCACACAACATTTATTGCTAATACTACAACATTCCTTACATTTTTCAAAACTACAAATACAAATCTACAAAGAAAAACAACCCATAAAAGTGCCTACCGTTTGCTGACATCTTTCTTGTTTTTTTTTTCTTTGGGCTCGACTGATTTCAACAATTCTGGTCTAGCAATGTCTTCACTGCTTATTCAACTCTCTGATTAACCTAACAACTAGCTTCTTCAACGCAAAATTTTTAACAGACAAACGCACAGTTGCAACTGACTACAACTGCGTGGGACTGGTACTAACACTGACTAACTCTGACTAACACTGACTTACTAACACTGACTAACACTGTCCGACTAACTCTTCACACTGTCTGACTAACTCTGTTTTTTCCCCGAAATCGCATCGCATTTTTATACCTAAATTTTCCCTTCTCTCGAGAGGGTTGTTTTCAATTAAGACGTCGCGACATATTAAATGCTCATAAACTCCCATTCCTGTGCACTAAAATTCCCTATTTTTAAATCGGACCACCCACTTTCGATTGCTTTCCTCGCTTTTTTATAGCTTTGTTTTTTTCTTTGAGAAAATTGAAAATTCCCTTATTGACAGTTTTATTTTGTTTATGATATTAGTCTATTTGTTCTGGTTAGGATTTGCCTATGATTATTCCGCTTATGGTTCATTTGAAATTGGATTCACGATCACGCATCTAAACATTTTTCTCCCCCAACAATAATACTATTAATTTTTCCCCTTGTTAAACATATTGATGCTATCGCGATATTTCCGTCCCCAGATGCTATTTGTTTGAAAGATGCGATTTTGGTATACAATTAACAATTATACAACTCTAAGGTTCAAGTATTAATAATTTTACATTTCTACGTCTAGTATTTCCTACTCTATTCTACATGCATTAAAATCAATACTACTTTTATTCTAACATGCCATACATTCCACTTAATTACTCTATTTTAAATACGACATATACATATATAATTTGGCTCCACACGTTCTAAGCCTTCGTAAAAGTAGGCACGAGACACTTAACACTTTTGTTAAATTTCATCATTACATTGATTCAATACACTTTCTTGTAATGGAACATTATGCACTTTTATGTAACTAAAACTCTATGAAGGGAGAGATTTTCTTCCCCTTTCGTACGTATCGCAACTATTGCTTCCCTCATTTATTAATGACAATCCTTTACTTTTTATGTTTAATAGTAGATTACTTTTTATTTCAAGGGGACAGTTAGTTTCTTAAGGGCCTTCTCTTAAAAATAATACGATTTGGATTGTTTTTCCGAGCGTCTTCATTTCAAAATAATGTATTAATTATTTTCAAGGGTAAACTTTTGTTTTTATTCGTTGTTTTTAATAAAACACTTGAAATTGTTGTGCGAATTTTATTTATTTTCTTCAACTTAAAATTCCTAAATCTGCATATACATATACTATGTATGTTAAATTCTTACAATTTGAATCATATCACTAAGACATAATTTCTGTTAGGGTTCTTGGGTCATTATAGTTGTTTTTAATGTAAAAGCTTTATTCAAAGAATTGGTTAAGCTTTGCACTGCTTCATAAAATTTTTACTTGTAAATTTACTAAGGTCATATTAATTCTGCAATTTTAATATGTTATTAAGGGCTTTTTTCCGCTTCGAATAATAAAAAAAGTTTTGAATTTCAATGTTGGAAAAATTTTACAGGTTTCTTTGAAAATCGCCTTCTATGCGTAACAAACAACAGATTTTCCCCTGCTTCACAAAAGAATAATACATAATATTATAGAGAAAACATTTTTATTTTTTTGTAAGGCATTTTTGGAAAGAGATACTGATAAAAATGAATAAGTTCGTATTTAATGACGTGTGACGTCATTCGGGTAAAGCGATGGCGACCGAAGATCTTTGCGTATTTACTGGATTGTCGCTGAAAATTCCCTAATGCTGTCGTGGGTGAAATCTAACCTTACTTTTTCCTTGTTAAAAAACATCATGGGTCGAAAGGCTCGAAAGAAATTCGCAAAATCCAAACAAAATCTTCCGGTCACGGTATATAAGTTTTAATTCAATCGACTTTGATTTTGATTCATTGTGTTATTTTTAGGGACAAGTAATTGATACACGAAAGCCTTACCAAGATATAATTCGTGAAAATGAGAAATTTGTTGAATACTACAAGACACAAAACATTTGCAATGAAAAGGAATATGAAGAATTTATTAATTGCATTAAAAGCGATTTACCAGCCACGTTTCGTATAACCGGATCGAAATGTGTTGCCAAAAAAATGCTAGAAATCGTGCAAGATCAATTGATCAAAGAATGTGTTGCAAAAAGTGCGGAAAATCCACCAAATATCTTCCCCTTGCCTTGGTACCCTAACAGATTGGCCTGGCAAATGGAACTAACTCGAAAAGACATTCGTCGCAACGAGATCTACTACAAATTACACAATTTCTTAATAGCTGAAACCGAACATGGAACCATTTCTCGACAGGAGACTGTCAGTATGATCCCACCGTTGCTTTTGGACGTACAATCTCATCACAAGGTTCAATACTAAACAAACGCCTTCAAAACACCCTCTTTAACTTTATTTTCTCGTAGATTTTGGATATGTGTGCTGCACCAGGCTCAAAAACGGCACAACTCTTAGAACTGCTGCATGCAAACGACGAACCAATTCCGTCCGGATATGTTATCGCCAACGACATAGACAATAAACGATGTTATATGCTTGTTCATCAAGCGAAACGTTTGAATTCTCCATGTATCGCAATCATCAATCATGATAGCGCCAATCTGCCGAACTTAAAACAGAGTTTACCAGACGGTTCACTTACAAACGTTGAATTTGATCGGATTTTGTGCGATGTACCGTGCAGTGGGGATGGTACATTGCGGAAAAATCCAGATATTTGGATGAAGTGGACTCCAGCCAATGGATTAAACCTTCACGGGTAAAAATAAAAAAGAAAATTCACCTTATTCAAATTAATTTCGCTTGTTTTCAGTGTTCAGATGAGAATCCTTCGTCGTGGACTGGAATTATTGGCAGTTGGTGGCCGAATTGTGTACTCCACGTGTTCCTTAAACCCCATAGAAAACGAGTCTGTGATACATCGAATTCTGTGCGAAATGGACGGAGCTGTCGAATTGGTGGACGTAAGTAAAACGTTACCAGGCCTTAAATACACTCCCGGCTTGGAGAGTTGGTTAGTTGGTAGCCGAAATCTGGAGTTTTACGAATCATTCGAACAAGTCGACGAAAAGTGGCAAACTACAATTCGGCCACAAATGTTTCCACCAAAAGTGGAAGATCGTGAGAAATTTCATTTGAACAGATGCATTCGGATACTACCACATCAACAGAACACAGGGGCCTTTTTCGTGGCGGTTTTAACAAAGTTAAGACCGTTGAATAGCAAAAAACAGCAGACCGACATCGAGACAACTGAAGAAGAAACTGAGAAAAAACGATCACTGGACATGAAATTGCCGGAGAATCAAAGAAAACGTCGTCGAAAGGACGCCGTCTACCGAGAAGATCCGTTTGTATTTTTCAATGAAAAAGAGGACGATCCTGTATGGTTGGATATTAAAAGTTTTTATAACATTTCAAACGAGTTCGATGCGAAATGTCTGTTAAATCGGTGCGCCACTGGTAAAAAGAAAAACATTTATTTGACCAACGAATCGATTCGTGATTTAGTCATACAAAATCAATCCCATGTTAAATTCATTAACACGGGCGTTAAAGTATTTGTTAGATGCGATAATAAGAATATGCAATGCAAATTTCGAATTGCAAATGACGGTTTGGAGAGTGTGTATCCGTATATAGGCGCGAATCGGAAGCTAAACATACCAAGGGAGGATTTAATCGCACTGTTAGTCAACAACAATCCATTGGAGTCGCCTAAAATCACAAGTTTATCCGAACACGTGCAGGAACGTTGTCAGAGTCTAACACCAGGCAGTTGTGTGCTGATTTATGAGGACAGTTCTTGCTTAAAGGACGGCGATAAATTGATTATTAACATCAGTGGATGGCGTGGTACGAGCACGTTGAGGTGCTACATGTCGCAGCACAGCACTGTGCATTTATTACGGCTTTTAGGTGGAGATATTTCGAAATATGGTAAGAATTATTTCAGGTTTAATTTTGAAATCTCATTGAATTTTTTTACAGATGTTAACAAGTTCAAGAAAAACGAAAATGTTGAGGAGCAGGAAGAAAACACTGTTTAATTGATAAGTTTTTATACCAAGAATAAAGATTTTTAAACAGTTCATTTCTTAATAGATAAATGGATTGTCAGATGGTTCAGTTTAATGTTCAATCACCCATAATAAATTAATTCCAGCTCGGCCTAAATTCACGCGTCCCAACATGCCAAATTCCATCCGATTTACATGATAAATAAAAAACAGAATACTGTGAAACAAATTGTTGCAGCCTTTAACCATTTCATAAGTTTTCTCTCCTATTATCACCCTATAATGGGGCGGTTTTTCTTGTGTCTGTTGGATGTACAGCGAATGTTCAGTTAATGTTGGCAATTTTTCATTCACTTTAATGTAATGTTGACCACTGAACGGTTTCACGTCCGGTTGATTTGGTGTTGGCATTAATTGCGTGTCCAAATATGCGGCGAATAAATGCATTATAATCTCCGAGTCGGTTGGTAACGATTCGTCCCATTCTTTGTTGCCGCCATTCCATTTAAATTCGCTGATGCAACCGCCTTTTGCTAGTTCTTTAATTCGTTTTACTAGATACACTTGGTTTGTGGTGATTTCGAGGAAAGGGATGATGGTTAGAAGTGAGGGGATGGTTTGAGTGAGTAAAGGCATTTGTGCTGTCTTTCGAAGACGTTCGATACCGACTTGGCCAATTTTCACGTCGCTTAGTCCTTGTTTCTCCAATTCCTCGTCAATTCGTTTAAATTCGATCACGAAACGTTCTAAAATCGTTTGGGAGATCCACATACGTAAGTTCTCTTTCCATTGTGTTAAAGATACGGGGGAGACGTTAATTCTGGTCCAGACGTCCATGGTGTTTGTTTGGTTTGTTGTTAGTTCGTTGATGTCGTCTCGTCTGCCTGGAGTATTTGGACTCTTTACTGAAATCGAGAGAAATTTTATTAAATAAGCATGACGTGAAGAGAAATTTCTTTACCAGGTAACTGTGTGGAAAGCTGGTATTGGCATTTGGCGAGAAATGAAGTCATATCCTTGGCAGTCTTTGTAATTGGGTGACTCCAAAATGAACTCATTAAATTAGATGAGGTCTTCGGAGGTGTCGTTGTTTGATTCAGTTTTTCATTGTCGGCATAGTCTTGCAAATATTTCTCTAATGATTTTTCATCCGCTATGAATTCGACAGAGGAATCGTTGGGGTAGTAAGTAGATCGGTTGGTTGATGAACGATTTTTTAGGTTTATCGGAGTACTGCCTTTGTGATACACCCAAGAAGGTGACGATAAGGAACAGTTATAGCCTAAAACAGAAAATAATATAATACCAATCGGTGCAAATGTACATTTGGAAGTGTTATACTTTCGTTCCCTGGTATTGAAAGATTTGAATTCCAACTAATTGCAGAAACGTTCATCGGAGTGTTCGGAAAGGTTCCCACAAGCGAATTATTTGGTGTAGCATTAGCAATAAGTGGACTAGAGTGTGTAATTGGTTGTTTCGTGCCTTTTACTTGCGTCTGTGTCTGTTCATTCTTATTTTGGAACGATATTTTGATGGCTTTACAAAAGTGATAAGAAAAATTCAGGAGCAACAAAACAATGCAGATGTGTTCGATATATTGATAAAAACTGGTTATTAAAGGACAGGAATACCACCTGGAATCAGAATAAAGTCACACAATTTCCTTATTTATAACAATTTTTACATACACATCGTATAACAATGCTAGTAGAATGATGAAGTTTATTGAGCCCCACACTATACTTTTACGAAATTCTTGCCGATTTTTCTTTAAAGTTAAATCTTTGTTAAATTTGTCACTTTTTTTCAATATCATATTGAATTTATGAGCATCAATATTTATATTTTCAGTCTTTCAATTTTGTCGGCAATTTAAACAATGCAAACCTAACCTCTTTAAAACCATAAAACCGTTAAAAAACAAAAAATCCCTAAAATAACCCAAAAAAAGATATGCAACTAACAAAACTTATATTCAAATTCTAAACATACATTAGAAAAATTAAAAATTTTCTTTCTGAATCATGGAAAAACCATCTCCATTTCTCGTTATTCTCCACAAATGATCCACTGACAAATTCCTTGTAAGAATATTTAAAAATTCTTCATCGTGTGTAATTATAATCATTTGGAAATTTTTGTGATCCTTTTTCCTTGTTATCAATTCGGCAAGTGTTTCACCCAGACTGGCAATATTCTCCCGATCTAAATTCGTTGTTGGTTCATCCAACGCCAACATACCACAATGAGAGGACAACGCTTCTGATAATGCAATCCTTATCACAAGACACGCCAAAACACGCTGTCCAGCACTACAACGTCCTCTCATATCCATCTCTACACCTTTATTAACTTGCACGACTTTGTAATTAATGTTTCGTTTCATTCTCGTCGAATTCCCTTCATCCTCTGTCTGTATTTCAATATAATCAATATCATTACCACGGTAAATGCTGCGCCACATATCCCGAATAATTTGATTAATTTGCTTCATTCTTTCCTTATGAAAATCAATCACGACTTTCTCTAAAACTTGTATATACTGCCACAAGTCTTTCTCAATTTTCGTCGTCACATGTGTCTCATACACCTTTCGCATATATTCCTTTTTCGCATTCTTGTACTGCGGTTTATTTATCTCCACTTCAATATCACTTATATTCTGCTTCACGATATTCACTTGCCCCTTGAATTGGTTAATCGTTTGCAGTAATTTCGCTCTAGTATTTCCTTTCTCTTGTTTCTCTTTCACCAACGATGCATAATTCAATTCCTCTACTTGTTTCTGTAGAGCAACAATCTCTTTTTCCATAACTTGTTCTTCTTTCTGCTTTTGTCTAAGTAACAAATTGTCATTCAGTCCTCGGAACAGAAGTTCACTATTCGCCAATTGTTCTTTCTTTTCAGCAATCGCATCGTTTATCACATTCTGACCTGAGTCTAATTTTTTTAAATTGCTTCGCAATTCATCGAACTCTTCCCTCTCTTTCATAAGTTTCTCTTCAATTTTATTAGCCAAATATTCCTCAATATTAGCCTTCAAAGTCTTTAATTTTTCCACAACATTTTTATTCAACGTTATTATTTCTCTCTGTGCGCTTATACGAATTTTGCTCTCTCTTAATTGACGTTCCTTCGATTGTTGAGCTTCCGATAACTCTTTCTGTGCTAAATTCATCTCGTTCCTTAATGCAGTCACCTCATTTTGGACATTTTTTATCGTTTCATCATATTCTAGCATCGATTTCTCCAACTGTGACAATTCCCTCAAATTCATCTGCAATTGATTGTGTTTCTCAGCCAAAGTTTGTTTCTGTTTCATCATATTATCAACTCTTGCACGATAATTATCAATCGCTTTCAATAAATTCTCCTTTTTCATCTTCAATTCACTGAGATCCGATTTGCATTGTTCAATTTCCGATTCCACTTCCAATCGCGATTGTTTCGAATACACTTCCACAATCTGTGCTTGTAAGTCTTGGATTTTATTCGTGGATGTTTCCACATCGACCGTGTACTGATCTAAAAGTGCAGCATCTGACACGACTCGCTTGCAAATATTCAATAGAGATTCATGTTTATCACATTCGGTTTGAAGACGTTGGAAATTCTCCTTCAAACTGTCTAATTTTGTCTGCTTTTCCTTCAACTCTTTCCTCATTTGCGGTAATCCATTTTCGATTTGTTCTATTTCTTGGTTCAATGGATTCACTTCTTGCAATTTCGCATAAAACTCCTCCTCTTTATGCAAATCCGCTTCAATTTGACTGAGTTGACTTGGAATTTTCGATATTTTATTACCCAATTGCATTATAATCTCTTCAATTTTTCTTCTATTGGTGAAATTCGTCTGACAGACTGGACAACAAGCGTTCTCTTGCTGGAACGATTCGATAAACGTTTCATACATGACTTTCGCCGAACTATATTGTCCACGATTCTTCTGCAATTTCTCACGTTGCTGTTTCGATGTATTCAACACATCGGTAAACAATTTTCCATGTGTTAAATTCACCAGTTTCCCTTGACTCACTCTTAATTTCTCTTCCATCGACACGATCTTCTCTCGATCGTGTTTTATTGTCGTTTCAAGAGTTGTCATTTCACGTTGAAGTTGATTCAATTCCGAGGAACATTTCTTAAATAATTTCTCTTCGTTTTGTTGAGCATTCAATACTGCTTTCTGGTAATTGTGCGTCTCTCCAATGTCCAACTCTTTGAAATTATTCGCATGTTTCAATTTGATTTCAGCTATCAACATTTGGCGATTCATAATGCTCTCATTTTCAGCCTCAATACGCTCTTCAGCCACCTGATTCTGCTTCAGAGTCGTATAGTCTTTGTCCAACCTGTCCAGAACGCGTTCAAGTTTATTCATTTCATCGCTTAATGTTTGAGATTCGTTCTGTTTCTCGTCCTCATTGAAATTATTTTTAATTCTCGTTAAAGCCTCTTGGATTTCGTTCATTTTTTGCTCAGTGTTTTGGAATTGTTTGTTAACTCGCTGTAATTCGTCTTGTTGTTTACGAGTGTCCATGATTTTCCGTTTGATTTCATTAATTTGTGATGTTTTCATTTCGATTTGTTGTTCAATTGTGATGTATTTTGAAAGTTTCTCATCGATTGCAGCTTGCAGTTCCATCTCTTCGACTGCAGCCTCTTCCATAATGTTGTTGAAGTTAGTTTCTTGCTGATTTAATGATTTTTTTACTTCCTCAAGGAATGTTGGTGATTCAATATCGCCTTGCAAATTAAACGACGTTTTTGCACTGTAAAAACAAGATTAATTCTAGTTAAAAATGTTTTAAATGTATGCATTTAATTACCTGTTAAGCGATTGCTTGAATTGGTCGCATGTTGAGTTATACTGAGCCACTTGTTGCTCCAATTTCCCCACATTCCCCTGACACTTTTGTGTACTGTCTGATACTTCAGCAATTCTTTTACTGATATCCAATTTACGCTGTTCCAACTTTCCAATCAACTTTTTCGTCTCTTCCGAACGTGCATTAAACGATTCAAGTTCTTTGTTCAATTCCTCATCTGTACCTTCAAAGAGTTTTGTAATCGATGCTCGAATTGTGGCTTGATTTTCCTGTAAAACCTTTTTAATACCCTCCTTGTTACGTAACTGTGCCTGTAATTTTCCATATTCATTTTCTAGATTGAGTATTTTCTGTAATTCCGTTTCAATTTTTGCAAATTCTTGTTGAGTTCCTTCAATGTCACCTTTAAAAGTATCCAACTTATTCTGATACTCGTTTAATTTCTCTTGCTGCCTGGCTACGTGTTGGTGTAGCTCAGCTTTGGTGGCAGTTTGTGGCTTTAATATTTTCAATTCATTTGATTTGGTACGCATTAAAGCTCGTAATTCCTCGCAGACTTTATTATATCGAACGGAATCGAAGATTTCATCGAATTTCTCTTTCAGTTTTTTTGCCTCGTCAAGTGGCCAGTACGAGTTTTCTTGATGGCAAAAGAGAACATTGTTTAAAATGGCAGGGGAAACCTTCAAGTACTGAGCAGACACATCGTTTACGTCCACACATCGACCACTAACATCTTGTGCTTCAGTTGCATTAAAAGGCACTAATCGGACTGTTGCATTAAGACTTTTGAATTGTAAGCCAGTTGAGCCGGCACGGAAATTGCGTTGTACTTGAAGGAAACGTGCGATTGTTATTTCGTTTCCTTTGTAATCGTGAAATTGCACCTTTATGCAACCTTTTATTATATGTTTGTTCGTCATTTTTGGATCATTCACAAATCCTTGGCCATTCTTGGTGTTTGAGGGTAACTCGCCGGTTAACCCGTACTTTATAGACTCAATTATTGTTGTTTTACCACAGCCATTTTGCCCCAATATCAAAGTAACTGGCGACTCGAATTTTAATTGCTTCTCTTCGTTTGGATCGAAATTTCTGATTCCACAAATGTTTAATTTTTTCAGTTTCGCCATGATCTGAAAAAATTATCAATTTATTATGTATATCGCACTAAAATCACAATGAATCAACCTATTGTTTAAAAAAACATGGGATATTTTGCTAAGTCGGCGAGCGCGAAAAAGTGAATGTTTCCAACCTTCTAACTGTCAAAACAACTGTATGGTCACGTGTGCCTTCAAAAGCTTCAAAATCAAATAAAAGAATTTTAAAGTAGGCGACATCTGTTGAGATTTTTCGATAATGATTACAAATTTTATTCAAAAGTTATTTTTTATTACTATAAATTTATAAAACTATATAAAAAGTGAAATACAAATAATAATTCTCTTTTTTTATCACATTTTAAATCTACAAAATTGGAAAATACGTTTTATCATCACTATATAAAAAATAGTGGCAAGCTGCATAAACATACACATAGATTATAACTTTTCATCCCGAAATGTTATTAAATAAACAAATCCTTACAATTTGTTATCAACATTTCCAATAAAATAATATCACTCCGAACATCTGGTATAAAATTCGACGAATGATGCATTAACGTCGGTGCAAA
Source organism: Silvanus unidentatus (assembly GCA_963930825.1). NCBI lineage: Eukaryota > Metazoa > Arthropoda > Insecta > Coleoptera > Silvanidae > Silvanus > Silvanus unidentatus. The sequence continues at coordinate 4,686,115 of OZ005759.1, forward strand.
AACAGTTGCCAAATTTTGCTCGTTCATTTTATTCTGTCGTGAATGCATTGCAACTTTACTTAAATGTTCAATAACAAATTTCAATGTATCATAATGCACTTTTGGTAATCTTATTAAGGCATGTTTAATACTAGAAAGGCGCAATGTCAAATTGTTATGCTGTATTGCATCAATCAACAATGGATGCACTTCATACGTGACTAATGGTACTGGCAAAATCCTCAAATACAACTTTAATGCACCGGTCACAACATTTATATTCGGGTACTTGTCTCGACTCAAGTCTGCCTTCTCTCCATCTTTATCGAATGTCATTTTAATCGCCTCAATTTCTTCTGCAAATCCACTCAAACGATAAATCCCTTCGACGGTCAAACCCCGGGCTTCCACTTCGGCCACACATTTCGTAACAACAAATGGCAATTCCGCTTTGTAGGCACTCAGCAATGTGGTCAATTCAATGCCGAAAACCCCTCGTAAATACTTCAAATCGGGGACACAATCGTTGGCGAATTTCTCTGAACATTTTTCTAAAAAACAAACAGTTTTTGGCACATAATTTCCAAATATGAGGGAATAAAATACCGTGCGCTATAACGCCACAATCTTCACACCGTTTCCCCTGCATTGTGAAACCCCATAGAAAATTCGCACACAATTCACACCAGTTCAATCCCTTAAATGTCTGCAATTTAAAGACATGAGCTTTTTCCAGCTTCTCAATCGGTTTATAGTTGCCTAATATTTGCTGCTGTAACGTTTGGTCATGATTAATGACAGGTACTTTGTTATTGCTAAAACGAGATTAAAGTTAGTCAAAAATATTGAATTTTTATTCAACTACAACTTCAGTCATACTTAACGTTTTCCCTTGTTAAAGCACGCAATTTTCTCTTATTTAACGTCATATAAGGACTCTCTTGATAGTCCACTGCTGGTAAATGTTGCAGAATTGTTGGTGCCTTCAATTTCAAATACATTGTCACTAATCCATCGGCGACCAAAGAGCGTACACAATCGTATCGTTTTTCACCCACATACACGCCACTTTTGGGATCATAATATAATTTGTAATGATGAATCTGATCGTTGAACCTGAGAGTGAATTGCATTTATACAACAATGTTTACAAGATAACTAATCGTACTTTAAAGTGAGCGTATGGAATTCCCCCATGGAGGAGGCACTCTTTCGCACCAAATAAGAGCCGTTTGGTTGATGCTCCAACATACTTGCTGCTTGTATATGTGTTATTGGTCCATGATAGTCTCGGCCTAGATATGATGGTACTTCGTCTGGAATGTCATCGTTTAGAATTGGAATGGGAATTGGTGCTTCCAGCTGCATACGATATACTGGAGCAATTAAAAACGAAATTTATTGAGAAACACGTCAGTTCCACTTTTATAAAGAAAATTTAAACTTTACTTACAGTCACTTTTCCATACAGGCAGTTCTTGGTCTAACTCCATTTTATGAGTTTACATAAATTTATTTGTAGTTCCACAAGAATATTTTCGTTTTTACTGCATTTCACATGAAAAAAATATTTATTTTTCTGTTGTCAAAGCTTGTTGATTTTGACATCTGTCATTTCATTAATTTCGAGTGTTCCATTCGGATACTCCGAGTAATCCAATGAAGCCCCATCTATTGGTAGATTTTTATACTAAACAAGGATCAAACATGCAAGGCGGTCTTTTTGAAATACTCAAAAAAATTATTAAGAGGTGAATTCAATAACACTTTTAAAAATTAACATTATATGTAATGACTTTATTATTGGATTTATTTGATATAATATTATATTAAGTAAATATAATTTAAAAAGAAATAACAATAATACACAATTTGTAAAGAGTTGAATGGAATGTTCTTTTTTATCATTTGTACTAACTAAAATAATATAAACTTGTAGGTCTAGATTACAAAGTTATAAATAACACCATTAAACGATAATTAAGTACAAATTTAGATAAATTTTTCAATCGATGCTTATTAAAAAAACAGTTGATTACATTTGCCCTCATAAATGTAATTGTCTTTTTCAATAGAACATTATCTTTTTAACAAAATTCACTTAACATTTTCAACATTTCAATAAAAACCAAAGTGAATAATTGCAAAACTAAATGAATAATAATCTCATCACCATTCCATATGTATTATATTCATACAATAAATGGTTTTATTCGTTTTTCTTCTTATTGGGGATAAATAAGGAAGGCATAAAATTCATTTTTTTGTTAAGTATTTGGCAAATTCTGTATTAAAAATAAACCTTTTTATCGCCTGTTGTTTCTTAAAGATGGGTCTACAATAAAACAAATAGAAAAACCAAATAAAATAACAAAAAGAGTCTCTCTTCAATAAAATAGAAAATATAAGAAAATAAATAAATGTTAGCATGCTTTGTACAATTTAATAAAAAATATTTTTTATTGCTTTAAGAATGTCTAATAAACGTGCATAAAATTTCAGGACATAAAAATGATGATCATAAAATTTAAGTTGAAATATTTATATATTTTTGTTAAAATTCAAAAGTGAATAAATACCATTTGTTTTTTTATATTATTTGCTAGCAAGAAGAAATAATTCAACAATTAACAGACAATTTACTTTTCCATTAAATATAAAAATCCAAACATTTTTTTCTTTTACATAAGTACAAAATTTCTTTTCAAAGCGCAGAAGGAACAAATTCAATTTGAAACATTACAAACCACTTTTGAAGGCTGAGCACAAACAAATGTGTTTTCAATATACGGACTAAAAGAGGACACAAAAAAGCATTAAATTTTAGAATATCCACATCAAAATGTTCTCTTTTTCTATTCATTTTTTTATACACTTAAAAAATTAGTTAGTATACAATTGTACAAGATATTAACAATATACATTGCCCCCATTATGTAGGTATATGTATAATATACAACTGTTATTTAGTTTGTTTTTTGTTCAGTCAATTAATACATACATATTTAAATTCCCTATAAAAAAAAAGAAAGAATAGTGTATTCTAGTGTTAGTTACATACATATACATGTGATTTTAGTGTTTAAACAGTTTTAAAATGTTAAATCGTTCAAGTAGGCCGCTAACATGACCATTTCTGGCGCTCCAAATCCTAGTCACCACATTCAAAATCCTTTCAGCGCCACTAGTCTAAATATTTAGAACAATTGTTGACAATAGAATTATCCTGGTTACCAATCTCAACCAGTTTACTATGTTGTTCGACAATTGTTCGAAACAATGTAATTTACAGGCATTCGATCATCTTTCACGTAAACAAAAGAGAACAAGCGCTATTCAATATCTAATAATATATGCTAAATTACACCTTTTTACATGATATTTTTTTATTGGCACACCTTTAAAACGGTTTTTAAGCTGAATACAACATATCCCATGGAATTTGCCTACACATGGCAGTATAACATTATTTATTTTTAATCACCACAACATGAAATCAATTTATTGCTAAATATGTTAGTTGATAAAATGGATTTATTGAGAATATTATTTAAATGTTTTTTTTCCATTTCATAAATAGTACAATGTATGTATAATAAAGTGTCAATTAGTTAAAAATACATTTTATTGCAACAAGACAAAAGAGATCAACTAAATTTAATTCGGAATGTATAAAATAAACTTACCTCACCACACACACCCCAAAACCAAATCCATTTCAATGTAATAGAACGTTTTGTACAGTCTAAAAAAATTTTATTTTATTGAAAATTAAAAGGTTAACAGTTTTGTTAGATTTTAAAGCATTTTGTTGTTATTTATGTTAGATGTAAGCATTGTTAGGTAAGTTTATTTTTATTATTTTATCATTTACACAAATTAAAACAATTTCATGAATTTATTGTCAAACATTCATGTGAAAAAACAATCCATTACAAAATAAAACATATCACAATTATTTTATAAATTAAAAAATGATGTTATAATGATAACAAAATCTAATATGAGTAATGTAAATTAAATTTATATCAGTATGCTATTACACGTTGTAAAATTGTGTAAATTTTATTATAGAGGCCAAATTTATTTGTAATCCGTGTCCACTCGACTCCTCAACTGTTCCTGATTTTGTTTAGTTTTTTTTTTCGAAAAGAGAAAGACAGAAAAATTCAAAAATAAAAAATATAAAAGCTATCATTTTACAAATATCCAAATAAACAAGTCTAATAAAGGCGCTTTAAAAAGAAATTCATGCTATACTTAATTTTTATTAAAAAAGAATAAATTGAAATTAAATGCAGGCATTAGAAAATCATCGATTTTCCTCTCTTTTCTATTAAATATAAAAAGCATGCTAATTATTAAGCGTCACATGCAAAATGAAGTGTTTTGCTACATGAAAATCATATTAATTTATGTACAGTTTCAGTTTATTTGCGAATTCAAGTGTGGATTTTTTTCATGAAACCAAAGTTTAATGAAAAAAAATGTAAATCAATCCAAATAAAATATTAAAATAAAAAAAACTGTTATGTATTATTATTAGTGTGTAATAACAACTGATTTACAAATGAAATCAGTTTATTATGGAATAAATAAGTGACTATTTAGTGAGTGCTTAAAAAACGAAATCACAAATAAATGAATAAATTAAAATCGGTTAATAATCGATTGGATTTGATTAATAAAATTTAATTAGGTAAATGGAATTGTATTTAAACTCACCATTTCTGTGGTGAGACAATTGATTGCATGCTCCACAGTTTTCTTGTGATGTTTTGATGAATTCGACGTTTGTCTTAACGGTGTGGTAGGACAGCCTAATCAAGTTTTACCATATACATATATTTTAAAACAAATCAAATATATTATCTCCTAGTTTTTATGATATTATAACACAAACATACACACAGAAAGTTCATGTTCTTCAACAATACCTACTTATATTACTAATAAAATATCTTTTATTCACAATCAGTATGTAATGAGTCATTTTCCGATATTTTATAAAAATGGAAAGTGACCCATTGTTATATTCAAGCGAGTAATATTTACTTTCCTCTCTAGAGAGGAAAATGGTCACTTTCCTGGCTTCCCATAATCCTGGCTACTACAATTTTTAATAATATTCATATTGGGCAACCAATAACAAGCCATTTCTCACTTGTCATTTGATGAGTAACAACAAAAAATTGTCATTAGTGACATATGTCAAATGTTGACAGACAAAAAATTTATAATGAAACACATTCAAAAGACATATTTTTTAATTAATTGTGCCTGATTGTGAATAAAATAGTATACAAACCTCGGCGAAAGGGCATTCCTGTCTCGAGAAATTGCCCGCTTCGGCCGACGGCCTCAGCGGGCAAACTTTTCTCTCGACAGTAATGCTGCCCTTTCCGCCTCGGTATGTAATCTACTATTAACAATTTTACACAATTTTTTTTATGCAAACAGAATCGTTTACAATTCAACATTTTCTTAAATCACGTTGTAAACGTTTCCATTGAATTAAAACACAGATTAGTCTTATTGATTATTACACAAAGAAAAACAATAACAATAAACTATAATAGTGTATGTATATTAAATGTTTTATATAAATTAGTAAACCTATTGGTGTAAGTAGCTAAATGTTTTTTTGTTTTCTTTAAAATTTAATATAAATATTTCAACTGAAACACAATAAACATTAAGAAAAATAAATAAAAATGGGTGCTAGAAAGATTCGAGTTCAATCAAAAAAAAATGGAATAATCAATAAATCTAATCTAATTTTAATCATGCTACCATCTACCAATTAGCATAAATTTTAGCAGATTTTAAATGAAACCATCAGCGAAGAGTATTAACATGAGAAAACAACTTTCGCCATCTATCGAATAACACTTGAAACAAATCACCAAGAAAAACATTCAATTGTCTCCTCTGTGGTTACTACAATTCCCTGACGTGATATAGTAAACAACTACGAGGTGAAAAAGAGAAAAGAGAACGTAAAACGAAACTCACCCATATCACCACTACTTGAAGATTCTGTAAATGACGGTGTACCTTCGGTCCAGGTGGGTGTTGAGCCTTCCACACTAGCCGGCGGTGTCCAGGCGAGGCCACGGGAATGACTCGATGTTGAATGTCCACCACCACCGCCACCACTTCCTCCAGCACCCGACGAACTACCCGATTCTACACTTAATGAGGATTTATTTTCAGCACGAGACTCTAATTTAATATCAGTTATACTAAAACAACGAAAAATCAAAATCAATTACGAAAACAAATCAAAAACACACCAAACAATTTTATTCACAATCAGACAGTTGCACTTTGCAACCATTTGTTGCAATTGTTGAATATTGTCAATAAAAAAACAACAAAACAAATATTAACATTGCTTTTTTGTGTCCGATTGTAAATAAATTAATATCACGGTCGTACATAAAGGTCTGGAAACTCCCATTGTTGTAATTGTTGAAAAGGGGGTATTAAAAAACGGCATCGCATATACTATGATTTGGTACATTTCGAGGTACATTTCAGACGATATAACAAATGAATGATTTTTCAAATTTATAACCAAAAAATTACTCAAACGACATGACAAATAAAAAATTTTGGCTGTGCAAATTATTGTCAACGAATTTCAAACAAAAAACAATCAAAATACACAATTTATATAAAATAATAATAATAATAATAATAATAAATTAATAATTTTATAGTTATTAAATAAACCACTTGGAGTCTCTATAGTTCATTTTTCCTGCATGTAGCAAAAATATAAAAAATGTCATCAGCCAATGAAAAGTCAGAATTTTTCAAATTTGACATATGCGTGAAGTACCATTTTGCTACTGCGTAAAAAAATGAAATATAGCAAATGTACTCTGATGGAATATGCGATGCGATTTTTTAATGCCCCCTAAGACTTCTCGTTCTGTATATACGACCGTGATTAATATGCACATCTCAACAAAAGGGCCATTTATGTCAAAAGAATTTGTTCGCTTCGATCAACCAAAAATTGTGCCCTTTTGAATTTAATACATATGTAAATCAATTAATTACTTACCTAACAGTATCTTCTTTTGAATTCCTTATGGATATATGTTGAGAACCATGACCACTTTGTGAACCATATCGACCACGTGTCGAACCACCAGCAGACAATTGATGCGTTTGTGGTTCATGTATTGATGATGATGATGATGTATTTATTGTGTTAGAATGATGTTGTTCGTATTCAGAATATGTTGGGGGTGGTGTACTTGAACAACTCGGCGCCACACCTAATTTTACAACACATAAAGCGAATTAATATTTTTTAAATGACACAAGGACAATTTAAATGCATAGTTAAAAGTGCACACAGAAACATTCAAACACACACACACAAACACAGAATGCAAATTATTAATTAATAAAACTATTAAGCGGTTTTAAAATGGGTTCAATTAAATATAAGGGACTAAAGAAACTAAATGAAAAGAAAAATGTTATTATCACACGAAAATTTTTTTACAATATAGAACAAGCATAACTTTTCCGACGTCGACTACTGTGATGATAAAACGGTATTGAACCTATAAAAGTAATCAAGAAGTCCAAAATTAAACATAAGAATCATAAAAGAAAATGTGAAACTCAAGAGCAAAAAAATCAAAATGCTTAAGCATAAGAAAATCATCTCAACTCTCTTCTAATCATAACAGTCTGGATCATCTAATGCAAAATTCATATATTTCACTATAGTTGCTAGGAGACGCAAGTGACAAGTTTAAATTTAAAAAAAAATGCATAAGCATGCCATGTGTAGAGAAATGGGGGCCAGATATGAATATTTCTCTATCCGCACCTTTTCCACCGCTAAAATCAATACTGCCCCCTCGTCTAGATTTCGGTGTACCACGTGGCGGCACTGGGGGTGGCACTTTTGATTTCGTTTCACATGTTACACTACTATTTGCCCGGCCAACTAAGACGGCCGGATAAGATGATTGATTCTGTGTGAGCAACGTTGCTGATGGCGGAGATGTGAGTGGAACAGTGACAGCAGAAGAGGAAGAGGACACTGTTGTCACTTGTGGATGTACAATACTTGTCGTTGATGGCACATTGTTATTCACTTGGGATAGTTGGGGTTTCGAATTTGTAGGATTTGTAATTGTTTCTGTTGGACTAGCTAAAATTGTTTTTTTTTGCAATTCCACCACCAAAAGAATGTACACAAGAGACACAGCCATGAAAAAGAGAGAAACAAATGAATAAACAATGCATTTTTCAATAGGCGACTGCCATTCTCATATTAATTGAAAAAAAATTATTTGACAGCCACTCACCGACTTTACTTCCATTTTGTAGACTAGAATTTCCTGGAATCTGCACGGAAGCTGTATGAAATAAACCCAACACCCAAGTTAATTCGTATCGATACACAAATAAAATATAAATATGTGGATATAATGGGACAATGAGTGTTAAATTTCATGTTTATTACAAAAAAAAACAAGAATGTTTACTTACTGTTTACGTCCGATTCTTCATGCGAACGTAACGGCCGTGATAAGGATTTTCGTTTCGATGGTGAATGCTTTAATGCTGCAACAACAAATCAACTAATTAATCGCAATTGATTTATGCAAAACCAACAACCGGTGCAAAAACGTAACAAAAATCATCATAGTCAATCAAAAATCAGGCAAAGCAAATTGGAAATGAAAAAAAAAGTTGTTTGAAATGATATTCAATTGGAAAAAAATTAATCAACGTTCTTTTTTTTTGGTTTCACACATTTAACATTAAAGAACTGTTTATACAATCAACAATACAAACAACGAAAGTTACCTTTTTATGAAGATTCATATTAATAATAAAAAAATATGCATATAAAAAGTGAAATGTGTAAGTTCTTCCAAAAAAAATTCTGTAGCACAAATTAATGTATGTATTGAGACAATCACGTCTTCTAACATTACAAAGGCAAATTAAACAAGCAAATATTAATAGAAAATTGATTAGTCAAATCATTGTTATTGTAAAAACAAAAAAGAGAAATAAAAACTGTGTTATTATTATAAACGTGATAATATGCTTGGACAACTTTTTTTTACCTATGTAGCTGGTAACCAGGGTGCGAAACTTGCGATGATTGCCTTTAATTTCAGGCAAGTCCACTACATTGAAGCATTGAAATGAATACACACAATAAAGTTTCCGTTATCAAAAATAAAACTAATCAAATAAACAAACAATACTACTGACATATCTATTATAGCAGTGGCCTGAATTATTTCTCAATCAATGACATTATTAATATGTATTATTGCAAAACTAAATAATCGCTTGGCAAATCGATTAACCACCGCTATAAATTGTTTAGGATTTGTAAGAAAAATAAAAACAAACAAAGGATTCATATTTTTCCAAGGGGCTAGGTGGGAAATTCAATGAAAAAAATCTACATAATTAGGTTATAAATGCTAGGAATGTTCCCAGAATACATTGAAACTTCCAATTACATGTATGAAATAGCAAAGAATCACTCTCATTTTTGTGTACTTTCATTACTTACGTGATGGTATCTTCTTAAAAACCGTTTCGGCCATGAATTTTAAGAATCGATGAGCATAAAAACTGGGCCTATGTACAGAAACAGTGTCCTAAATAAAACAAATCCACATTAATTCATCAACACAAATTGTCATCAATTGAAAAACTTACACCATCGTGTATCATCGATTTCCACGTATGTTCTAATTTCTTTTTTAAACGATAACTTTGTAGTATATCTATAATACCAATAAATAGTAGCAAACGTTCCCCTTTCGCGTTCCTTGCCGGTATGCCGCCCGGCGGCACATCCTCGTCCTCGTCAATCGGTTCCGATTCCGCCTGTATACTTTCCATTGCCGTTGAATGGGCAACTAATCGTTGGCGATTTATTGAGCGACTTCGATTCAATGACACAGCGGCACCCATTCTGTCCTCTTTTTCACGTTCTCGTTCTTCGTGCAAAAATCCACTGTTCGGATCGCCCACTTCACAATCTTCAGGTACTTCTTCTAAATTTGAACGCGATCTTTTGTCCTAAAATTGTACACATTAAAACAGTTCTTATTTTGTTTCTTGATTTTTTTTTACATTTTTGTCTCTTTGTGCTTGATCTAAATTATGTATAGTCAACAATAAACTGTAATCCATAATTTTAAAACTCTCCAACACTCTACAATCACGTTGAATTGTTTTTATAAGGGCGTTATAGGTTTCCGCTTCCATTAATATGCCTTCGGGATGATGTTCCATAAAGTCCAGATCTTTGTAAGTTGGGGAACGTTTCTGTCTTTCCGCTTTGGACGCCTAAAACATTGTTTTCGTCCAATCAAATATATTCACATGCACATAATCGTATCTTACTTTTCTTTTATATGTGCTTCCCTTTAAATCATACTTTTGATGCATAACTACTGTACTAGGCAATAAATTATTCATAATCACCATTCGAATATTCTTACTATTGCATTGATAGCAATACAAGCCGAAGAATTTCGGCAACAATGTTCTAGGATTCTGATTTAAATTCATATAATAACCTGAAAAGAATTCATTCAATATTGGACCATAACAAAACGAAACAAACTCATATACCGGCTAATAATTTTTGTAGAAATTCACCCTCCTTGTGCTGTACAGTCTTAATTATAAATTCATCGTCATTTGTTAAATAAAATATGGAACCACTGGCGCCTGGATTGGAAAGTTCCCTTAACGGTGAATCGCACATAGACATCTAAAAACCAATCATAATTTCAATGAAAAATTAAGCAAACATTTTCATATATTTACAAGGAAATCATCCGGTTGTATTCCAAACAAATCACGAAAATATCTAAACGCTATTGGAGCATAATTCTTAAATTTGAATTCAGAGAAATGATGGGCGGGCGTATGATTCGAACCTTCACTAGGAAAATTGGTCGTTTCCACTGTCATGAAATCTTGCATGAGAAGATCACGTTCTGGCTTCGATGCTAATCCACCGACGGCATGCTGTATGCCTAAAATTCAAAATGGAAATTCAAATAAATCGCCAAAAACAAAATTCAATTGTAGAATCAAGTAAGCCATTTGGAACCTCGTACCCATCTGAATTTTTTTATTGAAATTCGATTCGTGTGGCACTATACTAATACACGACATAATTTTTGTGTCGTAATCACAGAACACTGATGAATCAATAGAACGGGAGATGATAAGGTATGTGTTTTTGCATTTCTTTTATCAGTAGATAAAATTGTTATGAAAATTGATAAGAGAGGAATGAAATTGTTTATCGTTTATGTATGCATAAATACGGAAATATGTCTGGGTGATTCCAGTACTCGCCTAATTGTATGGATCCCATGATTTGTGTAGTTTGTATTTTCTTATATGTAATTTCACCGCCCACGCCAACTCGACGATGACCAATTTTCCGTTCCCTTTCCTTCTCGCGTTCTGCCTTCGACTTGGCCATACTTGATAATCTCTGACCAGCCACCTTTAAAACAAAACATCAAGTTTACCAATCGGGGAAGTGAATCGAATTCAACAATGTTTTCCAAGCTCTTTCAGCTGTTTACTTACATCTTGCAAATTGGTTCTATTCAATATCGACGAATTGTCCTTGTCTGGAAACGAATGCACAACTAATTAGTATTTCCAATAAATGATTTGTGTATAAATTATATGAGTCATTGAAAATTTCTACATGCAAATATATAACGTGTAATACGTAAGCAAACACACAAAGTACATTAAAAAGTACATTGATAATTATAACAAATTACTGGTATCGTTGTTTGCTTTATAAAACCTTACGAAAAACTGAATAATTAAGTAAAAAAATACAATTTCAAATGACCCAGAAACATTTTTGCAAACTGTTTTTCAAATGGAAATAAAGCAAATTTTTTACCTTCTTCTTCACCACCAGCTCCTGCATCCAGAAAATTATTGGTTTCTTTGGAATTGTTTAGGTTGAAATTTGTTGAAGAGTCTACAATTTCAATTGCCTCTATTGTATCTCCAGAAGCCATTTTGCACTATTCGAGTTACATTTAAATCAAAAATAATTTATTATAAATTTATAAAAGGTGTATTAAAACCACTCAACAGCCTTAAAATATTAATTTCTTATTACTTTATTTCACATTATAATTAATAAACGAGTGCCATTTACATGTTTTCTTTATCAAATTTTCTTTTCTCTTCCCGTCACTATTTTTGACATTAACATCATTCCATTGACATTATTTATCCCCACCACTTCACTGCACATGCGCCACAATTTTGCATTAAAGAAATCTATAATTGAAAAACAGGGAAATTTAAATTAAAAAACATATCTTTTAGATTTGAATTTAAATGTATTTTTTAAATACTTTTTCCCAATTATTGCACAAAGTTAAATACATAATTTATTTTAACAAGCACAACAAGATCACAAACACAATTATTAAAATTTATCAACTTTAGGCCTTCAAATCCACAATATATTTTACTTATATGCATTTATGCAATATATAATTGATTCTTACTCAATTTGCTACGAAAGTATGATTAAAACTGTATATAAGCATATATTAGTTGTGTAATTAATCATTAAATAAAAGTGTTGTGTATACAGTATTTTAAAATGGAAGGCAAATTGTGCAGTCTTAAGTAATATAGTAATAATTAAAAATGGCCCATTTATGTAATATTTATATATGTTATCAATATCATTAAGAAGATTGTATTATATAAAAGCTAGAAAGATAAAAGATTTTAGAGAAAACAATACCTTCTAGTGGTACAACATTAGAAATAGTTATGTATAAATTCACACCATCAAAACTTGTACAACAACAATAATAAAATGTCTCCTGGATTTCGTATTTTTAAACTCTAAATGAAAATATCACATATTAAATTGAATGTAATTATTTGCTTCTTATATATTTGTGCTCTAAACTGCAACTTCACTCCAATCTAATCAATATATTTTGGCATTTCTCGTACAATTTAACAATATCCAAGCATCAACATTATGACTTAATAACTCTGCAAAAATTTTCCAAATCACTCGAACCAAATATCAAAAATTCAGAAAATGTCTTAATAAGAGCACATCACAAAATTGACTTATTGAGTCACAAACCAAAAAAAGAAAAATCGAAATATCAACTGTAGATCCCGCCCCTTAATTAAATACAATGATATTGAATTAGAATAGACTTCGAAATGCAATTAATTCGTTTTGTAAAATCGTTGCACAAATTGTGTTAAATTCAACACTTGACCAGGCCCTTTACTCAAATCCATTTGTATGTAATCCTCCAAATTGTGCTCATTATTCGCTGTACTAATAGCTGGATAATTTGGTGGTGGTTTTATCCATGAACCGTCTGCCCGTCGCATATGTCTACGATCCGATGCGAACTCCTTCAAAAATTCAGCTGCAGGCACCACCCGAAAGTATCTATAAAAGAAAATGCGGACATTTATTAAATTCTCAATCAATTCATTTACGCTCAGCTTGCCTAAAGTGATCGGGCTTCAAAATGTGATCAGTTCGGAATGTTTCAGTCACATATTTATGCACGTACGTTGGGAACGGTAGTTCCGAATCCAAATCATACACTAGACACTTCTGCGGCTCGGGATGGTAAAGGAAAATCACATGGTAATCCTGAGAAATGAAAATTTTAATTTCTGTTCAACAAGAGTTTTAAAATGTTTACCCAAATGACGAGTTTGTCTTCGTTTTTGCCTGCTTTCTGTCTCCACAACGGCACTGTACGACTTGCATTGGATACGAACACAACGTACGATTTATCAATTTCGTTCGAATGTTTTTGCACCACATGTTGGCAGAGTTTGTACACATTTTCTTCACTGTTCAAAAAAGGGTTTTTTATTAGGAATTTCAAAAGTGCTTAATTTGCATGAAAGCTTTGAAAATTTATTATCTCGTTTACGAAAATGTAACATGAATAGACTATTAGCATAATTTTTTAAACTCACATTTCGGAGGGTGGCAAAATAAGTAACAAAGGACTGTAGAGGGTAAGGATTTATGGGGTTTATGACAACAGTTCACCTCAAAGTGATTAAAATCTAAATAGGTCGAACCGTCACGACAAAGGCAAAAGGTGTTTTGTTTGTATTTTTAAATAAACTATCAAAAATTAATGGAAAAAATCATTAAATCTGTTTATTAACTTACCAATAACAAGAGACATGTGAACACTCCGATTGACTTGGAAATAAATTGATGAGTGAATTTTTCTTCTTCAATTCATTGTCGGATCGTTGGATAATGTCACTATTTGCCGATTCTGATGCCATGTTTGATTATTATGTCTTTAAACAATTAAAGAGTTTCGAGTGCAGTTTAGGTACGCATTTCGAGTGCTCACTTGCCAGCAACTAGAGAACGACTGCAATAGAGAACTGTCAAATTTTTGACAAGCAAGTCCTTGAGCAGGATACACTCAAGGACATGAAATGTTGAAATGGAATCCTGTACTGCACAAACTCCAAACACAACTGCACACATATACCGTCACGACGCCACTGTTTAGTTAATTGTCCTGTGTCCTGTTTCTGTTAGCAATGTTTCAAGTTTCAGTTTTACATCATTTTTTATAAAACACTGATACGTCCAACATGATGCATAGAACATTAAATCGTTCTTGTTTTTCGTGTATGATATATTCTCTAAAATTTCCTGTTTTATTTTAAATTCTTTTTTGTAAGCTGTTCCAATATTGTCAATTAATGTCGCTATTTGTTTTGTATTTAATGACATAAATAAAGGTTCGTTATCAGTAACGGGGCTTCTGTTTAGCTTGGATGTTGCATTAATCTGTTTTGATAAAGTGTCAAAACAGTCGCATATTTTTAGCAAATTTTGAACGATTTCGTAAAGTTCGTTTACGTGGTCTTCTGATTCAACAGGTCTTGTTCCATCTTGGAAAAGTAATCCCAATTGTTTGATAATGTGTGCACCTCTTATGTGTGAATCATTCCACTTTTGGATATTGTTGAATAGATCAGCAGAGATATCACGAACAACACGTGGGGTGCCTGTTAGGTTTTTTTGAGGTGAAACTGAAGCCGGACTTCTGGAACCTAACCTCAAATAATTAAAATTGTAAACGAAGTTTAACAGTAATTTTTAAGATAACTTACAAGAAATTGGAGAAAATTGAGTTGAGTCTAATTTGTTATTATTTGAACGAATTGGTGTACTAGTCATAATTATGTTTTTTAAGAAATTTGTAGAAAAAAATAATTTTGATAGGTTATTACAGGAATCTGTAATAAAAAACTACCTTATTTTTTCATCTTCTTCTTCTGCTTGAAAAGTTTTCTTTCGTCCTCAAGACCACAAATTTCAAAAATGTCTATATTATTTTGTAATTACTTAACACGAAACTCAAGATTTTCCATAAAAGTATGTAATACAAAAAACTCTAAATTAAACAGTTGGCGATCGGGTATTTTAAGACATTTTACCCAAGATGGTAAGTTGTAATTTTTGAATTTTGGTGAATTTTAAGGTTATCTAATGCACTCATTTTGTAGTTGTAAATAAAAGTGAGCAATTTGTACCATTTCTGGATCTAATAAAATGCCGTCAACTAGAAGCAAGAAGAAGTATTGTTGTACAAGTCCAATCGACACAATCCTATAAGGAACTCCATAATTATTGTAGTACTTTGGGAACTGTTAAAAATATGTTTCATTATACGACCGGTGTGGAGCCTTTAGTTAGTACATATTGCAGTAGAATCGTTACTATACATGCTTATTAATTTGCGATACATTTCAGCACTTTATTCTAGTTGAGTTCGCTAAAGAAGAAGATGCGGAAAACATTTTAAAGGAGTCCGTTCATATACAAGACGGAGTCCCTGCATATTCCCAATTTCTTTGGTTCCGTGCATCCAATCGCAAAATGGCCAAATTAAAACAATCCAAAAACACCCCGTCCAAATTATCAATTGAAAACGGAACGAAAATCTTGTCCGAAACTGAACTAGTCGACTTATTAAAAAACTGTGACAACATCTCACACCAAATCGAAACCTTATACAACAACACAAAATTAAACGACATTGGTATTCGATTACGGTATTTAACAGCCCGTCAAATCGAACTATCAGTCAACGGTATGTTCCCACACGCCACTGCCTATCCTTTCGGCTCCTCCGTGAACGGTTATGGAAAAATGGGCTGCGATTTGGATTTAGTGCTGAAACTGACCAACAACAAACACTTAAACAACGACCGCAGTCGACTAGTGTTTCATTGTAAAGCCACAATGGGCACGGAACGTTCAATATCCCAACGACATATGGAATCCATTGGTGATTTAATCCATTTATTTCTTCCTGGTTGTGCACAAGTGCGTCGCATTTTACAGGCACGCGTCCCAATTATCAAATTTCATCAACAATTAACCGATGTAGAATGTGATCTATCGATGAGTAACCTGTGAGTGAAAATAACGCCATCATTAGTACATGAAGTAATATAGAAATTAATTTTCAGGTCAGGCATTCACATGTCGGACTTTCTTTATACGATGGGATCGTTGGATTCTCGAGTACGGCCCTTAATATTCTGTATTCGGAAATGGGCACGTGAAGTGGGTATAACAAATTCATCGCCCGGTCGTTGGATCACAAATTTCTCTCTCACTTTACTAGTTTTGGCGTTTCTTCAGAATCCGCAAAGTTCGCCAACGATTTTACCGTCATTGAATACATTAACGAAATTGGCACGTCCACAAGATCGATACATACTGGAAGACGGTGTAAATTGTACATTTTTACGAGATATAAACGAGTATAAATACAAAACCGAGAATAATTCAACGTTGGAGAGTTTATTGGCTGAATTCTTTCAATATTATGCACAGTTTGATTTCCAAAACAAGTCGATATGTTTGAACGAATCGGTATCATTAACAAAACCAGACTTTAACGCTTTGTATATAGTGAATCCAATCGAACGTGGTTTAAATGTGAGTAAAAATGTTAGTCAAGAGGAGGTAGATAGGTTTTTAATTGAAGTGAGAAATGCCGCTTGGATTATGGAAACAATTGGTGAACAAAAGACAACAAATTGGGGCATTTTATCGCTTATGGAACGGAAACAACGACCACTGCAAATGCATTTCAATGTAACAACAAAACACAAACGTCTTATGGATGTAAGAAAAATATTTGAGGACGAAGGAAAAACAGAGAGTGTAGAATATAAGAACGATGATGTTAAACAACAAATAGACGAAATTAAAAAACACACAAAAGAGGAATTGAAAAAAATTCAAGGAAGGTAGCCCCGATGGTAAATAGTTTTTATACTATCAATAAAAATATAAAAACCTACAAATATTTCTGTATTTATTTATCATAAAAATAATCATAAATTATATATGTTGATACACAGACAGACTGAATTGCAGTCAAAAAATGGTTTGCAGTTCAGTTAACAAATATGAAATTACTTTTTTTTTAAGTTATTACTTTTTGGCAATATGTATATACATTATTTCATATCTTCGAACTTACAGATTTATAATAATGTACACCTAAACACAACACAACAACAAATTTGTATAAAAAATAATTACAAATGGAATGGAACATGAACCATTATTTTGGCCAAAATATTTACATTATTTATTAAAAAAAATATTAAAAACAAACAATAATCTGGCACTGGACATAGAATAGCTTACGACAAAAAAAAACTTAATCACAGATAAAATAAAAATTAATTTCTTAATTAAAAAAAATGGAGACGATTTTTGTAATGTAATAAAACACGAATTCGTGTTACTAATGAAATTTTGATTGAAATTTTGTGGTCATTGCGGATTTGATTCAATAAAAACGTACTTAAAATTCAGTCAATTGTATGTATACAAACAACCAGCACAGAGCCAAGAAAATTAAATTACAAAAAAAGCTTGTTGATTGTTTAATAAACAGTCAATTATGGAGGTAGTAGCTTTTATTTTTAATGGAATTTTTATAGCGTTTCTTTTGGTCGACTGTTTTTCTTTTCCATATACGTATTAAAATTATTTTTGTACTTATTATACATTACTAGATACTTTAAAGGAAGCATTCACCATAGTTAACACGTGAAAGAAGCACCAAATCTGCTCAATTGATGTTTTCAAATGGATGGAAATGAAATTTATTTGGTGCCCTAATGTGTATTTCACTATTTGTAAACAAACATGTATATACAAAAAAAAATTATTATCAATGAAACCTAAACAAATAACAATTCTTTGGCAATATAAAAAACAATGAGATATATGTATATGCATTTTGTTAAAAAAAAAGAAGAAAAGAATTCATAAATTGCCAAAACATCTTTCCTTCTATTCCACTAAACGATTAAAAAAACATTAAAATAATACTTTTAGAATGTTATTGCATGAGATCTAATGCAACTCTGCGTAATACTATAGTAGAACTGACTTGAAACAAATTAATTGCCATTACTTTGAGAAAAAAATTTACACACTTCTTTTTTCTCTCTTCTCAAGATGAATCTCAGAATTGCATCCAACATCCTAAATCAGTCTATTTTATATATATTATATATATAAAAAAAATGAAAATCATATATACAAATACAAAATAAAATAATAAATAAATTATGAGGGTATCTCGAATCGTAAAATAAATCTCATTTAACGAATATTGTCCAGTTTTTTATATCCTTAAGCAATAAATAGTATGTATATTAATGATTTAGTATGACGCGGCATTCAATATAGTTTTAACTGCGATTATAATTGACTTATTTAAATGAAATCGGTACCATATAATACACCCTACATGTTTTTTATTATTTAAAATGATTTTGTTTCTCTTTCTCTTGCAACAAAACACTGAAACCGCTGTCAACAATTCGTATGATACCTGCGGACGTCACCTATTGCTCATTCATATAAAACGTTTTCCCAAATCACAAAAAAAATCAAATAAAACCAATTCTTCTCTCTAACCGAACCGCTCTTTAACTAAAAACATTAATTTCTTTTTACCTTTATAGGCAACTTTCATATTTTCTATTAATTGATTGAACTGTGCATGCCCGTCATGTGCTAACATAAATGTGTCACGAGCTTTTGTTAAAAAATCTATAAAATCACCATAATGTCTGGGCGAGATATGTGTTAATCTAGAATGGGTTGTATTTATGTAGGCGGCTACGGCAGCTTCAAGTAGTTGCCGCAATGGCGGTCGATCATAAGAAAGTGGCTTTATCGCCCCACCCACACCACCGCTACAACTGCGACTGCTGCGATGTGGCGGATGGCTTTGATGTTTTGTAGCTGTTGTTGTTGTGGTCGTGGCGGTGGCGCCGCCATTTGCATCTAGTGGCGGTGGTGGATGTGGACACGATATTCCAGGCGCTGTCATACTACAACGACGTAATATGTACGACAATACAGTGGCACATTGCACATTCTTCACCAATATTGGTATCATGCTGGACAGTTCCGTTTTACCAAGTGAATGGCTCAGTGCACAAGCCCATTGAATATCATTTATTGCTGGATGAGTATCCTAAACAAAGGAACCTGTAATACTGCTACATGTCAAAAGAGAAAAATACCTACTTGATTGTACGCTAAATGAACGTTTTTCATGGCAAGCATCGCCAATTTGTATGCTCGCGTTGGATAGCCGCGATGCTCCATATATCTAGCAATTGTGAATAATTGCGACGAGGTCATTATATGAGATGCCGCATCGACAACAATCTGATAAGCTGTTTCGAATGCTACCGCTTCATTTTCGCACAGTGTTAGCGCATTCAAGGCACAATTTGGAGGGTCCTACAACACAATATTTTTTACTCTAAAATACCTTCAAAAATCAAAGAATTTCTTACCTTTGTGGCACATTGCAAAGCGAGAGTCCTAGCACATGTAGACAAATCTTCTCGCTGACTATAATTAAGATTAAGACGCATTATGGTACTATGTGTCATGATTGTGGTGGCAACTGGTCCAGTCGCTTCTGTAGCCGTGAAAAATTGATACCAATTTTGCATGATTGATAATAGTGCGTCTACACCGACTTCCGTAGCACAAGTCACCAACCATCGAACCATTTCACGACGTCGCCAATTCAGTGAAGACAATGTCATTCGCATTACCTTTAAAAAACGAAAAACAAATGGATTAACGTTGAAATTAACATAGAAAACATCATTTACTTGTAAGCCTAATTCAAAAGCGACATTTAATAAGGTCGGATGTCGTGGTCCATTTTCGGGCGTTGCAAAACGAAAGGCATCTTGAGCAAGTTTAAATAAATGGGAAGAACTATGTATATGCCTTTGTGAAGACTCCAAAACGGTTCTTAATCTCATTACTTCACCTTTAAATAGAGAAACAAACAGAAGAGAATAAATTAAAGTCAGTTTAAAAATTATTTTCAATCGCACCCTTAGCTGCACTCAACATTGTAGAACTTAAAGCGCATTGTTGCGTTTCTATGTGGCCCAATGTGAACCATCTGGGCGATCGGCCCATTATCAATGAACTACTGCCATTTCCACCGCTACTTCCACCGCCCAACGGATCGTCAGAGTCCTCATGTTCTTCTAAAAGTGGTAAACGCATCGCCCTCAGTCCAACCTCGTACGCCAAATCCGGATAATAATTCAACAACGATAAAAATAAGAAACGAGCAAACGTGTGCATTGGAATACTTTCCGGATGTATTCCAATACCTAAACCACTTGTTGGTCCACCTTCCAACATAATCAACGATTGTCTTCTTAATACCGCTACTAAACTGTTATCTAATTCGATTTCTTGTAATTTTGCTATCAATTTATCTTCCTGTTTACAAGCTTTTTCCTACACAACAAAATATTTTGATAATAGAAAATGGAATTATTGAAAAATCAACAGAAAAATTGTACCTGCGCATATAAACCGACTGGCATAATCCGTTGTTGTCCTAAACCTATTAATGCCACTTCAAATGCCAATGTTAAATACGTTTCCGATCGATCCCTTGATCCCACAACAGACACATGATGGTAACGTGGTCTAATATTGTTGTGTTGATCTTCCATGCCAACCAAATCTACACACACATTTGTTAGAAAGCGTATAATTAAACCAATGTACAAACATACCTAAATAACTAGGCGTTCTAGGCCTTTGATCATCCGGAATGATTGACGAATCAGCCAATGTATCGAATAAACAGCCAATTGGATCAAGGGGATGACCGACCCATCCATCCGTGTTATACGGTGCATTAATTGATGTTGTTGAACAGGTACTAGCATTAGTACAATGTCCAGTACATCGTGATGTACATGCGGACGTTTGTATTTTACATTTCATTGATTGACTTTTACTACTACTGCCACTTGTATTACTACTGCTACTATTTGGTTGTTGACTTTCGTGCCACTTCCGTTGGGCGTTGATTTGTTGCTGTTTCATTGTGCGTACAACAGATACAGCTAAACGCAATGCCGCTTCAATATGGCCATGTGAACGTAGAGAGTCTACACGGGCTGCACATAATGGAATGGATTCTGGAAATGAATTTATAAATTGAAATACATCGTTTATAGTTTTTATCAGCAATTACTAACCATGCCACAATGGTTGGCCCTGTGAATTAAAACTACTAGAACTTGAGGTATCTGGTACATGGGAACAATATGTATCACTGGACAATATGTTCTTTAGGTGCATATTGTCCCAGGACATGCCGACAGCGTCTAAAGCCCTGAAATCATAACAAAAAAACATTAAAATCTCGAATTCTAACGTTCGACTATCTTTTGTTTCTCAAAAAATTACAGATTCCTACTTTGAATCGCCAACTTCAAGTTGACAATAAAAACGAAAAGTTTAAACCGTGACCTACGAGGATTAATGTCACTGCCGCTCCATACATATAAAAATTATAAAACATAAATGATTTGAAAGCTGATTACAGATTCGTACAAAACTGAATCATTTTAGTTTATATTTTTTAGTTAGAGGGAACCAGTTACCATTTTTAGAAGTTATTCGGAAACAATGCGAGTGCAACGGCCACATGGAGCGGCAGTGACATCAATCCTCGTAGGCCACGGTTTAAACAATGTAAAGAAAAACGAATATCCTCTGTTTACCTGTGAAAAATTGTTCTTGGTAACGATGGTGTACTTGACTTAGAATGATTTCCTGAAAAGCGCATCCTTTTATGACTCCTACTATTATATTGATTTAAATTCTCTTCTTCATCTTCATCAGAACTCTCCGATGAGTCCAATAAGGCCCGATTTCGATCTCTTTCCCTCTCTCTATCCCGGTCCCGTCGATCTCTTCTATCACGTTCACGATCCACATACCGATCCCGATCCCGTTCATGATAATAACGATTCTCTCTATCGCCCCTATGGTAATGGTGGTGGTGATGGTGGTGATGATGATGATTGTGATGATGCGAGGAGGGCATACGAAAGTCCGGATCCTCTGGCGGACACACATCAATCACCGTCCACTTTTCCAACAATTGTTTCCACTGCTGTTTCTCGTGTTGTGTACAATTTGGATTTAATACAATGCACACCCACAACGAGCCCAACTGATCCCACAATTGTCTACATTTATCAGTCATTGGTGTACCTTGATTACGCCACATTTGTAATCTAGGATCGGAGAGGAACTGTTCTGTAATTAATGTTAACATTCGGGCACCGTTCGAATCTTGAGCTCGTAACATTTCTCGAACCTAAACAAACAAACAAATCTAGTAAAGTGTGTTTTTTATTTTCATCTATTTTGGTGTTATAAAGTGTTCATTATCGTTCTGAACTGGCCGCCATTACTCTACGATAATGAAATTTATAATGCGATAAAATGTAGTGCATTTTTTAAATTTAGTGTTGGTAGATCTGACGTTTGACATTTTGAATTTGAAACTCAAAAATTTGGCGATAAAATAACCTAACTATCACATCATTTTAGGTAAGCCAACATAAAAAATTTTTCACTAAAATAACTAAGTAATTTACTTATTTAAAAATCAATGTTTTCACCAAAATAGATAAAATAGCGTGAAAAAACTCATAATTACCTTGGAAAATAACGAATTCAATTGCTTATTAGCATTGTAGTAGGCCCCCTGTGACAGGTACGATTTAACTTGTTCACACACTTGCTCCTCGTCCAAATGCCACGTATGGTCATCGTCAGCGGACGCACCAGCCGTTGGGTCTGGTGCACCTGGTATTTGATTGATTTCAGACCGTTGCTGCAGAATTTCATCGGCTAATTTCTGAGCTGTTGGCAACACCTCGGTGTGGTGTTCGGATATCAGGTACTGGACAAATTTTTGTAACTGTTGTCGGTCCATTTGGAGAAGAGTCTCTGTTTGGATGAGATCCGAAATTTAGTAATAAATTACAACGTGGTTTGAAATCAACGTTTTGTAAACGTTCAAATAAAACAACGAACATATGTATAAAAAAATAAATTTTAATCATTTTACAAAATCACAAACAAAACATTACAATTATATTAATACGGAATAACAGATCATTAAGATATGTGCTTTACTGGCACTAAGCTAAGTTTCTTTGAGACACCACTGGTTCGTTTTGTTACTTTTCTCTTTTGTGCTTTTTTCTTCGGTGATTTGCTAGCATTTCCTTTTTTATAACGTTTACGTCCTTTACTGTATCTATTATTTGGATTCCACTTTCTCTTCGTACCACTTGAAGTGCTCGTGTCAAATTCCCCCGTCGATGAATCACATCGAAAATCATTAATATCAAAATCACTTGGTTTAAACGTAGGCGGAGGTACTTGCAGACTATCCACTTGTTCGCGATACTTTCTCGTTATTGCTAAAAAGAACTCGCCGAATTTTGTATAATTTGCATTTGTGACATGTTGTATTTTCAAAAATTCTTCCTTCGTTTTAGGCAATCCTTCTGACATGCTCTTAAATGCTGACAAATTCATAATTGACGACAGTGTGGTGGCACGTTCAATTGCCAATCGACGGCACTCTTCCAACAACTCCTCATGGCAAGAAACTTTTAGTTGACTGATTTGCAACTTTGCAGCTTCATATGATTTTGTATTAGATGTAGACGAACACGGCGGTTCATTGTCAATCGAATCAAACGGATTATCTTCATCCACTGGTGAACTAGTTAACGGTGTTACCGATTTTCTAATATTCGCATTTGCATTCACAGTTAACGAAAATTGACATTCCTCACCAAGTTTATGAAAATTCCTACCAACTCTTATATAAACAACTGGAAAATCACCAGTGAAGGTACAAAAATCAGACAAATAGTGTTTTAAAATCAGATCTCTTAAAATTCTTTCAATATAAGTCCGTTCCATATTGGCACCACATCCATAAAACTTGTGAACATGATGTCTTTTCTCTATAACTTTCTTTGATTTCGATCCTTTATAAACATCTGCTACATGTAATAATGTTACATTCTCCTTACTACTTAAATCCTTCACCAAAACACCCAACTCTTTCGCTTGCTTTGTTACATCCATATTTTTTTGCGTATGAAAATTTTCGCAATTATCACAGATTGTCGCTTTATTACTAATACACAATTTCCTATCAAACTTCTCACCCAAATGTAATAATTGCAAATACCGTCTACAATCGACCCGATTCTCAGCGAAAAGTACCATTTGTCTCAAACTCTCCATGTGTCCTTCTAACGTGTTCTTCCTTATGGATTTGTCCATCATAAGAAGTCTCTTCAAACGGCTTACATCACCGTACGCATAAAACAAGTAACTGTACGAAATCTCTCCATCACGTCCAGCACGTCCACTCTCTTGATAAAACGCCTCCACACTCTTCGGTATCGAATTATGTATGACAAATCGAACGTCCGGCTTATCGATGCCCATACCAAACGCAATTGTCGCAACAATCACATGAAACTGATCCTGCATCCATTCCCTTTGTAACTTCTCTCTCTTTGTATCCCCCATTCCGGCATGATAAGATTTTGCCAATATTTTCTCTTTGCACAAGTCATTAGCCAATTTGTCACAATCCGCACGACACAGACAGTAAATGATGCCCGATTTTCGGAAAAATTTCTTTCGAATTAAATCTGCTAATTCTTTCACAATGCTTCCACCACTTTTTTCAATAACTTTATATTTTATATTCGGACGATTGAAACTGCGTACGAAACGTTTTACGTTTCTTAAACGAAGAATGTTGCTTACGTCGATTTCCACACGTTTTGTAGCGGTCGCTGTTAGGCAAATAATTGGCACATTCGGATATAAAGTACGTAAACTAGATAACTCTTTATAATGTGGACGAAAATCATGACCCCATTGTGACAAACAGTGTGCTTCATCGATAACAAAACGCGCCAACTTTCCACGTCCGTATAAACTCTCTAAAAGGGAACGGATTTTTTGTGATGCTGATATCTTTTCGGGTGTTAAATATAACAGTTTTATCAACGGTTCACGTGCATATAATTTTGATACAATCAAATCGATGTCTTTTGGTGAAACGTCCGCACACAGATGAGCTGACGGTATGTCCAGTCCATTGAGTTTATCAACTTGATCACTAATTAAGGCACGAAGCGGTGATATCACGATTGTAACACCAGGCATTAGGATAGCTGGCAATTGATAACATAAACTTTTGCCGCCACCGGTTGGCATTAAAACGAAGCAATCGTGTTGCATTAAACTGGCATTGATGATCTCTTGTTGGTGTGGTCGGAATTTTCTTAAACCAAATTTTGAATGAAGCATTTCCAGCATTACGGCAGAGTGTGGGTATGTTTTGCGAAACTCGGCAGAATCGTCCTGTGTACTAGAACAGCTATCTTCCATTTCAATTTCCACGGCTTTATTTTGTTCATTTTCGGTTGGTGTTGATTCACCTTCGATTGGTTCAGACCAATCGATACCTTCTAAATCAAAATCTTCAATTCCTATTTGACTGTATTTCATGTTGAACTCTTCATCAGTCATAAAGTCACCGGCATTTGCTTCGAATGAATCGTTCGATTTTACATGAATTTCGGATTTCGGCTGTGAATTTTTCGGTGAGTTCGAGGATTTTTGGAGATGAGTATTGGACGAATTTAACAAGAAAGAAGACAGCAAGGAACTTTGCTTTGTGTCACAAGACATCCGTACAGTACTATCATTTGAACGTTGATTGACTTTTATTTCCGTTGTTGTTTGTTCATTTTGAATAGTCGAAGGCGAAGGGTCATTTGTTTCATCAAATTCGAAAGAGTCATTTGCAAACTCTTCATATGTGCTACTAGATCCTCCATTCTAAAAGTATGAGGTATGTCATTGCATTGTTACTTATTTTATAAACAATTATTTTTACCTGGTTTTCATTATTGGTAAATGTTCGAATAGGATTGTTTTGAAAAAAAGGCGATGACACAATTTGACTTCTATCTGCACTGCTATTCTTTTTATATATGAATCTTTTTACAGGTGGAGGATTATTGTAAAACTCTTTAAAATATTCAGCAAAATCCACTTTCATAATGTAAAATTTTTCAACAATATAACCAAATAGCTGTTTTCAACAAAACTACGCTACCGCCATTTTGAATTTTTACTAAATGAAGTTAGCCGCACACAGTGAACAAAACCGTTAAAATATGTAACCCTAGACAGATTCAAAAATGCGCGCGCGTCACATATCTTACCTGAAATTGGAACTCGCAATCGAACACTTTCCGCATTTCGAATGCGATATAGGGATAAAGCGACGACAT
The DNA here is from genome assembly GCA_963930825.1 of Silvanus unidentatus. Taxonomy (NCBI): domain Eukaryota; kingdom Metazoa; phylum Arthropoda; class Insecta; order Coleoptera; family Silvanidae; genus Silvanus; species Silvanus unidentatus. The sequence continues at coordinate 4,712,944 of OZ005759.1, forward strand.
GTTGACACCAAAATATATCCTTGGTTTCACAACTACAAGTCACTGAAGTTATTTTACATCTGGAAACAATATTTCGATATAATAAAATGGTTTTATGTTTAAAATACTTTTTCTTTACAAACCTATCAAAACTAACAGACACTTTAAATTTAACGGGCGGTTCAGGTGCTCCACATGGTAAAGTGGCTGGTGGTGATGTTCTGGCTGCTGTTACTACCCCACTTAAGTGGAAACCTAAAGAAAGAAACAATTTTATTACAAAAAGGAACACAAGTTCATATAGATATCAATCAAAGGTTTTCATTATTGCAACATATCATAATATTTATATTTTGATAGGAATAAATAAAACGTTTAAAGGCAATTATCTATTTCCATAACGCATTTACATTGATAAACAATATTTCATATGTAGAAAAATCCCAAGCAGGACATACACACTTCAAAAGACAAGACATTTCCCCTTTAATTTGCGTCGCGACTGTGGCGGCCTCGCTCGGCCAGTCTGTCTGGGTCTAGGTCATCTCACTCCACTCACACTTCTCTCCACAACCAAACGACACACAATTCTCAAGGTTATATTTGTTTATATACTTCGCTATACATGTATGTACTTCTTCCATTGACTTACGGTTTCCGATCAACAATAACAAGAAACAACTTTTAATTGTGTCTCTTTCTCCTTCTCTCTCTCACTCTGTCCCCTTGTTCCTTTTTAACAACAATTACTTTCTATTCACAATGTTATATAACGTTTATAAAGGTAAAAGTGTGTATAGATTACAATCATATCCAGCAAATTAAAAAGCCATTGTAGATGTACTCGTGTTCGATATGTAATTAGGCTAAGTACCAGTGCGCCCTATTACAAGTTAACTAAAAATTTCTCGTACAGATGGCACAACCAATATCACAACTCGTGAAAACCGGAATCATTTTATCATGCAGAGCCGCAATTCAAACAAATCAACATGAAAATTGAACACAATTTGTCATTATCATAAATATACGTATAAATAATTGAATGGTTTTGAACCAATTCATTATTCATATATTTGAAAAAAAAATGTGTTGGTAAACCCTGATAGAACAATATTGAAAATTGGATTGCCATTGCCACTCCACTAATGCCTCTCATATTGAAAACAACAAAAATGTTATAATTTGATGTGCTGTCTATGGACACGAATCAAAGCCGATTACACTCTTTATTTCTTCCATTTTGGTAATCGGTTGAGATCCAGACGGCCTTGATGGTTTGCACCAACTATTTTACCATTCTCATGCTCTTTTGACCTTCCATACGTTCATTTTTAAACCTTACATACATGCACTTAATTTTTTCCTTTAAAAACCATTTTCAATTTTGAATAATATTTGCTTAAAAGCATAAAAGCTATAGAATTTCATTTAATTATCAACATACACAAGGATATTGTATATTAATTAATTCCACACACAAAATGTGTTTCATGTCCATACATATATATATATACTTTAGAAATTTAAATAAATAAAAAAAACTCTAGGGACTTTTTTTTCTATTGGCAATAAAACATGTGAACTTTTGGTCTCTCAAATTGACACAAGTGTTAAACCCAAAAAAACGTAACCTCCTCGCTCTCTTATCTAGCACATTCTACATGGAGAAGATTTATTCGTAGATTATGAAAATTATTTACCAACTTGAATTGGAATGAGGCAAGTTTCTTTTCTCTTTTAAAATATATTCTAAATATCAGTAGGAGAGTACCCAAAAAAATTCCACAGAAAAACACACAGTTCCCAAAATGTATAAAACAACCAGAAAAAACAATTTTAACAAGCCAATTTCTCGGAACACAAAACTAGCCACATACAGAGTAAAAATGTCTTCTAGAGAAACTCTACAAATTAATACCTATATGTGCACTCGATCAGGAAACATAAATAATAAGTCAAAGGTATGCCGAAATGGAAGACAATTGGAACATAAATGCTACAAAGTGACAAAAACCACACAAGCTATTAAGAGATTAAAGTGAGATGGAATGTAATTAAATGATGATAGCATTGAATAGCACGCGATATGTCTGTATGGAATGGTGGTGCAGCTTTAAAGCTATCGCGACGTGGGCCACACGCCCTGAACACTGGACCGTATCCAACAGTTTTACTCGAATCCGTACGCTCGTTCAACAGGGCTAATCGTTTCTCCAATACTCCCTCTGTACGCAAGTGTCGACGACTCATCGACACAACACACACACCGCTCCGTTTTTCGCATACATTTTATACACGAAACATGTACATTTCATTTGTAGAGGAGCCCCATCCTGTCATCCACAAATAATAAGCGATCTTTCCCATTCCATACCCAGCCCACCTGATGACCTATCGTATTATCTCAGCGGTCCGTTCGTCGCCTTTCATTCAATTGCTTTCACTCATCGCGGTCGGCCGCTCTTTAACGTATTTCTTTACCTTCAATTGTGCGTAAACGTTAAATTCCCCCAAAATTCGGCCTTGATCTTATAAACAAATCCAACAAAACATTTACAACAATGCCTGTATGCGTTATGTATTTTTAGTGAGAAATATTCAAGGCGGTTCAAAGACCTCCGTCATATATATTCTTAGTACACCGGTAGATAAACAACTACAAAGTTGCCCAATCATGTAAAGTCCCATACATATTATGAATAACGTAAAAGAGCATTTCTTCCATTTGACAGCAGTACCGAAAATGCTGCGCCAAACGCTTTAGAGAGATAGAACATTTCGCTAAATTTAATTAGGATTCGTGCATCAATTTGCGCAAACGGCAAATAGTCCGACAGTCCCGATTTTCCTATACGGTGTAAATAGACGAACATTGTGCGGTTTTATATGATAAAAGTTGAAAAATATGTTGGCGACAATTTATAACCGGCCCATGAATCATAAATATATATACGATTTTTTGGAACTATACACACAGAGAGGGAAATATTGCAAAGTGGTGTATAGAAAAGAAGCGACCCATCTCTTCCACTGTGTGTACCCGCCTCTACATTCCACATGTGATAATTTAAATGAATTGCGCCGGCGCACTAGTGTCAGGGAGGTCGTCTCGTTTCGTATTGATCACAGTACCAGTGACGTCACAGCTACTTGTGAATGATCCACTACACAAATTGTTAGTAATGTAATTCCTATTAAAAAGCACACAGCCCATCCTCCCCCATGAGAAAGAGGACGACAGATGCAATATTGCTGCTGTAGGTGGAAACTGGATACAGTGGAAAATTGCACTGAATTGGATGCTCGTGTTTTTTATTTAGGAATCCATTTAGATATGCTTGTCAGTGTGCTAATTGGGACATTCTATATACATAGAATATTGTTCACATCGGCAGGATTTGAAGAAAAATCAAGCGGTATTACAGTTTTCTGTAAAATGCCGTACATATCGCGGAAATTAAATTCCCTAATCAATTTCTATATATGCAAATTGCACATAACGAACTTCCTTCACAAACACAACTATTATGTTGAATTTTACAATAAAAACGAATACATATCTACAATCAGCCACCATGATATTGTCTTTAAGCTAATGGCTTTCCCTCCCCAAACACAGCCATCTATAATAGTACTTTTTATTAAAACGAATAGAACGGCAGTCCACCTGCCCCTCCGAACACCTGCAATTTTTTTTTTCAAAATCGTGTAACATCTTTTTTTCTACTGTTAACGGTCAAACCCTCACAAATATTACAACACATACGAACAATTTGCAAAAGGTGAATTATGTTAACGACAATATAATTTTAATTAAAATCGTTGCAAGGGGATGGGAGAAGAGGGAAAAGGGGACACTGTGCTTTTATATCGATCGAGATCGATTAAATTTTAATCAACGGTTATTTCCCTTTCTGTTTTTACTCATTAATAACTAATTTCGATTATAAATACTGTTTTTCAGCCGACCATAATTCCGTCCGAAAAAAAAAGAGTACCACCATATTTGTATATTATTATTATGTGCATATGTATATGCAGAAATGTAAAAAGCGTGTATTTCCAGCTTAATGATCAATAAACAACATTTGTTGTTGGTATTATGGTAGGTATATATTTATAGTTATACGATTTTATACATGGACACCGTTAAAATGCAAATGAAAAGTTGATTTTTTTTTCAGAAATTTCTGGTACATTTATATTATGATGTATGTAAATATAAACATGAAGAATTCTATAAAACAGTTACGTTGAGGTAAAATTGTAACTTGTCCACAAATATACAAACCCAACCAACACCAACAATTTCTATATAATACAGCACAAAACGGAATGAAGGAGTTAAGAAAAGAGAAAATCGTGCGGACGGGCCATAGTGGCATCCACTAAAGAGAATATGAAGGGAACGCCTGTAACCGATTAGAGTAGACAGTGTAGGGGTGGCTTTTAAAGAGGATATACTGACATACTGAACTGAAATATGCAACTACACGGCTAGAAAACAACAGTTCCCCCTTTAAATTATATATATATGTCTCTCTTTCTCTCTTCCTCACTAATTATACAAACCGGGTGTTAATAGCAGGTCAATTCCATATTTAGAACGTATCAACAAACCGCTTTTAAGAAGCGACCTGACTGTATTTTTTTTTACAAAGCGGTGGGGGATAGAAACGTGCGTGGAAAACATTTGAACAGAAAAATATCCAAGATTGAACAATTAATTAACACACGTATATGCGTAATAAGCTTTTTACACATCTGTAGACACTCTTCTTACATTCAGACACATTTCGTAAATGATTGAGTCAAGTTTTATTATGGAACGTAATTAACGTAGAGACCAGTTATTATTAAGGGTCAGAAAAGTTAGTGAAACTGTCTATTGAATTAACGCTAGTTTCCACACACAGAGTATATTCGTAATACCATTAACAACTGAAACAAATTTGCAATTTTTTTTAATTAAATAATATCGTTAAAAAGTAGAAACAACAACATTGGGGGATGAAAGATAAACGGGATTATAGAAAACTAAACAGTAAGCTAAAACATATACAGTGAGATCGATTCAAACTGAATTCAATTCACAGCCCTGGTGCATGCAGCATTGATGAAATAATACTTTTGGAACATTGTTTTTTATAGCAAAAAAACTTATTTATTTTACGCCTACAACGGATCTATTTTCGAAAAAAAAATACTAAGTCAAGTTTTGTTGGGAGATGATTGTGAGTGCATATCATTATGCGCTTCCCGCATTTCGTCCTCAAAAGAATTGAATTATCAGTTCAATGAACCCTTTATTTCTTACCATAATGTCACATGGGGGGAGTCCCTATTTTATTTAAACATTAATAAATGCAGGAAAAATTCGTTAAACCTCTCAGAGGAATTGAAAGAGAGAGAACAGAGTGTCACAACTAATTAAGGGTGGATAATTCCGGTTTTAAATCAAAATCATTATTCATTAATAAATTGTTTTAGTTCAATTGGTGACTAAATTGAGTTTGCGCTTATTGCTGCATTATAACAGAAAGGTAAATAAAAAACGTCATCAAGGATATGAACTGTTGTTGGAATATTGAATAAATCAATTACACAACTTAATAATAATTCATAAATGTGTACCTGTGCATATGCATTATAAATTATAGAATAGTACCTATTATATTGATAGAATATCCAATTGTGGGATTTGTTAAAATCCATTATACATTTACAAGTAGGTACTACACAATTTCAAGGTGTACAATTGAAAAAAAACAGAGAAAAGGATATATTAATACACCAAATGTTATTGACAAGAAAATTTCTATTAAATAAATTACACTATAATTTTAAGTATTTATTTCGATTGAAGACAAACTAATCATACAGGTACTTATTTTCGAATTATTACTTCATTTCTGCTTCAAAGAATAGTTTTGTAAAAACAAATGTTAGTTTTTAGATATTATGAAAGAATAAAATAAAAATGTTCCCAAATTTCATATAACAATTGGCAGAATTGCGTTATACTGTTGAGTCTTCATCAAAAATCGAAGCCATCTTGTCGTTTATATGAACCCTTTTGCCATTTTATACATATAATTTCCAATTTTTTATTTTCTTGCTTTCCTTAAACCAGAATCGACATATTGCAATATAAAACTTTTTCTGTTTAAAGAAAAAGTTTCCTCCCCAATTTATTCTGTGTATTCGTATTTCAAATAGATATAAAACAATTTCCATAAAATATTTATTACGAATATGTTCGAATTGAGGCAAAGGTACCCATATAATATGGCTGCCATTAAAATTGTTCAAATAAGACGGAAAAGTGTCATATCCAGGTGTATACTGAATAAAATAAGGTTACTCTACACACATACACAAGCAAATAAGTTCCATATAAGTGAACACAGGTGTGCAACGAACCTATATTGTTACAATACGATGAAAGAAGATATACCAACTGCTTACGATATTTTATTTTGTACACATTTCAAACAATATCAATATACAGGCATAGGTATACCTTTTACACCCAAAGTCTCCCACTAAAATCTTAACAAAATGGCAGACAGAAATTAAATTAAAAAAAAAAATTCACACAAACATCATGACTAAGTACTTTACCTCAATTTCATTAATTACAGATCCACACACATGCATTTAACGACAGGTTATATTATTAACACTCTGTCTGGCGCCAAACAACGAAATAAAAACCGTTTCTTTCAAATTTCTTTAATTTATAATTTCACCAATTTAATTTGGTTCCTGTGTGTTGTAATTACTATAATTTCTAAAACAATATTCTGTGTGTGTAGAGATGAATTTTATAAGTATAGGTTTTTAATTCAAAACGCTATGCTGAAATAGATTTGGACCTGTCAGTAAAAAAATTACTTGGGCGAAAAAAACCCTCTTTCTCTCTCGCTTCGATCCCTGTCGGATCATATACAAAAGAACTATAGTTGGTGGCGGTGGCGGCAACTTGACACAAACTGATGATGCTAACCTATACGATGATGTAAAACTTTTAATTAGTAATCCCATTCTCATCAACATAACTCTGTAGACAAAATGTAAAATCATATCGACGGTGTATTATATGAAGAGTTGGAAACCGAAAAAACAAACACAGAAAAAAAATCATATATACCTACTTAGATAATTAAACAGAGCATTATCCAGAAACGAGACGAGAGAAAACCTTGAGGGATTAATCAATTTTGCTGTATAATCAGCGTGTGTTTGGGGTCCATAACTACCCTTATACGCTCCTCTATTTCGTTTTGGGGTGGGGGTTGCATAATGATGACTAGGAGCCAGAAATTGATATCCGCCTTTGGGTCAATACACATCTAATCCGATCATGTATGTTCATATAATACAGAAATCCAAATTATCGATTCAATGAAAAATTGAATAAAACACCTTAACGTATTTACAAAACAAAAAAATGGGACACATCACATATTCTGAGTGGAAAAACTTTCCAAACTGTAATCGTCTAAAAGAAAACCCCGCATTGTTTTACACAAAGTACATAACACATATTGTTGGCATTGAATGATATGAGTCAGAGGGGTTAGTGCCCTCTCTGTACACTATAAAACGGGATTAGAGTGTAGAGTCACCCTGGCAATAAAGCCGCTCTCCGCTCTGGCGGTGGTGGCAGTGGTGATGCTCTCATTTTCCATCCCTTGTGTGTTTATCGCTACGCAGTAGCAGTTTTGTCACTTTAAACGCACCCCTCTCTCGCATATATGCCTCTATGTTATGCGTACGTCATAAATAAGTAACGCAGAAACGAAACCGAGTAGACAGTTGATTTAATTCATTAATCCCCGCAGTACGATTTATACGCACACACTTACGCGCTGATCCAACATTACGCTAAAAACTTTAAATCTTGTTGATGCGTTCCACATGCAAATTGCACAACTGCGCAGTAAACCGTATTCAAATCGACATCTAGTGTCAGAAACCGGCACAATTATCGTAAATTACGAAAAATACAATTGGTGACGGAACGAGTGGAGGGGGGAAATTTCAGGCAACGCCACCTGCAAACAAGCCATTGTCCACAGAAAAAAAATTGAAACCGAAATAAAAGTGGAAATTCGAAGATAGATCGCTAGGTAGGTAGATTAGAGACAGAGATGGGTGGACATTGAGTGGCCCTGTTTGGGGCGCTCAGATGCGTGGGGAATCCACAAGTGGGACAAGAAAGAGCAAGGGAGATGATAACTTCCTCCCCCACTCACCCATACATCTTCACACACACAGCGACACAGCATCCAGTTCAGTATAAATGCATTTCAACATAAGAACGAGCCACACCGACACATACACACATACAAGGTCTGAGATTCCTTAAATTTACTACCTGCTCACATACACTCACACAGATCTACCATAAAAATACACACACAATCAAGGACACCAGTGGAATCTACACTTTTAAATAGGAATTTTTATTGTTTAAACTGCCTCAGAAATATTGTTACAACACACATAGAAAAGTATCATCTCTGACTAGATGATGATGATTATGATGATGATGGTCCTCTCTATACTGTTCTCCTATCATCGAAGGTTCTTGCTATTTTTACAACTAATACAAGAAAAATTATTAATATCTATATGTATATTGACCTTCTAACCAGTTTATTATAAACACGAGTTTTTCGACCTTAAACAACAATAACAATCAAGTAAAATGATGGTAAAAAATGTGTTTAATTTGAAAAGAATCCATTCAGTACACACAAAAGGTTATAATGTTTTATATAAAAAAGATTCTATATCCTTTTTTTCATTCTTCGCACATAATATATGTATCATTACGATATACATATAATAACAATTATTTCAAGCAAACTATACTCTTTATATATCGCATAACGTATACACAACAATGGAAAAACAAACATGCAAATGGCTAGTTTATTTAAAACTCATCAAATGTACGAATGAATAGCACATGTACGCAGGTGTAAATGAAACAATAGATCGGTAATTATCCAATTGTTTCCATACATTCAACAAAATAATGCAAATAATATTCAAAGATATACAAATGTACAGCGAAACCACTTTAGGCTGTTGCCTCTTTTTTCGGTGGGTCGCATTTTTGTCAATTCGTGTAACATCGAACTGCACCGGAACTAAATATTCGATATAGCTCTCTCTCCCTTCCCCTTCCACACACCATCCAGTGGAGGAACAAAGAGAGGAGGAGACCACCGAACAAACTCTGATGTCCACCGCGTACTCCGAATGCACATACAATCAGTCAGGTAGTAGTGGCCAGTTAATTAATGAAAATTTCATGTTTTAACATTTATTTCCGCTATACGAAATGGATGATTATGGCAATTGTTAACGCTTCAGTGCCAAAAAAGTAAGTGGCTCGAAGATACACTCATTTCCTGCGTCTTTTTTTTCTTTGTATAATATTCAACGTGAATTTTTGTGTTTTTTTTTTCAAAACAATTGCCTTATTCACTCATTATTCTATGGAAAATTTTTCATGAAACTTCTACCCATATTAACCAGTCAGCCAGCCAGTGCTTTTATTTAATTCTATATGGGGGGCTGGAGATCTTATGCAAATAAATTATTACTCTGGCCTGGCCAGCAGCAGCGGCGCATACACACCACCAGGGCGGAATGGAGATGGAGAGCAGCACATCGTGTGTACCCATATAATTTAGTAGTTTGAACTCGTAGAGCAAAACTTTCAAAGGGTTTCGCTTTAACAATAGATTGTCACACTCAGGGCCCAAGCATAAATATCTCAAACTATTGTACAGAGGAGTGTGGAGAGTGGAATCCCTTTTATACTTATTCCCGAATTTAATTAGACATATTTGAAATTTAATTTGGCAATGGCACGAAATCGTACAACGCCACCATATTTATACATTCGTACGGTTTCCAAAGAAAATTTTATAATCAGGTATAAAGGACACATCTGTCTCCCACATCATTCCCAAACCGAAATTCTCTTATACCGTATTGGAAACTTTATAGTTTTTCAATGCATAAGGAGAGCAATTGTTCAACAGGGCAAAGAGAACAGCGGGGGAGAAAAGAGACTATTTCAATTGTGCTTTTACACATTGGAAAGAGAGAAAGACAACGCTAGGAGAGGTTAACCACTATAGGTTTCAGAGAGAGCCTGGTTTGCCTCGTCGCCCGTCTGTACCCAACACAAACTCCATACACAAGTTCCCTTTCCTTCTTCTTCGCTCACTTCAATATGATTATATTGCTGTTTGGATTTTATTCCCCCCATGTCCTTGAATAACAATACTTTCTTGGCTCTCATTGTTTAAACTAAAAACCATACAACAATTCTACACAATTTACACTATTTCAATGCAAAATTATACGCATTTGGTGTGTGTATTTAAATTGGAAATCAAAACAGATTCCATATATAATTTTACCACTGATAACAGACATACGTGTGGTTATTAATGTTGCAATTGAGACGAATTTGTTCGATATCATTTTGCAATTTCAATGTAAACAACAAAGTATTTAGGAAAAAGTGGAACGAAAAACGGTTCATAAACATTTCACTTTTATTTACACCATAATCGACCGAATTTTGACGCAAAACGAACATACACATAACATTATAAATATTTTCCTATGACTTTGCGCACCGACTTAGAAACAAAAAAAAATTAGAGAGTTAAAATTTTATAATTAACAAACAAGACTTATTAGTATTATTGCAAGTGTTAACACATTTTCTATGTTTTTGTTTACACTTAAACATACAAACATTGTTGCCACATTCAATAAATGTTTGTAAGATATTTATGTCAAATGCATCATCGGTCCTAGATATGTGTACATGTTATACAATTAAATAAAGGTGGGAATTGAAGCGGTTTAAGAGGAAAACTAGTAGACTATATAATAGAGAGGAAGTATGATGACCGAGAAAGTGAACAAGTCCAAGTGTATAACATGTAAGTATGTGTGTGTGTGAATGTGACGTATTTATTAAGCAAACAGCTGATTTAATAACATTTCATTATCGCTACGAATTTACCGTTTATTTGTACAAATTTAAACGAATTTCTATATAATCCACTACACATTTTCCTATCTCCAAGTATACATACAAAATATTTATGTGTTATTGACATAGAAAACAAAAAATGTTAATGATTGATAACAAAAAAAAATAGAAATCCCTATCAAACATTCAATACCTGTACAAACGGACAAATATTGCTTTTTATTTACATTGATATTAATCATATGGATGAGAGGAACGATATTTATTATATCATCAGATTGTGGCATTCTTATCTTTTACGTACACACAAATGAGAGATTGTTTCATTGAAATAGGCATGTCACTATTACTCGAAGTAATAGTCATAATTCTATTCCCATCACCATGTAACAAGTCAATAATATGACGAGGTAGAAGGACACCCCAATGACGCATCGCCTCACATAATCACCAAATTGGACCAAATTAATTTGTAAAATCACAGAAAATCAGTTTCCTCGAAAAGAATAAAATGAGAACATAATGAAATCAAAACAAAAAATCATATACACGGAAATGTTTTCAGATTGGTCTGTATATTAAACCATACATGGCCCCATAATAAGTAATTTTATAATGCAGCCAGTGAGAGAGGTTGAAGCAGCCAACCAACCAGCCTGGCCAGTTGAGGAACCAAAAGAGACCAGAGAAGAAGAGGAACAACAACATAGCACAAGAGAGCCAAAGTGAATTCGAGGTAAAATGAAGAGATGCGCTTTTGTTGCTTCTTCTTCTCTCTCGGGTCATTCAGTGGAGAATGCAACACACACACACACGGAAAGAAATTGTGAGTGTATGTGTAAAAGTGGCCTGCATTGAATTCCTCGCCAAATTAGTGCTTTTACTAATACTGAAAGATGCCGCTTACGGCAAACTCAATATGGCTCCCATTTCCACTTGCATACATATGTATAATCGCCACAGGGCACAGCCAGACCTCATTCAAAATAAATGTATACTTTTAAATTATACACTACCACACCACTACTCTCTTCTCTTCGTATATAAACTCTAGTGAATATAAAAATACGCTGGGAACCAATTTGGAACCGTTTCTTTTCAAAAGAAAATTATTCCAAAATGAAATATAAATAAAAGTGCATTTGTACTTTGTACACATTATTACTTTTATTCAGAAATAAGTGAAACGAGTGTATTTATCATGGTAATTAGCATTGTAGAGGGATAAGGAATATGTAAATCCATAGTTAAAATGTCATTTGACATGAGGAAAATAAGATTTGAAGATTTCTGCAATCGTCTCTATAATTTCTATTTAATTGGTTGTTCTATTATTGGAAAAAATTCCATAAGCAATTTCCTAGAATTCATCTCTCTTCAGGAACAGCACAAATTAAATGCATCTTAGAAAAAAAATCAATTCCTAACCTAATAATCATGGTTATTTTTTACTTTTTCGTTATCAATCAAGTACGTCATGGGATCAATAGAAACTGAAAAACGTATGCCTACTTGAATTTAGTCTCAAAAATAATGAAAAACTGACGTGTTTCTTCTTTTTTTGTACTAAACGTTTACTCTGAATTTTTTGGGGGGCACACACACCACGCACACTTCGACTGTAGAAGGCAAAATGAGCTCGTTCTCAGAAAAACTGCGATAAACTATTTTCCATCCATTTTGTTCTCATATCAATAAAGAGGGCTATAAGAATAAAGCATAGCCGACTCTCTGGTGTCTGGTTTAGAGGTGAATGGTTACTGGAAAAATATGTATATGAACCGAGAAACAAGGGGGGCCTCTCCTTATCTTATGTGTCAGAATAATTAGAAAAACTTGTTTAAAATATCCGTGACGATCACAAACGGTTTATAAAGGAAATAATAAAAAAATAAATAAAAACTGCTGATGTGTTATCTCTCGCATGTAATAATCGGAACTCACCCACTTGTAAGACGTTATCCACACAGCCCGTTTCAAGTAACTTTAATCCCTTACAAAATGACAAATTTTGATTCTCTGCACTGGCACTAGCACTAGAATTAACAGGGGACACACGCGATAAAGACGAATACATACAAATATCCCTTTCATTACGCGGAAACGACCAATAGATTATACGTCTTTGCACTGGTTCAGGGATGCGATCGTAACGTTCTTCGATCCGTTGAAACGGTATATTTTCCGCAACAATTTTCGCGGTTATATCGAGCAGGGTGTCGGGCGACTTTAGGCCCGTTTCCCTAATAAAAGCCACCCCGCTTGATCGGGAGCAGCACATACGCCTGGCTACTGCCATTGACGGAGTACTCTCACTGACTGACTCGGCTCGACACGAAGAAGAAGAATCGAAACATACGCCATTATGCGCACACTCACCCGTACCCCCACCATCGCCGAGAAGCCTATATACAGCTGATCCGACTTGGCTGGCTGGCTGGCTGGCGCCCCCCTGTTCCTCTATTTTTACATAAAATTGTGTGAGTGTGTGTGTGTGTGCGTAATGTCGTTTGTTTATGTTTGCCACATGGCGCAAGGTGCAGGGGGCCACACCAAATTAAGGTGGAGGGGACGACAGAAGAGTGCACCGCACCAACACACAGAATCATCATACTTAAGAACGCACTGTTGCCATTTCGCTATACATTTCGTTGAATCGCACTCTGTTCAACAGTTTATTGTTTTTTTATGATGATTTCAATTGAATTTCGCGATAATTTCTACACAATACAAACACGATGGTGTGGGATTTTTGTTCAATTTGACGTTTATGACGATAGAACTGTCAACGGCAGGATTACGTCAAGGGAAAGTGAGTCACATTGGCATTGCTCTCATCGGCCAACTATGGGAACAATAAAAAAAACAAAGCCCTGGTAACGAACGAATAAAACAGGTACGAGTCGATAGAAAAAGAAACGATCCCAGTCGCCAGGAAATAGACGGTGTTTATCTTTTAAAAAATGTTACGTCCAATTTACAGTTTTGATAGCGACAGAGCAAGGAATAAGATTTGTAGGCTTCTATAAATATGACCAGTTTTCCAATTCAATTAAGTTAATTTATTATAAACCGTTTTTCATATAATTGCGGAATCGTATGGAAACGTGATCGATGATTCAAGTGGAGCAAAGGCAGGCACCAGACTTTCGGATTAATTTTTAAAACTAGAAAAAGACGATTTATGAAGCGTCATGGGTCGAGAGGGGAGAGTATGCACATGCAAGGATGAACCCAATGTGATAGCGCGGGCGGGTGGCGATTTTATTCATTGATTAACTATTAACCAGAAGGTTTGCATAATTTGGTGGGTACGGAGAGTCGAATCTTGCCACAACATTATTGATCTGACATATTTCTAAATGTCATTTTCGTATAAATCCATTTATGATGCCTACTTTTATGACTTTGGGCGTAAATATGAATATAAAAAAAGAAAAAGACTAAGTTAATGCGTCGCCTTCAAAGTCTATTGGTTTTCTCTTTGAATTAAGATGTTTACGGGCACTTTTCCATCTACAGACTCTCGTAAATGTTTAATTTCTATCTTTAAAGGTTTTTCTCAGTATAAAATCTTGTTTTTATTTCTTTGTTTACAATAAACTTAATATTAAATTACTAACATACTAATCGATAGGAGATGTAACGTCCAGCCGTTTCTGAGGGTCGAATAATTTTAACAACCTGCGAAAATTACATTTGAAAACTTGTAATAATTATGTTAAATAATAAACGTCAAACCTGTCCTCGTTTTAAACCAAAATAACGTGCGACCGGATCACCAGCTTGAATTCTCATTAACATATTTTCTTTTAATTTGCTGCAATTAAACAAGATGATTAAAAAAACTGTACAATTATTACGTTTTTAAAATATTACTATCTTGCTAGAAGTTCCTGTTTTTCCTCCGGTGTCATAACAACGTGCTCTGGAACAAGTTCGTGTTCGGTGATATTAATTAAAAGTTCTGATTCCAGGAAATGTTCCAGAATATATTTTGGGGCCATGTCAACCAATGATTGTTTCGCAGATGGTGTCATTCCTGCTTGTACAACAATAATAGCGCGATGAATATTCTCGTCTTGCATCCGTTGACAGTAGGTTTTTATGGTTTTGATACCGATTTTCGGTTCATCAGGGAAGAATACAAACATTTGATCAGTTGGATCGTCATTGTGGGCAACCAAGACGATTAGATCGCTACGTGGTGGACGTTTTTCACTTGGTTTATCACCGAATTGTTCCTTGAATTGTTCTAATGTTTGGTCCAATTCATCTTGCGTGACTAAATAGCCTCGGTCGTGGCAGAGCTGCAAAAATAAATGAAAAGATCGAGTTTGTGAAGAAATTTTGAGGTTATATTCCGTACCTGCATTACTGTCTTGCGAATTCGCCATAACTTATAGGTTTCCGCTTCGTCATCCATTACAAGAATTTATATAGTTTAGCTATTATAATTTAATGAGTTGTATTTAATGAAGAAATTAAATATGATTTGATTTTTAAAATTCGTTTTGGTATTAAAAGTTTGCCGCTTTTAGAGCGCATGTGCAATTTGCAGTGCATGCATACATAGAAACTGAAAGTTCCTAGATTCACAAAAAACTTCAAATTTGCGCGTCAAAAATGGATATGCTTCATGGGCGATTTGTTTTAGACAAAAATATGCAATTAATACCATCTGAAGAAGCTTTAAAGGATAAAAAAATTGTTATATACTATTTCTCTGCTACATTTGCAGCGAATAAAACTATAGAAGAAAAATTAAAACAATTAGCAGAGTATTCAGAGAAAAAAAGTTCAATTTTGTCCATAATTTACGTGTCTTTTGATAAATACGAAGAAGACTTTAAAAGCGACTTCCTTAAACAAGGTCCATGGTTTGCCATTCCATTTCAGGATTTAACAGTAACGTAAGAATGTTATATTAATTACATAACAAACAATTCAATGCAAGTTTAATTAGAGAGCTGCAATATAAATACAGCGTTACAAGTCTTCCACGAATAGTAGTGGTAAAAATGAATGGAGATAATATTTCATTCAATGCAGCCAATGAATTGGAACAACTGGGTTTAGATGCTCTTGTAAAATGGTTTCATTACGACGACTAAATTGTTAAAACCAATTTAAATTAAAAAAAAAGAACTACGTTTTGTTTTGGATTTATCTTTTATTATAAAATTTATTCCTCTGGAACTTCTACAGAACCATCGTTAACTTCATCAATGACATCATGTGGTGCTTTACCATCGATTGTGCATCCAACAGATTGAGCACTACCCAAAACTTCCTTTACGGTACCAGATAATTGTTTTGCCATTGATCGTGGTCTCATTTGTCTGGCAATTGCGATAACATCATCGAAGCTAATGTTTCCACTATGTTTGACTAAAACAAAGAACATTCTGTATAAGCAAATTATAATTATGTGTAAATTTTAAATTGTTGGTTCCCAGTAGTAACACACTTAGTAATTCGTAAGCGCGGGTTGCAAATAAGGAATCATATAATATAGGCAATCCAAATTTGACAAACATAACAAAATTGTTTGCCTGTATTTGATATGCCGATAAAAATTAATGAGGTCCACTTACTGTTTTTCACCTTCTTCCTATCACGTGGTGGTTCCTTCAAAGCTCTAATAATTAAAGAAGCTGCAGAAGGCACAACAGCGATAGTTGCTTGTCTGTTTTGGATCTTTAGTTGTACAGTAATCTTCAATCCTTTCCAGTCTGAAGTACCTTTGGCGATATCATCACCAATTTTTTTGGGACTCTAAAATTTATTATAATAAATATTTGATTCCACAATTAATTAATGTAGCATTCTTACCAGACCCAATGGACCAATTTTGGGGGCCAATGATGATGTAGCACCTACTTCACCTCCAACACATCGCAAGTACACTGAAATTTTAAAGATAACCTTAAAATAGATGGAAAACTTTGTTTATATCGGTAAATTATAGCACATACCGTATTTTATCTCAGTTGGATCGAATTTTGGTGGCATATTTTATGAGTTTTAGTTAAAAAACTAAGTCTATATAATGCCTCTCAGCCGATGATGAGAGATTTTTCTTAAAAAAGAAATTCGTCCTCACGTATAAGGAATTGGACGTTCAAGAAGGCTGTCAATTGTCAAAATACGAAAGATGTCGCCATGTTGTCTTTGCGTGGTGGCGGGGTATTTAAATTGTATTCTTCTAAAAATGATTTTATAAATTTTAATCATTCAAAAAACAGCAATTTGGCTTAAAAGTAATTTATTGAAAATAAAAATATTATTAATATTGGTTGCGGTTTAGAAAATATGTAAAATTTCACATAAATACTGTTTTAAGGGTTGCCTACAACACGGAAGTCTATAAATAACTACTTAACTGTCACACTGTCAGTGTCAGTTCTGTCACTGTCATATCATTGTTAATCTTCACTTTATTATTTTTGTGTTTTGTATATATTAAAATTTCTAGTTATACGTACATCTGATGATGAATAATTCTACATTATTAAAAGATGAATTCGACTACATTTTTATTTAATCCAAAATCCATGATAATGAATAATTCTCACTGTAGTAAAGATGCACTTACTGATATGTTTGGTTGGTTTTTGCAAGGTCTTCTCGCGGCCCTAGCATTTACCTGTCTCATTGGTAAGTAAAACGAAAACAAATTTATCATCTGAATATTCAAGGATATGTTAATTTCAGCTAAACGCTTTTGTGAGCCCCTCTCAGAACGCAGATCTTGGTTGATTTGGTTTTACGATACATCGAAACAAGGAATGGGGGCCATGGCCATTCATTTGGCAAATGTCTGGCTTGCGGGGCAATATAAAGGCAACCCTTGTACCTGGTTAGATATTCATAAAAAAAAACATGAATATTCATATCAATAATCACTCAATTTTTAGGTATTTAATAAACTTTCTCTTAGATTCTAGTCTAGGCCTGTTGATTATATTTGTTGGGATTCGATTAAGTCAGTACTTAGCCCGTAAAAAAGGCTGGGAAGCTATTAACTTTGGAGAGTACGGAAAACCACCATTGGCAAACTATTGGTTCGCACAATGTTGCCTGTATGTGGGCCTAATGTTTATTGTTAAAGTATCTATAACATTATTCATGCAACTTGACTTTTGGGAGGGTGTCAAAGACTTTATCTTATCTCCAATTAACAATCCCAAAGTGGAATTGGCTTTGGTGATGTTAATTATACCATTTTTTGTAAATGTAAGTAAACTATCAACTTGCACACTTGTTGATCTTTAAACGAGACATTTTGCTCCAGATGTTAATGTTTTGGGTGACTGATAACTTTTTAATGTACAAAGATCCATTGAAAAGACGACGACGAAGCAGTGCCAATTTAGAAGAGAGTCTTTTACAACGTGCCAAAGTAAAATACCGTTCATTAAGAAAAAAGCACACATATTCTGAAAGTGAGATTTTGTTATCTGGCGATGATGAAATGTTGGATGTGGATGCGGAGCCATTTAGTCGTGCAATTGTAACATAATTGAAGTTCATACATTCCACGGTTATCATCACATATTCATTGACTCAACTTGTATATATTTGTAAGTATAATGGTTGTTTTTGTACTATAATTTGCAAAGCAAAGATCGGAAATGCTATTGTGATAATTTATAAATATTTCTCTATTCATCCCCATAGTGGGTGTTTGTTACCAGTTTTTTATAAACCACTGTTCACATTCTAGCTTATAGAATTCTATAGCCAAATAATCAGCCAGTTACCTAAATCTTTCTTGTGCCAATTTGTGATTCGATTTACCGTCCGAACAATCCTGTCACATTTCTATGTGATTTATTTATTTTATGATGCATATAAAACCACGGTGCTACGTTAATACAGCTAAATGTGAACATTTAACATGTGATTTATTTCTTAAAGAATTAATCATATCATTTTTTTTCGTTATTTAAACTCATTCTTATCTATACATATAAATGAAATTTTTTTTTGTAAAAATACCAAAAATTAGTTTTATATTATACTACGAATTATATTGTAAAGGTTTTTGTTTTTTAAATAAAGGTATATTTTAGTAAAATGTTTTATTTTTACATAAAATCATAACAAATATTTTTTTCTAAATGTGACTGAATAAAAAAAAACTTACATCATTAATCTATCGGTAATTATAAATAAAATATATCTATATATACAATCTTATAGTAAATAATAAAAAATATTTGTTATTTGGCTTGTTACATTATAAAATTACATTATAGCGTACCTAAAATTAATAAAAATTAGCGTGAAATTTCTCTACACGTTTTAGGTACAAAAGTAACAAACATATCCACAAAATAAATATTCAGATTTTAGTTCATTTTGGTTTATTATTATAGTCCACATAAACTCGAACCACTTCGCCGGAATATTTCCGTTGTGAGGGCATAAAATAGAAATCCGGTTGCATGTCATGCTGCGACGATGGCCGATGATGATGGCGATCGTATGCTGTACGCGGTAATGAGAATGTACTGCGATCTAGATTACTTGGTGGCGGATACGAGGTCCTGTTTGGTCGTTGCAACGATCTCGTATCCACACCTTGACTTGTTGGTACACTTGGCGGTCGACTTTGCGGCCGTTGGATGTGAGAACGGTGATTTTTCGATGGTAACGTCTCACTACGTGACGACGACTTCCCATTTGGATGATGATGAAGTTTTTTCTCTTCCGGTTCGAATGCATCAAAAGCGTAATTTGTGTTGGCAGCAGAGTAATCCTTCCAGGCGGAGTTCGGAATCAAGTGGTCCTAGAAAACACAACAAAATAAGTCACGTGTGTTTAGTGTGAAATTAGTAACTAAATTTCGCATGGACATCTAGATGACCGCCGTATTATTGACAAATGTAAACAGAATATAAAAGTGCTGCATGCATAAACCACCCAAATTTCCTTAGTAAATTGTCACTTTGCATGCATGTGCACGTAAAGCGGTGTGCTTGGTTAATTCGATCTAAAAAAAATGTTCGGTAAAGTTTAAACTCACCCCACTAGGCCCTTAAACACCATGCAGGGCACATAAGAATATAAATTACCAGCGTCTAGACCGCTCCATGGTGGCTAAAGCCCAGTGAGGCAATGTTTCATGACCTTGGTATGATCCTTGGTAATAAATTGGATCGAGCTGCACACTGTATACCCTCTACCGAAAAGCATTTTCAATACATTGGTTAATTTATCATTTTGCGAGTCTCGTCTTATTAGTAATAAATTAAAAACAAAAAGCTAATTTTAAAGCGAACTATATAAGAAAAAATAAAACAGTTACTTTCAATGAACGTACTAATTTTTTACATTTTGATGGGGGAGGGCTCACAGTGATGTTACCTTATGATTTGCGGTACTCTTGTTACTCGCTTTGTAAATTGTACAACTTGCTTGAACGATTGCAATTAACACCAATGCTGCTATACAGCCTAAAACAATGTACAATTTCGCTTCGGATAAATTGAAGAAGCTGTTCTGGTCGTTGTTCGATGAAGCGTCCGATATAATATTGGTTGTTACTGCAAAAAATGCGCAATTTTATAATCGATTGAACTTGGGTATTTTGATCACTTACTACTTTGCGGCTCGAAAACTAAATATTGAGGATCCACTTTCAAATTGCCAACCTTCCCTGAACCCACACTCTCTTGAAGTACTTTGTGAACTTGTTCATCAGTATTTTCAGCATCATCACTTAACGCTCTCCCTTTCTCGGCGATCGCCTTGTCCAATTGAATATTCATCAATGCCACAACATTATTATTATCCTCTCGTAATTCTTCAATCGACATTCGTCGATAGCCAGGCAATTTGTACAACAATGGACGGAAGTTTTCATTAATTGAATTCGATAAGTCTTCGTATTGAATGCTGCCTGCTTTTGGCACTTGGAAATTTTCTCCCAGATCCACCAACTTGACTTGTACATTATAACCCAATCCAGGCGATTCTGTTGTGGTTTGATCATAAAACTCATCATTACCACAAGACCGAATGCAAATCCGTTGCGTCGATATCGTCGGGACAATTTCGTGCTTTTTAATCTTTTTATTAACACTGTTAAATGCGCCCCCTTTTACAGGGAACATCATGTACAAACATTGATCATCTTTGAACGCTAAATCCTTCTGATCGTTAGTGTCCCGTTTCCTTGTAAACGTTAACACTGTCACTCCATCCACAATTTTCCCATTCGCATTGTAAATATTCTGCGTGGAATCCAAATACGGTTGTGCATAGCCCACAATCCAAGTATCCATTAGGAAAGCGCGCCCAGTCTTGTCCACCCAACCGAGAATTGCGTCCGTTTGCGACATTCGTTCATTATTCGAGAACCCAATTCCACTCCAAGTGTCCGTATTTTTCGTAGTGATGGTAAATTTGATTTCATCCTTTCTTGGATTCAGTTCCCATTTGGCGGAATACTCGCATGTGTAATTGTCCGGATTGCAAGTACGTGGCACTTTCCATTCACCACCACATTCTGTTGTCTGTGCTGTTGGATCTTTGGCTGCCGCACCAGCCGGTTCGATGTTCTTCTTTTCCTCTAAAAAGCACAACCGTTTGATAAATATGATCAATAAAAACAAACACCACTTTAATTACCAAAGAAATTAATCGTTGTCGCACCCCGTTGGGCACCATGTCCATGGTATTTGAGTTCATCTGGTTTATAAAAGTCTTTTATCGATGCTGATGACGTTTCAACGCCCGATTTTGGTATGTGCACATATTTGCCCTTCTCTTGGCCTTGGGCCCAAATGACGTGCATTAAATCCTCTTCAATGGAATGATCAGATGGTTCTTTTGCTTCCAATTTCTTGCGGAATAATATTGTCGTGATACCGTCCTTTTCGAAGCCCATTGCTGCTGTTAAATCATTTTTACCGCCCCAAATATTGTCCATTCGCGGTGTGGAACGGTCACGAGTATAATAATCCGCTATGCGACTTGCAGTGCCTCTAGCCGAACCAATTACTATGTCCGTACAGTCCATTGGATTGAAATCATGTCGCGGTGTGAAGGGATTTAATTGACTATCCACTTTAGCAAACAAGAAAAATACATTAGTTCGATATTTTCAGAAAAACAATTAAATTCGTGTCAAGTTAATTTCAATTCCAACCAAAAACAAGTGGCTAAAATTTCGTTAATATCGTCACCTAAGCGTATAATTCCATTTTAGCCCTTATATCACAATATTAGTAGTGCTTAACTATTACCTTTGTCTCCCACAGGTGCGACTTGTAAATTGGAGTGGGTCTTTTTGGACACAGATTCGGATTGGGGTTCGGGTTCGGATTTGGGCTCAGATTTAGGTTCGGGCTCGGAATTTGGTTCAGGTTCAGACTTTGGTTCCGGCTCAGAGGTAGGCTCTGGCTCAGAACTGGGTTCCGGTTCGGATTTCGGCTCGGATGTGGGTTCAGGCTCAGAGCTCGGCTCTGAAGTGGGTTCTGGTTCAGAATTAGGTTCAGGTTCAGAGGTAGGTTCAGGTAGGGAGGTAGGTTCTGGTTCGGATGTGGGTTCTGGCTCAGAAACGGGCTCTGGTTCCGAGGTGGGTTCAGGTTCAGATTTAGGTTCAATTGTAGTATGTGATGAATCATCTTGATTTGGTTCCGGTTCACTAATTGGTTCCGCGACTGATTCTATAAATAGAAATTAAAAAACACCAACAAACCCACCATTAATGAAATCAAATAAAAAAATAAATTAATGTTTAGAAAAAATAAAATGTTGTTTGTGGAGAAGATAATTTTTTTGTACAGTTTTGGATAAAAGTGTGTTATTAAAAAATAAACAAACCAATACTAAATCGTATTTAAAAAGCAAAACTAGTGTGGTTTTGTTTGTAATTTACAGAGGATTGTTTAGT
This sequence comes from Silvanus unidentatus, assembly GCA_963930825.1. Classification (NCBI taxonomy): domain Eukaryota; kingdom Metazoa; phylum Arthropoda; class Insecta; order Coleoptera; family Silvanidae; genus Silvanus; species Silvanus unidentatus. Next base: position 4,735,872 of record OZ005759.1, read on the forward strand.
AGTGCAAAACTAATTTGCTGTTATTAAGTGGAATGTGTTCACGTACCTTCAATTTCTCGTCTAGTTCTTCCTTGTTTTCTGCTCACTTTAAATGAAACACTCGTCTCCACGACATCGGCATTTGGTGGTGCCGTTTTTACCATTACAGTTGGCGTGGCCGATCGTCGAGAATAAAGCGACTTTCTGTATTTTGCTTTCAATGTGGTGGTGATCGGTTCAATTGTAGTTGGTTCCGGTTCTGAGGTGGGCTCCGGTTCGCTTTTCGGCTCAGCTGTAGGTTCAGGTTCGCTATTTGGTTCCGGCTCCGGATTGCTCTTCGGTTCTGGCTCAGCACTACCTGATTTCCCTTGAGATGTTGCCACTTGAGGACCAATGAGAGGAAAGTTTTTGCATGTTTTTGTTAGCGATCTTGGTCGCCAGCCTAAACCTGCGTACCCAGTACCATTCACCACCATTACAGCCTCAATCTCTTTCTGTTCCTTCAAAATGCGCCAATAGAGACGGAATGTGGGACTGAGTTTCTTTTCCGTATACAAGTCGAAGTCGATTTCAGTGGTTTTAACAGGCGATCGCCGATTGCAGCCCGGACCAAACCAGCCCAACTGGCAATAACATTGTTGTTTTGGCGCTGTGGTCGCTTCCACATCAATACACTTGCCATGGTCACCACAATCGCTGTCCTCAAAACATTCATCACGATACTGACAATATGGACCGTAGTATAAACGATCGCATTTACATCGTCCTAACAGATAGCGGCCATGTCCACTGCACGTTTCACGGAATTCCTTTCGTGCTTTAATATCGACATCTGCACACGACCAAAATTTGTAGCCGGCGCCCCATTCGAGGGCTTGTCGCAGTAGCCTTAAAGTGCAATTTGTACATGTGAAATCGGTTGGTAATTGTACTTGGTATTGTTGTGCTGTTGCATCATTTGATACATATTCTGAACCCTGAATTGCAGGAGTTAAATCCAATACTGGCCGTTCAAGTTCATCCAAAAGTTGAATTTTAAAGCCACCTTTGTGGGGATAGCCTAAATGCCAACTTACATTCAGTTTACTTCCTGCTAGTAAGGATGTTCGGATTGTTCCTGAAACATTAAAAGCGAATCGTTAGAGTTGAATTTGTTGTTGAAAATAGGGGAATAATAGAACGTTAAATTTTTTACAATAAGTAAATAAAACGACCTTTATGATGTCGTGTAGATGATCTAATGTTATTGTGACGTTCTTTTAATTTACACCATTTATTTTTAACATAATGATTCAATTTCTTCAAATTTACGCTTTTTTAATTGTCTGCTCGCATCATGATGTTCTTATATGAATTTACTTATAAGTTATAACTCTAACAGAGTTAAATAACTTTTACACTTAGGTACACCTTCAAAAACAAGTTACAACAACTTATAACTTCAAAATACAATAGTACAAAAACAAAAGTGTATATTCCTTTCACTAAAAATGTTTCTATTGTTTGAAATTAAATACAAAAATTTTTTGTTCAACAACACTGTTAATTGTAGTAATGAATAGTATTATTTCAGAAAAAAGAATAATGAGAAACAGAAACCTAAACACACACAAGTATTTAAATAATTACTGATAGATTGATGCGCATTATTAATGTGAGAAGTTTTTACAAAATAAAAGATGAAATGGAAAGTTATGCACAAATCGCATTTAAATCGTATGTTCTTATGTGTATGTATGTAACAAATATGATTTAAATATAAATAATAAAAAATTTAGATCTTTTTTAAATACCATTAAATGATTTATTGTTGAGGTCATCACGTTTTCTATATGACGAAATATGAAAATTTTTCAATTCATTTTGTCAATAAATTTATTTATTAACGGTTGCAGGTGTGCACCTTGTGAACCCATGTACCATTTGGTACTACAAGTTACAATTATCAGGTACACATTCCGATATCCAACTTGAATGAATAATTTATTATTGAAATAAAACTAAACGACCTTAATATTCATTTCGATTACATTCTTCAAGGCGAAACGCTCAAAACTTTGCATTTTTTCCAAAACCAAAAAAATCCATAATCGTTTACCAATTTTGATATTATTCCCAGGAAAACCTGAAATAATTACCATCAACGATTTAATGTTAAATTAGAGGAGTAAATTTTAATAACTGTCCTTATAAAGTAATAAATTGGAGTATCCATTCCCATTGAAGGTTTTCCCACAAACGGTAAAACGATTGCATAAATGTTACACATATTTTACATAATCACTAAACTTACAGTAAATATACTTAATTATCGAATATTAAATCGATTTATTGAGCACATTGACTGTAATTTTTTTGCAATACTCGTTATTGAACGAATAATTAACGATGTTAGATTAATAGAAGGAATTAAACGGTCTGCTATCAAATATGCTTTAGAAAGAATTTATGAAAACATGTCAGAAAATTGATTATCAGTCAGAAACCAATCGACAATCCGTCCTAAATAATCAGCATTCCACAACTGGTAGTTAAACCAACACGTATGGAATATTTATCATTTGGTATTTGATAAAATGGCAAAAGACTCATTAAATAGGCACACATTTATTTCAATAAAAGTCGTGTTTACAAAACGTTTACCAACATTTGATTTCAGGTAAATGGATACATTTCCCAATTAGCATTACTCATGAATTGATAATATTTAATAAACAGTTTCCGGTTATTTTTCTAGTCGCTTCAAATGATTGAACATGAAATTTTCGACAAGTTTGTGTTTTATGCTTTTATAATTCCCCGAGCTGTGAAAGCTACGAAAATTTTACATTGTTTCACGCTTTTTCTAGTAACACTTATTAAAAAAATACACAACTCTGTATGTGTGTATTCTTCACGAAATTATAAACCAAAGTTACATAACAATTCCAAAAGCAAATAAAAGGTGTATTCAATTTAATTGGATAATAATTTGCATCACCTTGTATTTATTACCAAAGAATTGTCAGTTTGAAGATAATTAGAAAAAAAGTCCTTCGTACAATTAACTAAATTCATTCACACTATTATGCATGTTATATAAAAAACGCGTGCAACAAATTATGTAAATACTAATACCAATAGTTATTACCATAATTTTCGCATTTCAAAATATGTAAATCGAAGTGTATATTTATTGAAAGAAAACGGTGTATAGGAAAGAAACATATTTTGTCATAGTTTATTGGCTACGCAAACTTCTTCCTGCAATGCAAAACTGCTTTTTAATTCTCGTATTATTCGTGTGTCAATTTTTGTGATTCTAATAACGTATAAAACTGATTTTATGTAAAATAATTTGCTACATTAACTGGATAAAACCGTAATGTTCAATCTCTAACCGTTTAGGAGATAAAGTAAAATTCAGTAAAACAGATATTTGAAAAAGTGATATATTTACTTTTTATTCGTTTGTACCTTTAACAACTCTTAAGAATGGACGTATAGGAACCTGCACGGTAACATCTAATGTAATTCGAATGGAATTTTAATTTTTTTACCTTCAGGCACCAAGAATCAACAAGTAGGTATAATAAATCCCGACATAAAAACTAGAGAAAAGTGAGTGGCGTTTTTTCAAGGTGCCAATTTGCGGATTCATTATTCCTTTTTCGTTTTATTTGACCATAGAATCATCTCTAAACAAAAATGATTGTGCGGTTGAGTGTTTTCGGTTGTTTCAACTGTTCGCGTTTGAATTGCGGGCATCTGTGCCTTTCCAGCCTTTGTCCGCCCACTTACATTCGCCATTAGGTATGCATGTGCACTAACCGGCCTTGAATTCACAGTGAATCATGATTAAAACTTCTCCATAGCTATAGAATAATAGTGTTGTGGGTATAAGAGAAGAATTTGATCGATAATGCACCGATTTAACGTTTTTGTTATTTCAGAAATTGCAGAAAAGAAATTTTCTATGGTGTTTGGGTCCGTCTGGTGAGGCATTAAGTAATTTCACATAATAACAACAATTAAACAATAATTAAATCATTGTAAAATTTAGCCAGAGGGCAACTTTCTTTCTAGTAAAAGTTATGATACGAAAACTTTCAAGTGCACTCAAAAAACCATGTATTATTACTTAAAAGATAAATAATGTTATGTAATTGGAAACCTGTATCTAAACCTCTACCTATTTATTTTATTTACCAATTCAACAACCTGTTTTGTTGTAAATATTGTTGGAATTCATGAACATGTTAGAAGTTGCCTCTCTAACTATTTAATGTATTTTGCTATTTTGCCTGTTAATTAATAACTCATAAGAGAAATATTTTATTTCAATAGAAACTGGTTTTTTTATACTGTTGACTGTTTGTCTTGTTGTGCACACCTTTAAAATCGTCTTGATTTCATCCCATTTTTGAACAATAACAAATAGAAAAAAGCAGTCACGATTACCCGATACCCATTTCCGGTTTGTGGTTTGATTTTACATTTCATTTTCCATAAAATCTAAGGAAGATTACCTTAAAAAGGTTCTGCGATTGTTATGTAACTGTGTTTTCAACTATTTTTTATTGATATATCCGTTTTGGTACGACTTTAATGGAATTCCAAATTACCATTTAACAATCACTGACAACGTATGGCGAAATTGAAATCAAGTACCATATGACGGCCGGCATAGAAGGCTACTGTATAATTTTCAAATTTCATTTGTCATTTGTCAATGTCAAATGTCAGTTTAAATTGTTGATATGGAAATTTTATTACTGTTTAAAAACGTTTTTTAATTACGTTTTTGGGAAAACTGGTAAGTTTCGTTAATGCTGCAAACATTTACGAGTTTCATTATGAAAAATTTCTTGGCTAATAAATACCGAATGCCGGAAACGTGCATCTGACTCAAGATGTAGGTACGGCATCAGTTTAATCAACAACAATGGTCTCTGATGTGTGAATGGTATGTAAAAGGAAAGTGAAATGTACATAATACATACATGCATGTAATGAATGTTCACAATTGTTGAATATGCGAATGTTTTGTTACCTTTTGGCATGCCACATGGCGCTTTCGTTCGGGAACTATCCAAAAAATCCAAATCGTATTTCCTTGCAGGTGGAAATGTTAATGCTACATGACTTGAACAATTTTCTACAAATACTAACACTACAATTAATACACTAACATTTAAGCACAGTAATATGTTCCTCTTTGGCCCCATTGCACCCCGCCACACAAAACAAATTCGTTTATAAAAATTGTTGCATTATTTTGAATTGTTTTCTAGGTGAATTATAAGATCCTGTTTCGCATTTGATATTTTCATCCAAACGTGCACTCACTTTCACAGCAGCAAGACTTGTGGTGAACTGAGGCTTGGAATTAAGGTGGTCGGTACTCACCTTGCAAGTGAAGTGGTGGAAGTACTTGAATAACTTGTAGATGCTTAGAAAAAACTTTCTACTCTAAAGAATTATTATAGCGAGAATTATATTACGTTAGTTTAATTAAGATTTCTTTATTATTGGAGTTGATTTAATAAAATTATAATTATTAGCACGGTAGCACAGTGTAAGTGCACTATTTATAAGAATATCGCATGTCAATTAGAGATTCATCCTGTAATTGAGCATCTTGAGATTTTTCCACTATTATTTTTAATACGAAATCGATCTCTGCTATTTCATAATCCAGAAACACACCTTATAAAGCCAAAGTGCTGTATTATTATTAAATTCCTATATTTGCAATCCATTCACTGGATTAATTAGGAATGAAGAAGAAAAAAATGTGGCACTGTTTTCGTAATTCCCGTTTTTTAATTAAAGTTTTAACCGAAAAAAAACTAATCAAATCCACAAGGTGAAATAAATTCTGTAGTGTGCAAGAATGATAATTTTCAATGTCAGTTCATTTAGGCATTTTCGGTTGAATTTTGAATTGGGTTTTTATCTTGAGGCGCACTTTCGGAAGAGAAATCAACTCGTTGTCGGTAACAATTTAGCTTCCGGTCACATTTCCGTGCCTTACAAAAATGTTCTGTGACATTTGCGAGACACAATCGCTTTGGAAACTGTTTAACAATAATCACATTGGCCATAGGGCAATATGCTACAGAAAAGAGGATCAGAGAAGGCTAATATGTATTTAAGTGGTCATATTTCTAGAGAAATTGAACCGTTTTGAAGTATAACGTACGAAACGGTCCACCAATTTCCTACATCTCCTAATACACACACATTTCTCTTTCACATTTTATTTTTTATTTAAAGTAGAACGTAAATTTAATCGATGTATCAAATTTGGTGCTTTTAATTTCTGTTCTGTTAAATTTCATAATTGTACTGTAATAGTATAACAGTTTATTGATGGTTGGAGACTGTTTGAATGACTCTCTTGAGAGAGCACCTGTTTACAGAGTTATAATAAACAATTAAAAAATGTTTTCAACAATGAAATAAGTAACAGTGTTTTGCTTATTAAAGTATTCGAGAATGTTGTTTTTCTATTATAAATTATAAACACACTAATTATTATGAGTATAACGTATCTGATAGCTGTGTTTCGAATACCGTTTTGTCATTTTATGAGTTAAAAGTTGAACAAACAGTCGCTTTTCTTTTATTACCGGTATGAATTTTTGCAACAATTAACACATTTTTTGTTTATCGCATTTTAATATGAGGTTTTCTTGAAACTTTCACTGATTTCCTGACTTTGATATTGGATTTTGTTATGATTAAATAAATTCCATAGGAAATTTTCAAATTGTGTCCTAGATGTAAACGTTTTAATTCTTGATCTTTGTTGCTTTTCCGAACAATAGTAGATCAGTTTCATTGTATGTACGAAATGATTTACATCCTTTAAAAAAAGTTTGTTATTGTTTCTTTTTTTTTTAATTTTGACACACTTTTTGCAATTTTTAGGAAACTTGTTTAAGTAATTGCATGCCATCTTTTTTGAATATAAAGATAAACTATTGACTAAGCAAACAGATAAATGCTTCTAATTATGTATATGAGGATTGGTAAATAATTTTAAATTAGAAGCACATACATATATGTACATATTTCAGTAATAATACTTGATGATGTCTTGAAAATAATGAAACTACAAATTAAATTAGAAAGTTTTGTAATAAATACCATCATGAGGTGTGTATTATAATATCAATCTGAAACCGTGTGTTTTATGCATGTGAAATATGCCTATGTGTATAATGTGCTAAATGTGTTTTACCTATATATAATATTCTATATAATACCTGTTCATGTCTAAAGGCGATTATTTAATATTACTTTTGCATTTTGAAATACGATCAAGGATTCCAGATGAATGGATCTTGCAATCGAGCAAAATAAACAAAAGTCATATTTCACAATGAAATATTTTCAGTTTTATATGTTTAATTAAATTATTCATCTCTCAGATACTTGCTGCTTCATTGCAGGTATACAATGTTATATCAGTGTTACCTCAACATTGAATAAATATGTATACCTACATAACTGTTTTCACATACCTACAGGTAGGTTGAGAGAATATATTTACGTAACTATTAATAAAGTAATGGCTAGGTATTCAATTTTCAATCTATTGTATGCAGTTTATAAGAAAAATATTATTGAAAGGAAAATTAAAAGAGAATTTTTTCTATGGAAGAAAACAATGATAATGTTACATAATTTAGGAATGTGTTTAATTTATAAATGGGCATGATTTCTTTACTGTTTGTAATTAAAAATGGGCCAAAGAAATCTTTTTTTATGTGTATGGATATGTATTTTAGTGAAATTGAATTTCACTTGTAAACATATTTTTAATAAACAAAACATATATATTTCGAAAGTATTCATGTTTTTAAATTAATATATAATTAACTCTAATTGAAATTTTAAATTTAAAATTCGTACCTCTCTTCAAGTCTTCATTTTCAAATTGCCTTCTCTACTCCGAGCAGTTCGGAGTAGTGAATGAACACAAGTCTTTTGACAAGTTGACATTGTTGACATATTTTCTAGTAGTAGAAGAAGAAGCAAACATTTTTTGCATAATAAAAAACACCACAAATGTAAAAGATAATTAGACATCATTATTAAAGTATGCATTACTACTGATTAGGTATAAAGTTCTATTTCTACATATAATTATGACTCATTAAACCATAAAAATGGGAATAATTGTTCGGTGTTCAGTGTCGTTTCGTTGTTGCGCGCATGTGATGTGAACAAACAAACATTTTACCATAAAAATAATGTATCCAAAAAATACTGTGTAAAATTTTCATTAGAGTAAAATGACTTGAATACTGTTATTACGAATTCAGTTAAGCCAGGCCGTGAGGCGTTAATTATCCAAGTAAAATATAGAGAATCAAGTGCACAGAAGGAAAAAAAAAACAGGAAAAATGGCGGACGATCATAATAACAGTAGTGAAGATTCCGATTTTGAAAATCATCAAGTTAATTTAGCTGGTATATTAAGTAAATGGACAAACTATATACACGGTTGGCAGGATAGATATATTGTCTTGAAAAATGGTACACTATCTTATTACAAAAGCGAACAGGAAAGTGGATTAGGTTGCCGTGGCGCATTATCTTTAGCAAAGGCTGTTATCAAAGTAGGTGGTGTATATTATTATTGATTATGCAACTGATGAGTCATTTGTAAATTTCAGCCTCATGAATTTGATGAATGCCGTTTCGATGTTTCTGTTAATGATTGTGTTTGGTATTTGAGAGCCGCTTCCATTGAAGCGAAACAAAGTTGGGTCGATGCATTAGAGTCATTTAAGGTGAGTGGGCATGATTTCAAACAGAAGGCGGTGACGACGAGGAAATGACATGTTTGCAATGTAATGCTGGTTGCCTTCCATTTGGAAAATAATCAACATTGTCATTGTTTATTATACAACCACAATTGCTTGTACAGCTGTTTTTATTAATTTTCTATTTGTCCAGGTGGAATCTGGGTATGGATCTGAAAATAGCTTAAAACGGCATGGTTCTACAGTGAGTTTACAATCAAATACATTCAGTACTGCATCTGGAAGTAGTTTTAAAAGGTCATCACGTAATTTGCGTGAAAAACTTGCTGAATTGGAGACATTCAAAGATATTTTAACACGTCAGGTGGATACGTTGCAGAAATATTTCGATGTTTCTGTTAATAATGATAAACAAGTCAATAAAGGTACTTGAAAGATAAATGAGCAATTGCATG